>CM031238.1:741129649-742371067 GCA_018340775.1 Taxus wallichiana var. yunnanensis | reverse complement strand
CAGTGTACTTCGTTTCAATTACATGTTATAATCTTGCAGATCAATTTATTCTTTAATGCTGAGAATAATGGTAGATGGATCATTTTACAGCATTTATGCCCCTAATATGATTTAGTGAGTATAAGAGGCTTTGTTGTGTAAAACATTTAGAAACCCAGCATTGTTACCTGCTAGCGCGAAGCAGTATGGGGATTTGTTCCCCTAAGCAGTGAAAAGTATGAAAGGAAGTACCTCCGGCTTTTCTCTTTAGTATGGAGGATTTTAAGTTTTATTCTTCAGACACTATTTAGTGTGGATCTTCATGAATAAATACACTTGGAATAATAGAAGGGTTCAGGAAAGGAGTTTATCCGGGGTGAGTTGGATAGGGCGCTAATTTGGCCAAGTTGGATTCTCGATCCAGACTTCCTCTTCCTTGCCCGAGTTGGTCCGGATCACAATCAAATTGCTAATTTTTATAAATTGGACTAAACCCACGAGCTCATTAAAATTTGAAAATATGTGGAATTAGGAGCATGAAAATATCTGTGAAGATAAAATAATGAGCGGGGATGGAATGGAAGAAGGAACCACAAATTTAGATTGGTTCAAAAGCTCAAAAATGTCAAGCAAGTCAAAATCTGGAATAAAGCATTTTTGGTAATGTGTTGACAATAAAAAAGTTTAAAACAAAAACTTAGGATCTAGAATTAAAAATGAATCTTGTGGGAGATCGGTGAAGGCGAAGTTAATGAAAAAAAAGAACAATGCTTTGTGATTGCATGCAATCGCAGCAAGAAGGAATCTTTATGGAGACTTAAATCTAGAGCTATTTGACAAAGGGAGGCAGGAATATGAGGATTCTTTACGTATGACCGCTGAAAGCACAAATCTGTAATAGGATCTTAAATTTCCTAAAAACAACTGGAAATATCATAGATCCCAATAGCATCGAAAGAAGGTGACGATTTTTATAAAAAAACTTCTTGAGGAGAGGAATATACGACGACTCTAAAGCTATTTCTTTATTTTATATTTGGAGGTAATTCCCAAATAAAATTGAGGAACACAAATTTAGAAGTATACCCAAAGTGGTCGCTTAAAACTCTGCTTCATTTACCTTTGAGAGAATTGTGAGCTCTGGTCGAGATAGGTTCTCATAAATTTTTCCAGGCACTGATCTATTCGGAGGATCTTCTGAGCGGTGAATGAATTTATAGAGCGGGAAATCTTTTAAAAGAGTTAATAACACTCACATTGTCTTTGGCCCCCAAGTAGATTAAAGATTTCAAATACTTGAGACATACTCTGACCTTGTAATTCCATCTGTAAATTTTACCAAAGTGTACTACTGAGCTTAAGCTCATTATGAATGAACTTATCTCAGAAGCGTGAGGTGGCTTCATCGGCGAGGATTGCTCTGAGAGACGGTGATTATGGTTCTGAGACCGCATTATGGAAAATAATAAAAAGGAAAATAGGGGTCCTCAGCAGATGTAGACAAAGCTTTTGACTTAAGGTCTCTTAGGTTTTCCTTGAAAAAGTCTTATGAAATTTAGGTTTAGGAAGAATTTAGAAAGAATTATTAGGCTTGTGTCTCTGGCGATTCTCTCTGTGTTAGTTAATGGTGAAACTTTGTAGATTTTCTACGAGGAGAGGACTTGAAGCAGGAACCCTATCTCCTCTTACTCTTCATTATTTTGGTGACATCACTTAGTAGAACAATTGTGAAAGCGTTTAATGATAGGCTTTAAATGGCTCTAAGCCCACTTCCGCCAGTCGATTGTCTCTGTCATGATTTCGGGACACTATCCTTCTTCTTAAATTGTGGTCATTGAAACCCGAGATACCAGGCTACTATGGCTCTGAATCTACTTACAGGAAAGAGATCAATTATGATAAAATCACCATCTTCTTTCAACACTCTTTGAGGCGAAGCAAAATTGCTAAGTGCAGGTTGTAAAATAGTGCATAACCCTTCTCTTGGGGCCTTCCCTCTACGGCTTTCAGGAAAGTCTTGCGAGGTGTGGGATGATTTATTGGAAAAGATTCAAAAAAAATACCGTTGGTTGGAAAGGAGCCATTTATAAAATCTTTAAGTAAGTGCTGCTCATTAAAATTACTCTTCAAAATCATCCCATTTATGTCACTTTCCTCTACAAAAAGTCATCTTCTTGGGATGATTAAAGATGAAAAGGAAATTAAACAAGCGTGAAGGCACATTTCTCTGTGGTGATTTGTGTGGTTTCCTCAGGTTTATCTGGGAGGAAAAGATATTGAGAAAATGAATAAGCCCTCATTGCTAAAATGAACTCTGAAATGTTATCAAACTGACCATGATTGATTTAATCAAGCCAATATTTAAATCATCAGTGTACTCTTTCCACAACAAGATAGAGCACCTCTATGGTTCCATTTTTGGAATAATAAGACCGAAAGCTAGAGAGAATTTCATGCTTGAGGCGATGAAATGGAAAGTGGGGGATTGGTAGGGATATAAACAGGAGGATAATTGGTTTGATGAAATCTCATGGATAGATTTGGGATGATTGGGGCAGGTCTTATAAGCAGAGTATGGCATTAAAATCAGGACTATATTGAGGAAATGAGTACGACAAAATTTGAAAAACTGCGTGGAAAGTGATAAACGAGTACTTCCCGCTCATCGAATCGATTAGATCTTATTCATTAAGTCATCACGGATTCCCGAGGATGAGCTGGTATGGAATAATTCTAATGATGATACTGTCAAAAGCTGGATATAATAATTTCTTCACGGTGAGTAAACGAAGTTCAATTGGAGTCAAGATTTGGATATGCAGATTAACTCCCAAAATAAATTTTTCCTTTGGGGCTATCGGAGCGGGGATTCTTACAGCATGACACAGTAGAAGAGGATTTATAATCCTAATAGGTGCCATCTTTGTAAGAAGTATTAAAGGATATCGGCCACTGTTCATCCCATTGTAGTATGCCACCGAGAATATAGTTTTTCCCTCTCCTAAATTTGAATCTCTCTTGGTGTTTCCCGAAGGGGATCTCAAATAGTATGGACTCAGTGGAACCCACCCTTTGGAAACACATTCTGTGTTAAAGGATACAGAGCTAGTTATCCCTGCATTTAATCTAGAGAGATATGGAGGATAGAAATGATATTATCTTTAGAAATGAAGCCCAGAAACTATAAACTTAGTGATAAAATTCTAATGGTATGAAAAGATATTGCTAGATTTAAACCCCAGAAACGAAGATATCAGGAGGAATGAAGAATACATCTTATCGATTAGCGAGATGAAGTGATAGTCAGACAATCGGTAATAACGGTGATAGATCCTTGATTAAATGGCATCCTCCTGATTTTTAATTGGTATAAAGTTGAACTTTGATGGGGCCTCTGAGGAAGGCCACTAGGATTGCGGCGGAGAGAGAGGAGCGATATAGGATCATAAAGTGTCAATCGGTTACTGCGTATCTTTGGGAAAATGGGAGTTGAAACTAATCATTTACAAGCATTATACATTACTATGGGGCACGAGAATTGCCAGGAGCTACAATGAAATATGAGCCTCATTATTGAAGGGGACTCTAAATATCATTAATCTTCTTAGCTTGAGTGCTCATCTCTCCAAGTTGGAGCATAAAGGATTTTATCTCGAGTCACATGCAGTATTCGTCATACTTTATTAACATCAGGATAAAATGCATGCTAAGAGGAGTAATAAATTAGCGGATGCGTTTAATTAATTATGGAATTAATGTTAACCTCCTTATTTGGGATAATAATAGCATCACTAAAAGCAGCTTGAAAAAACATCATTCATCATGGACCAGTTTATATACGCGAAGCAATGTAGAGCTGAGTTATGATTTTTACAGGTGTGGATACGACATCGATAATGCTCCCTTGCGTGTTGAAACTTAAAGAATATGATTATCGCGAATCATGTCGAATAATCGAATAATTGTGAATTATATGAGAATTCCAAATTGGAGTTACGTTGATTTGAAAATCACACATCTGCGGGTTACCTGATAATTCGCTAAAATTTGGATACAAATCTCCACTTGGAAGCTGAAGGCAACCGATAATGTGATTGATGAGGAGGCCGGGCTATTCCCACATCTGAACCGATTTTCTGCGAGGAGCTCGGATCGTGCACCCACACTGACCATTTTGTACAGAAGGAAAAACAACTTTGGCTCTGCATTTTCGAGTATGTGTGTTGGATTACAATAGAAAAAAGTGGGCTAGCTTGAGCTCACAGGAAATTTGGGAATTTGTTATGACAACTTAATTCGCCACGCAGAGAATGTAGAGGGTCTGTATGCGTACCCCAAGGTATAAGAGTCTTTATGCTTTCTATGCCATAACGATGTAACAAGTTGCCTCGAATGGTAATCACAGGTCTCCTCATGAGTATTCGGGATCCAGAAAATCCCTCGGAGTATCTCACGTTAACATCATGGCATGCCTCACTTAGCTTACATCGCGCCACTTTGTTTTCCTTTTTCCCTCTTTCTTTAGCTTAACGCGCTGGTAGCGAAGCCGCCGCCACTGAGCAGGCGGCGATCCTGTAACCGCCACCACTGCTCGGAAGCGGCGGTCACATGGCATGTTTTTCGAACACTCTTTTAGCGTGACCAGCGTGAAATATCCGCGATTTTGCTAGCTTTTCTTTGCCCGAAGCTTGAGCATGCATTAATGTTTTTGGTCCTGAGCCAGATGTTTTTCCTTCAATTTGATTGTTTGAGGGTTAATTTGGTTTTGATTCTCAGTTGGTTGGTCACCTCATGGTGCGTGGTTTGTGTTCATGCAGATGGTCTAGATTTTAGTCACGAATTTGGGCGAGTTTTGTGAAGAATTTGAAGAAATTTGGAGTTTAGGCCACCATTTTTCCTTGTTAAGTCTTGGTTTTTAGTATTTTGGTTGTTTAGCTTGCTTAGGATTGATAGCGTAGATTTACTTCACACTTGGTTTAGTATTGCTACTCATTTGTTGGTAAACACTGAGACCCATCTTGTGCGGAAGTGCTGTACATTGTTTTATCCAATCCGATTAGAAGCTTGCCTCACGAATTCCTTTAACATGGTAGATTTGTATTTCTTTGAAACTTAGAGTTCTTAGTTGATTCAGTTATATACCTAGTTAACTTTATTCATTGATGATTAAGCCACATATCAACATGTCTGACTGATGTCTTTGTTTTGAATGGAGATAGCTTGGAAGCCATTAAAAATTCTGAGTTTTGCTCTTAACATAGGATAATCACGGAGTTAAAACGCTTAACGTAATTTGCATGACTGCTCGCATTAAAATCATTTGAGAATCGCGCTAAACCAAGCTCTCAGCCTCTTATTATCCCTACTCACCTCTGCTATGTTCTCGGAGTGCTGCGTTAAAATGTCCTTGTCACATCACAAATCTACTCCTATCACAGTGCTTAGCATTGCACGCTTTCTACGGATCCAAGTGAACCACGAAAGCAGCGAGAAGATCATGCCGAGAGGTGAATCACATACACCATCTGGATTAAGCTTCTTTGTTTTGCGCGGAGTCCGGAGTTCTAAATTTCAAAGTTCTAGTCGGTTTATGTCTCGAATGAGAGTAGTTAATCACTTTGTTTCATTTTCATGATATTCTCGATATTGCCCAGGGGAAGGCTATGGGGATTGATAGTTTCGAAAGCTATGATTCACTCCTCCTTACGGTGGGATCAAGAATCTTTGCGGAGTAGATTAGACAGATAGGCTATCTTATTTATTTTAGAGTAATGCTCTATCACAAAGTGCAGGACCCGAATAACCACACTCAGTTATCTTTATGCATTTTAAATTATTATTTAGTTATTATTTACTAGATACGCTTAAATAGTTTGTTTTTCTTAGAATTGTTAGAATATTTCTTAGAAGGATAAAGTTATATGCGAGTTAGATTTATTTTCACGTAGTTAAGAATTTATTTCATTACGGTTAGACTAAATTTTTGTTTCCGTGTGAAATATACGCTTGGACCTCGAGCCGGGAATATATATTTGAGTCAATGTTACCCTCAAACCAAAGCCTCACCCAACGATAGTTGACGCAGACCAAAATCTCGAGGATCTGAAGTGATTACGAGCAGCCATGAAGTCTCCAAGACGATCGAGTTCTGATTCAGAAGGATTAAACATAGAAGATGACCCGGCACATGCGTTTTTGGTGAAATCGATGCCAAACTTCTGAATTGCACCTAGAAAATATCCACATGGCTTTGTAGAAGGGCTCGAACAGAGAACAAACATTGAGGTAGTGATCAACTTTAGTTCAAGACGAGGCGCTTGGAGACACCCTAGTAGATACTAGATACCGACTTAAGAATCCGAGGTTAGAAATATACCCTGTAAGGTATTACGAGAAGATCATGCTGAGCTTCAATGATTCTAAGCGTAGAGAAGATGAAAAGGCTTACTGATTCACCCGGATGCAAAGGGATTAGAACTTGATCTAAGCGTATGACACGTGCGGGACATATGACTGACCAGAGTCTATGGTTGTGATCCACAAATCACATTGACCCAATGAATCCATGAGTGAGTTAGATATGAGACAGCGCTTTCATGCACACTTTAGTATTCGATCTGCCCCGATTCCACTAATCATTAATATCAGCAATTATCCTTCTTAAGGATGCAACAGCTTATTCTATGAAGTTAGGGGTCATTGGACTGAGGCGGGAAAATAGATCAAATGAAGTCGATTTTATTCATCATCCACTATACATGACCTTATCGAAGATATGCGAAAGCAATCCGGAGTACGTTTTCCGCACGTGTTCAGCGACCGCTATTAGATCGAATCACGCTGAGGCACCGATAATTTGTTGGAGCCTTAGAGAAGTCATCCTCGCTGATGCGATCTATCACACCAGGTCGAGTTAAGAAGAGGGCCTTCTTTTCTTGGAGTCATGCAAATACAGGATTAGTGCGTGTTCGAAGACATGCATTGCTTTATTAGTTTGTCTACATTTTTTACCCAGCATTTGTCTCGGCTTTTTGACCTCGGGAGGTCGAGTGCTGTGAGAAGATTCTTGTTGATTCTCCACCTATGCTTCATCCGCTTTTCCCAGTATACGGGTCCCCCTTTCCCAATGTGAGCTGAGTACGGACACAGATTTGGAAGGAGAATATTGAGCTATGGAGAATTCTTATAGCATGGGTGGCATCACCCGGCTTCATGGAGAAAGGTTCGGGGGCATGATCAAGCATCCTACGTGCGTTTTGCGAAGGATTGGAAGGAAAGGGTGTCGGGCAATATGGAAGGCGAGAATATCTTGAGTCGATGAAGAACTTATTGCTTTGATGGCAAACCGGTGGCAGGCTGGAGAACTCACAGTTTCTTTAACAAAAAAGAATTAAGCCAGAGATGTTGAAGAAAGAGATATTTGTGGAGGGATATGAGAAGGTAGTCTACATTGCTGGCCGGGCATCTTGTTAGGCAGTCATACGCATACTGGTGAGGAGTTATGCCGTGATGATGCGGTTCATCTCGCTTGGAAGGAAGGTTTGTCCTTTGTACATCTTAAGCTTTTATTATCTTTCTTAACCACTTCGCATAGATAACGTGGTTTTGTTTCCCCCATTACTTTGAACTCTCTTGAGTGCTCCATTTTGGAGTTTTAGCTTATGCCCAGGGTGGTTTCCTTTACATTGAGGGCTTATTTTGCTTTGTTACATAAATGATGTCTTTACTTAAAGTATCTGGTCTACCATCCTCTCACAGCTCAGTTCCCCCTGCAGCATCAAGGGTTCTCTTTGCTACCCATCCTTGTTTCTCCCATTCTCTTGCCCTTCCTTATTTGTTGTCATTGACCCCTACCAGTCGTCTGAAGCTTCTT
This sequence comes from Taxus wallichiana var. yunnanensis, assembly GCA_018340775.1. Classification (NCBI taxonomy): domain Eukaryota; kingdom Viridiplantae; phylum Streptophyta; class Pinopsida; order Cupressales; family Taxaceae; genus Taxus; species Taxus wallichiana. Next base: position 742,363,215 of record CM031238.1, on the reverse strand, counting down.
CCTTCCATTCCCCTACTACTACTCCCAGGCCTGTGCCCCCCACTTCGCGTCCACATCAAACGAGACCCGATTCACGGGCTTACAAGCTTAACATTGAGACTCTTCTTTGTGGAGAGAGGGTCCTCATGAAATTGAAGTTACACATGACCTCCTGAATATTAGCAGTGCTTTAGTCCTTGAGATGTGCGTGGAAAGCTCTTAAAAAAAAAGACAAAAAAAAAAAAGGCACTTATAAAGGCTGATATGAAGCTGTTGAAGGATGAGGTTAAGAACTTGGCAAAGCAGCGAGAAAGGTAAGAGGAAGGAGGAGGAGGTGGATATTGATAGCAACCAGATTGATGATGTCTCTGAAGGTGAACTCCTTGAAGCCTTATGCCCGTTAGGGAAGAAATTTCAAACTTGACATGATAGTTCTGTTATGTGCCATCTTTTAGGGTGATTGAGGAGTTCATTTGAGAAACGTATGTCAAAAGTGTCTCGAAACCTCGCGTGAGTTAAGACAACACTTTGGGAGTAATAATAAGGAAAAGAAAAAGGACCGTTGAGCAGTTTAGATAATGCGACGCTACCCACACTTGACAACTTTGGGTATGTTCCATTCTGGAAGAATACAAGAGCCGGCAGTAGACAAGAAGTTTGCGCAAAAATTGGTTGTAGATGCTTTAGTTGTTCTTGTATGTTTTATGATGTTTTTTGCAGTCTCTCTCTTCCCTTTTTTGTGAAATATTTTTGTTATTTTGTCTTGATTGGGTAAATGTTTTTAGCTTCACTTTGAGCTTCGATTTGTCACATTTGGATTACGATCCTTTTCTCTACTAGTTCTCATTCCTGATATTAAGGCGTGTAGGCCATATGTTTGTTCTCGAGGTATAGTCACTTTCAAAAAACTATTTTTAATAATAAAAAAAACTATATCATCAATCATATAATGTCCATTTCTAAGTTTACTCACAATATCCAAAAATCACATGCCCAGAGACAACATTCATGATATATCCATGTCCGAAATAGTATATCATCATCCACATATGAGTGTCTCTGACAATAATCATCAAATGCATTATAACTGAATCCAAGATCCCAACATTAATCCATGATCAAATGTCTAACATCATACTAAATCAAAGCATAATAATGTGTCATAATGTAATCAACAATACTCGGTATTAGTATAAAAAAAGGTGTCGAAGTGAAGTAGACACTTCTGACCGCGAGTTTTAACCATTTTTTTAAAGTTTACCATTGCTCAGGTTAATGATGGATGAAGAGGGATCCTATAGCGACATATCAGATGGTTCATGATACATTTTAAAATTACACACCTTAGGTGACATAGGTAAGAGGGACAACCTCTCTACCCATTTGGTAAAATATTAGATGGCGGTGATTGATGTGAGTATAGAAAATCGAAGAAGAAGGAAAGGATGGATATTCACTGTCAGATCGAAATACGGTCAGAAAATAATCGAATTATTACTACACGATCTTAGAGACCCTTGTAGACTTCAATTATTTTCCGATAATTTACTCCTTTTTAAGTAATAAATTTTAAAATAATGCAAGCACAATAATGATAATTGCACGCAGTTGATTACGGAGTTCCGTAATTGCCTACGCCCTCTGGTTTCGGGTGGTGCAAACCATTCCAGCTAGTCAAAACTTGTAAGTTCTGATAGTACTTTCACAAGAAAACTCTAATGGAATTTTACTTGCCTATTAGTACACTAGTTCTTCGGACGACAAGGGTGAAAAATAGCACCCGACTTCCACCTTCCTGGTATATCTGATCTCCTTGGTGTGATCGTCCTTCAAAGACGTAAACAATGCTGGGCTAGCTTTTGATAAACGATCCAGGATTTGCAATGAGTACTTGGTGTGGCTCTGATGGGCCTATTGGGTAGTTTACTCAATTTTACTCCCAATCACAAATATTTCATCAACTATTGCCCAAAAATAATAGGCCAATAGACATGATACACTGATTCACACACATCCCATAACAAAGCTTAACAAATAATAAAGCTTGAGTTGTGTTTCTAGTTACATGGTGTGTGTTTTTCTGATGAGACGGGTTCCCTATTTATACAAAAAATAGGGCCTTTAAAAAAATGCAATACATATTATCTTAAGGCTATTTTTAACCTAACCCATGCTAGAATACATGGGATTAAATCTTAAGCATAACAACTTAGATAATAATCGGGTTGCATTTTTAATGGGATTAAAACCCAAGTTTGGCGCAGCTGCATTTGTTAAGGGATAAAAATCCCATAAGGGGCGCATTTGGATAAGGTCCCCATGTTGGGCGGTGGGAGAAAATTTCTAAGTCTTTAAAGCCTTTCCATCGCATGTAATGTGGTCCAATGCAGGCCACGTTAGGCTTATAACCGCCCCCAACTGACCCCTTACCACCTTCTCCATGTGTGTGAAGTTTGCGCATGCGGCGGTTTAATACTAATGTTTTAAACATATATATATGTGTGTGTGTGTGTGTGTGTGTGTGTGTGTGTGTGTGTGTGTGTGTGTGTGTGGCATTTGGAAAGTGGCCTTGCAGAGTAATTATAATTTCGACCCCATATAACGTGAATACTAAAATACAAATTAACTTCGTTAATTAGCATATATTCCACTTTTCGTGCTCCCAGATAGGAAAATTGAGAAAATTCGACCCAGTGTTGGCAAGCCACATGTCACAAAGTGCGATTGGTCAAGTTTATTGACCCCGGGGCTTGACCATAGTTTGACTTTCCGTGTCGAACTTTGACCAAACATATCTAGAGGAAGCTCCGATGTCCAGTTTGTCACTGCATTCTCCTGCGCTCGTTGAAATATCTCAGATGATCTTACGCACCGACATCATTTAGGGACATTTAGGGAACTTTCAAAAATGAGTCCTCGATCACACCTCCCCACCGAGAAAGTTTTTTTCCCAAAAACCTTCCATCTTGTCACAGAATGCAGAAAGCTCTCTGTTGCCACCTCGGAAGTGCTCACGTAGTAGACCACTGGGTCTTCTCCTCAACCATCTCACTTTGTGCAACTTTCTGCTCCGATCCTGGGACCCGTGGGTTATGGGCCCATGACGCTTCCAACTATGCGCTCTGATATCCAAAGAAGACCTCCACGCCTCCGCTTTATGGTGCTAAGTTTTACGAATGAAACCTCGATGCTCCTATACATGCGTATGCTAAGCTTCTTTTATTCCACAAAAGGATCTTATTTTACTCTATAACTCATCTCACGGCTCTAGTTGATTCCGCATGAGAATCGAAGTGGTTTAGAAGGAACTCCATGTTACGTGTAGATCTTTGATTGATCGTCGATGCATGATGGACAATGCACTTCATGTCCTTCTGATTAATACCTCAATGCATGATTCTGCCTCTTTCAAGACCTCAGCCTGCGTGCATGATGCTGAGTGCTATGCACCTCAACCTCACGTGCATGATCACTGGCCCTTTCAGGACCTCGAGCCTCAGGTGCACGATCTTTGAGTCTCTGTGAGACCTCGCGCCTCGATACATGATGCTTCAGCCTTTTCAGACCTTGGAGCCTCGGATGCCGATGCTAAGCTCCTATTACGAGACCTCACGCCGTCTGGTCGTGATGCTGATGGCTTTAAGCCTATTTCAGAGACTTCGAGCCTCCGATGCCACGATCTTTAAGTCCTATTGGCTGAGACCTCGCGCTGCGATGCATGATCTTAAAGCCTCTTTCACGAGAATTCGAGCCTCCGTGCACGACGATCTTTGAAGTCTATTCTGAGCACCTCAACACCTCCGATGCATGATCCACAAGCCTCTTTCGAGATTTCAGGCCTCCTGTGCACGATGTTAAGTCTATTCTGCAATACAGACCTCAGCGCCTCCGGTGCTGTGATCTTTAAGTCTCAGTTGATCAAACTACCATTCGTATGTGTGAGTCGTAATGCCTTCGAAGACTCACTTAATGACATTCAAGCGATCCCGCTAAGATCTCTACTTGTTGACATCACTTAATATCGGTACCATTACCTGCACTTGTGATGCGATGTCTCTACATAGAATGAAGTTAAACCGGCTTTAAGCCAGCGGTGATTGAAGTTACCATTCTCGCTTTACTGCATTCCCATGCCTATACACATAATGAAGTTTGAAGCTGATCTGCTGCAGAGCTCTACTATCTCTGCCATGAAATGACGATGTATCAATCTCCCGAGATTTATATGAGTCGAATCCACTATTATCAGCTACATGTGGTACTCACATGCTAATTAGGAGATATATTTGGAGCAATAATCAAATTTTATAAGTAAGAAAATCCACTTGAGTATTGTAAACCTTTCTCTCATGACATTTTTCTCCACAATATCGATCTCGAACTTAACATCTGCTATCGATTCCTCAATCTTAATTATGCACGATATATAATTGAAAAATTGTTGACTTACCCATTTTAAAGGACTTTCACTTTCTGGGTATTACACTAGTCACTGGGTTGAATTAATACCGACTAGTGGTGGAGTAGGAAAGTTCTTCTTCCCTTGTGATAGGCCTCCATTCCATATTTGGCACCCATTACTGCGATGGCGAGATGGATGCAGTTTCAATAATTTTCCACGATGCCCATTCCTCTGCAGCGTGATGAAGCGAAAAAAATTCCTCTTAATCTCTTCTTGCAGGATAAGGAACTCTTTACTGCGCCATTTCTCGACTTGTGTGATGAGATTGGTATTTCTCCCCTTTGCATTGCAATGGATCGATTGACTTCATTGTCTCCTCCGCTGTGAGACAATGACTAAGCAAACTAAGGAAAATATGCATTTTTATGGTGTTAGAAAAATCACCAAAATAATTGCCCCTCAGAGTCTTCTTAATGCACAGTCATAGTGTGAAACATTGCCCAAAATTGGGTCTTTAACTAATGTGCGATGTGCGACGGTTAGATGTATACAAGCGTTATCCTCGAGGGAGTCTTACTCGAATACATTCTACCTAACACAATAGTTTATGGTTTTATTTGCATATGAGATATAATGGATTCATCGAATAGAAATGCGAGAAAATTACCATCAGTATGTTAAACTGTCTCTCAAACTATCCCCAATCTAGAATCCAAAAGTACAAACCCGTGCCATCACTTGTCAAAGCAGCATGTATCACTTGATTAACTTTCAAGCATGATACCAGCTGCTTCGAATTAGAAAGTTCAGGTGTCGATTACCTCTCGATACCAAACATGATCCGAAAATAATCAGATTATTCTTGCCTGATCTCGGACCGCTTGTAAGCTTTAATTGTTTGCCGATAATTTACTCACTTTTAAGTAATCAATTTTAAAATAATGCAGGCAAATAATGAGGAATTACACACAAAGTTGATTACGAGTTGGCGTGAATGCCTTCACGTCTCCGAGGTTCGTGGTTGAACCGTTCCTTAGTCAAAACTTGTAAGTTGCTGATAGTACTTTCTGAAGAAAACCTAATGGAATTTTCGCTTGCCTATCAAGATACGGAAATTCTTTGGATGAAAAGGGTGAAAAGATAGCACTTTTGACTTCCACCTTCTGGCATACTGATCTCCTTGTTTCCACCGCTGATCGGCCTTCCCGACTTGCAAACAATACGACCAGCTATTGCTTACTCCGAGTCAGACAATCCAGGATTCATGAAGTGGTTGGTGTATGGCTCAATGGGCCTATTGGTAGTTTCTACATTTACTCCCAATCCACAAATATTTCATCTAATATTGCCTAAAATAATAGACCGTGATAGACAATACTGTTCACGCATCCTGATAAGTTTAACAAATAATAGCTTGAGTTGTGTTTTAAGATTTGCACCGGTGTGTGTTTTTCTGATGAGCAGGTTCCTATTTATACAAAAATAGGGCCCTTAAAAAAAAGCAATACATATTATCTTAAGGCTATTTTTAAACTAACCCATTAACCCACGTCATGGATTAAATCTTAAGATAACAACTTAGATAATATTCGGTTGCATTTTTAATGGGATTAAAACCCAAGTTTAGCGTGGACTGCATTTGTTAACGGATAAAAATCCCATAAGGGGCGCATTTGGATAAGGTCGCTGCCCATGTTGGGCGGTGGGAGAAAATTTCTAAGGCTTTAAAGCCTTTCCATGCATGTAAAGTGGTCAACAGACCATGTAAGGCTTATAACCACCCCCAACAACCACTTCAATTTCCTTCTTCCACGTGGAAACATCCACTTGCAAGGCTTAATGCCTCCCAAGCAACCGCTTCACCACCTTCTCCATGTGTGTCGAAGTTTGCATGCATGTGCGGCTGGTTTGTAATAATGTTTTAAACACACACACACACACACACACATATATATATATATATGTGGCATTTGAAAAGTGGCACTCACAGTAATTACCTAATTTTGACCCATCACAGCGTGGCCTTAGAAATAAATTAACTACGTAATTAGCATATATTCCATTTATGCGTCTCTAGATAGGTAAATCGAGAAAATTCGGCCAGTGTTGGCAAGCCACATGTCATAGTGCGATTGGTCCCGATATTGACTTGAGTTGACCATAGTTTGACTTTCCCACGATGTCTGAACTTTTGGACCAACATATCTAGAAGATCCCGGCGTCAGGCTTCCACGTTCTCTCATGATCGTTAGAAATATCTTGAGATGATCTTACTCAGATCGACATCATTTAGGGACATTTAGGAACTTTCAAAAATGATCCCGATCACACCTCCCCACGAGAAAGCTTTTTGTCCCAAAGCTTCCATCTGTCCTGAATATGGAAAACTCACCGCTGCGGCACTTTCTGAAGTGCTGCGTAGTCATGCTTTCCAGTAGCATCGAGGATCATGCATACTTACCAGGGAGGGTAATAAATTGGCGGATGCGTTGGCTAAATTATGGCATTAATGTTAACCTCAGCTTTGTTTGGGATAATAATAGCAATCATCTAAGCATCTTCAAAACAACATTCATGCGGATTTCTATCTGTGAGCAATATCCTCCCAGAGCCGAAGTTATGATTTTTGGTGTGGATCGAGGCATCAATACTCCCACACGTGTTAACTTAAATAATATGATTATACGAAATCATGTCAAATAATCAAGATAGTGTGAATTATATGGGGAATTCCAAGTGCCGAGTTAAATTGATTTGAAATCGCGCATGAGGTGCTGCAACATCGTGCTAAAATTGATAGCATGAAATTCTCCACGGAAATCAAAGACAACAAGTAATGTGATTGATGACAGAGCATGACTATTCCCACATGCAGATTTTCCGTAGACTCAGATCGGCAGACATACGCAGCTTGTTCATTAAGGAAAATCAATGCCTCTCATTTCGATATTGTATGGATTACACCTTAGCAAAGCGGATCAGCTTCGAGCTCAAGAATTTGGGAATTTGTTGCAGGCTTGATTACAGCATGTGAGAAGATGGGGTCCCCCTTCCCAAATTGAGTGTAGTGCTGAGACCGGAGCCGGAAGGATAATATTGAGCTATGGAGAATTCTCGGCATGGGTGGCATCACCAACTTCATGGAGAAGGTTCGGGGGCATGATCAGAAAGCATCTATGTGCGTTTTACTGAAGGATTGGAAGGAGCGGACTATCGAATATGGGGGCGGAAGATCTTGGTCGATGAAGAACTTATTACTTTAAAGGCGACAAGCCTTGGGCTTGGAGAGTTCTCTGGTTTCTTTAACAAAAGGGTCGACCGAGAGATGTTGAAGAAAAGGATATTTTTGGAGGGATCTAAGAAGTTGATCTTCATTACAGGGGCTCGCTGCGTTAGCTCGATCCCTCACTTTTCCCATGATGAGAGGTTACCGCATGATGATCTCAAATTCATCTCTCTTGGAAGGAAGGTTTTCACTTTGTACTCGCTAAGCACCTTATCTTTCTTAACCACTTCCGTGAGAATCGTAGTTTCATTTCCCCCATTACTTGCTTGAACTCTCTTGAGTGCTCCATTTTGGAGTTTAAAAAAGCATACTCGGAGTGGTTCCTTTACACTAGGGAGCTTATTAATGCGCTACATAATTGTTGTCTCTTAAGTATCTGGTCTCCCATCCTCTCTAGCTCAGTTCCCCTATATGTCGAGTTACTGTCTGCTTGCACGACCCTGTTTCTCCATTCCCACCTTCCCCACCGCTATTATTGTCACCCCTATGCGGCCATCCGAAGCTTCTTCTTCCATTCCCCTACATCGCTACTCCCACCCCCACTTCGCGTCCACCTCGAACAGAGCCAGGATTACGAGGATTCTCAGAAAAGCTTAACTCTTGTGACTTCTGTGCGAGAAGGGAGTCCTCATGAAATTAGAAATTACACATGACCTCCACAGTATTAGCAGTACCGAAGGTTTGCAGGATGTGCATATGAAAGCTCTTGAAAAATTTGCCGAAGCCTTGAGGTGATATGAAATTGTTGATATGAGGTTAAGATCTTGGCAAAATAGAAAGGTAAGAGGAAGAGGAGGAGGTGGATATCGGAGTTGATAGCAGCAGGATTGATGATATCTCACAAGAAGGCTGAACTCCTTAGACTCCCATTTAGGGAAGGCTAAAAACTCGACATAAGTTACCTGAACATGGCCATCTTTAGGGTGATTGAGGGAGTTCATTGAAACATGTCAAAAGTGTCTCCAGCCTCAACAGAGTTCGGCAACACTTTCAGGGTAAGCAATGAAAAAGAAAGAAAAGGACCATTGAGCAGGCTAGATATCTGACGTGTGCCCACATGACAACTTTGGGTATGTTCCATTCACGGAAGAATACCACAGACCAAAGCGTAGACAAGCCTGCCAAAAATTAGTTGTAGATGCTTTAACAAATTTGTTCTTGTATGTTTTATGATGTTTTTTGCGAGTCTCTACTACATTTTTGTAGTATTTTTGTTGTTTTGTCTTGATTGGGTAGATGTTTTTGGCTACTTTGAGCTTCATTGTCACATTTGGATTCTCGATCCTTTTCTCTCTAGTTCTCATTCCTATTCGAAGCTCTGTAAGCCATCTTTTGCAGACTCAGGTATATTCACTTTAAAACTATTTAGCTAATAATTAAAAAAACTATATCATCTCATATAATGTCCATTTCTAAGTTTACTCACATATCCAAAATCACATGCCCCAGGACAACATTCACAATATATCCATGTCAAATAGTATATCATCATCCACATACTGAGTGTCTCTGAATAATCATCGTGCAAAAGATCATAACAAAATCAAGATCAACATTAATCCAGCGATCAAATGTCTAACATCATACTAAATCAAAGCATAATAATGTCCATAATGTAATCAATATCAGAGATTAGTATAAAAAAGGTGTCAAAAAGTGGGCACTACAACACAAGGGTTTTAACCATTTTTTTTAAGGATTTACCATTATCGGTGAAACGATGGATGAAAAGGGATCCTATAACGGGTAAAATGAGATGGTTCATGATAAATTTTAAATTTATACACTGCAGTGACATAGGTAAGAGGGACAACCTCTACCCATTTGGTAAAATATTAGATGGCGGTGATGATGTGAGTATGAAAATCTGGAAAGAGGATGGATATTCCTATGAGATCGAGAGTCCCATTTAGAGAATGGCCAAGGCATTGCACATAGGTTGTAAGGCTGTCTTGCTTACATGTATTATGTTTCCATATTTTGGCATAGTTCACACTTCTTTACAAAGTTTTTGCAGTGATAACGATTCCATGGTAGTCCAATAATAGCACCTACTCTTAATAGTTTCTAGCTAATACTATATTGCAGCTGGGTGCGCATCTGCAAATACCACCGCTGTACTATGCCTGTAATGGTGTGGATAGAATCAACAACATCCAAACAACAAATAAGATTCCCATCATAGCCCACGATTATAAGGTTGCCTCCTAGGAGGTATAGCAGGATATGTGGTGGATAAAGGATCTCTTTTCACAATGAGTAATGTCTCGGTGGAAAAGTGCCATCTCAGTAGGTATCAAAATATAGGATCATACTAAGGGGATAAGGGACCAAAAACTTCACATGCCAAACATGACTCGGCATATCATATGCTTTTGCACTACATTAAATTCTCTCTGAAGAAAGGCATCTTACTTTCCACGGGGGAATTCATATACAAAGACCCATAGTAGCCATAACATCCACGGATCTTACGTGCAATAACTTAGTTTTTGCTCGAATATTATCTTTGTAAGTATTCCTTGAGGTTTTGATCATATTTTTACCCATATGGGGAATAAGATTCTCATCTTTAACTCTGCTATATATCATTAACTTGCTTTAATGATAAGTTGAAGTATCGAATGACTTGAAAGTTATTAGATGTTCAAGTAGCGGCCAGACTTAATGCTAATGATGAGTGCCTCGTACTGTGGATAAAAGCAGTAATGTATTGGTTTACGAAAATCCGAATACTTAATGCTCTGGTATGAAATTTCTGTGAGTGATGAATACCCTCTGCTCACCAGGATCCGTGGAAGTAAAAGATCCAAAAATGGATCTTCCATTCTATCAGAATCTTCAATATACATCATAGATGCATCTAGAAAATCTAGGCACAAAGTTTCCATCCTTGGAGAGGCACTTCCGCATTGGCTTGAATCAACCCAGCACCTTTCCTTTCGTGTTTTTGATTCACGAGATCAATATCAAATTCACTTAGGAGAAGTGATCAATTAGCTCAGTGGACTGTGAGGGTAAGTTTGGATAAAAGGTACTTGAGAGGGTCAACTTTGGATATGAGTTTGGTTTTATTGTTCGGAGATAATGGTGAAACCTTTTGGAAGGTGAAGACAAATGCCAAGTAGGCATTTCTATTTGAGGGTAATTAACTCATGCATGATCAAGGTGTGATTAAGATAGTAAAATACTCTCTCTTTATGGTCTAAGTTGTATTGGGCAAGAAATGCACCATAACAAAGCTGGGTAGCAAAATGTATAAGAGGAGAGGTTCACTGGGTAAGCCACATGAGTATACGTGGGATGAACAAGTACTTGTTTAGTAGTGCAAGACCTTTTGGTAGTCAAGTCCCCAATTGAATGTGACATCTTTCTTGAAAATGGGTAAAGGGTGGCACTTATCCACAAGTTTTGAAATAAAGTGACGGATTTCTTGAATTTTCCTTGTAGACTCCTTAGTTGCTTGAGTGATAGGTGGTGGCATTTATGTGATAAGCCCGTAACCTTTACTGAGTCCACTTCAATCCCTCTTATGAAATAATGAACCTAGGAGATTTCTGATTAAACACAAAAGACACATTTCTTACAAGCTTCAAGAAAACCTTATAGTCTTGTAGACGTTGAAAAATTCCTCGGTACTTCGGTGGTGCTCTCTTACACTCTTGGATTTCGCTAGGATTTCATCAACATAATCTTCCATGATGTCATTTATTATATCATGGAAGATAGCATAGATCATGATCCACGATAAGTAACCCTTTGATGTTCTTGAGCCTGAAGAAAGGCATGACTTTATGTAAAATGTTCCTCAAGGAGTGATGAATGTTGTTTTATGTTTGATCTTCTTCTTAACCACCTATCTAGTTATAACTTATGAAATCCATCCATTAAGGACAAAATTTTATAACTAGAAGTGGAATCAACTATCATTTCAATGTTAGGTAGGGGAAAGTCATCCTTAGGACATGCCTTATTAATGTCACAGGAAATCAAAGTAAAAATTCTTATCTTCGTGAGGATTTTTCTGCATTGCAGGGGACTATGTTAGAGATCCATTCTAAATAGTAAATGGGTTTAATAAAATCAGCAGCTAATGATTTTCCAATTCTTCTTTGATAAGGAGAGCCACCTTAGGATGCATCTTTCTCAATTTTTTTCTTGATGGGTTTGGAATCAAACGAGGTTGTGGAAAACTAGCTCACGGGTCCAAACACGGAATATATGTTTATGTACATGTGAATATGTCTGCGTATTATCTTAAGAGCTCTACAAAGATATTTTGTTCCTAAGCTGAGAGTGAAGCCCCCAACTTTATCATTCTAGCCTACTCCTCTGAGCCAATGTTGATATTGATTTTTTCCTCAACAAGCATCTTCCATCCGTGTAGGATCGGGGGAGATTAAGATCGAAACCTCATGTGGTAGCTCATTATCATCTTTAAATGTATAAATCACTCCATCTTTAGACTCTTCATTTTGTTTATCTATGAGTGTTTCAAATAGTTTATCACCGTGAGATTTCCAGTTATCCTTTTTTGCAAGGTTTCTTATAAGTGGTTGTAATCTTATTTATCGTCTTCTTATTCAAACGTTCACACATTTCTTCTTCTTCCCAGAAGTATGCACATGTGTCAGTTGAATCACAAATCCTTTCTTGTGGTCCCCGAAGCTAGAATAGAATCCATGATTCCCATGAACTCTACCAATGACTCATCATATTCAAATAAATCTAGGGGCATGTGAAGTTGTTGATCCCAATATATAAGTTAAGGATATGCAAGAACTACTTGATATTTGTTTAAGGAGATGGATTTGAATAACGTAAGGATAACTGAATCTGGGAATAGGTTAGTGGAATCAAGATCCTTGTAGAGGCTACATTGGAAATCTGCGTCATTATCGGAATAAGATGAAACTTCCTCACGTTCGGAGAAAGGTGGCGTCATTCTCGAGAGGGTAAAAGCGTTATGAGGCCTTACCCCAAGTCCTTGTTTATTAGACTTAAAATGAGGAATGGGAATAGACTCTAGCCAACCTTGTGCATTGATGCCACATCTAGGCCCACTTATATCCCATTACAAACATCATGCGGTGACCTTTTTATGTCTTCGGGTGTTTGATGGAATGAATCCATGGTGCCTTGGCACTCTACTCTGGTAGGATCTTCTAACATTTTTCCTCGAGATAGGAGACCACTATGGAAAAAAATTTTCTAATGGCTTAGGACAACTTTGCTGGGTGCTATATTCGAAAATATGGCTTACCCCTTGTTACGGAGATACTGATGCATTTGATATTAACAAAGCTTGTTCAAGTGAATGGATCACTCAGGGCCATATTTTGTTGATGTTTCCTCCCCATGAAGAGAATGGGTTGACTAATGAAGGAAATTCTTGATTGTAAGGTGTGAGGGATTCGAATATATCCATTTTCATAGCTACTTATTTGTAGGGGGATAACAACATCCGTGAGTAAAGGACACTTTAAGTCCTTTGTATGAGAAAAACTATGTAATGCCCTATAATGCGTGAATGGTTTTGGTTTTGCCCAAAATGGTAACCACCTAACCTTCATGACATAACTTGATGCATTTGATGAAAATTTTATGGAATCAGCTTACATGGAATGGATCCATGGGCACCCTAAGAGCAATTTGTATGGAAGGTCCAAGTTAAGGACATGGAGCGTCATGTTATGGAAAGTTGGGCCTACTTCCATGGGAACTACTATAGTACCCATTGATTCTTGTTCTTCATTGGCATAAGTCATGATTGTGATAGTCTTAGCTCCCAGATTTGTTTCTGAATGACCTAGCTTCTTAACCAGCTTCAAAGTGTAAATGTTTAGACCAAATCTACCATCCACAAGTACCCTCTTGATTTTGCGATGGGTAACCACCACTTCAAGATACAAGGAGTAAGCTATGTTCTAGGTTGTTTATCAAAGATTTTTGTACGATCAAAAGTAATATGATCATTGGATTCTAGGCACACAATCATGGATTGGCTAGGTTTGTAGGGTCTATACATCTGAAACCTCTAAATTTTGCAATGTCTTGTACAATATGTTCTTGTGGGCATTAGATATTTTGAGGAGATCGAGAATAGATATCCTAGTAGGTGTTTTCATCTAACTAATCTATTAAATTATAATGACCTTCCTGAGGGATAAACATGGGATGCCCAGTATGACTAAGTGGCACGTCTCATCCCTACTTTGTGTAACTTTTTATAAATCGATGGTGTTGATATGTTCATTAGATGAGCTAATACATCCTATGAGATAATCAAAAGGACTATCATTTGTAGGGTAAACATAAGTGACAGTTCTATAGTCATTGAGGTTTTCCATGACCTAGTTTCCTTTTCTTTTTATCTGCATGATTAGAAAAGGTTCCTTGTAGATACCTATTTTCTCGTTTGACATTTTTTGGATTCAGTGGAGAATCCATAACAATTTTTCCTTCTCAATGATGTCTTATGTAATGTGGCGCATGCAAAACACCTATCTGCTTTATGTGTCCTTTAACACAATGAAATTCACAATATTCATGGTATTTGAACCAACCAAGTTTTGGAGCATCCTCTAGGTATGGTACCTTCGTAGTTGGATATTCCACCATTTTTACATCATCTAATTGTTTTAGGATGGCATGACAAGGACTCCATTAAGGATGTAAATGTAAGTTTTGTAGGTGCTTTGGGACAAGGTCCTTGTGAAAGTTTTAAAAGTAGGCCTGTCTGTACAACTTGGACTCTCTTGGAGTCTATAATGCCATCACCAACAACATGCTTGTTTTTATTGAAGAATTTAGTTTTTTCTATGGATTTGGATTCATGTTTGTTTTTAACGATAGACTTAAGTGTTCCCTTTGCGATGAGGTATTTCTCAATTTGACCACCTTTCTCTATGACCTCTTTGAAGTTTGAGCCACAGTGCATCTATAAATGAAAGGTTATTTCTGGATTTAATTTAGGAAGAAAAATGCTCACTAGCTATTTTTCTCCGTAATGCACAAGGAAAACAACTAGCTAACCCGTGCCATCGTTGTAAAAATCCTGTAAACATCTCATTGGGTTTTTGTTTTTTATTGCATAAATCATTCATCGTGATGTTGCTTTCCATATTATAGGAGTAATTTCGTACAAATATTTCCACTAATGTGGGCCACGTTGTAATGGAGCCCTTGGGTATGCTATAGAACCATTCCAATCCCATGGCTCCTAGGCTGCAAGGAAAAATTTGTATTAAGAAATTGTTACTATATGCCACCTCTTGGAAAGCCATGTAAAAGTATTTTATATGATCAGGAGGATCACTTTTGCACTTATACTTATCAAACTTGGGAATGGTAAAGTGTTTTAGGAAAGGTTTCTATAACATGTCCTTATCAAAGGGGTAAGGGTATAGTTCTTCATATGAATATTTTCTATTTTGGCCTACATTTCTTCTCTTGTAATGTAGTAAGTGTAGTTTTCATTGATTGTAACTCTTCTCGAATGTGTTTCTCTTTAGTAGGTGACATTGGTCTTTGTACCTAATTCACTTTAAAGGTATGGTCTGTGTGTGGATCAAACTAAAACTCGCGAGGTTTATTTTTTTTTGTCTTTATATATGTTTCTTCTTAAAGAGCCTAAGTTTGCTATCTTCTAGGTTAACTTCAAGATCTATTTTTAAGGATCTCCTCTTCAACTGTGGGGTCCTCTTCTTCATCAAATTTTGGAAGAGGGGAATCTTTACGCTCAAATTTCACTTTACGTGAAGCTTTATAGTGAGGTTTTCGTGATGGGTCCCCTTCACCCGGTGGCCTTATGTTTCCTGCATTAGAAGCGTATACCACATCAAAAGGATTATCTATGTGCTAAGAGGAATATTTTACACTCTATTTTAGGGTTAATGACTCTATGTTTCTTCTTCATGCTCTTGCAGGAAGTTTTCTCCTAATTTTAAGACTCTTTACAAGTACTTGATCTTTATTATAATATAAGAGTTCATCAAATCTACCTAGGTCTGACCTTTGTTGTTCTCTAAAATATTTCGACTCTTCTCCGCTATGATCAATTAATGACTCTGCATCCTTGACTTGAGAAAGAGAGGTGCCAAATTGTTTTCATTAAATGGGAAGGTTTGAAAGGGTTTTATCATATGTCATGCCTGTTTGATTTGGTTACCATCTTTGTGATTTTAGGCATTAATAGCAACGATGTTTGTATTTACGGACTAGTGTGACTCCTAAGTGTATGGTTTCTACAATTTGTTCAAGGTGATGTTTGACCTATACCACAATGTATCCTAGATGTAGTGTTATGTACTCATTTTTATCAAGGAACACTCATATGCACACCTAAATGTAATGATCACTCAATTTTTTTGTTACCAAGCCTATGCCCTAAAATAGATAGCGACAATATCATATCAATATGTAGGTCAATATAGAATTCTAACAAGGCCTAAGTAATGATGTGGTGTTGATGCAGTGGAAGACTAGATGAGGTATACTAAAACTAGTTTGAATGCCGATGAAAGCCAAACCTTCTGAAAAATGGAAGTCGCGACTAGATATAGCGTAACAATGTCACCGTGATACATTAACCAAGCAAGCAAGGTGTTAGTATCATGAAAACCTTATCATGATACATATAAGGTGTTATCAACACTTTTCAAAAGACTTAGATGACATCGAAACTGAAACCAAGTGATAATTATAACAAGGAGTTTTAAATTGTGTGAGCAACGTAACCATGCAATAAAGGGACTTATACCATTTTCTCATAAAAATGAGAACACGATGTAAGTACCAAGATTGTGCATTTGAATGAAAAAACTATCAACTCAAGAAAATATGAATGATGAACTGAACTCGCATGGGGTGAAGATGATATTGAAATCAAGATTGAAGGAATTTTATGAAAGATATGAAAAATGTACCTACACACTTTGACGTTTAACAACCCAGCCGCAAACATGGAAGGGCGTAAACAAAGAAACAAGTGGCGAGCATTATCTCTGATAAAAACATGTAAGGTATGCACCTTTCTCACCTCAAAAAATGGGCCGTGAGAATGCAAGGGTATAGATCAAAATATGAAAATAAACTAAGCGTCATTTGGGAAGAGTTTCGCCTCGCCTAAAGATAAGAATAAAACCGAGTGAAAGTGGTATGTAGTTTAATTTCATGATGAAAGAAACTTAGATCAAACTTACAAGGATTATTTTCCTTGTTCAAAAAAAATGTTCGATTCCAAATAATTTTTCACTTCGTGATGTCTTGATGCAACAATGGAATAGTAAAGTGGGCTCCAAGATAGAATGGGCTCCTTAAATAACTTCCCTCAACTAGGTGTTATAAATTTGTCGTAGAGAGCGTGATTTAACCAAATAGTCACCCTTACTATTGTAGGAGTATCTCGGCCTTTACTTTACCCCCTTCAAGCATAGTGGGAAATAAATGTGTCCACTGTACTCTCACTAGGATCGCCGTATGGAAAAGGTAATTACCTAACTCACAAGAAAAAGACTAGTCAAGTGGGTAAGTGGAGTGCTTCCTGTTCATCCATGAGGATACTCAGTGAGATTACTTTAGGGTTTTAGGAACCACCCCTATTGTTGTAGCTTAATGCGTTATGCCAAAAGGGTTATGTTCAGTTAAGCGGATAGGACGTTACTCCTTTTCCGAAACTTGCAAATACACGATGTGATGAAAGTGGTGTGTTTTTTTATATTTCTTAACTTAATGTGGTTTTAAGTAGAAAACCATTCACAACCTACATAAAACACGTGTATTAAAGTTTTGTGTTTTTTTGACATCTTTCTTCTACAAGCGTTGGGTCCTGTACACAACAAGTTTTAGTAATTTTCCGAGCTTCATACTGATTGATGTCAAGAATGAGAACTTTACACCTTGCTTTTGATTCCGAAGATCACCAATAGGCAAAAAGGAAGAGCATACGTAATGTGAAAACTCCTACTAAATCACATGAAAGTTTACTTTATCCTTTATAAAATAAGTTTTTTTAACATTCGATAAAAGTTTTGTATAAGTGTTTATGATCTCCAAGATCACTTTTGAAGGCGTGAGGAGAGAGCATACGCACTTTTACAAACCTGGTTTAAGCTAAGAACCAAAAACAATTAACTATGTAAATTGAAATACCAAAGAAAAATCTATATTTAATTTGTTAGTCCTAAACCTGTAAAACGAAGATCGAAAAAGGATTTTGCATTGTAGAAAAGTTTCTAATTTTAACACAAACACCGCATGCCCAAACCAACACCAAAGTCTGCACCTAAGCCGACGTGTACACATCCAACTCAATGGATGCTACCGCAAAACAAAATTAATAATTAACAAAGATAATCTTGACACCGCATGCGACGCGTCCAGAAAGACAAAGATGCTTGCAACTCAACATGGACGCTTAGGGTTCAACGGAGACGTGCCCAATCATAACACATACAGTTTCAAATTTTTACATAGTGGGGTTATTTACACAAACACGTGTGTGTCCCTGTAAAGAGAAACTTGTTAATGATAAGTACATCTAAATAGGTGCTTTGTTACTATGAGAACTCTAGGGTTTCAACGTGGACGTGCCCCCTTATAACACCTACACGTACCCTGTGAAAAACCTACAAAACTCACTAATTCAATTTTTTTAAGAAGCAAACAGGTTAGTTGTTAGTCAAAGTATCCTATTTCTAGTTCAAACCCACAAAACATATGCAAATAAGTGTGATTTAGCTAGTGTTAGAAATAGAAATGAGAAAATAACAAGTTGTTTTAACTAAAAAACTTGCAAATGAACTTTGAAGAACTCAAAAGACCTCCATTAATGGAGGATGGACATAAGTGTCCCACTAGGCGTGCCAAATGTGTTCAATGAAAAGTTTCAAATGCCATGGAATTGGGGTAAGAATCTCCAAGAAACCCCAAAGGCTTTGAACAAGTTTCTGATCAATGGATCATCGAGATAAGAAATGAGTAAGGGTTTCTACTTTGCGTACATTAATTTGAAGTAAAAATAAAACTAAACAAATGAAATTAACCTCTCTTCTTTGAAAGCTTGAAATAATGAACCTAAGAGGATCTACACAATTGGTTTGTGATCAAGAGAAAGAGGTCTGCGCCATTAATGGCTTCAAGGCCAATGGTTCTTCCCTTTTATTCCATATTTGCACTTTGTAAAATAAAAAATCAAATGATAATAGCTCAATGGAATAAAATGAACTACAATCTAAAGCCTAAACAAAATACTATAGTTTATGCTAGGAAGAAGAGAGAATTTTTAGAAATGAGAGAGGGGATCTAGCCCTATTTATAGTTTTCCATTTGGGAAATGGGAGGATTTTTGGTGCATGTGGGACTAAAAGGGAGTTAATAAGTTAATTAGTAAGTCAAAGTAGGATTTGACTAGGTTTAGGGTAATTAACCTAGGTTAGACTAATTAATCTCATTTAGAGAGGAATTAGGGTTTTGGAAGGGTTTTGGAAGGTCTAATCAATCCAATGAAATGGATTGATAGTCCAGAGAGCTAATAGAATCATACCAGAAGGGAATAAGAAGCTAATGTAGTTAGAATGAGGCTATGAGAGCCTATTTAAGTGGTTTACAAGAGAAAACACAACCAAAATGTTGTCTTAAGAAGGGAGTTAGATAGGTCTAACGGCGGTGTGCCGTTAATTTGTAAGGGGATGAATATTTAGCGTAATATTAGGAATAATAGTGCATTGATCAAACTCACATGTGTCTACATGTAGGCATTGCACCCTAGATATACATACTTCTTCCTCATAGTGTGGTAATCGTGAATATACCTACTGCATTGAAGGTTAAGCATGGCGTGTATCTAAGAACCGATGAAATGATGTCTAGAAATATCTCGTTGTGAAGGAATATGGTAGTTTGCACCATGGGCTCCAAGCCCCGTCATCCTTCATTGCAAATCACATGATGTAAAAATGTTGGTATACTGAAAACTGAACTACCTTACCCACCACCGAAGGCAAATCCTTGGGTATGACGCCACTCTTCCTCGAACACTACGCATAGTCTATCATACCACATCTCCCTCTTCTTGAATGGTCCACTCATTGATCCATCACACAAGTACTTGCCAAATATTTCTCGTAGGTGACTTGTGTTCTGTGGGGTACTCCCAAATCTTCTCCTTTGGCCCATCAGGCACCCCAATCTCCATGAATACTAAGGACAATAACATAGTGCCAAAACTTATTCTGTCACCTATCCACACTTCTTTGATGATTTTCTTTGCTATGTGATCTATAATATTATAGACCACTCCTTGAGACATCTTCTTGGTGACGTGATAACCACGTTGTGTTTACCTACGACCACCTTCCTTGGTCATTTAGATTTGTTAAAATGTGTAGCTTCCTCCACTACTTGATACTTTTTCAAATTTTCAATTTCCATGCCACCCACCATTAGTCTACCCCATCTCTTTCCTTGTCTCAAGGATCACACTTTATCAGCTAAATTGCTATCCATATCCAACCTTGAGGCCCTTAGTCTTATCACTATTGAAATCAAAGCAGTTATGATTCTTACCCTTCATCCGATGAAGTAGAAGAAGTCCTCATGGACTCTACTCATCAACCATCGATACAATGGTTCATACTTTCCAAAATATGGCAGCTCGTACAACTGGTAGACTCCATTCTTCTTTAGTAAATTTTCACCAGCGATCATCATATACCGGCGTATCCTTTGTTGTGTGCTTGTTTGTTTTTGTACTCAATGAATACATCAAGCTCCTTCTTATTATCTCGATGTTTGATGGTTGTAATCATTGATCTTACATTAGCGGATATGGGAATACCATTCTTGTCCTACAATCATGCCATCTCGGATACTATATTTCTAAGAAATTACTCTCGAGAGAAATTTCTTCTTCCACTTCATAATTCTTCTTCCCTTTATCTCCTCGTTGTGGGTGCTTTCTTCATTTCCATTTGAAAAATATTTCTTCTCTTCCTCTCCGCAATCAAGAAAGTAAAAACCCTAGCTTAAATATTCGTTCCTAGTGGAAATCATGTGCCCTAACTTTTTGTAATGTATGTTCCGCTCGCCAAACCCTTCACCTATGGCAACACAAGCTTCTTTTGTACACAACCCTTCTCTCCATGTTTGGTTTCACATTATACATACCTCAACATGATTTCTCAAATTTCGCTCTTCACTTAACCCTTTTCAAATTTTCTTAATTGTAATGGTAAAAATGAACTTCCATCCCATCCTTATATATATTTATAAAATTTAGTGCATTTATCACTCCTCTAGCCTACCAACAATCCATTTTCATTGTTTCCGTTAGCGCGATATATCTCATGGACAATTTTCCACTTGTGCAAAATGGGCAACTCAAAACTTCGTCGTTATGATGGAAGGAATTGGTGAAGTACACCTAAGCTAAGGAATTTTTGATATTATTGGTTCTACGATGAATTAGTTAATGATTAAATGAAATCTGTAGCTATGTGTGCTGTTACAAAATGTAACAGATCACATAGTCTACAATTTCATGCTATCTTCAGAAAAATAAATAAAGGCCTTGAAGGATAGTTGTGTTGTCTTGATGAAGACACCAAATTACAGAATAGGTGAAATGTTGAGTTTTGGGACAACAAACATAAGTGTAGATTGCAGAAATCAGAGTTCATTACTGAATGTTACAGGTTCTCATTAATGTTCTTTCCTTCATGATTAAGACATTCAATTATATCACTGAGTTGTTTAGTTCATCATACAATCCATACAGAAAGTTGAAATACAAAAATAAATACACAACTCATTTCCATAATTCAATGTTTTATTCGTAAGGAATTTAAAATGTTCCCACACAATCCGTGGGATGTAACTGGAAAGTAAAGTATAACTACTGAAATAAGAGGTACCCATGCATAAAAATAAATTAAAGGAGTATGAGTGAACCCATCATTGCCTTGGGGGTTTTCTTTGTTGTTTGAAGCATCTCCATTCCAACTTTTATCCCTTCTTCATCTTTTTATAGAAGTCACCATGTACAAAACGAAGAAAAGAGAAAACTGTCGCATGAGCTCAGGGATCAATTCATATTCCTATACTGTCCTAATTTGTGTATATGAATCTCTTCAAAATAGGAGATATAATTTACTTGAAAATAAAACTGCATATATGTTATACTCACTCAAGAATAAGGAAAGGAAAAAAAAAAGAAAAGAAGAAAAATGGACACAAGAGAGGCCAAAAAGCCTAAGTATTTTCTAAGTATTTTCTTAAGTGTACAGGTACACAAAGAAGAAATAGCTAAGTCATAAATAGATGTTGGAAAGAAGGATTAATGTAACTCAAATTCAATATTTTCTATAAAAAGAAGAAGCTACAAAGATCAGAGAAGGACTGACAAATAGAAGTACATGTTTCATTTTGTAACTAAAGAAGAAGAATCATATTTCAAGAAGCTGAAGTTAACTAGAAAGAAAGGGTTACAGCTAAAAGCATAATGAAAAGAAGGTTTTGGGAAAATTTTGACAGGGCTTCGCCATGTAAAATGGACATTTACAATTTTTCATCATGTTATTTTAAATTACATGCTTTAAAATAAATATATAAATCAAGTAAGTGATACAAAAAGTAGAAAAACATGCCATGATCAAGATAAATAGTTATGATGTTTCAGTTTTATTCACCAAATCAGCTTCATTAGAAAAGTGTTACTTTTTGTATTCTAATCCAGGAAAATACAACTACTATAGCTAGAAATGGAAGGAAGAAAGAATTATGGGAAAATTTTCCAGGGCTTCGCCATGAAAAATCAACATTTTAAATTTTCCAGCATGCTAGAAATACTACTTTCAAGGAAATAAATCATCTAAGTAAAAGAAACAAGATTACAATGTACCAATAAGTCACAGAATCAAAGTATGCAACCACCATGGTTACAAAGGATCATTACTGAAGCTAAACTAAAGAAATACAAAAGAATGCAAGTTTCATACTTTTTCATTTTATAGTTTTATCAAACTCAGAGCTTTGTTTTGTATCAAAAGAAATCAAGTATTTCAGATCATCAGTGTAAGCAAAGTGAAAAATTCATTCTTCGCCCATCCTTGAGTTACATATCAAAGTTTAGAGTTTAAATAATATGTAATTATAGGTTGCAAAAGATCAACCCAAAAGTGAACTTCTTTAGTTGAGCAAGAAAGAGAAAATAGAAAGGAAAGTGAAGGCAACTATCAAGTGTAACCACTCTTCCAGTTCTAAAGGATAAGTAAAGGAAAGTTTTACACTAGAATAGAGCTCCAAAATAGAGGAATTGCAAAATGATATCTGCTAATTACTTAAAGAAAACATGAGATTGTAGAACTACAAGAAGATAACATACAAACTGGAAATCCTATCTATGAACAAAATGGTGAAAATGAAATATGTAAAGTCCAATTTAGCTTAAGAGGATGAATCTAGAAATGAGAAATTACACAAATAGTAAAATAGATATTCACATTTCCTCATTTTAGAACATTAGAAGTCGGTTTGAGCATCTAAAATAAGCAGAGATCACAAATATCGAACACAAGATTCAAACTCAATGATTACATGGCCGAATAGAAGGAAGTACAGAGCTCTAAAAGAAACTATGTGAAGTGGTTTTCAACCCAAGTTATCCAAGTTAAGCTTTTGGAATTCAAATTTGAGATCATTCAGTTATTTCCACTCATTATTAAGAATATTTGTTACAGGGTTTCCAAAACTTCAAAATGAGCACAAGGTTTGATCAAGAACTTACCGATTGATTCAAAGTGAGTGAACCCACCAACAATGGTCAGATCAGGACTAAAACAAAGGACCTAGAACAGGTTTTGGCTCAAAGACCAAGGTTGCCTCAAAAATCACATGGAAAATGAAAGAAAAGAAATGATCATCAGTGTTTTGAAGCCGAAATAGTAGTGATAAATCAATATTGATACTCAGGAGGTCCAGACTTACCTTATCTCATCAAACAAGTGATACTAGTTGCACATTTCCGAGCTCGAAGGACTTCAATGATGGTGGCCAAGAAAGAGGACAGAGACCTTTTTGAAGAAAATTTGAGCTCTAAGACAAAGACAACTGGTGACGAACTGACCAAATCTTTCTCAAAAGTTCAAACAGAGCAAAAGAAAAAGGTATATGCATAACAGTGTCACAAAGTTGTTTAACTAAACTCGAACCCATAAAATGGTGACCTCCTTGAGAGAATAAAAGAAGGTAGATCTCATAAATTCCAAGAAAGATTCTAACAGAGATCACAACGAAGAAAAAAATAGACCACATAAATTTTTCTACAGAGACGTAACGGTGAAATAACTCCAATCTCGAAACAAATAGATATGGCAGCCATAAAAGTGGTACAAAGACCCAATCTTGAAAACCAAGGCAAAAACGCGACTACAAAATCTTAAACTCATGATGACATAATCCTCCAAATAACTCACATGCAAGAACTTAGAAAATGCGAGTATTTGAGAACTTCTTGAACTCTCAAGCAAGACCAACAAGGTTTCCAACTTGCAAAGACCAAACAGAACAAAATCCAAGCTTCAACAACTCGTGTGTAAAATGGCGGTCTACAAAAAACTTTCTAGGGCTTCATCGCTCTCTCGTGAGCAAACCAGATGCAAATGACCAAAATGATGGAGTTCAAGTTTTTTAACTCACCCACTCCGAGCTTGGCTTAACCTTTCTCACCTAGAGTTAGTGATCAAAGGATGATAATCAATTTCATCATTTAATGCAAACCGTCATGGTCACTTTCCAACAATTGCATTAAAATCCAAGTGAAACCTAGACAAAAATCAAGATTGACGGTTCATGCAAGAATCCAAGCGTGCTTAATCAATAGCCATAGATAATCACAAGTGGCTAATGTATTTAAGACAAAGGGCCAACGTAAAGTGTGAAGGGGTGAGTCATCAGTGAGAAGGGGCCAACCCACGTATTAATCAAATTAATCTTTGAAATATTGACCAAAGTCCCACTATAGTGTATGCTCAAAACAATACAAGTGCTAACCAAATCATTCCCACAATGATCACTCGAAAAGGTGGATCTTTTAAAACATACATTATCCAATATGCAAAGGCCGAAAATTATACACATGCATATATTAATCAAAAGGTACTGGAGACTATAGTGGCATGTGCCATGTAAAATGGTCGACCCTTTTATGTTTTCTAAGTCCACAAAGGCGGCCAAACCATGGTGAAGTGCAAAGGTGGTCCCCACTTCAAGGAGGTTAAATTTGATCTGTAGAATTTCACTCATGTGACCACTTAGAAAGAGAATGTCAAAATTAGAGCCTAAGCTTGGAAGTGGTCCCCACATTGATGTTTATTTTTGCAAATATTGCAAGTATTGTAATTATTTTACTCACAAATAGAGAGTTGATTTTTGCATGCTTCACAAGAGGATAAAATACATCAAGGATATGAATTCACATGCATAAGGAAAGAGACTTGCTCAACAAGCAAGCTTATTATTAGCAAATTATTCACCCTTGTTTTCTTAAAAATAGGATAGTCAACTTCAGTTTGACTATATTGTAATCAAGGCTATTAATTCCTATTTTTAATTGCATGTTCTATTTTTTTCCTTTATCTATTATTAAATAAAGGATAAAAATAAGATGCATGGGTGAGTATAAGCCTTAGGCTATTTTTAGGAAGGGGGTGAATTTTATTTTGCTATATATTGTGTGCCTTTGTAAAGCACAAGAGAGGACTTTTTTGGATATAGGAGTACTGAAGCAATTTTTTCCAGTTTTTGCCTTCTGAGTGTGAAGTATTTTCTACCTTCCCAATTATTTGCAGTCTTGTGTATGTTTCTATTAGTCTTGTGAATGTAAATTCCCTAATTAATCATCTTACCTTGTTGTAAAATTTAGTAATTTCTACATGATATTAATGTGCATGTTTAGCTTAGCAGTATTGTTATGATACTCTCCCTCAATACCTCGAAGTGTTTTTCCCTTAACATTCTAGAAAACTATTGGTTCATGCATCAAGAATCCTTTCACATATCAATTGTGTATATACTCAATCAAATCCCTCATACAAGTTTGGTGTATCACCTTAGTTTTAATTATTTTACAGTCATCTTTTCCCCTTAAACCTAAGAAATCAATTTAGGATACATCAACAAGGAACCAGCCTTGATACCAGAGAATCACCTCAAAATAGGTATACGCACATACCTGACATGTTTCCATTTTATCTACGAAAGAGAGAGATAAAATTTTACAAGCTTAGAAATCCTGTAATATCTCTCTACAGGTGCACTTTCGAGATATAAATGTTTTTAGCACACCAAGTTGGACAACAAATCAGATCTACATGCAAGTTACAAATTCTACATTAGATCTACAGCAAATTTATAAAGAAATCAAAATTTACTTTTGGTAGGAAGCTGCAGAATTTATTCTAAATATTTTAAGATCTTTAAACAATCCATAAAGCTGATTTCATTCTAGTATCAGCAGCATGTTTCATGCCTAAAGTGACTACAAGATCATCGGTAAGAGGAATTCCTCCCCGAGTTTGTTTCTTTACCTTTAAATTCTACTAAAGGAGAAGATTTGCAATACTTTACCTTATAATAGACTTGGTTTTGACAACCCTCCTCCCGATATTCCTTCACCACGTATCAATTTCTATTAACATACCAGCTTTTCAAATGGCTATTCAACCACCAAGGAATTTTTTGTGACCTTTACTAATGGAATCCCATTAGTAATCCCAATTTACCATGACATCCCTAATGCTACCATGAAAAGTTTACCATCATTCACTGGTGAAAATTAGGTGACACCTATAGAGCACATTAAAGATGTTGCAGCCTTATGTGTAGTTCATAATATTACTCATGAGGATGTAGCCTTAAGACTTTTAGCTGCATCTCTTAAAGGAAAAGCCTTGCAATGGTATAGAAATCTAGAGATTGGATGCATAAGAACTTGGGATGACTTAGGTGATAAATTGCTAAAACAATTTCAAGATAATTTAGATAATTTATCTCTCATAGAACAATTATCTACCATTAAAAGAGATCCCAATGAATTTATGTCTAGTTTCAATATCCGTTTTTCCAGAACTTGGGAAAGAATTCTAGCAAGTGTCAAGCCTCAAGATGATCACGCTTTCCTTTATTATCTTAGGGAATTAAACAGTGATATCTCAACTATGATCCACTAATGGGAGGAGAGACACTCTTAAAGAACCTATGATATCACCATCTCGAGCTGAAAATAGTCTTATTCAAGCTGGAAAATTAGCACCAAGGCCTTCAATGCCTTTTTTGGTAGATTTAGCACCTATTCCTTAGCCTATCACAATCATATAACATATTATCGTGCATCCCCATCGATGATGTATTTAAAGCTTGCACGGATATAGGAAACAAGCTGACTTCAATTGAGAATAGGCTTACATTACCTAGAAGACCCTATCAGGCTCCTTATTAGCAAAATCAGCAAAATCAAGAAAACAAGCAAATTTTACCAACAGTAATCATAATTATAGGTAGCCTTATCAGAAAAGGTAATTTGACCCAAAGGCTCCTAGTGTAGACACTAAATTCTCAGGTGTCTTACGACCCTCAGTGACCCGCATCCCATTTCGCAACCTAACCTCATTACCTAAACCTTACACAATTATTTACTAATTACCTTGTAATTGATAAATCCCCATCACCTCACCGCCACCTCATTTTTCCACCTCATCATGACCTAGCCCTAACCCTAAAACTAACCTAATTAAGACCCATAACTTGGTCTACACCTAGACCCATAACTAATGCCTCCTTACTCGCACCCAAAGCCGACCTTCTAGCCACTTGACCAAGCCCGCAATCGATCTCTCGGAGAAAAGCAGAAAGGTGGGCTATTTTACTAAAAATAGCCTACTTTTTCCTTACCGATGCCAGCCTTACTCGACTCAGCCGCTGTTACGAACCGCCATCGGTTCCTCGTAAATGGGCTCCCAAACAAAACAACGGATCGGGAGTTTTCATTTGAGAGATCAATCAAGGATTTCGATCAACGGAGAATATTGGGAGCGAGGAATCAACCATGGCCCAAACTAGAAGTGTCTACAGCAAAGAAAGAGATCAGCTTATATCTTGGTTAAAACCAGAAGTCACATCTTGCATGTCCTCTCGTTATAACATTTCTTATGATCTTTGAATCACAAATCCTCTTAAACCGCTTCGAGCCCACTACCCCAACGTGCTATCATTGATCTAATCATTATTCTTTTACCTCTCATCATCTCTTTCCTAATAACATCCATAAACCAGCCTTACCAACACCACAACCACCCAAAGATCCTAGAACCCACTGGTATTTGCGTTATCGCAATCAAGATTCCTCTAATCAAAACCAAAAAATAGCCTTTTCCCTACCCAAATACCACCAAAACAACTTAATTGATACTTTACGCCTTTTTTGTTAAATCATATTAACAGGAAACTGACTCACCTTCGAAGGAAGTTTTTATATTTCCTGGCCTAAGGCAGCTTCTCATTTATTGTTTAATCAAAATCTTGTGGTCTTGTGTTCTTATTTGCAGTAGTCCTTCCAAGACAAAAAGGAGTTCTTCGCAGCACACTGGTCTTTCTCTACGGTACGTGCACACCATCTCGACATTCTACAGGTATTCCTCCTAACCCTAACCTTATCTCTGCTTCTAAAAGGAATGAAGCATTTCCGAGTGAAACATTTTGGCACGCACTGTGGGACCCATTTTGGGTTTTTCTTTATTTCTTGCTTGCTTTCATTATAGGAGCATACTTGTTGTTTTCTTCTTCTAAAGATATTCACAAGGTATTTTAACATTCTGGTAAAAGAAATTGCTTTGTTTTTGCATCTTGCATTAGTGAAAGTCATCTCTTTTGCTTCATCGAATATCACTTTCGATTTGGGTTTAAAACACATGCATTGCATTCCCGTCTGCTGTTTTTCAACTCTAGTGAACATAGATTAAGTAATGTGTCAGTATACGTGGGGGGTGATATCCACGGTATTGACGGAAATTAATCTTACATTCACCGCACAACACATACCGAATCACTTCACAATTAACACAATGTACCAAACATCCCCTTTTTTGCGGTATTCTCCGCCCGATTGAGGTAACCTTATAAGCCAAAACAACTTGACATTTCCCCTAAGTCTCTTGTTTAGGATTCTGACATCCTTCTAATTCTAAAGGCATAAGCCCACGATAATTAAAATTAACCCTAGGATTAGTCTCTAGGTTTGCGTGTGCATCTCGCTTGTTTTCAAATTCTGCTTTCTCGTCATACTGCCTTCTCGTGATCAATAAGTTGATAAATATACTCAACGTTGCTAAAAATCAAATTAGCAGCCTTTGTATCTTCTTATCCTAGATTTTTGACACCGCATCGGTTAAGGGACCGACGCTCTTTTCCCGTGACTGCCAATTCTGCTAGTAAACCGATATCGCATCGCCTCCATCAGCCCCGACAAACCAAAGAACTTGCCAAATTCATCATTCCGAGGTTGTTTTTGTTCTTGATAGATTGAAACTTTACTATGAATCGTTGTCCATGGTTGTTATCACATGAAAGCAAGCCGCCGCCATGGTTTCACACGCTTGCTCGCTTTCTTTTCCCCGAATCACCCCTTCACCTTCGTGGGGAATCCTACCGATACCAAAGCTGAGGTTCCTAAAATTCGTGGTGGGAGATAAGGACTTGCCAAGTTTCGGATGCCAATTCCAGCGCATTCAATACTATTTGTCTCATACCCCGACTGTACACCCGATGGTCACCTCGTAGGTATGCCTACAAGATAGCTGCTCATTTAGCTCTCTACCGCCTGATAATACCGCTCGCTTCTCGCATCTCTTGCCCCGTCTCCCAATCCGGGACGGCCGCAGAGGTTCATACGACCCTCGATTAGCTTTCCTTTTGTTAATCTTGACCCCACATATCATTACCACCGACCGCCCCTACCTCATCTCTCTTGCAGATCGCTCCATTCATGACTTACTCTCTCGCCACCTATCCACACAAGCTTTCCTTCTCAAGCTCCTCCTACCTTTTCATTCCCATACACGTATCCAAGAACCTCAACACCTTATATGGGACATCCCTATTCTGTCACACCATCATCTCATCCTACCACCGACTTAATTAAACAAATGATGGACAAAATGTATAACCTGAGGCTTCAAGCTTTGGAAGTCGTAGCGCCTGACATATGAGCAAGTTTGTCGGGAGACCATTCACCCTTCCTCGTCCACCTTCATTCATATCCTCCTCAATGGGAGTTGCCAAAATTTACTCGCTTTAACAAGAAAGAGGATCCTCAACAACACTTGCGATCATTTAGACATGCTTGTTATTTGATTGCCCATAATGACGCCTCATATCTCCACACCTTCCTATGTCCTTATCAGACCCGCTTGAGTGGTACCGTGCCTTAACCCAAGACTCGATCTTCTCTTTTAACCAACTAGCCCAATCTTTCTTGGATCATTTCTCCATTAACATTGCTAAGAAAGTATCTATCACCGACCTTTATGCCATCCGACAATTCAAGACGACCTATCGCAGATTTCGGGGATTTACGGCGCGCCTTATCAACCAACTTACGTATGCCTTGCCTCAAACCGAACTTATCGAATCTGCTTTTACGCGGCCTCACATGCTAAGCACATCTCCCCCTACCTCCAAATTCAAAATTTCCAGTACATTTGACGAGGTTTTACTATGGCTCGAAAATTAGAAATTCGAGCCTTAGAGGAAGAGAAATCATGGTCACGCAACAAAAACTCCACTTTCCGAACTCCCCGATGTAGACACCAAATTCGTGTCTTACGACCCCTCGTGACCCGCATCCCATTTCGCAACCTAACCTCATTACCTAAACCTTACACAATTATTTATTAATTACCTCATAATTGATAAATCCACATCGCCTTATCCGCCACCTCACTTGGCCACCTCACCATGACCTAGCCCTAACCCTAAACTAACCTAATTAGGACCCATGACTTGGTCTAGACTCACATCCATAACTAATGCCTCCCCGACTCGCACCCAAAGCCGACCTTCTACCGCTTGACCAAGCCCGCAACTGATCCCTCGGGAGAAAAACAGGGAAGGTGGGCTATTTTACTAAAAATAGCCTACTTTTCCCTAACCGATGCCGGTTCCTACTCGACCACCGTCGGTTACGCAACCGCCACCGGTTCCTTGTAAATGGGCTCCCCAAACCAAAACAACGGATCGGAATTTCATTTTCGGAGATCAGTCGAAGGATTTCTGGATCAACAGAGGGCGTTGCGAGCGAGGAACGGATTCCAGATCTTCACTTGACCAAGCAGAGACGAGTGAAAATACTAGACGTGCTTACAGCAAAGGAGATCAACTTGCACCTTCATCAAAACCAGTAAGTTACATCTTGCCTGTCCTTCATCATAACATTTCTTATGCTTCTCGGATCTCAGTGCTCCTAAATCCATTTCTGAATCCATTATCCAACGTACCATTGCCTCTAACTATCATTCCTTAGCTTCTAACCATCCCATTTCCTAATACTATCCAAAAACCAGCCATTACAAACACCACAACCAGCCCAGTAAGATCCTAGAACCAACCGGTATCGGTTATCAAGGACCGCCATTTGGTTATAGGTAACCGCATCGGCCTTTGATCAAAACCAAGAAAACAAATTTTTTCCCTACCTAGGGCCACTAAACAATTTAATTGGTACTTTACAAGATTTTGTGTTAATTCATATTAATAGGGAACTCGACCACCTTCGAAAGGAAGTTTTATATTTCCCGGCCCAAGGCAGCTTCTCATTTATTGTTTGATCAAATCTTGTGGTCTTGTGTTCTTATTTGCAGTAGTCCTTCCAAGACAAAAAGGAGTTCTCCGCAATAGTCACTCGATCTTTCTCTACAAAGACGCGCACACCATTTCGACATTCTACAGTATTCCTCCTAACCCTAACCTTATCTGTTTCTAAAAGGAACGAAACATTTCCGAGTGAAACATTTTGGCACGCCCGGTGGGACCCATTTTGGGTTTTTCTTTATTTCTCGCTTGCTTTCATATAGGGAGCATACTTGCTGTTTTCTTCTTCTAAAGATATTCACAAGGTATTTTATTATTCTGGTAAAAGAACTTGCTTTGTTTTTGCATCTTGCATTAGTGAAAGTCATCTCTTTTGCTTCATCGAATATCACTTTCGATTTGGGTTTAAAACACATGCATTGCATTCCTGCTTGTTGTTTTTCAATTCTAGTGAACATAGATTAAGTAACAGGTCATACACGTGGGGGTGATATCCACGGTATTGACAGAAATTAACCCTAGTTTCACCGCACAACACATACCGAATCACTTCACAATTAACACAACAATCAAACATCCCCCTTTTCCGCGGTATTCTCTCCGCCCGATTGAGGTAACCTTATAAGCCAAAACAACTTGACATTTCCCTAAGTCTCTTGTTTAGGATTCTCGACATCATTCTACGCCTAAAGGCATAAGCCCACAATAATTAAAATTAACCCTAGGTTAATCTCCTCGATTTGCGTGTGCATCTTGCTTGTTTGCTCGCTCTGCTTTCTCCGTCATACTGCTTTCTCGTGATCAATAAGTTGATAAATATACTCAACGTTGCTAAAAATCAAATTAGCAGCCCTTTGTGGATCTTCTTATCCTAGATTTTTCACACCGCATCGGGTTAAGGGACCGACGCTATTTCTTTCCCCGTGACCGACACTGTTAGTAAACCGATATCGCTATCGTCTCCATCACCCGACAAACCAAAGAATCTTGCCAAATTCATCATTCTCGGGTTTGTTTTTGTTCTTGATAGATTGAAACTTTACCGTGAACTGCTGTCCATGGTTGTTATCACTCAAAACAAGCCGCCATGGTTTCACACGCACGCTTGCTCTTTTGCCTCGAATCACCCCCTTCACCTTCTATGGGGAATCCTACCGATACCAAAGTGAGGTTCCTAAAATTCCCTGGGAGATAAGGACTTTTGCCAAGTTTCTCGGATGCTAATTCCAGCACTGATAATACTATTTGTCTCATACCCTCGACCGTACACTTGATGGTCAGCTCAGTAGGTATGCCTATCAAGCATAGCTGCTCATTTAGCTCCCACTCCTCCCGATAATACCGCCTTGCTTCCTCGCATCTCTAGCCCCGCCTCCCAATCCGACAACATAGAGGTTCATACGACGACCGATTAGCTTTCCTTTTGTTAATCTTGACCCCACGCTTCGCTACCACCAACCGCCCTACCTCATCTCTTTTGCAGATCGCTCCATTCATGACTTGCTCTCACCTATCCACACGAGCTTTCTTCTCAAGCTCCGCCTTACCTTTTCATTCCCATACACGTATCCAAAGAACCTCAACACCTTATATGGGACATCCCTATTCCGTGCACCATCATCTCATCCAACCACCGATTTCATCAAACAAATGATGGACAAAATGCAAAATTTGGAGGCTTCGCCGGGAAGTCGTAGCGCTTGACATACGAACAAGTTTGTCGGGAGCCCATTCACCCTTCTCGTCTCCCCTTCATTCATATCCTCCTCAATGGGAGTTGCCAAATTTACTCATTTTAATAGTAAAGAGGATCCTCAACAACATTTGCGATCATTTAGACATGCTTGTTATTTGATTGCCCATAATGACGCCTGTTACTCCGCACCTTCCCTATGTCCTTATCGTGACCCCTGAGTGGTACAAAGTTGCTTTAACCCAAAGACTCGATCTTCTCTTTAATCAACTAGCCCAATCTTTCTTGGATCATTTCTCCATTAACATTGCTAAGAAAGTATCTATCACCGACCTTTATGCCATCCGCAATTTGAGGACGAATCTATCGTAGATTTCGCTGGACGATGGCGGGTCTTATCAACCAACTTACGTATGCCTTGCCTCAAACCGAACTTATCGAATCAAGCTTTACGCGGCCTCGTGCTAAGCACATCTCCCCTACCCTCCAAATTCAAACTTTCCGTACATTCGACGAGGCCTTTACTATGGCTCGAAAATTAGAAATTCGAGCCTTAGAGGAAGAGAAATTGCGGTTGCGCAACAAGAACTCCACTTTCCGAACTCCTGATTCTACCAATAAACCAAATACCACCACTCCTCATGCGTCCACTTCTTCTAAATCAAAAGGAGCTGTCCACGCGGTGATGGTCAAATCCCAACCACCATCCAATACTCCACCAAAACCACCTATAAATACAAAGCCGAGCTACCAACTACACTCCCGGGAGAAACATATGGTGTGATATTGAGAAATTACTCAAAGCAGAGCCATTACCTTACTCTCCCGTTAAACCTCATTCTCGGGGTTTGATTCCACTCGCGCCATACCTTCCTCGGTACAAAGAAAATGACTTTTGTAATTTCCACCGCGTGAAGGGACACAAATCATGAAAACTGCAAAGATGTTGAAAAACATAGTGCAGAAATGGTTGATGCGGGATATAGCCCTCGATAATCCTAACACCCCTCGCTAACCGAAATTTGAAAATTTTCAACAAGCCATTCCCGAATCACTCGCCCAACAAGAATGCCAACCAGATATCTTAGCCGAGGAGAGTGTTCATGAGATCCATGCAAAGATTCGATACCCAAAAAAAAGCCTCTATTGAGAAAATTTTGAATCAAGCATCTTCACTAACACAGAGCCCGAACCTCCTTTACCACCATCCAAACCAAAGCGAAATCGCTCCTTTACCCATAGAAGAGTTAATCGCCTGTTTTCCCTTCCCATCAATGAGTCTTCTTACACCACATCCCTACAAGATTGCGAGCGGATGTTGTCTAATCTATCCATTTCCCAGACGTCTCCTTCTACCACTCTTGCCGCACAAGAGGAAGGTACGCCACTCCTTTTGACATCCTTAGATGAGAAATATCTCGCACGACATCATTAAATTCTTTAGCCATGATGACCCTCCAACATGCCCTTCGCCTACTAGTCCTCATCACCTAAATCTTTTCAACAACCCGTCGACCTCTTAACATCTATTGATACAGTGCCTCATCTACCCCCTGTATCACTCCCACAGTGGACTGGAATCACAACCCACCTTTCTTCCATACCAAAGTTCCTATTCACACGTGAGGACTGTCAGTCTCCAGACGATAGACGAGCCCTATGGGAACGTTTGAGTACGCCATATTCTACTCAAATGCAAATGACCAATCCTGATGCCTCCACCATATACCCGAAGTGCCTACAAAAGCTTAAAATGCCCATGTTCTCACCTTCACCCCCCTCACCTCTACCAAATGCCCCTTCCACTTCTATTAACTTAGCCAAATCTTCCCCTACGCTTGGGACCTCGCCAATGCCCAGTCTAACACACCCGCCTAAGCGACTCGATTTATCCAAAAATAAACCCGCCCCGCCACCTAGGAGACGAACGCAATCCGTGCCTCTATCACAATCAAAACCCTCATCGTCACACCCACCTTCCATATTGGGACCTCATCCCTCCACCTTACATCAATATATCATACCTCCTTCGTTTTCTTCAAAACGACCTACGCCTTCTACACCTATACAGCGATCAAAGGGTATAACAACATCGTTACCCCGCGTATCCGGTCCACCTATCAACCCTAAACCAATCCCATCATCAAAAGATTTATTTTCTGTCACTCCCCTTTCTCCATGGTTGTTTCCCGTTACCACGCCGTCTGTAGCCTCATCATCTAACCAGCCGAACGTAACTTCTGTGTCAAAGAAACCACGTTTAGTGAAAAACATGTGTCAGCACCCCTCGGCTAAACCACCACCTGTACGAACCAACCACGCCCAAACATTACCAAAACCCGCACAACCAATACCCTCATCCGATTTTGACCCCCTCCAAGGATCTTACGCCAAAATCCTTGCTATGTTGGTGGAGAATGCGACCATTTCCCTACCTCCACTTAGACCTTATGACCCGCCTAAACCCCGACCTACGGGTTACGATGAGTCTAAAATCTGCGCTTATCACCGCACACCAGACATGATGTGGAGGGGTGCAAAGCTCTAAAACCATCCTTCGTCAGGGCTCACCTCTCCCTGATAGAAAGATTAAGAAAGACAACTTACGAAGGGAGAGACTCTAGCGCCAATTCCTCTACTATATCATCTATCCCCGCCTCACCAAGATCTATCATTATTACAACCCCACCTCTTGAAGACCATGAATTATCCTCCATCTTCTCATCTCAGTCTACGAGATTAATATGATTAGTGTCGCTACTCGAGGATAGAAAAACAATGGGAAAGTGAAAGAAAACACACTGTGGCATCTCTTTCTCCTTCAACAATCCCGACACACCACCACCTAAAGTGGTTATTCGAGGACCCGCCTATCCCGCCTCTAATGGAGTTGCCACCGAACCATGATCAAACAGCCTTCATCAATCGCCCGTAAAATGACACTATATGATCTCATTCGATTTCTTCAATCTCATCGACAAGCTCTCGTTGAGATCCTTCAAGGGAGGAGGTTTTACCCAACGAAACCCCCCGTGACCTCCATTCTAACACCCAATCACTTTTCCTCTCTCACCAAACAATCCATCTCCCCACCACTTCTATCTCAAAACAACAAGCCGCTACAGCTTAGTTTCTGAAGATGAAATTATCGACTTTGGTGCAAGACCCCGACCGCCTTCTTTTCATTTCCGCTACGTCCGAGACATTCGAGTACGCCGGGTTATGATTGACGGGGCGCTAGCCTTAAACATCATCTCTTCAAAAGCCTTCCAACAAATGAACATCCTTCTAGTTGCATGTGTGCCAACCCCATCATGTCATGCGGTCATTCAATGACGCTATTACTTCTACCTTTGGC
This sequence comes from Taxus wallichiana var. yunnanensis, assembly GCA_018340775.1. Classification (NCBI taxonomy): domain Eukaryota; kingdom Viridiplantae; phylum Streptophyta; class Pinopsida; order Cupressales; family Taxaceae; genus Taxus; species Taxus wallichiana. The sequence continues at coordinate 742,326,638 of CM031238.1, read as the reverse complement.
ACCGTGATCCTCAACATTCGCGTAGTAGGACCACGTACTTTACCCGAACTCTTCTATGTCCTCAAGGAGAATTCCAATATAATATATTGCTGGGTCGCCCTGATCCGAGCCATGGGATGCGTCCTCAACATTACATCGATGCATAAAATTTGAGTACGAGGGGAAGTCCTACACCGTAAAAGCTGATCCTCCCCTTCAAAACTTGCAAATATGTTATATCACCCAAATGATGTGCTTATACCAATTAAGACACCCATACATTCAACCCAACCATCCTCTTCAAATGTACCTCAACCATCCACCTCAACCGCACTCTACGCCTTCAACCGATGAAACCACCGTCGCACAAACCACTTCTCTTCCCGCAGCTAACATCCCAACCTCCGACCCCTTAGTAGATGTTTTTCATCGCCTCACGCTGGGGGAGTACCGCCTATATAATGTTAGTTCTTTCCCTACCCCGCAGGAGTACGGACAATTACATGCACATCCCACCTACGACCGTCGCGTGGGGGAGGTAATCTCTACGACCACCCCATTGTCGCACTAACCTAACGTATGGGGGTGTTGACGCATCCTCCATTACCCCCAACCTCCTCTCGGTGTGGCTCCCTTCCAATCTGATTTTCAATACTCGACAAATCGCCGCTTCGCCCTCACCTTCTTGACTCGCCGGCGTGGAAAGGATTTGGTTTCGCCTATACAAACAAGGCCGACATACTCATCCCCATCACCACACGCAAACATAATGATCGCAGTGGTCTCGGTTTTTCCAAACACCTACACAAGAAACACCTCCTATCACCGTATCCCGAAGAAGAAGACGCCGCCCCTACCGAACCATCATCACCCACTTTGCCATCATCACCCACAGAATCGATGGACCCTGAATCTATCCCTCCTAACTTTTTTTTTCATAAATGTCATCTTCATAGGTCCTCTCACTTATCAACGCGATAATGAGGACCCATCTTCCATTCCCCTTCTATATCCGTGACATGATCAAAGAAGATTCACCTTCGATTAATGTTGTTGAGTGCCAGGATGACGACTCCATCCTCACTTACCTTGGGGCGGATTTACTCTATCTTCAACGCGCCTTACCATCTGAAACTCAAACCATGCTTTGAACGAATCTACTATAGAAATCAACATCCACACGGAGGAAGATCCCCACATAGTGAAGATCGGACAATCCCTTAACACATCGTAACACGCCGCTTTTACTACCTTTCTCTCGTGCTTCGCAACCAAGCTTTGATGGTCTTACGCCGACATGCTAGGAATTGATCCTACCATTGCCATCCATAACATCACCCTAAACTCCCGATTCCAAACCAATCAAACAAATTGAGAAAATGCATCCACGCATTGCTCTTCTTGGTCAAAGAGGAGCTCCAACGACTCCTTTCTGCTTCCTTCATTCTCGCCTATTGACTATCCTCAATGGATTTCTAACATCGCACTGCACTAAAGCGACGGGGACTTCGATATGCACGGATTTCCGGATCTTAACCTCGCTTGCCCCAAGGATGACTTCCCTCCCAAGTATTAATCAACTTGTTGATCTCACTACGGGTCATGAAATGCTTTCTCTCATGGATGGCTTTTCAGATACAACCAAATTTTGGTGTCACTTCGCCGATCAACACAAAATCGCCTTCATAACTCCTTGGGAACCTTCATATCGTGTAATGCCATTTGGCCTTAAGAATGCTGGTGCTACTTATCGCTGGGCTATGACCTACATTTTTCATGACATTATGCACACTATCCTTGAGATATGTCGATGATCTTCTCGGCAATTCTAAACATCGTAGTGAACATCTCGATGTTTTAACCATTATTTTTGATCGCCTGCTACAATATTCTCGTCCGCCTTCAACCGAAAGAAATGTGTCTTTGTGTTCTTTCGGGAAAACTTCTTGGCTTTATCGCCTCTTTTCGCGTGGCATTGAGGTTGATCCATCTAAAGTAAAAGCTATCCTAGAAATGCCCCCACCTAAAACCTTAAACAATTGCATAGTTTGCAGGTAAACTTCAATCCATCCGCGTTTCATCTCCCAACTCTCGATCGATGTCACCCTTTTCATCACCTTTCTAAAAAGGACGTTGCCTTTCAATGGAGTGAGGAGTGTCACCAAGCCTTCAAGCTCTCAAAACGTATCTCTTGCAGCCACCCGTGCTTATCCCACCCCAGTGATGACCATCCTTTCTACCTTTATCTTTCCGCCACCGACCATGTTATAGGAGCTATGCTCGCACATCGAGACTCGCACGCCGAGAGCAGCCGCTTATTATATAAGTCGTACTCTCGTGGATTACGAGACTAGGTATACACATGTAGAAAATTGTGCTCAGCCGTATCATTCGCCGCCACCAAACTCCGACATTACCTCCTCAATCACAAAACTTTCGTCATCACCAACATGACCCCATTCATTATATGTACGCCAAACCACACCTAAACCAACGCACGCTCGATGGCTCATGCTCCTCGCCGACCTTGACCTTGAGTTTATATAATGAAATCAATCAAAGGACAAACTCTTACAGACCAACTTGCGGAGGCCCCTCTACCTCGGGAACAATTTACCAATTTTACCTTCCCCGACGAACTCATCGCCACTCTTTCGCTCGGAGAAGTGTCGTATCAAATGACCTCTTCTTCGATGGATCTAAGTGCCGCCACAAGCGGAGGAGCCGGCGTTGTTCTCATCCTCTTGATGCTGAACCTATGCCTCTTTCATTCTCGCTTGATTTCCCGCACTAATAATACAAATGGAATACGAGGCCTTGTTCGGTCTCCAAGTTGTGATACACTTAGGCATCAAATCTATCAATATCTTTGGTGACTCTCAATTGTAGTCAATCAAGTTGTGGGCATCTACCAATGTAAAACGAGGAACTTCAAAGTACAAACACCACGTGAGTCACTTCTAGCCTTATTTACTCACTATTCTATCCAAACCATTCCCCGCTCCACTAACAAATTTGTGGATACTATGGCTTGCTTAGCCTCGCAGATTCCCGCCACACCAACCGACTCAATTATTCGTTGTGGTCCAAAGAACTTTTTGCACCATCCTATTCAACCCCTAGTAGTTTGCATGATAAATACCGTGTCTACTAATTCACAGGATACCCGTACCACCAATTTCACGACTACCTTACAATCTCGGTTCTCCCACACCTGACCTTACTAGTAACGAAAACGTGCTTTTCTTAAAAGTGTTTCGCGTTATGTTGTCATGGGAGGACTCCTTTATAAACATGGCTTTGATGGCATCCTCCTTCGCCTGTCTAAACGACGCAGAGGTCACCTATACCATCCAACAAGTACACGATGGGATTTGTGGTGGACATTTTAGTGGCTCGCTGTGGCTAAACGAATCCTTCGCCTAGGATATTATTGGCCTACTCAATAACGACTGCTACGAATATGTTAAGCGCTGTGTCATGTGTCAACAACATGCCAATCTTCAACATACTCCTAGCCACCCGCTACAAGTCGCTCGTGATCTTTGGCCTTTCTCACAATGGGGTTTAGACCTTATTGGTGAGATTCACCCGACCTCTTCACAACGCACCATTGGATAATCACAATGATCGAATATTACACAAAATGGGTGGAGGCTATTCCACTCATTTCAATCAAAAAAGAAAAAATTGTCGAATTCATTAACCATCACATTATCTGTCGTTTTGGTATTCCTCATCGCCTAATAACCGATAATGGTAAATCTTTCAAAAACAAGTTGTTGCAAGACCTTTGTGACAACTTTGGTATCAAACTTAGCTTCTCATCACCTTACTATCCGCAAGCCAATGGTCAGGCTGAATCTTCTAATAAAACTCTAACCAAAATCCTCATGAAAGTTGTCAATGAATCCGGAAGAAATTGGCACGATCACATTCCCTTTGCCCTTTGGGCTTATCGTACTAGCATTCGTACCTCTACTAATGCCACACCTTTTCTTTGGTATATGGTACCGAGGCTTTTGCCTCTCTCGAATACAAATACCTCCCTTAGAATATCTCTTCGTGATATTCTCACCAACGATGATTTCCGCCAAGAGCGGTTAGCCCAATTGAGCTTCTGACGAACGACGCCTTACATGCTCTCGATCACCTTCAAATCTATCAAAAACGCATCAAGCGCTCTTATGATAAGCGACTTCATGAGCGTATTTTAAGGTTGGTGATCTTGTCCTCAAAGAGAATCAACATGTCACCAAACTAGAAAAGAGCAAACGTGGAAAATTTGCTCCCAATTGATTGGGCCTTATATAATCACTCACACCTATGGATCGTGCACTTATCGCTTAGCTTCGCTAATGGTAAACCCGAGCCTCGAACCCCTAATGCCTTACATCTTCGACCATTCTACTCACAAAACTAGTGTTATATCACCTCTTATCTACCTACCGCTCGTCCCTTGAGCTCATTTACCGCTACATACACTTTGTTTTCTATATCTCCGCATAAAATCAAAATCACTTCGCACCTCCCTCGATGATGCCTTCCCCTTTTAGTCTAGTCCATGACTCCCAAAGTATTAAAATAAGCCACATTCTTAAGGGATTTTCTTGAGTCAAACTTCCTACTAAACTAGATGTTTCACGCCAAAAGAACATCTAGTCCTCTAAAATTATATAGATCGCTCTCTCAAGGACAAATATATGCCAAACTATTATCAAGCTACTATAAATAGATCGCTCTCTCAAAGGACAAATTTATGCACTAAAATCATCTCTCTACTTATAAATAGATCGCTTCCCAAGGACAGCTATACACACAAGCCACCTTTTATCGTAAGCTTCGCATTGATCAGCCTTCGTGAAGACCTCAAGAATAAAACAATCAATATCCTCAGTAGACTTCCCGCATCGATCACTTACATTCAATAAAATAAAAGCCTCATGCAAAAGAAATTTTTGAGTCATGGACTTGTCTATTTAGGGTAGGTTCTCTTTCGTATAACAAGTTCTTTGTACTCACTATATCATCCACAAAGACTCACCATTTGTTTCAACTCAAGGGACGTAACGTACACACCCGATATATCAGTGATCATACAACTCTTTTCAACTATGGACTTCGCCTCGGCACGGCACTTAGGGCTTCGTGCTCGCTTCTACGTTGTGTGGTTTGATTAGCTCTTTTCACCTACGGAGCACTCTTTCCACTTTGCCTCGCATCTAGGATTGTGTGTTGATCTTAATCAGACACTATTCCCTACTATTTGGGTAGGCTAACCTTTGCTTTACCTATACCTACACCGACAACATTATCCTACCAAAGACCAACAACATTACCCTACTAACATCAAATTTTTACCAAAAGACAAATTGCCGAAACCACACCAAATTGCCTAAATTCACCCCTCCCCGATCCTAAGGGAGAACTACATCGGCCCGAGGCCCTTCCTTGCTTTGTGCAATGGGCTATGTAGGCAAAGACTTAGGAGACATGGGGTCTCCCAAGGTTAGCTCGACCATCCCCTACCATAACCTATCATGTGTGGTAAATATAAATATTTTTGTGTATTTCTATTTAATCACATTCCTCTTTGATCCTTTTTCAAAATCACCGAAAGTCAAAATGACAACATTCTTATTATTCTAACGCAAAGCAACATACATATCTCATTTTTATTTAGATGTTAAACAAATACATCTTTATATCATCGACACGCAGTGTCGGTACTTTTATTTATCCTTATACCTTGCTAACATTTATTTAGACCTCGCACCTCATCCCGACTCCTAGGTGATGATCGTGATCGCCGACCCTCTCGCCAGCCTCTCGTCTCAAAGGTACCGCGCTATCGGTACCGCCACCGATCCGCCAATCTCTCCTCGTAACATATGAATACGCCTCTCGCATGGAGGACTCTAGTCTCTAGTCTCGCCGCTCGTGACTCCGCAACCGCTAACAATCTTCTTGTCTCATTCACTCGTGTTTGAGCTGCCTAACCAAACGCTGCAGCCGATTCCTCTCGTCTGTAATCATAGCTATGTCGTGGCAATCGCAGACACCTCGCAACTCTGCTACCCACCATAACCTATAGGCCTCTGTCATTCCCGCGGCCCATTACATCGCGATCGGCCGCTATCTCCTCGGGCCCTTCTCGAGGTGTTGGCCGGGAGGTGAGAATGCCGCCTCGATCGATCCTCATATATGGTCTATAAGCTCGTGGTATGTCCCGCACAAATCCAAATTGTCGCCACACGCGATCTATCGGAATCCTCTCATATTCACTCCGCCTCGTGCCCCGCGATCCACCTCAATCGCTCTACACCTCTCAACTCTCGCCTATGTTCTCGCTACTATATAGTTCCCGTAGGGCCTCCAATGATATCCGCAACCGTCACCCTCTCCCATACTCGCCTCGTAATACTTCAATGTCACCCGGCACGGCTCGAGATCTTGCCTCTTGTTCTGCTCCGACCAATCGTCTAATCCCAACCTCTCGACTCCGGTCTCTCCTACTGATGGATCGGCCTATTGGTCGCATACAAAAATGTGCTCATAGGCCCAACAAAGGTAATAAGTACGAGCAATCCAACGTTGTTCGTGATTTCGCCTACAAGCCCATAAACCCTCGTATAGCTCCGCCAAATATGCAGTGCCCATGCAAAAGTCACGCCTCCTTTCTATCATCTCCCAAATAACACCCATCAATGCCTTGAAATCTTCCTCTTCGCCCTCGTAACGCATAATACCCTACCGCTATCAATAAAATCATCTGCTAACCTTGTCTCCTCAGTGGTGTGCCGCATACATTACCCCATATGTGAATGACAAACCTCGCCGTGTTAAGTCTCGTGATATGGACCAAACACTTCGTTATCGCTGCTCGCCCGCGTGTAAGTGCTCGATATATCGCTCTCTCTGTAATAGGAGTCTCAAAATACGAAACACATCTTCCAAAGTTACCGCTATTTCACTGCTGCGATAGAAGGTATTTGTCTCGTGATTCCATCTCTCAATCAGCCGCCATAATATACCATGGTTACGTGTGATTCGTGAATAATAACGGATTCCACTTAACCCCAACGATTTATCAATGTCCATTCCACCGGTGTTACATCCGCTTGATTCGTGACAACAATGCTGGCACACTATCATTCATCTTCAACCCTGCCTCTGCCTGCATACACCAAAACAACAAACAACCATTCAATCCGTCAGGGTTTTTCAAACATTCTGGAAATTCCTCCAGTAACCGGTATCGGTTATACATAACCGGTATCGGTTCAGTAACCGATACCGGTTCTCCCTAACCGCTACCGGTCACTGTCAATTACATACACCTTCCCTAAAAACAACCACCTACGACAATAAATTTGCTCGTTTATTCCTTTTTATACATACAAACATACCAAACCCCGATTGCCTACCCCGTAACACTTACCTCACCTGCAACCCTTGTTATCATGTTTTCTTTCTCATATCTACCCACCTACTCTACCCCATCTTATTCACAAACCATCACAAATCAAATCACAAACAAAACGCTTACCTCTTGGGTCATAGAGAGCTTGAGGTGGCCCTTGTCTTCCTCTTGTCCTCGCCTCGCCGGATGTTTCTCCTCGTCCCGCCATTATCACCACCTTTTTCAAACTCCGCTTCTTGTCTTCTCGAATCTCGATCACACCACTTTTCTTGTCTTCTTCTCTCCTTATCACTCGATCTCTCATGCAAAAACTCGTCTCATTGCCAAAACGTGTCGCGCTTTGCGCTTTTAACCTCTTGCATGGCTCTAAAATTAAAACTTAAGTCACCACCCTAGCTTTTTTATTTTTAGAAAATCCCATACTAAATAACCGTATCGGCTTGCTAACCGATATCGGTCTCTCACTACCGACATCGGCTTACCTAACCGATACCGCTTACACACCTTCCTTTTTGAAACATGGTTCTTTTCTTCATTTCTCATCTAAATTTTTGTCGCGCCCGCTCTCTTTCGCTTACATAAAAACACAATTTACCACATTTTGTTCATCCACCACACATAGCATTACAATTTCATCAACATCATTTATTTTATAACAAATACACAAACCATCAACTACAGATACCAAAATACTATCAATCTATACATCATTTGGATCCAACTCATCAATTACATATATCACAATGTCACAAAACCACCAATTCATCACATAACCCGACATTCATATATACGTATAAACAAACAAAAACATCAAAGATCATCCATCTATCAACATGTCAATTAAACTCATCATACATTCTATATATTACCACCATTAACCACATATTTCAACACATTTTGAACACCGCATGTGAATCAAAGCATCGTATGTATATATATATACAAAGTTTTAAAATACAATGTGCCCTACATCGGGTCCTCTCGTGATCTCATAACATACCAAAGCCGCACGCAGCCGCAATACCTACTAAAATCTCGACTCGGCTCGCAGCCGGTCTCTCAAACCAAAATCTACTCGGCTCGCAGCCGGTATCAAATATACAACCCATACTCTCGCTCGCAGCCGGATATAATAAATAAATGAATCAAAACAATGAATAAATGTAGGCACGCAGCCTCTATCAATACAACCGGCTTCGCAGATCGGTGCCCATGTCCCTATACAAAACCATGTCGGGATCTATCGCCTCTCCCCACCGCCCTCGCACCTCTCCCCACTGGTCCCCGTGGGCCTCTCGCTCCCGCCTATCACGGACACGCCACCGTGGCTGCTCTCTCCGAGATCTCTCGGCCGTGCGAGGTCTCTCGCTCTATGAGCCGCATATGCTCGATACTCGACTCCGTACTATCAAGAATATCCCGATAATAACGGGCCTCTCGCTCTAACCTCCATATAGCGATCTCGCGCCACTGAAGGAACTGGGGCTGGTCCCCTGGCACCTAACACCAATATCCCCTAAGCCTCGTACTCGCACTCGTGGCTGGTGCCGTGGAGGTGCTGCCGTGCTCGTACTCGCACTCGTGGCCGTGGTGGTATTCGGGGCCGTGGCTGTCAGCCGCTGCTGGGCTGCCTTATACTGTACTTCGCACTGTGGCTGCTTGGCCGCTGCTGGCTGCACGCCGCTCGCACTGTACTCGCACTGTGGCTATACTGGTGGTGGTGCCGCTGCGTGCTCGTACTCGAGCTCAAGCTACCGCCTCGTAAGACTTCTATTCGTGCTCGCAGGCAGCAGCCAACTATCCCTGTAATAGCTGCACTCGCCCCGAGCTGATCTCTCTTCGCCGCTACCGCTAAGTTCTGGCCAGGTAAGTCAGTGTGGCTACTCGCCGCTTCTCGCCTAGCCCTACTAAAACCCTCGTATGCTCCTGCACCCAAGATCATCTACGCCATCATCTCGCTGCCTCTCTCGCAACCTGGGCCTGATCCCAAGGCCGTGGCGCCTGGCAGTGGGGCCTCTACATCATCCTCCCCGTGACCGAGGGAAGGGAGGTGGCTCGCCCCTGCGCAGCCCGATCTCGCTCGCGTGCTTCTCTAGGGGTATCCGCCAGACTTCCCCTGGCCTCCGTCCCTGCTATCTGTAATGTATACTGGATCGGCGCACTGCAGTACGCGGCTCTCTATTAGCCGGGTGACCTCTGTAGGGTCTCCATATAATGTCTACTGCGGTAAGGCCCTCTAGCATATGTCTATAGTAGGCCACATCCCGACTCGCAACAATCGCCGTGGTCGCCCACGACCCCCCAACCACCTCTCAAATCCATATCGGATATACGACTGCAGTGGCTCCTGGCCGCTGGGTAGCCTACTGCCTGATGCATACGATGTGCTCGTATGCCCAACAGTGCAACAAAAAGGTAGAACAAATACCAAATCGCCTCCTCCGGCGATAGCCCCATAACTCCTCAGAGCAATTGCACTGATACACTGGTGCCCATGCAAAACAGTGTGTGCTCCTCCACCATCTCCAAGAGACTCCCCATCAATGCCCGTGGGAAGCGGCCTCCTCTCGAATCCGGGAGGGCGAAGCAGTGACCCTATCATCATCAACATGGCAAGCCGTGTCTCATGTCTCGTGTGTGCGTACATGTCACCATATCCAATGCTCACGCTATGATATGTAAGAAGCGGCCGCATCCCCAAAACTCAGATGCTATCCATGGCAGCCTTCTCGAATCTACTCGAAAACGGCCTCTCCTCGATCGGTAGCCGCAGGATGCGATACACATCCTCTAATGTGATGGTCATCTCCTTGGCCGGGCAGATGGAACACATTGGCCGCCGGATCCCATCTCTCGATGAGGGCGACCATCGTGGTGTGATCTCTGCTATCGCTCTGTACTCTCGACCCCGCCGAGCCCCACCTCGCGCATGATGGCCCAATGCGCCGCAGATATGTGTGGCCTCATCCGACTCAATAGTGGAGGCATCCTATCACGCATCGTCAACTGCTGACGTGCCTGCAAAACCAACCCACATTCTTAGACCCACTCTTTATTATAACATCTACTTTACCATCTAAACCCCCTTTTGTAACACCCAAAATCTAACCCCACACCTCACCCTTCTCCAACCCCACTCCACCCACACCCCAACACGCCACCCAACCCACCTTCAAACCTAAACCCTAAACTCTAAACCCCACCCCAACAAGCCACCCAACCCACCTTCAAACCTAAACCCTAAACCCTAAACCCCACCCATACCCCGACTCTCTACCTACCCAACCCAACTCAACCCAACCCAACACAACCCACCCCACCACGCCACCCAACCCACCTTCAAACCTATCAACCCTAAACCCTAAACCCCATCCCAAACCCAATCACCCAACCCCACTCAACCCAACACCCCAACACGCTACCCAACCCACCTTCAAACCTAAAACCCTAAACTCAAAACCCCACCCCAACATGCTACCCAACCCACCTTCAAACTTAAACCCTAAACCCTAAACCCCACCCATACCCCGACTCTACCTACCCAACCCAACTCAACCCAACCCAACACAACCCACCACGCCACCCTACCCACCTTCAAACCTATCAACCCAAACCCTAAACCCCATCCCAAACCCAATCACCCAACCCCACTCAACCCAACACCCCACCACGCCACCCAACCCACCTTCAAACCTAAACCCTAAATGCTAAACCCCACCCCAACACGCTACCCAACCCACCTTCAAACTTAAACCCTAAACCCTAAACCCCACCCATACCCCGACTCTCTACCTACCCAACCCCACTCAACCCAACACCCCAACATGCCACCCAACCCACCTTCAAACCTAAACCCTAAACTCCCCCCACCCCAACACGCTACCTAACCCACCCGAAACCCAACCCAAAAACCCTAAACCCCATCCTAAACCCAAACACCCAATCCCATCCCAACTCCACCCTCAACCTTCCCCACCGATACCGGCCGATACGCGACCGATGCCGGTAGCCCCCAATTCAACCTCACCCTATGCTTTTGCGACCGATGCCGGTCGCCTATTGACCGACATCGGTCACTGTCTCCTGCCCGAGCCGAACCCCCGCGCGGCCCCCAAAAACCATTTTTCACCTATTTTTACCCATCTACCCACCCAAACACCCCCAAATTTTACACACCTAGCCGCCTTAGCCTATCTAACCTATCTACCCTCTCCCTTTCTCGAATTACCTCCATTTACCCATTATTTCCTACAAAATACCAATTCCTACCCAAATCCCAAAAACAACATAACTCAACCAAATCACCAAAATAAAGAGTTTAGAACCTACCGGTACGACGACACGTCGTCGTGGTGGGATGGGTGGTGGCGGTCCAGCTGGTCCAGCCTCTCCGGCTTCCTCTCGCTCGTGCTATGGCTCCAATCCCCGATTCGCTGGGTCCCGCCAAACCCTCGCCGCCTCCTCAACTATTCGGGCCCACTATCAACTCTCTCCGCCAATCAAATAGCTCCACCTCACTCAATACCCTCCAAATCAACTCTCCACGCCGATAAGTCAATTTGGATTGCAAATAACCAAAGTGACAATGACAGTCGTATTTTTCTTTTTTATAGGTTTTTCGACCTTAACCGATGTTGGTTTCTTTTTCGCCTAAGAAACCGGTATCGGTCCCTTAACCGATATCGGTCACGCACAATCGACATCGGTTTCATACCCACCTTTCACCCATTCTTTTCCATTCTTTACTCCTTGCTCTTTTTCACCAATATCCCTCTCGCCCACTTTGCCGCACAACATTTGTTCACCGGTTCACTCTAAGGCCTCAACCTACCAATTGGCTGACCTAAGGCCTCAACCTACCAATTGGCCCGACCCAAGGCCTCAACCTACCAATCGGCCCGACCCAAGGCCTTAACCTACCTAATTGGCCCGACCTACCAAGGCCGCAATTCGCCCGACCCAAGGCCTACCTATTTGGCCCGACCCAAGGCCTCAACCTACCATTTCGGCCCGACCCAAGGCCTCAACCTACCAATTGGCCCGACCCAAGGCCTCGCCCTACCTATTCGGCCCGACCCAAGGCCCCTAACCTACCTACCATTGGCCCGACCTCGGGCCCGACCTCCTCGCCCTACCTATTCGGCCCGACCCAAGGCCCCAACCTACCAATTGGCCCGACCTAAGGCCTCCACCTACCCATTTGGCTCGACCCAAGGCCTTGCCTCGCTCGCTATTTGGCCCGACCCAAGGCCGCCACCCAACAACTTGGCCCAACCCACGACCATACCACTCCCATACCTTACCCAAAATCAACACCATACACTTTATCCACCCATCTAGTAGTTTTTGGTTCAATCAAGCTCACCTGCTCGTGTTTTAGCACGATTAGGGTCCTTGACTTGATCTCGCTTGACCAACTTTGCCTGACTTCTAGACCGTGACGTTTATCTTAACCAAACCAACCATTTGCACTCGCCGAACATGCCTAAACGCTCTGTACCTTACCCGTTATATACCCCGGAGCTACTTCCTATGCCTTGATACCGTGATTATATCACCCTTGTTTGGATAAACTATCGACCTTTGCCTATACATTGCTGGTTTGCTCACAAATCATGTACCTTAGTCATACTATTGCATTTCAACATGCGTCTCGCTTCTCGACCTACTTACCATCCTCTCTATAACATGTACCCTTTATCAACCCTATCCCCGATTTCCCGCTCACTCCATCGGTGATAGATTTGAGGGGGATTACCTATATCCTTAACAGAGAAACCACTTCATATTATTGTCCGCGCACTTTTTACAAAACAAGCTACATGACAATAAGGGGCTAATGTAGACACCAAATTCGTGTCTTACGACCCCTCGTGACCCGCATCCCATTTCGCAACCTAACCTCATTACCTAAACCTTACACAATTATTTATTAATTACCTCATAATTGATAAATCCACATCGCTTATCCGCCACCTCACTTGGCCACCTCACCATGACCTAGCCCTAACCCTAAACTAACCTAATTAGGACCCATGACTTGGTCTAGACTCACATCCATAACTAATGCCTCCTTACTCGCACCCAAAGCCGACCTTCTAGCCGCTTGACCAAGCCCGCAATCGATCCTCGGAGAAAAACAGGAAGGTGGGCTATTTTACTAAAAATAGCCTACTTTTCCCTAACCGATGCCGTTCCTACTCGACCACCGCTCGCTTACGCAACCGCCACCGGCCTCCTCAGTAAATGGGCTCCCAAACCAAAACAATGGATCGAATTTCATTTTTCGAGATCACCAAGGATTTCGATCAACAGAGGGCGTCATGAGCGAGGAACGGATTCCGATATTCACTTGACCAAGCAGAGACGAGTGAAAATACTAGACGTGCTTACAAAGAAAGGAGATCAACTTGCACCTTCATCAAAACCAAGTAAGTTACATCTTGCCGTCCTTCATCATAACCTTTCTTATGCTTCTCGGATCTCAAGTGCTCCTAAATCCATTTCTCAATCCATTATCCAACGTACCATTGCCTCTAACTATCATTCCTTAGCTTCTAACCATCCCATTTCCTAATACTATCCAAAACCAGCCATTACAAACACCACAACCAGCCTGTAAGATCCTAGAACCAACCGGTATCGGTTATCGCGGACCGCCATCGGTTATAGGTAACCGCATCGGTTCCTTTGATCAAAACCAAGAAAAATAGCCTTTCCCCTACCTGGGCCTACGAAACAATTTAATTGGTACTTTACGCATATTTTGTGTTAATTCATATTAACAGGGAACCACCACCTTCGAAAGGAAGTTTTATATTTCCCGGCCCAAGGCGCTTTCTCATTTATTGTTTGATCAAATCTTGTGGTCTTGTGTTCTTATTTGCAGTAGTCCTTCCAAGACAAAAGGAGTTCTCCGCAGCCAAATCTGATCTTTCTCTACGGTACGCGCACACCATTTCGACATTCTACGTGTATTCCCTAACCCTAACCTTATCTCTTTCTAAAGGGAACGAATCAATTTCCGAAGTGAAACATTTTGGCATGCCGTGGGACCCATTTTGGGTTTTTCTTTATTTCTCGCTTGCTTTCATATAGGAGCATACAAGACTGCGAGCGGATGTTATCTAATCTATCCATTTCCCAGACGTCTCCTTCTACCGCTCTCTTGCCGCACAAGAGGAAGGTATGCCACTCCTTTTACATCCTTAGATGAGAAATCTCTTGCACCAACATCACTAAATTCTTTAGCCATGACAGACCCTCTCAAACATGCCCTTCTGCCTATTAGTCCCTCGTCACCTCAATATTTTCAACCCACTACCGACCTCTTAACATCTATTGATACGGCTTGCCTCATCTACCCCCGTATCACACCCACAGTGGACTGGAATCACAACCCACCTTTCTTCTATACCAAAGTTCCTATTCACACGTGAGCACTGTCAGTCTCCAGAAGATAGACGAATCTTATGGGAACGTTTGAGTATGCCATATTCTACTCAAATGCAAATGACCAATCCTGATGCCTCCACCATATACCCGAAGTGCTTACAGCTTAAAATGCCCATGTTCTCACCTTCACCCCCCTCACCTCTACCAAATGCCCCTTCCACTTCTATTAACTTAGCCAAATCTTCCCTACGCTGGGACCTCACCGATGCCCAGTCTAACACACCCACCTAAGTGACTCAATTTATCCAAAATAAACCCGCCCCGCCAACTAGGAGACAAACGCAATCCATGCCTCTATCACAATCAAAACCCTCATCGTCACACCCACCTTCCATATTGGGACCTCATCCCTCCACCTTACATCAATATATCACACCTCCTATTGTTTTCTTCAAAATGACCTACGTCTTCTACACCTATACAGAGATCGAAGGGTATAACAACATCGTTACTCCCGCGTATCCCGCCCACCGGCAATACTAAACCAATCCCATCATCAAAGGATTTATTTTCTGTCACTCCCTTTCTCTGTGGTTATTTCCCGCTACGACGTCATCCATAGCCTCATCATCTAGCCAGAGCAACGTAACTTCTGTACAAAGAAACCACGTTTAGTGAAAAACACGTGTCACACTCCTCGCTAAACCACCACCCGTAAGAACCAACCACGCCCAAACATTACCAAAACCCGCACAACCAATACCCTCGTCCGATTTTGACCCCTCAAAGGATCTTACGCCAAAATCCTTGCTATGTTGGTAGAGAACGCGACCATTTCTCTACCCCCTCTTAGACCTTATGACCCGTCTAAACCTCGACCTGCAGGTTATGATGAGTCTAAAATCTGTGCCTATCACCGCACACCTGGACATGATGTGGAGGGATGCAAAGCTTTAAAAACCATCCTTCGTCAGTCACCTCTCCCGGATAGAAAGATTAAGAAAGACAACTTACGAAGGAGAGACCTCTAGCTTCAATTTCCTCTACTATATCATCTATCCCCGCCTCACCAAGATCTATCATTATTACAACCCCACCTCTTGAAGACCATGAATTATCCCAACCATCTTCCTCATCTCAGGTCTACGAGATTAATATGATTAGTGTCGCTACTCGAGGACAGAAAAACAATGGGAAAGCGAAAGAAAACACACCTGCGGCATCTCTTTCTCCTTCAACCATCCCGATTGCACCACCGCCTAAAGTGGTTATTCGCGGACCCGCCTATACCGTCTCTAATGGAGTTGCCCACCGAACCATGATCAAACAGCTTCATCAATCGCCCGTAAAAATGACACTATATGATCTCATTCGACACTTCGAATCTCATCGACAAGCTCTCGTTGAGATCCTTCAAGGGATAGAGGTTTTACCCAATGAATCCCTGCTGTTGCCTCCATTCTAACACCCAATCACGTTGCCTCTCTCACCAAACAATCCATCTCCCCCACCACTTCTGTCTCTGTACAACAAGCCGCTGCAGTTAGTTTCTCGGAAGATGAAATTGTTGACTTTGGTACAGAAGACCCTGACCCTGCCCTTTTCATCTCAGCTTACGTCCGGGATATCCGGGTACGTCGTGTTATGATTGACGGGGGCGCCAGCCTAAACATCATCTCTTCAAAAGCCTTCCAACAAATGAATATCCCTTCTAGTTGCATGTGTGCCAACCCCATCATGTTGCGGTCATTCAATGACGCTATTACCTCTACCTTAGGCACCGTGATCCTCAACATTCATGTAGGACCACGTACTTTACCCAAACTCTTCTATGTCCTCAAGGAGAGTTCCAATATAATATATTCTGGGTCATCTTTGGATCCGGGCCATGGGATGCGTTCCTCAACATTACATAGATGCATAAAATTTGAGTACGAGGGGAAGTCCTACACTGTAAAAGCTGATCCTCCCCTTTCAAAACTTGCAATATGTTATACCGCCCAAACGATGTGCTTATACCAATTAAGACACCCATACATTCAACCCAACCATCCTCTTCAAATGTACCTCAACCATCCACCTCAACTGCACCTACGCCTTCAACTGATGAAACCACCGTCACAAAAACCACTTCTCTTCCCGCAGCTAACATCCCAACCTCCGACCCCTTAGTAGATGTTTTTCATCGCCTTACGCTGGGGGAGTACCGCCTATATAACGTTAGTTCTTTCCCTACCCCGCAGGAGTACGGACAATTACATGCACATCCCACCTACGACCGTCGCGTGGGGGAAGTAATCTCTTACGGACCACCCCATTGCCGCACCAACCTAACATATGGGGGTGTTGATGCATCTTCCATTACCCCTGAACCTCCTCTTGGTGTGGTCCCCTTCCAATCCGATTTTCAATACTTGACAAATCGTCGCTTCGCCCTCACTTTCTTGACTCGCTGTGCGTGGAAAGGCTTTGGTTTTGGCCTTTACGAACAAGGCCGACATACGCTCATCCCCATCACCACACGTAAACATAATGATTGCAGTGGTCTCGGTTTTCCCGAAACACCTACACAGGAGACACCTCCTGTCAGCTGTATCCTGGAAGAAGAAGACGTCGCCCCTACCAAACCATCATCACCCACTTTGCCATCATCACCCACAGAATCTATAGACCCTGAATCCATCCCTCCTAACTTTTTTTTTTCATAAATGCTATCTTCATAGGTCCTCTCACTTATCAACGCGATAATGAGGACCCATCTTCTCTTCCCCTTCTGTATCCAGACATGATCGAAGAGGATTCACCTTTGATTAATGTTGTTGAATGCCAGGATGATGACTCCATCCTCACTTACCTTGGCGCGGATGATTCTTATATTCAACGAGCCTTACCATCTGAAACCCAAACCATGCTGAACGAATCTACTATAGAAATCAACATCCACACGGAGGAGGATCCTCACATTGTGAAGATTGGACAATCCCTTAACACATCAGAACAAGCCGCCTTTACTACCTTTCTCCGTGCTTTCAGTAACCAAGCTTTCGCATGGTCTTACACTGACATGCCAGGAATTGATCCTACCATTGCCATCCATAACATCACCCTAAACCCCGATTCCAAACCAGTCAAACAGAAATTGAGAAAAATGCATCCACGCATTGCTCTCTTGGTCAAAGAGGAGCTCCAACGACTCCTTTCTGTTTCCTTCATCTTGCCTATTGACTATCCTCAATGGATTTCTAACATCGTACCTGTCCACGAAAGCGATGGGGGACTTCGATATGCACGGATTTCTAAGATCTTAACCTTTCTTGCCCTAAGGATGACTTTCCCCTACCCAAGATTGATCAACTTGTTGATCTCACTACGGCCATGAAATGCTTTCTCTCATGGATGGCTTTTCAGGATCAACCAAATTTTGGTTGCCTTCGCCGATCAACACAAAACTACCTTCATAACTCCTTGGGAACCTTCGTTATCGTGTCATGCCGTTTGGCCTTAAGAATGCTTTGGTGCAACCTATCGGGCTATGACCTTCATTTTTATGACATTATGCACACTATCCTCAAGATTACGCTCGACGATCTTCTTGGCAAGTCTAAACATCGTAGTGAACATCTCGATGTTCTAACCATTATTTTTGATCACCTGTTACAATATTCTGTCCGCCTTCAACCAAAGAAATGTGTCTTTGGTGTCCTTTCGGGAAAACTTCTTGGCTTTATCGTCTCTTTGCGTGGCATTGAGGTCGATCCATCTAAAGTAAAAGCTATCCTAGAAATGCCCCCACCCAAAAACCTCAAACAATTGCGTAGTTTGCAGGGTAAACTTCAATCCATCCGGCGTTTCATCTCCCAACTCTCGGATCGATGTCACCCTTTTCATCACCTTCTAAAAAAGGACGTTGCCTTTCAATGGAGTGAGGAGTGTCACCAAGCCTTCGAAGCTCTCAAAACGTATCTCTTGCAGCCACCCGTGCTTATCCCACCCCAGGACGACCGCCCTTTCTACCTTTATCTTTCCGCCACTGACCATGCTATAGGAGCTATGCTCGCACATCGAGACTCGGCACGCCGAGAGCAGGCCGTTTATTATATAAGTCGTACCCTCGTGGATTACGAGACTAGGTATACACATGTAGAAAAATTGTGCCTGGCCCTATCATTCGTAGCCACCAAACTCCGACATTACCTCCTGAATCACAAAACTTTCGTCATCACCAACACAGACCCCATTCATTATATGTACGCCAAACCACATCTAAACCAACGCATCGCTCGATGGCTCATGCTCCTCGCCGACCTTGACCTTGAGTTTATACAACAGAAGTCAATCAAAGGACAAACTCTTGCAGACCAACTTGCAGAGGCCCCGTTACCTGGGGAACAATTTACCAATTTTACCTTCCCCAAAGAACTCATCGCCACTCTTTCACTTGGGAAGAGTCGTATCAAATGACCCTCTTCTTCGATGGATCTAAATGCCGGGCCACAAGCGGAGGAGCCGGCGCGTTGTTCTCATCCCTCTTGACGCTGAACCTATGCCTCTTTCATTCCGGCTTGATTTCCCCTGCACTAATAATACAGCGGAATATGAGGCCCTTGTTCTAGGTCTCCAAGTTGCGATACACTTAGGCATTAAATCTATCAATATCTTTGGTGACTCTCAATTGGTAGTCAATCAAGTTATGGGCATCTACCAATGTAAAAATGAGGAACTTCAGAAGTACAAACACCACGTGGATTCACTTCTAGCCTTATTTACTCACTATTCTATCCAAACCATTCCCCGCTCCACTAACAAATTTGCGGATACTATGGCTTGCTTAGCCTCGCAAATTCCCGCCGCACCAACTGACTCTGAATTATTCGTTGTGGTCCAGCAACTTTTTGCACCATCCTATTCAACCCCGGTAGTTTGCATGATAAATACTGTGTCTACTAATTCGCAGGATACCTGGTACCACCAATTTCACGACTACCTTACAATCTCTGTTCTCCCACCTGACCTTACTAGTAACGGCAAACGTGCTTTTCTTAAAAGTGTTTCTCGTTATGTTGTCATGGGGGGACTCCTCTATAAACGTGGCTTTGATGGCATCCTCCTTCGCTGTCTAACCGGCGCGGAGGTCACCTATACCATCCAACAAGTCCATGATGGGATTTGTGGTGGACATTTTAGTGGCCTTGCCGTGGCTAAACGAATCCTTCACCTAGGTTATTATTGGCCTACTCTCAATAACGACTGCTACGAATATGTTAAGCGTTGTGTTATGTGTCAACAACATGCCAACCTTCAACATACTCCTAGCCACCCGCTACAGGTCGCCCGAGATCTTTGGCCTTTCTCACAATGGGGTTTAGACCTTATTGGTGAGATTCACCCAACATCTTCACAACGTCACCATTGGATAATCACAGCGACCGAATATTACACAAAATGGGTGGAGGCCATTCCACTCATTTCAATCAAAAAAGAAAAAATTGTCGAATTCATTAACCATCACATTATCTGTCGTTTTGGCATTCCTCATCGCCTAATAACAGATAATGGTAAATCTTTTAAAAACAAGTTGTTACAAAACCTTTGTGACAACTTTGGTATCAAACTTAGTTTCTCATCGCCTTACTATCCGCAGCCAATGGTCGTGAATCTTCTAATAAAACCTAATCAAAATCCTCATGAAAGTTGTCAATGAATCTGGAAGAAATTGGCACGATCACATTCCCTTTGCCCTTTGGGCTTATCGTATCAGCATTCGTACCTCTACTAATGCCACACCTTTTCTTTGGTATATGGTACCAAGGCTGTCCGCCTCTCGAAGTACAAATACCCTCCCTTAGAATATCTCTTCAGGATATTCTCACCAACGATGATTTCTGCCAAGAGCGGTTAGCCCAATTGGAGCTTCTTGACGAACGCCGTCTTACAACTCTTGATCACCTTCAAATCTATCAAAAACGCATTAAACGTGCTTATGATAAGCGACTTCATGAGCATACCTTTAAGGTTGGTGATCTTGTCCTCAAAGAGAATCAACATGTAACCAAACTAGAAAAGAGCAAACGTGGAAAATTTGCTCCCAATTGGATTGGGCCTTATATAATCACTCACACCTATGGATCGTGCACTTATCGCTTAGCTTCGCTTAATGGTAAGCTCGAGCTCAACCCTTAATGCCTTGCATCTTCGACCATTCTACTGTTGAATCTAGTGTTATATCACTTCTTATCTACCTACTTTGCTCATCCCTTGAGCTCATTTACCGCTACATACACTTTGTTTTCTATATCTCCAAATAAAATAAAAATCAATTCGCACCTCCCTTGATAATGCCTTCCCTTTTTAGTTTAGTCCATGACTTCAAAGTATTAAAATAAGCCGTATTCTTATGGTATTTTCTTGAGTCAAACTTCCTACCAAACTAGATGCTTCACGCCAAAAGAACATCTAGCTATCTAAATTAAATATAGATCTGCTCCCTCGAAGGACAGCTTTATATGCCAAACTATTGCTTTTACTTATAAATAGATCGCTCCCCAAGGACAGCTATGCACTAAAATCATATCTCAAGCTACTATAAATAGATCAAGCTCCCACTGAAGGACAGACTATACACAGTTAGCCTTTATCCGAAGCTTCTCATGGATCAGCTTTGTGAAGACCTCAAGAATAGTACAATCAATATCCCTTGTAGACTTCCCGCATCGATCGCCTATATTCGGTCAAATAAAAGCCTCATTCAAAAGAACTTTTTGGGTCATGGACTTGTCTATTTAGGGTAGGTTCTCTTTCGTCCGTAACACTCACTTTGTAACAGTTCTCTCGTACCTCGGCTATATTATCCACCTCACCTCACCATTTGTTTCAACTCAAGGGACGTAACGTACACCCGATATATTGTGATCATACAACTCTTTTCACCTATTGACTTCTCGCCTATGCATGGTACCTATGGCTTCAAGCTCGTTCTACATTGTGTGGTTTTTTTAGCTCTTTTCCCCTACAGAGCACTCTTTTCCGCTTTGCCTCGCATCTAGGATTATGTGTTGATCTTAATCAGGACATGGTTCCCTTCTACTTGGGTAGGCTAACCTTCGCTTCCCTTATACCTTTTACAACATCACCAATTCATTACCAACACCATCAACCTTACCTTTACCAATCTTAATATTTTTACCAACCACCCAATTGCCTAAACCATACCAAATTGCCTAAATTCACCCCTCCCTGATCCTAAGGGAGAACTACATCGGTCTGAGGCCCTTCCTTGCTTTGTGCAATGGGCTATGTAGGCAGCACTTAGGAGACATGGGGTCTCCCAAGGTTAGCTCGACCATCCCCTACCATAACCTATCATGTGTGGTAAATATAAATATTTTTGTGTATTTCTATTTAATCACATTCCTCTTTATCCTTTTTCAAAACACAGAAAGTCAAAACGACAACATTCTTATTATTATAACGCAAATCAACATACATATCTCGTTTTATTTAGATGTTAAACAAATACATCTTCTATATCATCGACGCGTAGGTCGGTACTCTTATTTATTCTTATACCTTACTAACATTTATTTAGACCCTCACACCTCATCCCGAACTAGGTGATGATCGTGATCGTCGACCCCTCTCGCCAGGCCTCTCTGTCCTCAAAGGTACCGCGGCTATTGGTACCGCCCACTGATCTGCCAATCTCTCCTGTAACATATGAATACGCCCTCTCGCATGGAGGACTCCAGTCTCTAGTCTCGCTGCTCGTGACTCCGCAACCGCTAACAATCTTCTTGTCTCATTCACCTGCGTTTGGAGCTGCTGAACCAAACGCTGCAGCCGATCCCTCTCTGCTGTAATCACAGCTATGTCGGGGTGATCGCATACACCCATGAGAGCACCATAACCTATAGGCCTCTGCTATTCCGGTATCCATCACATCTGCTGCGCTCGATTCTATCTCCTCGGGCCCTTCTGGAGGCGTTGGCCGGGAGGTAAGAATGCTTTGCGTCGATCGATCCTCATATATGGTCTATAAGCTGCGGTATGTCCCGCACAAATCCAAATTGTCACCGCACGTGATCTATAGGAATCCTCTCATATTCACCTGGCCGGTACCCCGCGATCCACCTCAATCGCTCTACACCCCTCAACTCCTCAGCTATGTTCTCGGTTACCATATAGTTCCCGTAAGGCCTCCAATGTATATCCGTAACCGCCACCCTCTCCCATACCGTCGCCTCAGCAATACTCAATGTCACCCGTCACGGCCTGGGATCTTGCCTCTTGTTCTATCTGGACCCAGCGTCTGAATCCCAACCTCTGTACTCCGGTCTCTCCTGCCTGGATGGATCGGCCTATTGGTCGCACACAAGCAATGTGCTCATAGGCCCAACAGTGTAATAAATATGAACAATCCAGTGTCGTCCTGTGGTTTCGCCTACAAGCCCATAAACCCTCATAGCTCCGCCAAATATGCAGGTGCCCATGCAAAAGTCACGTTCCTTTCTATCATCTCCCAAATAACACCCATCAATGCCTTTGGAAATCTTCCCCCTTCCGCCCTCGGTAACGCATAATACCCTACCGCTATCATTAATATCACTGCTAACCTTGTCTCCTCAGGGTGTGCTGCATACATTACCCCATATGTGAATGACAAACCTCGCTATGTTAAGTCTCGTGCATATGGATCAAACACTTCTGTTATCGCTTCCGCCCGCGCTAGGTAGTGCCTGATATACTAGTTCTCCTGTAATAGGGAGTCTCAAAATACGGAATACATCTTCCAATGTTACTATCATTTCACCTGTTGGCAGATAGAAGGTATTTGTCTCGGGATTCCATCTCTCAATCAACGCCTATAACATACCATGGTTACGTGCGATTCGTGAATAATAACGGATTCCACTTAACCCCAAACGATTTATCAATGTCCATTCCGCTAGTGTTACATCCACTCGGATTCGTGAC
The DNA here is from genome assembly GCA_018340775.1 of Taxus wallichiana var. yunnanensis. Lineage (NCBI taxonomy): Eukaryota > Viridiplantae > Streptophyta > Pinopsida > Cupressales > Taxaceae > Taxus > Taxus wallichiana. Next base: position 742,302,871 of record CM031238.1, on the reverse strand, counting down.
AACAGCGCTGGCACACTATCATTCATCCTCAACCCTGCCTCTGCCTGCATGCACCAAAACAACAAACAGCCATTCAATCCGTCGGGGTTTTTTTCAAACATTCTAGAAATTTCTCCAGTAACCGGTATCGGTTATACATAACCGATATCGGTTGAGTAACCGATACCGGTTCTTCCTAACCGCTACCGGTCACTATCAATTACATACATCTTGCCTCAAACAACTACCTACGACAATAAATTGCTCGTTATTCCTCTCTGTATACACAGACATACCTGAAACCCGTGATTACCTACCACGTAACATTTACCCCACTTATAACCCTTGCTATCATGTTTTCTTCTTCATATCTACCAACTTGGTCTCTTATTCATAACACATGCAAAAATCAAATCACAACCAACACATTTACCTCTGGGGTTGCAGTAGCTTGAGGTGGCCCTTGTCTTCCCTCTTGTCCCTACTGCTGGGATGTTTCTCCTCATCCTGCCATTATCACCACCTTTTTCAAACTCGCTTTTTCGTCTTTCGAATCTCGGATCACAATCACTTTCCTTATCTCTTTTTCTCCTTATTACTCAAATCTCTCATGCAAAACCTCGCTCTCGTCAAAACGCGTCGCGTTCGCGCTTTTAACCTCTTGCATGGCTCTAAAATTAAAACTTAAGTTGCCACCCTAGCTTTTTTATTTTTAGAAAAGCTCATACCTAAATAACCTAGGTATCTGTCTTCTGAATCTCAGATCACAATCACTTTCCTTGTCTCTTTTTCTCCTTATTACTCAAATCTCTCATGCAAAAACCTGTCTCAGTCGTCAAAACGCGTCGCGTTCGCGCTTTTAACCTCTTGCATGGCTCTAAAATTAAAACTTAAGTTGCCACCCTAGCTTTTTTATTTTTAGAAAAGCTCATACCTAAATAACCGGTATCGGTTTACTTAACCGATATCTGTCTTCCGAATCTCGATCACAATCACTTTCCTTGTCTCTTTTTCTCCTTATTACTCAAATCTCTCATGCAAAAACTGTCTCGGTCGCCAAAACGTGTCGCGTTCGCGCTTTTAACCTCTTGCATGGCTCTAAAATTAAAACTTAAGTTGCCACCCTAGCTTTTCTATTTTTAGAAAAGCTCATACCTAAATAACCGGTATCGGTTACTTAACCGATATCGGTCTATCAGCTACCGATATCGGTTCCTTAACCGATATCGGTTCCTTAACTGATATCGGTTACACACCTATCTTTTCTCAACAGCGTTCTTTTCTTCATTTCTCACCTAAATTTTTGTCGCGCCCGCCTCTTTTCCTGCATAAACAACACAATTTACCACATTTGTTCATCCACCACATATAGCATTACACTTTCATTAACATCATTTATTTTATACAAATACACAAACCATCAACTACGGATATCAAGAAACTATCAATCTATACATCATTTGGATCCAACTCATCAGTTACATATATCACAATGTCACAAAACCACCAATTCATCACATAACATGACATTCATATATACGTACAAAAAACAAAAACATCAGCATCATCCATCTATCAACATGTCAATTAAACTCATCACACATTCTATATATTACCAGCCATTAACCAAATATTTCAACACATTTTGAACACTGCATGTGGATCAAAACATCGTCTCTATATATATACAAATTTTCAAAAATACAATGTGCCCTACATCGGGGCCTCTGTGATCTCATAACATACCAAAGCCGGCACGCAGGCCGCAATACCTACCAAAAATCTCGACTCGGCTCGCAGGCCGGTCTCTCATATCAAAAATATACTCGGCTCGCAGGCCGGTATCAAATATACAACCCGTACTCGGCTCGCAGGCCGGTATATAATAAATAAATGAATCAATACAATGAATAAGTGTCGGCACGCAGGCCTCTATCAATACAACCGGTTCGCAGACCGGTGCACGTGTCCCTATACAAAACCATGTCGGGGATCTATCAGCTCTCCCCACCGCCCTCGGCACCTCTCCCCGCTGGTCCCTGTGGTGCCTCTCGCCTCCTGCCCATCACGGACACGCCAGCTGTGGCTGCCCCTCCCTGAGATCTCTGGGCCGCCCGAGGTCTCGCCTATGCTTGCCATACACTGATACTCGACTCCGGTACTATCAAGAATATCCTGATAATATCGGGCCTCTGCTCTAACCTCCATATAGCGATCTCGCGCCACTGAAGGAGCTGGGGCGGTCCCCCTGCACCTAACACCAATACCCCGAGCACGTACTCGCACTGTGGCCGCGGTGGTGCCGCTGTGCTTCGCTCGTACTCGCACTCGTGGCTATGGTGCTGGTGGTGGTGCTACTCGCTCGTACTCGCACTGTGGGCGTGGTGCCGGTGGTGGTGCTACTCGTGCTCGTGTGCGAGCCTCGAGCTAGCTGCGCACTGTAAGGTCCCTATTCGTGCTCAAGCAGCAGCCTAGCCTGCCCCTGTAAGAGCTGCACCTGACCCCTGAGCTGATCCCTCTCTCCTATAACTACAGCCTAAGTCCCACAGGCTGCGCAGTGATACTATCCTCGCTGCTTCTCTACCTACCCGACCACCACACCCTGTATGCTCCCATGCACCCAAAGATCATCCACACCTCACTGCCGGTCTCTCCGCTACCTGGTCTGATCCCAAGGGTGGTGGCGCCAGGTAGTGGGGCCTCTACATCATCCCTCCTCAGTAGCGAGGGAAGGGAGGTGGCTCATCTCTGCCGTAGCCCCATCTCGCTCGCATACCTCTCTCTAGGGGTATCCGCTTGTACTCTCCCCCGCCTCCGTCCCGCTATCCGTAATGTATACTGGATCGCGCACTGCATACGCGTATCTGTGAGCTCTCAAAGCCGGTGACCTCTGTAGGGTCTCCATACAATGTCTCTGCCGCTGTAAGGCCCTCTGTGCAAGTGTCTATAATAGGCCACATCCCGACCTGCCATAATCGCTTGTGGCTGGCCCACGACCCCAACCACCTCTCGAAGCCATATCGGTATATGACTGTGGCCTCCTGCCGGCTGGGTAACCCTACGGCTCGATGCATACGATGTGCTCGTATGCCCAACAATGCAACAAAAATGTAGAACAAATATCAAATCGCCTCCTCAGGATAGCCCCATAACTCCTCAGTATAATTGCACCGGATACACCGTGCCCATGCGAAACAGTGTGCTCCTCCACCATCTCAAGCAAGACTCCCATCAATGCTCGTGGGAAGCGGCCTCCCTCGAATCCGGGAGGGTGAAGCGGTGTGATCCTATCATCATCAACACGGCAAGCCGTGTCTCATGTCTCTGTGTGCGCGTACATGTCACTGCACCCGATACTGCGCTTATGGTAGGTCAAGAGCACGGCCGCATCCCCAAAACTCGTAGTATATCTGGCGCCCATGGCAGTCTCTCGACCTACCGGAAGATCCTCTCCCTCGATAGGTAACCAAGGATGCGATACACATCCTCCAATGTGACGGCCATCTCCCACGGGCGGGAGATGGAACACATTGGTCGCCGGATCCCATCTCTCGATGAGGGCGACCATCGCCGTGATCTCTCTCTATCGCTCTCGTACCTCTGACCCCGCCGAGTCCCACCTCACGCATAATGGCCCAATGCGCCACGAGTATACGTGTGGCCTCATCCGAATCAATAGTGGAGGCATCCTATCACGCATCGTCAATCACGGCCGACGTGCTCGTAAACCAACCCACATTCTTAGACCTACTCTTTATTATAACATCTACTTTACCATCTAAACCTCCTTTTGTATCCCCCGACCACACCTCGACTTTCTACCCCCCTAAACAACCACCAAAACCCACCAACCCACAAACCCCTAATCCAATACCTTCTCCACCCCTAACCCAACCCCCACAACCTAAGCCAACCCCACACCCAACCCAACACCCACAGAACGCCACCCTAACCCACACCCACACCAACCCACAAACCCCTAACCCCACCCCAACCCACACCCACACCAACCCACAAACCCCTAACCCAACCCACAAACCCCTAATCCAACACCTTCCCCACAACCCAACCCAACACCCACACAACCCCACCCCAACCCACACCCACACCAACCCACAAACCCCTAACCCAACCCACAAACCCCTAATCCAACACCTTCTCCACCCAACCCAACCCACAAACACCCAACCCAACCCAACACCCACACAACCCACAAACCCAAAAAAACCCAAAACAACCAACCCACCCACACAACCCACAAACCCAAACACACAAGCCCACCGACGCCGGCCGACACATGACCGACGCCGGTCACCAACAACACTCCCTTTCCCTAAAATTGTGCGACTGATGCCGGTGCCAGCTTAGTGACCGACATCGGTCACTCGTTTCTCCTCTGAGCCGAACCCCCGCGCGGCCCCCAAACCCATTTTTTTACCTATTTCTACCCATTTACCCACCCAAACACCCTCCAATTTTACCCACCTAGCCGCATTACCCTATTTTACCTATCTACCCTCTCCGTTTTTCAAATTACCTCCATTTACTCATTATTTCCTACAAAATACAAATTCCTACCCAAACCCCCCCATTTAGCCTAATAACCATTTCAATGCATAAAATCACGAGTTTAGAACCTACACGACGACACGTCGTTGTGGTGGGATGGGTGGTGGCGGTCCAGGCCGGTCCAGCCCCTCAGCCTCCTCCACGCTGCTATGGCTCCAATCCTGATCTACTGGGTCCCTGGCCAATCACCTGCTGCCTCCTCCTCAATCGGGCCCACTATCAACTCTCTCCGCCAATACAATAGCTCCACCTCACTCAATCCAGCCTCTAATCCCAAGTCTCCACGTCAGACAAGTCGATTTGGATTGCAAATAACAAAAGTGACAATGACAGGCCGTATTTTTCTTTTTATAGGTTTTTCGACCTTAACCGATGTCGGTTTCATTTTACCCTAAGGAACCGGTATCGGTCTCTTAACCGATGTCGGTCATGTAGAATCGACATCGGTTCGCTACCCAACTTTCACCCCATTCTTTGCCCTTATTTACTCCTTGCCTCTTTTTCACCAATATCGCCTCTATCCACCTTTGCACAAGAACATTTGTTCACTTGTCCAAATTCTGACCTACGGCTCAACCTACCAATCGGCTCACCTAAGGCCTCAACCTACCAATCGGCCTACCTAAGGCCTCAACCTACCAATCGCCCGATCGAAGGCCTTAACCTACCAATCGGCCCGACCCAAGGCCGCAACCTACCTATTCGGCCCGACCCAAGGCCGCAACCTACCTATTCGGCCCGACCCAAGGCCGCAACCTACCTATTTGGCCCGACCCAAGGCCTCAACCTACCTATTCGGCCCGACCCAAGGCCTCAACCTACCTATTCGGCCCGACCCAAGGCCTCAACCTACCTATTCGGCCCGACCCAAGGCCTCAACCTACCCATTTGGCCCGACCCAAGGGCTTGCCCTCACTACTTGGCCCGACCCAAGGCCTCCCTTTACACTTCTGGCCCGACCCAAGGCCGCCACCCAACAACTTGGCCCACCCCACGACCGTACCACTTCCATACCTTACCCAAAATCAACACCATACACTTTATCCACCCATTCGGTAGTTTTTGGTTCAATCGAGCTCACCTGTTCATGTTTTAGCATGATTAGGGTCCTTGACTTGATCTCACAACCAACTTTGCCTAGACCCGGTTGGACAACAAATCAGATCTACATGCAAGTTACAAATTCTACATTAGATCTACAACAAATTTATAGCAAATCAAAATTTACTTTCGGTAGGAAGCTGCAGTAATTTATTCTAAATATTTTAAGATCTTTTAGTGACTCCATAAAGCTGATTTCATTCTAGTATTGCAGCATGTTTCATGCCTAAAGTGACTACAAGATCATCGGTAAGAGGAATTCCTCCTGAGTTTGTTTCTTTACCTTTAAATTCTACTAGAAGGAGAAGAGTTGGTAATACTTTACCTTATAATAGACTTGGTTTTGACAACCCTCCTCCTGATATTCCTTCACCACGTATCAATTTCTCTATTAACATCCCAATTTTTCAAATGGCTATTCAACCACCAAGGAATTTTGTGACCTTTACTAATGGCATCCCATTAGTAATCCCAATTTACCATGACATCCCTAATGCTACCATGAAAAGTTTTCCATCATTCACTTGGTGAAAATCAGTGACACCTATAGAGCACATTAAAGATGTTGCATCCTTATGTGTAGTTCATAATATTACTCATGAGGATGTAGCCTTAAGACTTTTAGTTGCATCTCTTAAAGGAAAAGCCTTGCAATGGTATAGAAATCTAGAGATTGGATGCATAAGAACTTGGGATGACTTAGGTGATAAATTGCTAAAACAATTTCAAGATAATTTAGATCATTTATCTCTCATAGAACAATTATCTACCATTAAAAGAGATCCCAATGAATTTATGTCTAGTTTCAATATTCGTTTTTCTAGAACTTGGGAAAGAATTCTAGCAAGTGTCAAGCCTCAGGATGATCACGCTTTCCTTTATTATCTTAGTGAATTAAACAGTGATATCTCAACTATGATCCAATCAATGGGAGGAGAGACACTCCTAGAACCTATGATATCACCATCTCGAGCTGAAAATAGTCTTATTCAAGCTGGAAAATTAGCACCAAGGCCTTCAATGCCTTTTTTGGTAGATTTAGCACCTATTCCTTAGCCTATCACAATCATATAACATACTATTATTGCATCCCCATCAGATGACGTATTTAAAGCTTTGCAGACTATAGGAAACAAGTTGACTTCAATTGAGAATAGGCTTACATTACCTAGTAGACCCTATCAGGCTCCTTATTAGCAAAATCAGCAAAATCAGTAAAATAAGCAGCCTTACCAACAGAATCAAAATTATAGGCAGCCTTATCACCAAAGGCAATTTGACCCAAAGGCTCCTAGTGTAGACACCAAATTCATGTCTTACGACCCTCAGACCCGCATCCCATTTCGCAACCTAACCTCATTACCTAAACCTTACACAATTATTTACTAATTACCTTGTAATTGATAAATCCCCATCACCTCACCTGCCACCTCATTTTGCCACCTCATCATGACCTAGCCCTAACCCTAAAAATAACCTAATTAAGACCCATAACTTGGTCTACACCTAGACCCATAACTAATGCCTCCTTACTCGCACTCCAAAGCTGACCTTCTAGCCACTTGACCAAGCCCGCAACCGATCTCTCGGGAGAAAGCAGAAAGGTGGGCTATTTTACTAAAAATAGCCTACTTTTTCCTTATCGATGCTTGCCTACTCGACCACCGTCGGTTAGGCAACCGCCATCGGTTCCTCAGAAATGGGCTCCCAAACCAAAACAACGGATCGGGAGTTTTCATTTGAGAGATCAATCGAAGGATTTCGGATCAACGGAGAATATTGGGCGCAAGGAACAGCTGGCCCAAACCGTAAGTGTCTACAAAAGAAAGGAGATCAGATTATATCTTGGTTAAAACCAGTAAGTCACATCTTGCATGTCCTCTGTTATAACATTTCTTATGATCTTTGAATCACAGTCCTCTTAAATCCGTTTTGAGCCCACTACCCCAACGTGCCATTGCATCTAACTGTTATTCTTTTACCTCTCATCATCTCATTTCCTAATAACATCCATAAACCAGCCTTACCAACACCACAACCAGCCCAGAAGATCCTAGAACCCACCGGTATCGGTTATCAGTAACCGGCATCGGTTATTAGTAACCGGCATCGGTTCCTCTGATCAAAACCAGAAAAACAGCCTTTTCCCTACCCAGTTCACCAAAACAACTTAATTGATACTTTACAGTCTTTTTTGTTAAATCATATTAACAGGGAAACTGACCACCTTCGAAAGGAAGTTTTATATTTCCTGGGCCTAAGGCAGTTTCCTCATTTATTGTTTAATCAAAATCTTGTGGTCTTGTGTTCTTATTTGCAGGTAGTCCTTCCAAGACAAAAAGGAGTTCTTCGCAGTCAGCCTGATCTTTCTCTACGGTACGCGCACACCATCTCGACATTCTACAGGTATTCCTCCTAACCCTAACCTTATCTATTTCTAAAAGGAACGAAGCATTTCCGAGTGAAACACCTAGTTCATCTAATGCTTTAGTCCTAGTTAATATGTCTACAGAAGAGTGGTGCCAACCTTGCAATCAACCTCATTCAGTTGCAAGTTGCCCAAATGCTTTTCTGAATATGAATCTTGTTACACAACCTCAATCTGAAGCATTGTTCATGCCTCAAATGGAGAGTGGGCAGCAAGAAACTCATGTTAAGAAAGCACTTGAATAGAATTTAGTCAGTTTCAATGAGGAGGATTTCATTGCAGTCACTACTAGGGCTCAAGGAAAATCTACTAAAAGTCAAAAAAAAATAGGCCGGTTTGCCTACTATCATTGATAAGATAGCATCTACAGTCCCAAAATCAGCCAACAATCCTGTTGTTCCTCAAAAAATAGAAAGTGTTCCAGTTGATAAAGGATAGCAAAGACAACTATAGCCTGACCCAAGAAGATTGTTTATACCTCATATATCAAAGGAAATCAAGAAGAATCGGCCAGTTTTGCTAAGGCCTATGCTAAGATAGTTGAATCTGTCTCTAAAATTGTTTCTTCTTTTAACATTGTTGATGTAATGAAAAATCATAACATTAACATCTCGATGTGGGATGCTCTAAGTATTCTAGGATAGAAAGATTTACTTTCTCATGAACTAGCTAAGTCAGAGAATTCTTCAAAAACAACAAAAAGGAGATTCAAAAGGCGACATTTTCCTTGGAGCATTTGAACAAGACCACATTAAAGAAGTTAAGTGGATGGTTCAAAAAGTGTTGAATGCTCATGACATCAAGAATCCAAAACCATTTTATTTATCGTTGATTAGTGGAGAAAATCTAGTTCATAATTACATGGTGGATAGTGGTGCAAGTAGCACAATTTTGCCAAAAGTAATTACAGAAAAATTGGGTTTGCAGTATGAGCCTACGAAAGGAGTTTCTTACAACTTGATGGAACTAAAACTAATACAGTTGGTGTAATAAAAATTTAGAGGTAACATTACATGCTTTCCCAAATGTTTCTATTCTACGTAAGATGTTATTGTTGTGGATTTACCTCCATACTTTGCTTTATGCTTATCTAGAGACTTTACAACAAAGATAAGAGGTTATCTCTCTTCAGATTAGTCCTTATTTTTCACTACTCGTTATGGCACCAAAGTTACTATCAATTCAGAACCATTGGCCATATTTCACATTGAGCCTCACTCTCCAAATGCAGTGGCTAATTATTTAGCATTAGATCAATTTGATTTTGATGATGTAGCTTAGGTTTCAACATTAGATGGTGTTTCTAACATGTTTATGGATGAAAAGACACTTTGTAAGAACATGTTCATGATCCTTTTAAGGAAGTTAAAGAACACCTATTTGGTATGTATTGTATGCATGAAGAAAATACACCACTTCCCTTGCTGTCCAAAACAGAAAATTCAACAGAAGGGATTTGGAAGCTTCATTTTGATTGAGCTAAGAAAAAGAAAGGATAGGGAGAAGGTTTATTGCTCACTTCCCCAACAAAAGAAAGGTATTTCTCAGCGTTGAGTCTCTAATTTTCATGCACCTGAAATGTAGCTGAATATAAAGCATTAATTCATAGCTTACTTTGGGCTAGAAAGAGAGGTATTAGCATACTACAGATTGTTGGTTATTCTGAGTTGGTTATCAATCAAGTAAGAAATTTCAATGTTTATAAGAATTCATTAATTAAGTCTTACAGACACACGATCTTCAAACCTAATGGAATATTTTGATGTTATTAATATTCAGTCCATTCCTAGAGTTGAAAACAAGCACGCAAACAGACTTGCAATAGTTGGTGCTAGTTTTGAAATGCTGGAACAAATTGAAAATAGTAAAATTCAGCCTCATATAAAGCTAATTGTAAGACTCTTAATACCTGATAATGATTCGAATTGGAAAGTTTTTGAAATTGATGATCAAATTTGCAAGTTTTGTAGCAAGAAATTGAATTTTCTGCAGTTAATCAAGATAAATTACAACACTTATATGGTGACCAAATTGTTTAGTTAAAGACAAATAAACTACCTTGAGGTCTAGTTACATTAGAATACATCTTCAAAGCACTCGACGATCAGTTAAGGAAGGTCAAGACTAATATGTCAACACATGCTGATAATTATAAAGAGATCTCAGTTGATGAAGGAAAAATTTGTTCCTTGGAAAGGTATGTTCCTTAACTAAAAATAGTCATTTATTAATCTTTGCAAGGAGTTTAAAGATGTTTTCACTTGGAAATACCAAGACCTGAAAGGGTTTGATCCCAGTTTAGCATAGCATACTATCGAATTGCAGCCAAATTCTAAACCTGTTAGACAAGTAGAGGCATGTGAATCCCAAAATAGAGCCTCTAATGAGGAAAGAATTATCTAAGTTGATTGAATCAGGTATTATCTTTCTAGTTAAGCATTCAAGTTGGGTAGCCAATCTTGTTCCTGTTAGGAAGAAGAATGGTGAAATCAGATTATGTGTAGATTTTAGAGATCTTAATAAAGATTCATTAAAAGATCATTACCCACTCCCAAATATGGATCAGATTTTAAGAACAATTTCTGGTGTAGATAGATTATCTCTCTTGGATAGTTATAGTGGATATAATCAGATTTTATTCTAGGAAGAGGATAGGTATAAAACAAATTTTACCACCAAGTGGGGTACTTATGCTTACAAAAGGATGCCTTTTGGTCTTTCAAATGCTAGTGCAACGTTTCAACATGCAATGGACATGGCTTTTCACAGATTTCTAAATAAATGTATCTTGGTTTATTTATATGACATTATCATATTCTCAAAAATATAGAAGAACATCTAATACATCTAAGGCAGACCTTTTAGTTATGCAGACAATTTGGGATATCTTTGAATCTGCTTAAGTCTATCTTTTCAGTACATCAAGGTAAATTGCTTGGTCATATTGTTTCTAAGCAAGGATTAGCAATTGATCCTTTCAGAATCGAAGTGATATCACAGCTATCATTTCCTCATCATAAGAAGGCATTACAAATTTTCCTTGGAAAAATCGACTTTGTTAGAAGATTTGTTCCAGATTTTGCAGCATTGGTTAAACCGTTGACAACTATGCTTAAGAAAGAGAAAACTTTCTCTTAGATTAAGGAAGGGAGAGAAGGATTTGAATCAATTAAAGAAGCTATCTCTCAATCTCCTACTCTTGCAAATCCAAATTTTGATAAATATTTTACAATGTATGCCCTTGCAGGAGATGAAACAATCTCAACTATATTAACTTAGGTCAATGATGAAAATACTGAGTAGCTTATTACTTTCGTTGGATAGAGCTTGCATGATTACAAAACAAGGTACACATTCCTTGAAAAATAAATACTTTCAGTAGTCAGAGGACTAAAGAATTTCAAATGCATACTTTCAAACAATAAAATCCATGTTCTTGTTTCTCATCTAAGTGTGAAAGATTTCTTGCTAAATACAGAATTGAATGAGAAAAGAGAAAACTTGATAACTAAGGTCATTGAATATGATTTTGATATTCATGTTGCAAAGACATTTCGAGGGAAAGGCATGTGTGAACATGTAATTACTGATATGGAAAAACAACAAGCTACAAAACCAGATGATTCAAAATAGCATGCTGAAATTACGTATCAACAATCAGAAATCATGGTTCAACCAGAAAATCAGTAGCCTGAACTTACTCAAGAGATCCAAGAATCAAGATGGATGACTGATTTGGTTAACTATCTACAACGATAGCACCTATCCGGAAGGTATGGACAAAAATAAATGAAGATATTTCAGATTACAAGTTGTACCTTATATCTTTATTGATAGTGTGTTGTTCAAAAGAGATATAAATGGAATCTTGTTACAGTTGTGTTGACTATGATAAAATTTAGAAAATATTGTTAGAATTCCATGAAGGACCTACAGAGGTCATTTTTTAGCACGTACCACAACCTTAAAAATTATGAAAGCTGGTTACTATTGGCCTAGCATATTCAAGGACTGTTTTGAATGGATTAGAAAGTGTAAAAATGTGCTTTCTTTGTTGGAAAAGAACATTTAGCTTCACTACCTTACAACCTATTTCAGTTGATCAACCTTTTATGTAGTGGGGTCTTGAATTTATTGGCATGATAAACCCACCTTCGTCATAAGGACACAAATGGATATTAACTGCTACAGATTATTTTACATGATGGATGATGCTTCGATACTATCCTTTTATGAAGGAATAGTTTGCAGATTTGGTGTTCTAACAACTATCATATCAGATAATACTTTAGCATTTCTTGGTGTAAAGATAATAGATTGGGCTATCAACCATGGAATTTACTTAAGTTCTTCATCTAATTATTACCTACAAGGTAATGGCTTAGCTGAAAGTACTAACAAGAACCTTTTAAGGATCATCAGAAGAACACTCAAATATAATCAAAGAGTTTGGCATCTAATGTTGAATTCAGCACTTTGGGCTGATAGAGTAACTCCTAAAAGATCAGTTGGCAATTCACCATACAAACTTGTGTACGGAAAAGAAGTAAGAATTCCTATTTTAGTTGAGTTACCTGCATTAGATTTGCTGCATCAAATGGAGCTGCTTGAGAATGAACCATTACAGGTTCGTTATGTAGAGTTAATGGAATTACAAGAGCTAAGAGATCAAGCCCATTTGAATATGGAAAAGAATCAGAAATAAATGAAGAAGAATTTTGATAAGAAAGCAAAATTCAAAATATTTAATGAAGGAGATATTGTGTTAAAGTGGGATGTTGATCATGCAAATCCAGGAAGACACACAAAGTTTGATACAATCTGGAGTGGCCCTTACATGATTTTAGCTTACAAATAACATAATTATTTTTAGCTTTCAAAGCTGAATGGAGAGGAACTTCCCATCCATGTGAATGGTATGTTTCTAAAACATCAAGTATTATTGAAAATATTGCAGTGATTGTTAGAGTAGTATTTCCCTTCAATAAGTGTAGTTTCTGCACATTGCATTGTTTTTCAATTCAATAAGTGCATTCGTACATGTGATCTGGTTTATCGGATATTTTCCCAATTTATGTTTCATTTTTGAAGGGTTAGACCTTTTGGAAAGGAATATTTTTGTTACATGTTTGGAATCCATGCCCAATGGAAAAGAGTAAGGCACTGGTCTATAAGCTAGTAGGAAAATTTCCCCGTAGGATCACCAGAAATGTTGAAATTTTTTCCACTTGTGCAAAAATGGGCAACTCGAAAATTCATCATTACGATGGAACGCATTGGTGAAGTATACCTAAGCTAAGGGACTTTTGATATTATTTCTTACTGCTAAATTAGTTAATGATTAAATGAAATTTGTAACTATGTGTGCTGTTACAAAATGCAACAGATCACATAGTCTACAATTTCATGTTATCTATAGCAAAAGAATACAAGGCCTTGAAGAACATCTATGTTGTCTTGATGAAGACACAAAATTATAGAATAGGTGAAATGTTGAGTTTTGGGACAATAAACATAAGTGCATATTGTAGAAATCAGAGTTCATTACTGAATGTTAAAGGTTCTCATTAATGTTCTTTCCTTTATGATTAAGACATTCAATTATATTACTGAGTTGTTTAGTTCATCATACAATCCATACAAAAATATGAAATGCAGAAAGAAATACATAAATCATTCACAGAATTCAATGTTTTATTCGTAAGGAATTTCAAATGTTCCCACACAAGCCGTGGAGGTAACTCGAAATTAAATTACAACTATTCAAATAAGAGGTACACATGCGTGAAAAATAAAGTAAAGGAGTATGAGTGAACCCATCATTGCCTTGGGGGTTTTATTTGTTGTTTGAAGTATCTCCATTCCATCTTTTGTTCCTTCTTCATCTTCATTATAGAAGTCACTATACCTGAAAGGAAGAAAAGAGAAAGCACAGTACGAGCTCAGGGATCAATTCATATTCCTATACTATCCTAATTCGTGTATATGAATCTCTTAAAAATAGGAGATATAATTTACTTGAAGATCAAATTGCATACATGTTATACTCACTCGGAAGAAGGAAAGGAAATACGAAGAAAAGAAGAAAAATGGACATAAGAGAGGCCAAAAAGCATAAGTATTTTCTAACTGTTTTCTTAAGTGTGTAGGTACAAGTTGCAGCCAAGAAGAAATAGACAAGTCATAAATACATGCTGGAAAGAAGGATTAATGTAACTCAAATTCAGTATTTTCTACAAATGGAAGAAGTTATAGTATAGAGAAGGACTGCAAATTGTTGGTCGTCAAATAGGACTTTTAAGAGAGCAACAGACAGGGGACAAGAAGTCCCTCCTCTTTAATGGGAGAGGTTCCCTTATTCAGAAACAAACCTATTTACAAATGTACAGGACATGATTTGTTGGTTAAACTTGGATACCACGAAAGTGTTTTCTATGAAGGTCATCAATTACAAAAGGACTGAGGAAATGAGAGCATAGAAAAGAGCAGAAAGGCAAACATGCAGAATTATAGATATCAGAGTAATTCTTTATGTATGCGAAGTCACCGTGAATTGAAAACAAGATCATTCGTATAGAACAAGTAAGATGGAATTTAAAGACACAAAGTTCTGTAAATAACATCTGCCAGAACGCAAAGTTTCTTAACGTAACACAGATTCGTTATCAAGGAAACAAAGTTCCTTCTTGGTTATGCAAGATCACCGTGCTTGCAAAGTTGAAGAGTATGCAATCAATGAGACTAATGAATTTGAGATAAATGATCTTCACAAAGAAAACAAATGAAAGATTAGAATGACAGAGATCGGATAGACAAAGAAAGGAAAGTCCTTCTGTATTGATTTCTCTATAATCTATTTACACTTCCAGAAAATATGCCAAGTTCTTCCTCCCGCAAAATGGCGCAAAGAAGGCCATTATATAGCTTACAATTCGTTACTCTTCGTAACCGTTTCTTTAATCAAGAACCGTTAAGGACTGCCAACCGCAATACCTCAACCTATTACAAAGAAAACGGAAAAGAAAGGGAAGAGGAGAAAAGAACAAGGAGAAGAAGACAGGTGGCCAGTCACTGAGAGGGACCCACCGTCATTCGGAAACCGCTGCTTGAATTTTCTTCCACGTATCAGCTATGTCCTTGCCACAAGGGACACACCAGAATTTTCATATTGAGGATGACAATGAATATCTTTGAAAACTGATGTAACCAGCATCTTGAGAGCTTCGTCCTTCTGCCAGCTGTCCTTGAAATTTGATCTTCGGATTGATAGCATCAGAGCCGCAACTTAAATTCATATTTTAGCATATTCGGGTCGAGCGGGAAAAACTAAGTATGAATTGCATTAGGTTCACTTGGGACATGTGAGACGCGAATGCGCGAAACACGTGGCTCGGCCGATTCGGGTGAAACAGGGAGAAGACGCACAAATGCATTTTGGGACATTTGGGACGAAAACGCGCGAAGGACGCGGTTCGGGTGTTTCGGCCGAAATTGGAACAGTTTGCATTTTTTTGATTTGGGACAAAGAGCTCTGAGGTACGTGACTCGGGAGTTTCGGCCGATCGGGGAACAGAGAGCAATTTGGAACTCGGGACAGTTGGGACAAAATTGCGCGAAGGACGCGGTTCGGGTGAATCGGCCGAAAATGGAACAGTTTGCCTGATTAACTTTGGGACATTTGGGACATGAAAGCGCGGTTCGGGTGAATCGGCCGAAAATGGAACAAAAGGCCCATTTGAACTTGGGACATTTGAGACAAAAAGTTCCGGAGTACGCGACTCGGCCGGTTCGGGTGAAAATGGAACAACTCGCACTTTTTGATTTGGGACATTTGGAACAAGAAAGTGCGAATTACGCGGTTCGGGTGATTCGGGCAAAACAGGAGAAGACGCACAAAT
This sequence comes from Taxus wallichiana var. yunnanensis, assembly GCA_018340775.1. NCBI lineage: Eukaryota > Viridiplantae > Streptophyta > Pinopsida > Cupressales > Taxaceae > Taxus > Taxus wallichiana. The sequence goes on along the minus strand of CM031238.1, from coordinate 742,286,896 downwards.
GCATTTTGGGACAATTGGGACGGAAAAGAGCGAAGTGCGCGACTCGGAGTTTCGCCAAAAATGGGACAGAGAGCAATTTGGAACTCGGGACAGTTGGGACAAAATCGGTGAATCGGCCGAAAATGGAACAACTCGCACAATAAGTTCGGGACACTTGGGACAAAAACTTCCGACGGGCCCGAAAATGGGACAAATTCGGAGGTTTCGGCCGATCGGAGAATAGAAGACCCATTTGCACTTGGGACAGTTGGGACAAAAATGTCCGACAGGCCCGAAATACTTACAAAATGACCCAAAACATAGATTTTTTCAACTTCAAGACTTTTTCCACACCACCAGCTCGACAGAAAAGACATTTAAACTCAAAATTTTGAAATTTTTACTTTTGACAGAGCGGGGAATTTTGAGTGGACAACAGCTGGCTCCTTCTGGGGATGACTTGGCATAAATTCAAGGAATGAGACAAGGCAAGAACTTAGACAAACTCGGTGGAAGTAGACCAGTGCCTTATCCATTGGGCAATGGAGTCAAGAATAGACCAATACAGAGGGCAACACACCAAACAACAAAAGGAAAACACACCAAAAGCGAGAAGCAAAAACATTGTACAGAATATACAAGGGACTCCCTAATCACCTAGGACTTGAACAACTTGAGGTACTGCCCACTATAAGGAAGTGGGAGGGGGGAACCATCCATGTAATCAAGATAGAAAAATTCTTACCAACAAATTGTCTAATCTTGAAAGGCCCAAGCCACAGGGAATCAAACTTTCAATGGCTGCCACGAGGTTCATGTCTTTTGTCCCATAACAGCACGGTATCTCCAACTTGGAACTCTCTGAACCTAGCTTTCTTGTTAAATAGAGCCTTTACCTTCTGCTGATAAAGGATATCCTATCAGCAACCTCCAATCTGTCCTCGTTCGGTTTGTGCAGTACATAATTCTCTTATCCGAGCATCACCGAAACTAGTATCCTCAATGGCCTTCATTAGGTGCAAGGTGCAACTCCACTCATCCTTTGGTAATCGAGCTTCTACTCCATACACCACTTGAAAAGGAGACAGTCCAATAGCTCTCTGGAAAGTGGCACCAGCATTAATAAGCCCAAAAGGCATTCTCTTGTAGGAAAAGGTACCCCAAGGAGTGGTGAAGGCTGTCTTATGTTAATCTGCAGTATCAACCTCTACCTGATTGTATCCCGAGAATCCATCAAGCATAGATAACATTTCAGATCCTGTTACTGCTTGCAATATCTGATCCATCATAGGCAAAGGGTAGTTATCTTTCAGAGAAGCCTGATTCAGGTTCCTGAAATCAACACAGATGCGGATCTCACCATTTTTCTTCCTGACAGGCACAATATTTGCAATCCATGTCGAATGGTGAATAGGAAAAATAATTTTAGCCTTCAACAACTTCTGAATCTCCTGAAAGACGGTGTCAGCTATTTTGGGGTTGTACTGCCTTTGTTTCTACTTGAAAGGCTTAATTCCTGGTTTGAGAGGGATAGAGTGCTGCATATCTTTTGGCTTGAAGGCTTTCAGATCTTCATAAGAATATGCAAGAACGTCCTTATACCTTCTTAGAAGATCAATTGCTTTTCTCCTCTCATCTGCCGTACAACATTTTCCAATATTTACTAGCTTAGGGTCATTAGAACTCCCAATATCAATCTTATCATACTCGGCTGATTGCTGAGGTCCAGTAGAAGCTTTAGATTTCACATACCTGTCATGTTTATCAAACAATTCCTCCAGACTCACCAAACCTTTAGGAATCTTATTTCCTTTGAGTTTAATGCACCCTTCCTGATCTGTTTCTTCTCCTTGGGTGACAGCTTGGTCAAAGGACACACTTTCACGAGGCAGGTTGTCACTTCCCTCAAAATACAGTTGTTCAAAATTACCCTTGAGTTCCAGGGAGGAAAGCAAATGCTGATCATCGTTGAAAACTTGCCAGTTATTGGTGTCGTCAGGTACACTCGGCCGATGGACCATTTCAATGGTGAATTTGTCCTGAGAGAATTCAGGATGGGGAATCAGTAGTGACCCTGAGACAGCCAGTGAATCAGCCCTGCTGTTCTTTTCTCTAGGTATTGCCTCAATAGAGAAAGCATCAAGGAATTCAATGGAATCCCAAACCTGATTCCGGTAATGCTTCAGTCTCCCATTTTTTACCTGAAAGAGATTTCTGACCTGCTTTACAATCAACTCTGCATCACCACGAGCCAGAAGGTTCTTCACACCTTGTTCTTTGGCCACTTGCAGTCCAAGAATGAGAGCCTCATACTCTGCTGTATTATTAGTGTTTTCAAACTGCAACTTAAATGAAAAAGGATGTAGGCATCCTTCAGGTGACACTAGCAGACACCATCTCCGTAACCACCGAGGAACAACTTCCATCAAATTCTAAAATCCAAACACCATTGGGATCTTTAGGAGACACTTTGGGGGGTTGGATTTCATCAGGGGACATAATCATGTAATTGCCATGACCCATATCTTCATAGAGTATTTGTGCCTTAGGATCATCCGTTTTCTGCACAATATACTCAGATTGTTTCTCAGGCAACAGTTTCTTCATTTGTCCATTGACAGGTATGAGTGCGTGTGACCAGTCCATTTGGATTTCCCCACCCACATCTTTACAGAAGTTTCTACTTAGCAACATTCCATAAGAAGGAGGAATGTCTGCTACTAGGATGGTAGCCAACACTTTCTTTTCAGGCAAGGCAGCAAAAGCCACTTGTGCATCTTTAATCCTCCCGACCAGGGGCACTTCTTTACTTTCCATGGAGTAACAGGATCCATAAGTGCGAGTGAGGGTCAGGCCTAAAGCATGAGCTACTTTAGCAGGCATTACATTATCTGAGGCTCCTGAGTCAATGACACAATTACTGAGCCTATGACCAGCTATAAGAAGTGTTACATAAAATGGTTTAATTTTGTCACCAGGGAGGTGACAGCAGCTACCAGACTTGGCTGTGGTGCAGAAGGAGGAGTAGGCAAAAGGCCTTTAGAAGTGGTCTTAGAGTTGGAATTGACAAAGTGGATCATTTTGGCAAAGGCTTTGGGATGGGTTTGATAGTACTCAGCTTCTGAGATTTGGACCTTGGTCTTTTTCAGGTGATCAACAATATCAAAGGATCCAGAAGTGGACGGGCCATCATCATTTGAAATTCTAGGCTTATCAACTTTAGGAGAAAAAGAAGAAACAACTTTGGTAGCAGGATTGATAGGACTCACCTTTGGTGCAGAAGAAGTAGGGATAGGAAATCCTCTTTTTGCAATAACAGGGATAGTTGCCGACTGCTCCTTAGATTTCTTTATGGGCTGTGTCACCTTCTCCTTCTGCTTTGTCTGTTCTCGAGTCATGACAGCAAATGATTCGCTGTTCATGTCTGCTACCACTTCATCATAATCTTCTCCATCATCAATGCCCTCAGTGGTAAAGAAATTCACTCGAGATCCCTCAAGTTCTTCTGCCTCATCATCAAATTCCTCCACAAACTCCTCGCAAGCTTCATTATCCTCATCATCATCCGGCTCTTCAACTTCACAGGTTGCATTCACAGGAACCCTAACAGGAGGTCCTTCAAGTGCTAGTCTTGTTTGAGAAGCAGGAAAACGATTCCTGGGCTGGAAATTTCTTCTTGGAACATCTGCATAAGGGGCGTGCTGAGCCAATTGTTTCTTTATAGCAATAAGATCATTTGCAAGTTTCTGAACCAATGGATCAGTGTTAGGTCCAGGGTGGAAGAGGAAGAAGCAGCAGACTTAGATTTGGGAGGGTCTCTTCTCAACTTCCCTGACATGATCAAGTCATCCTCGACACTAACAGCCAGTTCTTGGTCCAGAGCTAACATTCCGAGATTAGCCCTTCTTAGTGCATAACTAACTTTAGGTGATTGGGCATTCAGAAAGAAACACTTTTGAATTTGGTCGACAGGTCGGGTAGGCGTTGGAATTTTATTTACCAACCTAGTGAACCGGGCCACAAATTCCCTCATGGGCTCTTGTGAATCTTTCTTTATCTAAGAGACCTGGGCAAGCAAGGCATGCACATCTTCTGCCGGCTTGAAACGGTTCTCGAACTGAGTTCTCATTGTGTCCCAGTCGGTTATAGCACCGGCCGGAAGGTGATAGAACCAATCAGCAGCATTATCTTGTAACGTCTCAACAAACAGCCTTACGGAGACGTCTTCATATTCGACTCCCAGAACTCCACATGCAACAACGAAGGCTGCGATGTGTTCGTCGGGTGCACTTTGCCATCACCTTTGAATTTGGGGAAGTTCTTCCGGTTACCTCTGGGTAACTCATGCAAAGGCTGAGTAAGGGCCAGGGGCCCGACACGTTGACCCCATGGCAATGGTGCCGCCATTCTTGGAAAAACGGCTTGGAGAGGAACTTTAACACCAGCGAGGATCAAAGCTCGTAGATTGGGACTAGCAGGCTCTGAAGGAATACCACCCGTAGGACTTCTATCTTGAACAGGTGGAGTGCTCGTTGAACGAGTTCTTCTATTTCTTGTTGAAGGGAAAGGAAAACCCTGCTGCTCCAAAAGCTGAAACTGAGAGTCTTCAATACCAAGGGTCCTTCTCCCTCGAGTAAAACGCGGAGTCGCCAGATCAAAAGATGATCAAAAATTACAGAACTGGAATGTGATTTTCCCCAGCGGAGTCGCCAAAAACTGTTGGTCATCAAATAGGACTTTTAAGAGAGCAACAGAGGGGACAAGAAGTCCCTCCTCTTTAATGGGAGAGGTTCCCTTATTCAGAAACAAACCTATTTACAAATGTACAGGACATGATTTGTTGGTTAAACTTGGATACCACGAAAGTGTTTTCTATGAAGGTCATCAATTACAAAAGGACTGAGGAAATGAGAGCATAGAAAAGAGTAGAAAGGAAAACATACAGAATTATAGATATCAGAGTAATTCTTTATGTATGCGAAGTCACCGTGAATTGAAAACAAGATCATTCGTATAGAACAAGTAAGATGGAATTTAAAGACACAAATTTCTGTAAATAACATCTGCCAGAACGCAAAGTTTCTTAACGTAACACAGATTCGTTATCAAGGAAACAAAGTTCCTTCTTGGTTATGCAAGATCACCGTGCTTGCAAAGTTGAAGAGTATGCAATCGATGAGACTAACGAATTTGAGATAAATGATCTTCACAAAGAAAACAAATAAAAGCTCAGAGATGCAGAGAGAGAGATCGGATAGACAAAGCAAGGAAAGTCCTTCTGTATTGATTTCTCTATAATCTATTTACACTTCCAAAAAATATGCCAAGTTCTTCCTCCTGCAAAATGGCGCAAAGAAGGCCATTATATAGCTTACAATTCAGTTACTCCTCGTAACCGTTTCTTTAATCAAGAACCGTTAAGGACCGCCAACGCAATACCTCAACCTATTACAAAAACGGAAAAGAAAGGGAAGAGGAGAAAAGAACAAGGAGAAGAAGACAGGTGGCCATCAGAGAGGGACCCACCGTCATTTGGAAACCGCTGCTTGAATTTTCTTCCACGTATCAGCTATGTCCTTGCCACAAGGGACACACCAAAATTTTCATATTGAGGATGACAATGAATATCTTTGAAAACTGATGTAACCAACATCTTGAGAGCTTCATCCTTCTGCCAGCTGTCCTTGAAATTTGATCTTCGGATTGATAGCATCAGAGCCGCAACTTAAATTCATATTTTAGCATATTCGGGTCGAGCGGGAAAAAACTAAGTATGAATTGCATTAGGTTCACTTGAGACATGTGAGACGCGAATGCGCGAAACACGCGGCTTGGCCGATTCGGGTGAAACAGGGAGAAGACGCACAAATGCATTTTGGGACATTTGGGACGAAAACGCGTGAAGGACGCGGTTCGGGTGTTTCGGCCGAAATTGGAACAGTTTGCATTTTTTGATTTGGGACAAAGAGCTCTGAGGTACGCGACTCGGGAGTTTCGGCCGATCGGGGAACAGAGAGCAATTTGGAACTCGGGACAGTTGGGACAAAATTGCGCGAAGGACGCGGTTCGGGCGAATCGGCCGAAAATGGAACAGTTTGCCCGATTAACTTTGGGACATTTGGGACATGAAAGCGCGGTTCGGGCGAATCGGCCGAAAATGGAACAAAAGGCCCGTTTGAACTTGGGACATTTGAGACAAAAAGTTCCAGTACGTGACTCGGCCGGTTCGGGTGAAAATGGAACAACTCACACTTTTTGATTTGGGACATTTGGAACAAGAAAGTGCGAAGTATGCAGTTCGGGTGATTCAGCGAAATAGGAGAAGACGCACAAATTCATTTTGGGACAATTGGGATGGAAAAGAGCGAAGTGCGCGACTCGGGAGTTTCGACCAAAAATGGGACAGAGCAATTTGGAACTCGGGACAGTTGGGACAAAATCGGGCGAATCGGCCGAAAATGGAACAACTCGCACAATAAGTTCGGGACACTTGGGACAAAAACTTCCGACGGGCCCGAAAATGGGACAAATTCGGAGGTTTCGGCCGATCGGAGAACAGAAGACCCGTTTGCACTTGGGACACTTGGGACAAAAATGTCCGACAGCCCGAAATATTTGGCTGAATGACCCAGAATTTAGATTTTTTCGACTTCAAGACTTTTTCCACACCACCAGCTCGACAGAAAAGACATTTAAACTCAAAATTTTGAAATTTTTACTTTTGACAGAGCGGGGAATTTTGAGTGGACAACACAAATAGAAGTACATGTTTCATTTTTAACTAAAGAAAAGAATCGATTTTCAAGAAGTGAAGTTAACTAGAAACAAAGGGTTACATCTAAAATCAAAATGAAAAGAAGGTTCTGGAAAATTTTGACAGGGCTTCGCCATGTAAAATGGACATTTACAACTTTTCATCATGTTTTTCAACTGTTACATGCTTTAAAAGAAATATATAAATCAAGTAAGTGATACAAAAAAGCAAAAAAGCATGCCATGATCAAGATAAATAGTTATGATGTTTCAGTTTTATTCACCAAATCAACTTCATTAGAAAAGTGTTACTTTCGTATTCTGAATCAGAAAATACAACTACTATAGCTGGAAATGGAAGGAAGAAAGAATTATGGGAAAAAAATTTCCAGGGCTTCGCCATGAAAAATCAACATTTTAAATTTTCTAGCATGCCAAAAATACTACTTTCAAGGAAATAAAGCATCTAAGTAAAAGAAACAAGATTACAGTGTACCAAAAAGTCACGAATCAAAGTATGCAACCACCATGGTTACAAAGGATCATTACTGAAGGTGAACTAAAGAAATACAAAAGAATGCAAGTTTCAGACTTTTCATTTTACAGTTTTATCAAACTCGAGCTTTGTTTTGTATCAAAAGAAAGCAAGTATTTCAAATTGTCAAGGGTAAGCAAAGTGAAACATTCATTCTTCACCCATCCTTGAGTTACATAACCAAGTTTAGAGTTCAAATAATATGTAATTACAGGTTGCAAAAGATCAACCCAAAAGTGAACTTCTTTAGTTGGCCAAGAAAGAGAAAATAGAAAGGAAAGTGAAGGCAACTATCAAGTGTAACCACTCTTCTAGTTCTAAAGGATAAGTAAAGGAAATTTTTACATTAGAACAGAGCTCCAGAATAGAGGAATTGCAAGATGATATCTACCAGTTACTCAAAGAAAACATGAGATTGCAGAACTACAAGAAGATAACATGCAAACTGGAAATCCTATTTATGAACAAAATGGTGAAAATGAAATATGTAAAGTCTAGTTTAGCTTAAGAGAATGAATCTAGAAATGAGAAATTATAGAAATAGAAAAAAGATCCACATCTCCTCATTTTAGAACATTAGAAGTTGGTTTAAGCATTTAAAATAAGTAGAGATCACAAATCTCAAACACAAGATTCAAACTCAGTGATTACATGGCCGAATAGAAGGAAGTACAGAGCTCTAAAAGAAACTATGTGAAGTGGTTTTCAACCTAGGTTATCTAAGTTAAGATTTTGGAATTCAAATTTGAGATCATATAGGTACAAATGAAGGAAATCATTCAGTTCTTTCCACACATTATTAAGAATATTTGTTACAGGGGTTTCCAAAACTTCAAAATGAGCACAAGGTTTGATAAAAAACTTACCGGTTGGATTCAAGTGAGTGAACCCACCAACAATGGTCAGATCAGGACTAAAACAAAGGACCCAGAATGGGTTTTGGCTCAGAGACCAAGGTTGCCTCAGAAATCACATGGAAAATGAAAGAAAAGAAATGATCATCAGTGTTTTGAAGCCGAAATAACAGTGATAAATCAATAGTGATACTCAAGAGGTCCAGAATTACCTTTGTCTCATCAAATGAGTGATACAATTTGAAAATTTTTGAGCTCAAATGACTTCAACGATGGTGGCCAATAAATAGGAAAGATACCTTTTTGAAGAAAATCCAAGCTTTAAGACAAAAACAACTGGTGAAGATCCAAATGAATCTTGCTCAGAAAGTTCAAACAGAGTGAAAGATAAAGATATATGCATAACAGCTTCACAAAGCTGTTTAACTAAGCTCGAACCCATAAAATGGTGACCGCCTTGAGGAGAATCAAGAAGGTATCTCTCATAACTTCCAAGAAAGATTCTAATAGAGAGATCACAATGAAGAAAAACTCAAACCACATAAAATTTTCTACAGAGGTAGAACGGTGAAATAACTCCAAGCTCAAAACAAAAAGAGATGGCAGCCATAAAAGTGGTACAGAGACCTGATCTCAGAAGCAAGGCACAAATGACCAAAGAAAACTCAAAATCTTGATGAAAAAATCCTCAAAAGAACTTGCATAAGAACTCGAAAACCCGAGTATTTGAGCACTTCCAAAACTCTCAAGCAAGACCAACCAGGTTTCCAACTCACAAAGACCAAATAGAACAAAAGTTGAGCTTCAACAACTCAGAAATGGTGGTCTACACAAAATTTTCTAGGGATTTTCCACTCTCTGTGAGCAAACCAGATGTGAAATGACCAAAATGATGGAGTTCAAGTTGTTTTAACTCACCCACCTGAGCTTGGATTAACCTAACTCACCTAGAGTTAGTGATCAAATGGTCTGAATTCAACAGGTACAAAGATCAAAGGATGAGAATCGATCTCCACGTTCAATGCAAACCATCATGGTCACTTTCCAACAACCGCATTAAAATCCAAGTGAAACCCTAAATGAAAATCAAGATCGACGGTTCACAAGAATCCAAGTGCCAGAATCAATAGCCATAGCCAATCACAATGGCCAATGTATTTAAGACAAAGTGCCAGCGTAAAGTGTGAAGGGGTGAGTCACCATGGAGAAGGGCCAGCCCACATATTAATCAAATTAATCTTTGAAATATTGACCAAAGTCCCACTATAGTGTATGCTCAAAATAATAAAAGTTCCAACCAAATCATTCCCACAATGATCACCAAAAAGGTGGATCTTATAAAACATACATTATCTAATATGCAAAGGCTGAAAAGTATACACATGCATATAATTAATCAAAAGGTGGTGGAGACTATAGTGGCATGTGCCATGTAAAATGGTCGACCCTTTTATGTTTTCTAAGTCCACAAAGGTGGCCAAACCATGGTGAAGTGCAAAGGTGGTCCCCACTTCAAGGAGGTTGAAGTTGATCTGCATAATGTCACTCATGTGACCACTTAGAAAGAGAATGTCAACATCAGAGCCTAAGCTTGGAAGTGGTCCCCACATTGGATATTTATTTTTGCAAATATTGCAAGTATTGCAATTATTTTACTCACCAACAGAGAGTTGATTTTTGCATGCTTCACAAGAGGACGAACATACAAGGAGACAAATTCACATGCACAAGGAAAGAGACTTGCTCAACAAGCAAGATTATTATTAGAAAATTATTCACCCTTGTTTTCTTAAAAATAGGACAATCAACTTTAGTTTGACTGTATTGTAATCAAGGCTAATAATGCCTATTTTTAGTTGCATGTTCTATTTTTTTCTTGTATCTATTATTAAATAAAGGATAAAAATAAGATGCATGGGCGAGTACAAGCCTTAGGCTATTTTTAGGAAGGGGTGAATTTTATTTTGCTATATATTGTGTGCCTTTGTAAAGCACAAGAGAAGAATTTTTGATATATGAGTAGTGAAGAAATTTTTGCCAATTTTTCCTTCGAGTGTGAAGTATTTTCTTCCTTCCCAATGATCTCGTAGTGTTGTGTATGTTTCTATTAGTATTATGAATGCAAATTTCCTGATTAATCATCTTACCCTGTTGCAAAAATTCAATAATTTCTACATGATATTAATGTGCATGTTTAGCTTAGCAATATTGTTGTGATACTCTCCCTCAATACCTCGAAGTGTTTTTCCCTTAACATTCTATAGAAAAATGTTGGTTTGTGCATCAAGAATCCTTTCACATATCAATTGTGCATATACTCAGTCAAATCCCTCATACAAATTTGGTGTATCACCTTAGTTTTAATTATTTTACAGTCATCTTTTCCCCTTAAACCTAAGAAATCAATTTAGGATACATCAATAAGGAACCAGCCTTGATACCGGAGACTCACCTCAAAATAGGTATACCCATAGACCTAAGGTGTTTCCATTGTATCTATGAAAGAGAGAGATCAAAATTTTCAAGCTTAGAAAACCTGCAACCATCTCTATACAAGGTGAAATTTCGAGAGATAACAATATTTTCATGCCCAAACTATAACCTTCTAGCGCATGCTTCTACCTTTTGGCTGCAAAATTTTCTTGAAAGATGTTTCCATACGCCCGAGTACCTCGTCACCGTGTGTCTTCCACCGGTAGTCTTCTTGGCCTCTACTTACCTAGCATTATACTTGTATCTTCATTCTTGTTTCTCTATGGTCCTTGTGTCCATAAGAAATCTTTTTTTTTTCAATTTTACAACCTAGAATAGCACCCGTAGATAGTTCCCTTCATGTGGACTTATTTCCATTAATCTTGTAACTAGATATCAACAACCTACCCCACACTAAGGGTATGTGAATCCTCTGCGTATAAAAATTCTTCAAATAGTAATTAGCTTATGGTGCGTAAACATGATTATTACACAACACACCAACTAAATTGAAAAAGCATAGCAAAAATTAAGGAAACACATTAAGTAAATGCAAAATTTAAAACCTAATCTAAATGGAAACATTTCGTTATTACAAACACCAAGAAGACTTATTTATAGTAGGGCTTTAGCCTACTCCCTAAAGTAACCAGGTAACCGTATTCCATCAAGTTCCTCTAACTGACAAGCACCTGATTCGAGTATTTGAATGATAACATATGGCCCCAACCAATGTACCTTGATTTTTCCTAAATGGCACAAAAACTTAGAATCATAAAGGAGCACCATCTGTCATATCTCAATACTTTTATCCCCTGATGTGCCTGTCATGCCATGCTTTCTACCTAGCCTTTTCTTGTTTTTGACTCCAACGTGTTATGGATCTTCGTTCATCCAATTTTATTAACTTTTGAATGTTATTCTAATGATTTATCATCAGCAAGAATTCCAACATGCATAATACGCAAAGAAGGTAACATAAATTATATACGAAGAACCGCTTCTTTGCCAAACACTAACTAAAATGGTGTGGCTTTGTTCAACCTTTTATATGTTGTTCGATATGCCCAAAGTACTGCAGATACTTTATCATCCCAATTCTTTCTTCCAACATCACATATTTTGGTCAATGTCTTGCTCAAAAATTTGTTAAAAGCCTCAACTGTCCCATTTTCTTGAGGATGATAGGGTGTAGTCTTATGGTGTGCAATCATGAATTCATCCAATAGAATTCTGATTGTCTCATTAAGAAAATGTCTCCCACTATCACTGGTCAAACTTAAAGGACATCCATACCTTATAATAATATTTTCCCAAAGAAACCTAGCTATTGTAGCCACTATACAATCCTTAATAGGTGTTTCTTCTGCCCACCTAGTCGATAATCATGCAAGTTATGATGTAGCGTGATCCAGCTTCTACACATAGCTTGTGAAATAGGACCTACAAAATCTATAGCCCATTTCTCAAATAGTTCTGAACTAATAATGGGTATTAGAGGCATTTCATCTCATTAACCTGGTATCCTAAGGCATTGACAATGATCACTTTCCTTATAAAATTCCTTACAATATTTATACAGGGTCTCCCACCATAATCCAATGAGTACAATCTTGTGCGCAGTTGCGTCACCTACATAGTGGCCACTTGCAATAACACCATGAGCTTCATCCATAATATATGTGCACTCATGCTCCAATACACAATGACGCAACTTCATACGACCTAGTTTGTACATGTCACCGCTAATCAACATATAGGGGGTTGCGCATATAGCAAGCTATTTCTTCTCCAAGGATTTCATTCCCTCTAGTGCCATCCATGTTCATAGAAAGACAACAATGTCCTCTAGTTCTGATGGTACTCATTGTAACCTATATAACTGTGCATCGGCATGGTATCCTCAATTTCCTATGCTTCTTCTCCTGACTGTATTCTTGATAGATGGTCTAGTCTAGAATTACTTTCCCGGCTTTATCAAAAATGTGAAATCATAGTCTTAAAATAAGGGCACCCATCGACATATGAACCCTTGTAAAATAATATTGTTGACCAAATACTTCAATGCCATGTGATCTCAGTATAAAAGATGAATAGTGTAGCTAGTAGGTAATCTTGGCAAAATTTATGTAACGCATAGATCATTGACAAAGCTTTGCACTCTATAGTTGTGTAATTTTGTTCTCTAGGAGTTAGTTTTCTACTAGAAAAATAGATAGGATGATCTATAATACCTTCTCCACATTGATCCAACACTGCGCCAATGGTCGTGCCGAGGCGTCAACATGTACATGAAATGGTTGGTCCCATAAAGGAAAACACAAAATAGGCCTGGTAGTAAATTTTTCCTTTAATGTTTCAAATGCGCGTTGTTACGGTTCTCCCAGAGAATGTACCTTTCTCTTTTCAAGAACTCTCCCAACAAAGGTGGGAAACTTTGGCATATTATTTGATAAACTTCCCGTAATATTCTAAATAACCCAAAAAATCCATGCACCTCACTCTGAATAATAGGGTCCCTTAGGCCTATAATGACTAGAACCCTAGTTGGATCAACCAATAAACATTCCTTGCAGATTATGTGTCCTAGCAGTATCCCAAATGGTGTAGCAAATATGCACTTCTTGATGTTCAAAGAAATACTTAATTGTCTACATCTTTCAAACATTAAGTGTAGATTGTCACAATGATCTTTAACTAATCCATACACCATCTAATCATCTAAATAGACATGTAAGAAGTTGTGAATAAATTCCTTGAATGCTTGAACAACTATGAGTGAAAATACAACATGTGCATTTTTCAAACCAAAAGGCATTATAGTATAGATGAAACTTCCCATTCAAGAGAAAATGTATTCTTTTCCTAATTCTCCGGGCAATTCAAACCCGATGATACCCAGAGAACTCATCTCAGAAACTAATAGATTTTTTTCCCTACAATGCCATATCGTATTTCCTCAGTGAATGGCGTAGGAAAGGGATCAATCACACATGCAAAATTTAGCTCCCTTTTATCCATGCAAATCCTGATCCATCCATCCTTCTTGATACTAAGTACCATTGACTAACCTATTCTAACTCATCAAGGGGCTTGATAATTCCAGACTTCAACATTTTTTCAATCTCTTATTTGACCTTTTCATACAAGTTGTGGTTCATCATGTAGGGTCTCTTTCTAACTGGTCATGCACCCTCTTTAAGCTTTATCTTCATCTCCCCTAATAATTCATGCACGCCTTTAAGTTCATGGTACCCCTAGGAATAAGTCTTGATAATCCCTTAGTAACTCTATGATTTTTTCCACTTCAGAGTCTGACCAATAGTCCCCAATTATGGCTTCCTTTGGCTCAGCATCTAATCCAATATTCACCCTCTTTGTCTTCATAGGTTCATGATAAGTGTGTGTTGTCTTATCTACACTGTCCAACACCTGACACATACTTGTTGAATGGTGTACATCCAGATTTCCCATTTCTTTGTCATCCACTAAGTAGAGCATTTTGCCTTTTCCTTTCTTAAGGAAATTGCATTGAAGTAGTGTGGCATCCATCTTTGTTTCTTTAACAAGACGCACTCCTTAGTCCCCTTCATCTAATAAATCCTGAAAGAGTTCTTCAGCCTTAGCACTATCTCCAATAGTTAATAACTTTATGAATCTTAATGCTTCTTCCACCAAAGGCTTTGTAGAGAAGAAGTCAAGCATCTAGGCCATTCTTGTAATTAAATCCTACCAATTTCTAGTCTCTATGGAGTTCTGCATATACATACCAAGCACACGCGCATCCTTGTAAAGTGGAATAAAACTTGTGCACCCATAGCAAAGGTAGTAAAGCTTCCTGCCCTTCTGTCCAAAGTCTCTCACACTTCTAAACATGGTGCTGAATAGGTTGATTACCATGATAATTATAGATTTGAGTAGGTGCATTTCTCTTGAAGAACCTAGTAGAAAGAGAAATCCTAATTTCATTCCATCCTACAAGATTATCCTTGTGGGCCACCCACCAATGTGCTTGCTATCCCACGTAGTGTATATGCTAGCATATTTCTTCTTTCCAATGGGTTTATCCACTTTTCCTCCATGGCGTGTAGGAATATTATAGGATCTCCTTCTCTGGTGTAACAAGGTACCGAGTTGTTACCTATCCTTCTGACATAACTCATTTTTTTGCCTCTAGGAAATATGCTCTTTACTTCTTACCCTACCAAATCATAAGTTCTATGAGCCCAATTATCACAAGAAACACTTGTAGTATTGCTAATGGACTGTGCATCCTCTCATTGAATTATTCCTTCTTTAGTTGGCTCCGGTAATTTTGGATCCTAGATGATGCGTACATAAATCCTATTCAAATCTTCTTCACTTAAGGGCTTAACATAGGGTACAGATTTTCCATCTGTTAAAAGGATAATAACTCTTTCCTCCTTGTTTTCAAAACTGATACAACCTTTTTTGAACTGAAGATAAACATTATTTCCATAGCACCCAGTATGCCCCAATAGATATGGGAAGCTATCTCGACTCTGCAGCTTAAAACCGCAAAATATCCAAAGTGAACTTAGCTCCTTGTATGGTAATGGATGCATCTTTCAAAACTTTGATGGGAGTGGCCTTAGTCTAATTAGCCATGAATAATACATTAGAGGATGGCTGCAATGGTGGTCTTCCCATTTGTACCCATGCATCTAAGGTAAGAACATTGACTTTGGTGCCTGTATCAATCAATATATTACTCAATAGCCAAATTTCCACAACAACATTCTGAGTAATTTTATTGTCATCATATAGACTATGAGGGGAAATATTCACATGAAGGATCTATCATCCAGTCTCAATACTTACAAAAGAAGTGTTCCCCTTTAACCAATCCCCTAATAATGGAATGATATTTTCCTGTGCAACATTTTGCACACTTCTCGTAAGTCATCTATATCAATTTGGACCATCTTTGATACTTTATTTTTCTCCATATTTCGTGATTTATATTTTAAGTACTATATCTCACCCTGAATATTCCTAATAACTTCCATGGTTTCCTAATAAACCTCCTTCTGATAGGTAGGATTTGGGTACCATGCATGTAGAACCTCATCCTTAGTGATGGTAGGCTTCACTGCGATGCTTCTCTAGCATGGGTCGTTATTATTACTTACAATGCCTCGACTCGCTTCCAACTTAGGCATCCACTTATTTTCAACAACGCATTATATCCTAACCATCCCCTACCTTTGTTTTCTTGTTTATGATGCTTACTAAGATGCTCATACAATTCGAGAACTCCTCATAGCTATGGTTCTTTCCACAAAAAGAACATGTAATATGGTGAGGACATTCACACCTATAGTGGTCAAGATATCTACATGTATAACATGTTCCATGAGGGAACTCACTTCTTCCACTACCATGACCTTGTCCTCCGAATCCATCACGGTATCCTCGACCTCTGCCACGACCGCCTTCAAAAATCCCTTCATTCTTATCATAGCACACCTGATTATGATCCTAGTCCTGATGGTCATTCTTTCCCTAGAGTTATCTGAAACTCCTGTTTGTTGTACACCAATATCGATAGCATCATGGATCTGACCAATCAACCAACAGTATTCCATGTCATGAGTTGTGGACTTGCATATTTTATAGTACCTTGAAACGTTCTTCCTTATCGCATGTTGTAATAATGGGAAGTAGCTAGCATCATGGTTTAAATGTCATATCTCACAATCCAACAACAATGATCACACTGATCTGCAAAGAAAATTTCCTTTGTGTGACCTTCTACTTCACAATCTGTGCACCAAATCCCTGTGTGTGTCTCATGTGCTGAATTTGCTAATAGTTTCTCCAACTATTTTTCCATAGCTACTATCTATGCTTCTAAAAATGGGCTCACCCCAGTATCTATACTT
This sequence comes from Taxus wallichiana var. yunnanensis, assembly GCA_018340775.1. NCBI lineage: Eukaryota > Viridiplantae > Streptophyta > Pinopsida > Cupressales > Taxaceae > Taxus > Taxus wallichiana. The sequence goes on along the minus strand of CM031238.1, from coordinate 742,270,397 downwards.
CCAACTACCTCAAGCATAAAGCTTCTTCGCGTGGATAAATATATGTCTTATGTGATAATTCCCTCCTAAAAGGGGTAATCAAGCCCCTAATGAACCATTGTGCATGTTGGCTTGCATGTATGTCATAAGAAATCTTAGATAACAATGTTTTAAACCATACATCATACTCTCTTACACTTTTAGTAGTGCCTTGCTTAATATCCTCAAGTGCACTTATAATCTTCTACTCAAACTCAGGGATGTGAAACTATTTAAGGAATGCATCTTTTAACACTTTGTATAGTCTACGCAAGTCTGATCACGGTAAAACTTTCTATACCAGTGTGTGAACTTCAACTCCTTCTTGAACTATCTTTCTCCACAATGTCATTTTCTATGCAACCTCCCACTGCTTTTTTCTATCTCCTCTCGCGCACCTCATTATACGTAAGCCACCTTTCCTCTCTCTACCTTTCTACCACTAGGTCTTCCATATTTCACCAAACCTATTCTTGCCCTTGTGCATGGTGGGATTTAGTTATCCATCGAGTTTACCCTCTAAATTCAAAGTTACCATCAAGATCTTGATCGCTAGTGGAATTCCTTGCAGTAAGTTCCCTTGATATCGTAAAAACTATAATTCAGCTACCTCTGACATGAATAAGTGAAAATCTAGTACTCCAAGATATAACTATTTAAAACACCATGGAACCACGTATCCACAAAATCGATTCCAAATTAGATCAACATCATAATAAGGGTATCAAATTATTCCTACATCTAGACAAGTGCACGATACCTCCAATTCCACTTATATGTATAGGCAATCAGCCACTCGTATAATTCTACCTGGAAAGTTAGCGAAGAAGATCTCATATAAACCGTCATACAGATTTTGTTCCATCCACACGTGTGTGTTAAACACGATCCAATTCCTCGAACAACCATGTGTATTCTTCTTCTAGATCATGTATCTAATCCTCAACACTTTCTAAGGTCAACCGATATGTCTTCATCGCAAAACCATCCTGAAAAATAACTGAAAAAGAGGTCCCGGAAATGGAACTAATGATACACCTAGAACTCAAAGCAATATAAGCCTGGATGCATTGGCACATCACTCAGCCTAGAATGAGTGCTCACCTGAAGCCCGCAAAGGTACCAGCCCCTCTTTAGGGTTACTGTGACAGGATGTTAGCATGATGAAAACTTTAATCATTCAAATCTATAGATAATATATCTTTCTACAATGCATATTCAGATCTAGATCTAGAAAATAACAACATTAAAGGATAACCATAATGGAATCAAGCATGTAATATTGAATTATAACCATGATAACACCTTGTTTCATTCCATAATCTCCATTATATTAATTCGCAGTAAATACACAGAAGCTTCCTTACAATAACAACATTATACGCTCATGCACATAACAGATCTAGCAACATAATCTCACTATACCCCAGTTCTCACAAGTGTATCTATGCTCTCTCTATATATATACATTTTACTACATACTTATAAGGGTGGGTAATTTCCCTTCACCACTTATCTAATCCAAAAATAGGTCACATGCTACTATTAGCCACATGTTGTTTACAAAAATAGGCTTACATGCAAGAATGCTAATAATAGATATCTCTTAGTCAACTATCAATTCACAATTCTATCTTTAGCCTGCATTGATGAAAAATTCTTCATAGATGATCATCCAATAATATCCAATGCATGTCGTGCAAGTCTCCAATCAGTTTGAGTGCTCCGCATGCTATCTCCAAAAATAGATCCTCATCATGAAAATAGATAAGTCTCGAATCACTCTCTCTGTTTTATAGATTGATATATATGGGATGAATAGAATGAATCCTTGAGGTTTGCATGAATCGATCAATGTGGGAAGCTTCAGAATATTTAATTTTTATTTTACAGAAATATTCTTCTTTTTGGATAAATTATGTACAATAGGGCTAGCTTTGTATAGTTGTCCTTCGAGGGAGTAGTCTATTTATAGCAGTACGATAGAACGTTAGATTTCCTTTTTGAGGGAATCATCTATTTATAAGAAGTTTGACTCAAGGAGTTGAATTTTAATATTTGATATATTACTTTTCAATTTTTTTAGACTTTTAGGTCATGGAAAAGACTATAAAGGAGTATAGGCTTCTTTTATGAAGGCAAAGCTATAGCACACAAAAGGTTAACTATGAAAGAGAGGTTTTTAAGTGATGAACAACCATGGGATTCCATCCTGAAAAGAACAAAAAATTATCCATGAGAATCATGTCATGAGTAGAGCCATGGTACTCATATTGAAGATAAGGCTAAAAGGTGATGGATAATCACATGATTCTTGTTTAGTCATTGATCCTTAAAAGAGGTAGATGAAAGGAATGGTTACTCAAGGGATGAGTGTGTAATAGAAAAAAGGTGATATAGTACTTGATTCAACAATAGAATGGTTGAAGATGCAAGGCATTGAGGGGCTTAGGTTCAAGTTTACCTTTGAGGGAAGATAAATGATAAGCACCTGATCCATAGGTATGAGTAATGATATAGGGTCCAAGACAATTAGGAGAAAATTTTCCCCGTTTACTTTTCTCATCTTTGGTTACATGGGTATTTTCCTTTAGGACAATATCGTCGACCTTGAAGGTTCATTCATGGAAATGTTTTTCATAGTCACGTTTGATATGATTTTGATAGATTTGAAGGTGATCAAGAGTATTTAAATGTCATTCATCTAGAAGCTCAAGTTGGGTCAAACGGTCTTCAGCGAAAGTCATCATCATTGAACATGTCTTTGAGTGAGATACAAAGTGATGGAATTTGGACTTGGAGAGGCAAGACAACCTCTATACCTTAGACAAAAAATAAAGGTGTAGCAGTGGTGGAGGTGCGAATATTAGTACAATAAGACCATAAGGAAAAAGGAATGTGTGTGTGCCAATCCTTACCAATATCGTCGACTAATTTCATAAGAATTTTGTTAAGAGTTATTTTAGTTTATTCAAAGCATGACATTTTTTCTAAGGATAATAAGGTGAAGAAAAAATGAGTTGAATGTCAAAGGTGTCATAGAGTTTACATAGGGTTTTTTTTTTAATTGTTTTCTCATTTATTGATGATAACGAGGTGAGGAACACCAAAGTGACAAATGGTGTGATGGTTGATGAATTCACAATTTTTTTCAGATTTTGCAGAAATAAAAGGTACAGATTCCACCCATTTCATGTAATATGTTTTTGTGGTGATGATCCATTGATGACATTGAGAATAATTAGGGTTAATCTCTCTCGATGAGATCTAAACCCCATTGGGAGAAAGGACAAAGGTCTCTAGTGACTTGTAAGGCATGACTAGGGGTGTGGTGAAGATTAGCATGTTGCTGACATTTCACACAATGTTTGACATAGTCACAACAGTCTTGGTTTAAGGTTGGCCAATAGTATCTAAGATGAAGGATGCACTTAGCGAAAATGAGGCCACTAAAATGACCACCACAAATCCCATCATGAAATTCCTTAATGTTGTATGTGATTTCAGAACTTGTAAGACATTGTAGGAGGATACCTTCAAAACCATGTTTGTAGAGAAGAACCCCCATGCTAACATAGCAAGAGACACTTTTGAGGAAGGATCATTTTCCATTGTGAGTGAAATCTGGAGGTAGAATGGAAAGGGAAAGGTAATCGGTGAAATAATTATACCAAATGTCACGTGGATTGGTTTTAATTCTTCCTAAAAATTTAACGTCTCGAAATAAATAAGAGGGTGATTTCAACCTTTGTATTGTGAAAAATATTTTTGAGTCAGAAGGCAAAGTAGGTATTTGAGAAGGAAGGTAGGCAACGGTATCCACAAATTTTTTAGTGGAGTGCAGAGTGGTTTAAAGTCCATAATGATCATAGGTAGTCAAAAGTATGTCAACATTATGTTTATACTTTTAAATTACCTCTTTAAGACACTTGTATAAACCATTGACTTGGTTCACAACTAGTTTCAATTTCTCAAGATATTAATTGATTTGACGTCTAAGGATATGACGGTCTAAAGACCTAACACGTGTGCTTTGTACTCAATAATGTTATTAGTAGAGTTGAAATCTAGTTTGAAAGATAAAGTCATAGGCTCACCGTCAAGAGGAATAAGGATGAACCATACGCCACCTCCACACTAACATTTAGATTCGTCAAAAATAAGGTCATCTGATAAACGATGTCATCAAGGGAGAGGGTAGCAATGGATTCATTAGGGAAATTGAAGTTAGAAGATTTATTTCTAGAAAGAGGTGTGTCTACAAGTTGGTCAAAAATGGTTTGTCCTTTAACAAACTTTTGATGGATGAATTCAAGATCTAGGTCTGCAAGAAGCATGAGCCAATGCAAGCACATTGGTGTTGATAAGGCTTAGCATACATGTAATGTAGGGGGTCGGTGTTGGTGATGATGAAATTTTTATGGTTGAGTAGGTAGTGGTGAAGTTTAGTGGCGACAAAGACTAGGGATAAGAAAAGCTTCTCGGTGTGAGTATATCGAGTCTCATAATCTAAAAGCATATGGATTATGTAATAAACTGCTTTTTCCCTCTTTTTATCATCATGATGAGCGAGCATGGCACCCAGGGAATGGTCAATGGAAAAATGTAGAGGTACAAATTTTGGTCATCCTTATGTGGAATGAGCATAGGTGGTTGGAGGAGGTATTATTATTTTAAGGCATCCAAGGCTTTATGAATTTCATCATCCCATTTGAAGGAGACATCCTTTTTGAGAAAATGATGAAATGGATATCAATGGTTGGAAAGCCGAGAAATAAAGTAAAAATAGATTACAAGTTGCCTCGTAAAATAAAAATTTGACGAGGGTTAGTAGGTGGGGGGGCATCTCGAGCATAGCCTTGATTTTAGTAGGATCAACTTCAATACCACACAAATAAATGATGAAACCAAGGATATTTCCTTAGAGAATAACAAAGACACACTTCTTAGGTTGTAGGAAAATGTAGTATTTGATGAGACGGTCAAAGACAACTTTAAGGACTGTAAGGTGTTTGGCCCGATGTTTGGATTTGGCAAGAACATCATTGACATAATCTTCCAATATGTTATGCATGATGTCATGAAATATATAAGTCATATCCCAGTAATATGTGGCACCAACATTTTTAAGACCAAAGGGCATGCCACGATAGTAGAATTTCCCTAAGGAGTGATAAAGGCAATTTTCTGTTGTATATCATGGCTAGTGGTGAGTTCAACTAGTTGGTAAGTATTAGGTAGAGGAAAGTTGTCTTTGGGACAAATTAGTGCATTGGATTTTTTCTTTCACAATAAGGTAAATGCAAGAATGCATTTTTATCATCTTCTATTTCATGGATTTGGCATCAGGAATGGTTATGATATTGTGGACCATGATATTTGGGTCAATACCAGTTATATTAGTGTAATACCAAGAAAAGGCGTTGCTTTATGATCTTGGAGGAAATAAGTGAAAGCTTCTCATTCAGCAACATCTAAAGATTTTCCTATCTTTAGAATGTGTGGGTCGTCATGAGTGTGAATGTTGATTTCGATGGTTGATTCATTCAACATCCTTTGCGTCTTACAAGGTAATGACTAGTGAATTTAAAAATCTTCCGAATAAAGGTAGGTGAGAATAGACTCATTGTCCTGACATTGAATGACGTTGATAAAAGGCATGTCATCATCGATCATGTCAAGATACAGGAAGGCAAGAGAAGAGGGAGGATCACCATCACCCTGATAAGTCAAAGGTCCCAGGGAAATGGTGTTCATGAATTTTTTTAGAGGAATGGATTTTGGATCCATAGACTCCATAGGTGAAGGTGGTGAGGTAGGTGAATGGGGTGGAGAAGTTTTATCATCCTCAATGAGTTAGAATCAAACCATTTTGTAACGTGGTTCAAAAAATATGATACCATTGTGGTCTTTATTCTTATAGGTGGTGAAAGGAATGAAAATATGGTGGCTTTTTTTATAGAAGACAAATCCAAATCCCTTCCAAACGCAATGATGAAGGAAGGTGTGGATTCAAAGGCTTGCCAGGTGAGAGATTGGGGATCCGATGAAAATGGTTGACTTTATGAAGGTGGCTCGGGTGAGTAGGTAGAAATATCAAGTCCCCCATACATTAGGTTAGTTCTAAGGTGGGGAGGACCATAGGGGAAAACTTCACCTACTCGGTGAGTATAGTGTGGGTGTTGATGAAGGGTATTGTTATCCAATTTTTCCCCTCGGGAAAAATTGATCAAACAAAATATTACATAGGAGAGATGGAGTGGTTGGTTTGGTCATACGAGCTCACATTCAATTTTTAAAATTAGGTTGCATTCAAACTTATTAAAGGACAATGTAAGATCAATAAAAGGTGGTTAAGAGAATGAAGAAGAAGATCAGAGCTCAAGAGGAAAAGAAATGGAGAAAGGCTCGATTTTTAGTCTTTTCATTTTTGGCACTTCAGACAAAAACATGGCAAAAATGGTTCTTAATGTTTGAAACCCAAAACTATGAAAGTTTGAAATTTCAGACTTTCAGGTTTCAGGATTTTGGAACTCTTAGGTGCAAAGTTGGAAAATCTCACCTCAGTGTCTTAAATCTTGAAGTCTGAAAGTCCTAAATTTTTGACTTTCGTGGTTTCATTGTTTTAAAATCTTGGGAATCGTGTCGGAAAAGAAGTAAGAAAATACCCTGAAATCTTGAAAGTCTGAATTTTCAAAATTTTAGACTTCATAATTTTGGGGTTTGAAGCCTCGAACCTCAAACATGAAAATCCCCGCTAAATTTATGAAACTCAAACCCGAAAGTCTAAAATTTCAGACTTTCAGGCTTTTGGGTTTTGTAATTTCAGAGCTCTTAGTGAATTTTTCAAAGAATGATAGCTCAACCTTTAGATGGCCATATCTTTCGACTTGAAGCTCAGATTTGAGCAAGAGAGGACTTTTTGAAATATCTCAACATCTTCTACGCAACTACAACTAGATATCTTTAAATTAGTGGGACTAAGTTCTTAAAAATGAAAAATACAGTTCACCATTTTTTTAGGTGTCCCAGGTTTCTCACCTACCACCATAATGAAGGTATGTGCTTCTGTTCTTTTTCAACAAGGAACAACACATGGAGGTATGGGTTTTGTAGTATAACCCATCATTGTTGTAGGAAAATTCAATGCTCTTTTGTGGTTGTTGAAGCAAGTTTCATATTTCTTCTATCTCCTTCTCTAATTATTCCTATATATTGTAAGGAGGGGCATTTTCTAAAAGGTTGGACAATTTTTCCTTGCACCCTCCCTTCTTCTCTGATCTACAAGTGAATTTGTGGAGTTCAAACCTCCCCTTCAAACTATAATGCAAATTTTTCCTCTTGGCCATTATAGTGTACTGTATCAAATTCGTGGAGCAATAATACATGTCTAGTGGATGATTTTCAACCCTCTCTTGTGTTCATTTTCTTCATCTAATATCTCATTATAGTATTGGTTATCTGTGTATGGTAGTTGTATTACATTTTAATGGTTTGTGTTTAATGGAAAAGTAGGTGTTTAGCATTCCTTTGGTGCATCACCTCTATTAGTTTAGGTTTATTTTCTTGTATCTTCTCAACCCTGTATCCTTGGAAAGTTAGAGTAGATTTTTGGATAAATTCTCTGCAATATGAATGTGTGCATCTAAACAGAGGAATAAGAACCGACATTCATCTCAAGAGATTTCCCGATTTCAAAGTCCCACACTTTGGGAAAAACTCCATGTTATGAAATCACACTAAGAGTTTCAACCCATCAAGTTGCAGACATTCAAGGGTGTTGTGATTACGCATAAACATATACCATACTCTTGAGGATTAAGGAATGTGTCAATGTTATAAAGGTGGTACTCCACCAAAGTGAGGCATTGAAAAACACCTTCTAAGGGATTGATGGTTGGTATGTGGGTAACTGAATAGCTAAATCACTAGATGAATGGGAAGAAGAAGCATTGAATGTTTGAGAAGTATATGGGTTGGATGATGGGCCAACTACGAAAGCTATGGAAACAAAGTGGGAATAGAGCAATTGGTTGTGGATTATGTAACGACAGAAGTGGTGGATGAGGTGACAACTGAAGAAGAAGTGGTAGGTTTGGTAGATTCCTTAACTGGTATAAGGACATCATTGGGTCAATACAACATTTTAAAGGTATTGAATGGTGAAGGGTCGAATGGAATGGTATAGTTATGCCCTTCATGTTCAAATTTTAAACAACAGTGTAAGGTTGAAGGAATAAAACCCATGACATGAATCCAGGGTCAAACAAGAAGTAGATTGTATTAGAATTCCCCCTATAAGACATAGAATAATTTAGGAATGGCATGGTTTCCCATGTAAATGTGGTGAATGATGGTACCAAGGGTGGAAGTCATGGTATCATTAAATGAATGCAACATAACTAGGTTATTATGCATGTAATTTGTAGGGATGTGCATTTTTATATGCATGGGAGGAAATGATGTTGATAATAGAACCTCCATTGACCATAACATGTCAAACACATATATTTATCAATGAAGATGGAAATGAATAAGGAGGGGTTAGGATCATCTGATTGGAGAGGGACAATATTTTTGTCATAGAAACTAAGAGCGAGATACATGATGAATGGTAGAGGGAACAAAATATTGATGTGAAGTGGTGAGAGTGGCCACATAAATAGGTTTGATAATGTCAAAGAAAAGTGTGAAGTCATTAGGTAGAACCTCAATAGATTGCAGGACCTCACTAAGGGCCTGATGATGAGACTCATACGTTTGGACAAGGTCATACAAAGACATTTTGAGAGGATATTAGTGTAATTACTTCATCATTGTATGATGGAAATCCCGTTAGAAATGGGGTATGCATGTAGGTCCACGGATGGTGATTTTGGGTGCAGGTGTAGATGGAATGTTATGTATAGGTGTAGCGGGTGAGATGGTTGTTTTCTCTTTTCCTTTATCCTTATGACCTTGAGTGGAAACTTGAACCATATTAATCATAGGTGAAAAAGAGGGTGTGTCATGAAAGTACAGCGGAAGGTTGGGAAAAAATTGGTGAAGGAAAAGAGTCTTGTGAAAGGAGTATGGCGCACTAGCATTTTGGAGGAGTTTTGGCTAGTTCTCTAATGCAGACCATGTTGATCTCAAATGTTTGAGGAGGGTAAAAGGGATGTGGAGGTGGAGATGGAGGTTGCTGAATAGGTATGGGGTGAGGTTATATGGTGATAGGTGAAGGTGGAATGGGGTCCTCATCCAAAATATCATCATCATCAAATTTCTCTTCAAGAGGACATAGTTGGAGAATAATAGTCTTAAGAGCCTTACAATTTTCTACATCATGCCCTAACACACAATGGTAAGTGTAAATTTTTGTATCATCAAACACTTTTAGTATATATTTGAATGGGTCATAAGGTCTAAGCATTGGAAATGTGATGACTGAGGTTTCCAAAAGGTTAGCTAAGTTGTTGGCATAAGACCCTGCAAATGGATCATAATGTGAAGTGAGTGTGGGTCTAGATGGAAGTTTTGGTGACTTCGGTGGGATAGGAATCACTTGAAGTGGAATTGCAGGTTGAGTAAGTTTGAGTACTGTTTGGTAAAGAGTATGGTTTTCAGTTTGGGTTGCACCTTATTGGGTAAAGGTGTAGCGGGTTATATTCTTATTGAGGCGGTGTATGTTTAACTACCCCTTTGGAAGGTAGTGTGGCTTTGGGATTAGGTTTCACCTTCTTGGGTAAAGGTGTAGAAGGTGTGCATGATGTAGAAGGGAAGGAAGATGGCACAAGGGGACATGTTAACTAGGGTGATAATGGAGGTGCGGTGAAGACGTTGATATGAGGTAATGTGGAAGGGAATTGTTGAGGAGAAGGGAATGTCATGGGTAATGATGAAAATACCGGAAGTGGTGTAGGTATAAAAGGTGGAAAGGATGTAGGTAATGACGAAGGCGTAGGTTGCATAGGCAATATGGATGGAATAGAAGATCATGACGAGGATGTGGGATGTTTTGTTTTTGGTTTACCTTGAGTAGGAGGTTGATTGACTAGGGTTGATGGGTGTAGACCTAGGATAGATGGAAGTGGTGAAGGTGACAGAGGGGTAGTGGTAATTCTGATGTATGCATCCTAAGAGGTTGGGTATTCCTATTAGGTTGTGGAATGGTCTTTGCTATGGATTACGAGGAAGTGGCTAAATCGAGTTTGATAGGAGGATGGACTAGGCTTGATTTCAACATGAATCCTAATGTTGTAATGCGTTTGAACACGGTGAAGGTATTGGTACATGTCGGGTTTTAGGCATGGGAGGAAGTTTCGTTGATGGTAACGGTTTAGGTTTGGGTGAGGGTGATAAATAAGAGGTGACTACAATTGGCATGGGTATGGTGGGTTTGGTTGTCTTAAACACCTTTGGATAGATCATGGAAGTGTAAGTAGGTAACATTTGCATTTGAGTCGAGACAGAAGCCTAAGGCATCCCCAAATCATTGAATTTTTAAGATAATACAAGTGTTGATTTGGTAGTAACCCCTGTAAAAATGTATGTGAGTCGGGAAATGCTTTCCTTCAGATTATGTGGGTAGAAGAGATGATAGCAAATCGACAGGGTCTTTAAAATCTAGTGGGGAATTTTCACCAACAGGAAGAGATGCCACTAGCGGGTCCTCTGTGGGAAGAGGAGGAGGAAATGTGATTATAGAATTTCCTCATTTGGTAAAGAAGAGAGTACGTTGGGATATTCCATAGGTATAAGAATGGGTAGTGTGGGTTTCTCGATAGGTGGCAAGATGAGTGGGATAGATGTATCCAAAGATAAGGCACACTCCTCTACGGGTAAAGAAGAAGGTAAGGTAGAATCCTGCATGGGTAGAGAAGTAGATGAAACATGTGCCTCTATGGGTAGAGGAGCTCGTACAAAAATTTCCTCAATAGATGGGATGGGAGGAAACTAAGCGAAAGAGATGACATGAACCTCTTAGAAATTGGTATCATTAGTTGAAGTTTAACCTACTTGGCTGGATGATGGGGTGTGATTTGGAAATAGTTTCTTAAATATGTGTAGGTTTTGGTTAGCTGATGTATTGGGGTTATCCCAGACAAGATCTCCATTATATATCAATTCTTGGATGATGTTTTTGAAAGTTATAAAATTTCCATAACTATGGCCTCTAACATAGTGATAATTACGAATCATTCTCCTTGTACCATACAGTGCGGGATGGGATGGGTCGAAATAACTATGTGTTTTGATGGTGGAATAGTGATTTCTCTAGCTTTTAAATTTTTTTCCAAAATAGAAGAATAAGGTTCTCCAATGGGAGTATATTTTTTTGTTCCCACTTGAACTAGAAAGTCTGAATAGGAGAAAGATTAGAAGAAGATTTTGATTGGTTGGATGCATTTGTAGGGCCGATGTTTAAACCCATTGCATTGGAAGACCCTTTTGGTTTAGAATAATTATTTTGTGGTTTGGATGAAGAATAAGAATAATTAGTTTTGAAGGGATTGTTTTTTACGCAATTATAACTTATTCTCATCAATAGAATAGATTTCAAGTTTTTGGGCCATTGTGAAAGCCTTTTCGAATGTGCAAAAATTTTGGACTTGGAGAGTTTGTGAGATTTGTATAGCATAATCTCAAGTAAAACAATCTATTAACTTGGTTTGAGGAAGTTGGAATATGAGTTGATTAATCAGTCCATGCCAACAAGTGACAAACTCGTGATAGACTCACCCTCATACTTGTGTGTTACGTACAAGTTGGTCAATGTGACCTTCTTGACAATGTTGATAGAAACATGATCTAGAAAATCCTAAGCTACCTGATTAAATGAAAATATGGAATGTCTGGGTAGAGCACTATACCAATCTAAAGCGGGTCCTGTCAAGGACATTGGGAATTTTTAAAGGATTAATGCATCATCGTGAGTGATGAGATAACACACATGTTTAAAAGACTGTAAATGTTGTTGTGGGTCTTCTTTTCTATTGAATCGGTTAAATATTAGAATTTCCTAATGTGCGGGTATGGAAAAATTAGAATAGAAGCGTGAATGGGCTCATTATAAATCTTGTCATATGTCATAGAGTTACATGAGCCAAAGACAAATTCTTCTAACATCTCGCATCTTATCCATGATAAATGTGATAAGATCATTTTTGGGTTGTGATGAAAGACCACCCCTATAGTATAAGAGGGAGATAAGATGGGTATGATGTGGACAACAATCCAAGATGTGGTGGTGTCAAGTACAAAAATTTTTATGAGGGAATATAGGAAGGGATGTAAAGACTCTCATGATGATTTGTGGAAGAGACTATGGGATGGAGAGGACAAGGTTTTGGAAGGGAGTGTGGGCTGCTGACACCAGAGGTGGTTGGGATGCAAAAGGTACATGGGAAGCAGATGATGTAGGTATTCCTACACTAAGGGAAGTGGATGATGATATGGTAGATGTTGAAGGGGAGACGAACATCGAGGGTGCGGTAGTTGTCATAGGTGTGACAGATACCAATAATGTGGGGTCAAGCTAAGAAACCACATGCGATGAGGTAGAAGTGGGTAATGATGTACTAGTAGTGGTTGATGTGGATGGGGAAATGTGAGGAGGATAAGATATAGGCATGTTGTATATAATTTTTCCATATGAGTGATAGAGGTAAAACCGTAGTGCAATAGGGTTTTGATCCAGAGTCTCATGAAATCCTCGTCACCCGTATGTATGGTTATAGGTTGGTTGGGGTCCATAGGTGATGAAATGGAAGGTGGTGATGGGATAGGTGGGAGCAGCTAGTAGCTATCATGAAACACGAGAGTGTTGTCTTATGTTTGAGTCAAAACCATGTGACTGTGATATAAATAAATGTAATCGAGCTCATGATGATACATAAACACGGAAAGATGGAACGAAGGGATGTGGAAGGTGGAAATTGGTCATTGTTTTGATTTTTCAATCAAAACATAGATATCGACATTGTTTAGGATACCGATGTCGGTATTGAGTGTCACCAATGCTGGTCAAGGGACCAATGTCAATTATGGTGAAGAAATGAAAGATTCAAAAATATAGTGGTAGAAGGTGAAAATAAAGTGAAATTAGACTTTGAAGATGATATCAAAGACCCAAAAATGTAATGAAGTGACAGAGGAAGTCACAGAAAGTGATGGATGTGAATAAAACATTATTTTGGGAAAATGACCAAAATAACAATGAATTGATCATTGTCGTCGATATCGATGGTGGTAATTAGACCAATACATATTATTGTGAATGAATAACATATTGAGATTTGAAGATGAAAATGTATGAATGAGATGGATCTGAACTCGTAGGTGACAACAGAACACATAAAAGGTGATGAAGTGACAGAACAAGTCATAGAAAGCACAAAAATGTAGATTGAATGCTACTTTGGTAGAAATGACCAAAAAAATAAAAACTTATTGTGGTCAGTTAACCAATACTGGTGAGATGATATAACTGATGGTGGTCACTAGACCGATACCGGTTACTTATGAAATTTGGGAAGAGAAGAAAAAATGAATTTTGGTGATTTAGATCAAGCAAAAGGCCAACCTAGAGGCTGAGTATGGTTGTGAGGATTCCTAACACACCCAGAATAAACCAAAATACACCAGTTATGAAGGGGGGCATAAAGGATGAGAAAAATGAAGAAACAAACCTCACACTGAAAACATGATCAGTAAAAAAATCTAGCAAACATGAAATCCTATGATGTAGATTTTATGTTGTGGCTTATGCCATTTAGGACTGAATGTAAGTAGAATAGAATTTTTAGTCAACAAAGGTGCCCTATAGAAACTGACAACTATGGCTGGTTTTAGGTAAAATATTATGTGGTGTCCTCAATATATAGTTTACGTGATGCGAGACCCTACTCGATATGATGTATGGATAGAATACCACCGGCTCGTCGCTAATCTGATTATTATTTGTTAACAATAAATATCATGAAAGAATATGTTTAAGAAATGTGTAATTTGTTTTAGTGATTTGGTTTAGGGTGCGTGCACACAAAGTGATCTTCACTTCATTCCCGCCAACCATCAGTTAGTCATGACCTCCAACATATAGGTTGCAAATAAATTTAGATGAGCTACTATGAAACATACAAGGATGAAATGCAAAAAAATTAGAACCCAAATCAACAATTAGATTCAATGTAGAAAATGATGAATAGGTCAATAATGTGCTCTTTCACTAATATTCAAATGCAAGAATAAATTTTTTTTTTTTTAAGCACCAAATCACAAATGTCCTTTAGATCAATTAGAAGAAAATAATGTTACCAGAGAGAATATTACATGTGAATTTTTTTAGAAAGAAAGACACACACAATATTTCCCCTATATGAAAAAAATGCAATGAAAAACAATAGAGGGATCCATCGGGCATGTAAAAATGTTTCACCAATAAGTTGTGTATGTATGAGAAAAACAAATAAGGTAAAGGCAAGGAGGAATACCTGTGAAGTGAAGGTGGAAGGTAGAATGGACACATTGTTCACATTATCCAAGCTAAATGTTGAGAGATCCTTCTTTTCTGGGAAGGACTACCCGTAAATGTAAAGCAAGACCAAAAAAAGAGTATTAAATAGTAGAGGACAAAGTGGATTGCCTAGCGTATGCTAGATCTAGGAAGCATGGTGCTTCCTAGAAAGGTTGTCAATCCACTATTTAATAACAATTTAATGTAAATATGAAATTGAAATAAATAGGTCCTATTGTAATGTAGTGATTTAGGTTTCTCATACACACAATAAAATTAGATTCTATGCTAGATATCGAATATAACACTAAATCTAATTAGAACCGGGTTTTTCAGGTCATGGAAGGTCTGTGTAAGGGTCTGAGGTTGGTGGGTTGAGGTCTGGGATGAGTTTGGGTGAATGGGAGGCTAGCTGGTCTAAGAATATTATTAGCCATAGAGACAGGTATCGGTCAGGTGACCGATGCCGGTATAGGGAAAGAACCGACTAAGCTAGGTAACCGACGCGTCGGTAGGGGCAATAGGTGATAAACTATTAAAAATGGATTTTTATCCTCTTTGTGATTACACAAAGAGTGAGGGTGGTGTGGATAGGGTCATAATATGGCTAAGAAGACTCAAGAATGCTGAAAAAGAGGTTAAGAAGGATGAAAAGGCTTGGGATGGTCGAAAAGTGGGTTGGTGGGAAGAAGGTGATATGTGGGTAATGGAAGAAATGAAATACAAAAAGAAGTAAGAGATCTACACTTGAATAAGCACAAATTATGAATATCAAAATAATTACTTGGTATTTTGTAGATCCTGTGAATGGAGATGGTTGGTGGTGGATTGGAGAAGAGATGACTATATCCAAAGTGTCACACAAGACAATGTGTGTGCTCCCATGAGTATTCTAATGCTCTGGAAGGAGAACCAACTGATTGTCTTTCATTTTTATTGTGTGTTCATCGTCCTGGATGTAGAAGAACTTAAATATTCAATATTGAATGAATAAGGCTCAATTAACTAAATGACCAACCCGGGTGAAGAGTTTTGAAAGTGTATATAAAGTGACCAATGGAGGTTAGGTAACTAGCGCTGGACAAGGATAAACTAGTCTCGGTAAGGGTGAAATAATCCTTTTTACCAAAAATAGGAAAATCTTCCCAGATTTGGAACGTTTTCCAAGTTGGTTCCTCTTAGGGAAGTGGATTTCTCATTAGAAAAGGTAGAAATATCATAAAATAAGTCCAGTTAGGTCTAGGAACAAGTCTCATTTAGTTAGGTCAAGTGGTGACGTATCACTGAGAGTGATGACTCTGTCATTTTGAGTTAAATGCCTCTTGAATGGGTCCTTAGTGAGGTTTCCTGATAAGGTGGATGTGTGAGGATTAAATTAACTTAATTAAAATAATTAAATTAATTAATAATGTGAGGATGAATATTAATTCAATTATAAGTGATTAAATTAATATCAATGTGGGGTAAAGGGGTTATGGCTAGGTGTATGCATTATGTTGATTAGTTGAAGGGTACCAAGGGGAGTGTGACCCAAATTTGGTGTCTACATTCCCCACATGTATGGTATGGTTTCTCAAGGATGTTCAAGAGCTTATAGGATGTTCATCAAATCAGGTGCTATAAGCCATAGTTAGAACTAGCCCATTTAGTCTTAGTTATAGAGCCAAACAAGGTGCAATAGATCAATGCAAGTTATGACTAACATAGGTAAGCATGGTATAATCCTGATGTAGATCCCTGTATACATGCTTCAAATCAGTTAATTTTTTTCTTAGAAGTCATGAAAACAACTTTAACATTCACTTTCCTCAGTAGACCACATCTTGCTAATACTATCTCAATATGCCAAAAAGTAATAGAATAATATACCATGACTGAAAATTACTTTAAATGCATTAAAAACCCCTAATTACACTTTCTCAAACCATCAAATTGGTTTCACAAATCCATAGTTCATAATTTTACTTTTATAACTTTGCAAGTCCTTGTAGCCCTGAAAAATGGGCAATTTTTTGCAAATTTCATAAACTACAAACCTTCAAGCTTGAATGTTAAGCTGTTTAGATACTCATATATCCCACTAGAATGCCTAGAAAGTTTCATATCAAAATTACACACCTATCTTATTTTATGCTCTTTTTAGCTTTTTTAGAACATTTAGTTATTAGCCCTTCCTAAAATAAATCCCCAAACTAGGAATGACCTGCAAATAATCAATCAAATAGGATTATATTTTCAGATACATTTTCCTTTCTCTTACTTTTCACCATGGGTAATCTCTCAACTCTTTTCCTAGCCATCTCAATCACCAAATCCTAATTTTACTTCTTTTCGCTAGCTTGAACTAGGGTTTCAAGGGTAAATTTTGGTTTGTGACTTCTTTGATATATTCTCACCTTCTCATTCCTTATCTTTATTTCACTCCATCATTTCCAATGTAGTTTTTGTGATCCTAGAGTTCTCAAGCTTCCAATTGTGTAATTTTGTAATTTAAGAAAATTCTAAACCCTCAAAGCACTTGTCTTGACACCCTCATATATCATATACTTTGTTCTAAAATATTCAAGAAACTTACCTCAACTTATCCAATCTTCATTCATATTATTTCACTATCCTTCCAATATGTTAATCTCTCGGACCTTTAATCACTCTAATCCAAGGTTCTACCTTCTTCAATATATGGCTCAAAATCGTAGGAAACATGATTGTTTGACTTATTAATATAACTCACAATGACCAAGTCAAACAATACACATTTATAAAAACATTATACACCTTATTAACTTGCAAATTAGTTCATAATTCCTTTTTTCAAATCTTCTACAATTTGTTTGTCGCAAGAGAATACTAGGGATTGTCACAGCTTTTAAGTACAAGATTGTACATGTAATTTCAGTCACTAACCCTTTGAGTTTGACTTTTCTAAGGACTTCATAACTTAAATATTCTACTCTACCATATTCTCTATCCCATATCATGATGATTAAGTTCATTGGCAAAAGAAAATTATTCCTAAAAAGACCACAAATTTTTCTAACAAGATCCTTGTACAATTTTACATGAACTTTACATTTCTTAGCTACAATACGTAGTTGTCTTTCTTTTTCTTGTTTATGGATTTTATGACCACATACACTCATTATCAAACCTCACTAAATTCTTCAACAACCCTATAACTTAGATTGAGGCTCATATAATAAAATGGTTCTTATAATCCCTAAATATGGGAATGCACATTCTTAATTCTTCTTAACTCTATTTCTGATTTTGAGTGAGGTTTATAAACTCTTGATCATTTGGTAACCACTTGTCAATTTTTTTGAGATTTCATGGCTTCTACAATATATAATAAATCTTTTTATGTTGATTATTTATTCCACTTAACCTTCACTATTATGTAGAGTCCAATCATACAAAGTCTATTAAATTTTGGGTGGAATGACCTTATAATTATTCGTTTTGAGTATCTCTTATTCTATGAACTACCCTAATTTCATAAATTATTTATTCACCATGAATATTAAGGCATAATTCATGCTAAGACATCTTATTCTCCTCCCCAAAACACTTAGGTCAGGTTATTAGGTCTATATTAGGGTTTTCTCATTTTCTTCCTTCTAATGGATTTCAAGAATCCCTTGATACCTTTAAATCCCATGGACACCTTATTTACATTCTTCCAAACTATACTATCCATGAATAATCCCATACTTATTTGTACATACATTCAAATTGCTAACAATATAGAATACACAAAGTAAAACACATAGTTTTAGGTTCTTGGAACTTGTTTCTAGGTCACTTTGTTATTGACCAAGAACAAAGTATCACTAATTAACTTAGTTTTACTTAATAAATTTCTTAGGTACATATCCTATGAAAATCCTCGTAGAAATGTAGAACAGCTTATTAGAGATCTTGAACAACCCTTACCTCTTCGAAAAATTTACTCATTTTTTTCTTTTGTTCTAGACTATCTATATGATCATGCCATCAACTTTATTATTTCCTAAGTTCTTTCCACCTTCTGAATATTTACATACATTAATTCATCAACTTTTAATAATATTTTGAGTATTCTTTCAAATAATTTTACTAGAATATGTCACAATACATAGTTAAACACAATTTACAACAACAATAAATCTTTACTAGATACTTCATACATTTTAAAAATATTCTTTGAGCCTTAGAGTCTCTATCACGGAGGTGTTTTTCCACCACCACCATTACCAACCTCTTCATTAATCCCTTAATTCAAATGCACAAGATTTTCACATGGTGAAAGGAGATATTTAGGTTTTTCACACTTAACCATACATGACTAACTCTCATGAGTCTCCACATGGTAAGGTGTGGTAAGTGAGTGAGAAACAAAGCCACCTTCATTACACTCATTTTATGTCTACGCTAGCCATATAAGTCTAACATACTAATACCTAGGATGGATTACATAACATCTATTATTTGAATATTCAAATGTGTCTTTGGAGGGAAACCTCCAAAATGCCACTTATTACATCAAGAGGGGTCCACATGGACCAAGACACCTACAAAACACTTAAAACACCCTACAAATATTGATAAAACCAAATTTTTCTCTATTTACATGATGCTCCTACATCAAATCCTAATAAAATTCCTAGAGCATGTAGAGCATCTACAAGGTTTAATTTAGCTTTTGGAATAAAAACTCAAGTTCTCACCAAAACTACCTTTGAGAACTAACAATGAATGCTGAGGTAAATAAGATTGGTATGGGTTGTACAGGAATATTTATGAGAAAAATATATGGAGAATACATATGGGTATGTGTTCTAGTTCTTCATGTCAAGTTTCATCAAGTTTTTAAGAATATTGTGGAAGTTATTCAAGTTTTACTAAAACCGGTTTCTTGAGGAATGCAATCTGAGCACCCTATCTTCTTAGCATCTAAAAATAATTATAAATAATCCTTCATATAAATAATAGAAGTTATTTTTTAATATTAATCCAAGCCTAAAATTTTACAAAAAAATGGGAATAAAGGTGGAAGAATAATAAAGTTATCCTCATTTATCTAATCTTGTTCTTTTCTCCCCAAGCATTCTTTTCAAATTGATAGGCATCAAATGAGGTTGTTTATCACTAAATCACATGGATAAGTTATTTCAATTGTTTAGGGATCAAATTGGTCTTCTCAGGTCAATATGATTCCTTAAGTGCCACTCAATCATTGTAGCTTTAGTACAAGTCCAACTCGGTTTGTGCAAGTTGTGCATGCTCGATCATGGTGTTAGGTATAGTAATCATGGTTGTGTATAATATCAAAGTTGAGATAGAATATAATCATAATTTCATATTGAAAATCAAGGATGATTTAATGAATCATGTAGTATGTTCTTTTGATGATTTTTTTCTTAAATTTCATGATATTTAAACCGCTTTGTATAGTTCTTGCCAAGGATAACTGAAACCTAGGTTATTCTTGCGAGTGTCTTCTTCAAAATCTGCATTCATCATTCATATAGGTAGTGTGTAGTGTATTATATTGTGATGCATGTACCTCATAGGTGCCACATGAGTAAGGTGATGCTTGTAAAGAATACATAAAGTCTGTCTTTACAATGTTCTTTAAGAAAACAATTTTTAGGACTAAAATCCCCGTTCTCATGCAGGTCAGTTGATGTTGGAAATCAAGGTAATCAGTGCTTCAACATTAAATAATCTCAAAAATTTTTGTAAAATACAAATACAAAGGTGTGTTATGCAAATTTTTTTATTTTGAAAATGTGCCTTTTCTCATTATAACAATCAAGAAGAACTAAGATTGTATCAATCTCTTTCATGAATCTATCTCTCTCTCTATTTTATACAAATGAACTTTGAAACTTATTGTAAGACCTCCCGTGGAAGTTATCTTGAAATTTATTTTATGATAAATTTATATTCAAGGTGGTGTTTTCTTTCTACTATTAATCTTGGGTTTGACTCTTGAAACCCTACCAAAGTGTAACCTATTTATAAATCAAGCAAGATTGGAATTTATTGGTCTCATGTCAATTGATTTATTGGATAAAGAAGTACTATAAAAGTCTCTCATTACTTTTAAAGGATGCATGTGAAATCTTACTCGACTAAGAAAGAGATGAAATTGAAAACTTTTGAAGATTGAACTCTACCTTTTCAAAAGTGTGAACACCTTGACTCTTTTTTTGTTTTTGAAGGAAATGTGTAAGATGATGACTCTCCTTTTGTTCTAAGAATCCCAGTTCCTTAAAATAATTTCTTCCAAGCTATAAATATAGTGGAAGGGTTGCTTCATGAACCTAATCAAGAATCAAAATCCCAATGCTTTATGAACCTGATTTTATTTAATGAACTCAATTCTCAATAGCTTACCGTCACACATTAAGGAGAAGGAATGTAATAGAGTTCCAAACCATAATAAGGTGTTCTTAAATCAATCTAAGGCATGAAATTTCTTGTAGCATGTAAGAAATGTAAGCTTTAATCTCATAAATCATCCTCTTTCTTAAAATACCAAGACCTTGATCTCCTTATATAAGAATAGGAACTTGAATGGTCTTCCTTTGACTTTTCCTAGTCTTCAAAATCCTTTATGATTGAGATGAACATCTATTAAATGTCTTTACCACGGTATATGAACTTGTTTGAACAATTAAAATTCTTCTTATCGGGATCAAATGAATGGTGTATCTCAAAGGGTGAAGTATGTGACTAACTTAGATCTGTAAGGGAGATCGGAAGGTATTAGTAATGTAACTTGTATCATATACATGAATAAAATATTTTTAAGCTATATAAAATTTTTTTGAGATTGGACATGACATTGTCTAAATAATTTTTTTAATTCAACAAGATCATTCAAGTGAGAAGTTTTTCTTCTATGGAAATTAAAGAGGTAGAATACGAACATACAAGTGTCATACTCTACCTTCATGGTAGCTTGAATAAGTATACAGGTTTAAGCATGTAGCAGAGCATTGTCAAATGTCCTTATGCATCTCATGACATTTACACTAAAAGTGATTTGATATCCCTAGATCGAGTCATGAAGTAAATAACTGTCAAGAGTCTTTGGAAATAAAGGTGAAAAGGTGTGAAGTAGACTACTCCAGCATATAGAAATAATATCTATGTACTTTTAGTTGTTGTTGAAGAT
Source organism: Taxus wallichiana var. yunnanensis (assembly GCA_018340775.1). NCBI lineage: Eukaryota > Viridiplantae > Streptophyta > Pinopsida > Cupressales > Taxaceae > Taxus > Taxus wallichiana. Next base: position 742,248,717 of record CM031238.1, on the reverse strand, counting down.
AGATTTGAGTAAATTGCTAAGTTGGGACTGTAATAGAGATGGAAGTGTGTTAAATATATTGAAAATTAAGAGAGTAGTGAGACAACCTATAATGAGTTCAAGAAACTACAAAAGTTGTTGATGGTTATTGATAGTTTATGAGAGAAATGTGCAAGTATGTGCCCTTTTGAGTAAGAAGGTGAGATGAAATTTATGAAGATTCAAATAGGAGCATGAAGTGTTAGTACACATACCATGAAAAATCCTGAACCATAAAATAGAGTAGGACTAAAGTGAACATCATGAACAAAACCTTGTTGTAGATTGAGAACATGTAAAGTAGGATCTTTTTGTATGATTCAATTAAGGAGAGCATGACAAGTAAGTGTGAATGAAATGAACCTTGTGGAATAAAGACTTGCATCTGATTATGTGATAAAGAAAGAGAAATTAGAATTAGAGAGAACAAGAAGAGTAAACTAATTTAGTGGTCATTATCAGTTTTAGAAGACAAAACAATAGTGTGATCAAAGCCTTGTAAAAGTCTAAGTTATAACTTAGCATGTGGGGAGTTTTTCTTCCCTGTAAGTTGAAGCTTACAGAAGGTCAGTAGGTTCTAGACTAAATTTGGGAGTTGAATCTTCCAGAAAAGTATTAGCTTGTCAAATACTGAGTAGGTGCCTAGCTGAATTTTGTAGTTGCAACTCCATGTTGAGTAGATTCTCAACTTGAAATCAATGTAGCGTTTACAATACATTCTTGTCCTGAGATAATTCTTGGTTTTAGTGAGTTTTTCTCCCAGTTTGGGTATCCCACATTAAATTATGTCTCTTTGTTCTCTCTCTAATATTTACTTCTTGTGATTTAGCCTTTTCATGACTAGTTAAGTGGATTGAATTATTTGTCAAAGTTTGAGAAAACATTGATTCACCCCCTCTCGTGTTCTAATTTCCAAAAAGACACCCACTTCAAGTGGGATAACAATTGTTAAAAATATTTTGATGAATTTAAGAAATATCTTTTATCACCACCCATGTTCATACCTTCATGCGAGGAGGAGATATTCTATCTCTACCATCGAGCATGCTCTAGGTTCCATGTTGGAACACCACGATGAACACACTAGGCAAAAAGATATCTATTATATCATATGCACTATTCATTACTATAAAACCCAATACACCAAAGCTAAAACATTTTGTCACACTCTATACATTGTAACTTCCAAGCTTTGTCACTACCTTCTAATCACAATACATATGTCATTACTAGCTTCAACCCCTTAAACCATGCACTCCAAACCCCATCAAAATTATTACATCACTCAATGGCTCATGATCTTGAATGATTTTTACTTAGATTCCATCTCCCAAAAATCAATCAAGGGCCAGGATATCATTAATCAACTTGTTGAAGCCCCTCTTCCTGATAATCAACTCCCCATGAGAAATTTCCTAAAAATGCCATCAAAAAATCGATCTTGATTATTCTCCCCTTAAAATGAAATTGTTATTCGATGGTTCTAAGTTTTGGAAAGGATGAGGTGTCATTATCATCATTATAACTCCTTGGGGACTCATATCCCTATCACCTACAATCTCAACTTCAAATGTACCAATAACATGGCTGAGTATGAGGCCCTTATCTTAGGCCTCTAAACCGCTATCATGTTAGGCATCCAAATCCTTGACATCTATGGTGATTCACAACTTATCATCAATCAAATAAAGGGATTTTATCAATGTAAAAATAAATTCCTCCAAAAATACAATGACAACAGCGTTGATTTTCTCCTCACATCCTTTGATTAATACACTATCAAAATTGTTTCTTATTCATCTAACTACTTTACAGACACCATGACATCCCTTGCATCACTCATCCCTTTGACAATGGAAGAATCCAAACTCTTCATTTTTGTACATCACATTGATCAACCATCCCATACCAATGAGATTCCTTCTATCAATCTCATCAAAACCAACCAATCTGATCTCTGGTATACCCAGTTCTTTGATTATCTCTCTCAATCTAAAATTCCCTCTAACCTATCCAAAAATGGTAGGAGTTCATTCCTTATCATGCTAACTATTATGTTATCTTTAGTGAAATATTATATAAACGTGGGTTTGACGATATTTTACTATGATGCCTTATAACCCATGAATCAATATGATTCATACAAGAAGTCCACGATGACATCTGTGGTGGACACTTTAGAAGTTTAGCCATCACCAAACGCATTATTCGGATGAAAAAATATTGGCCCACCCTCAACCAAAACTACTATGAATATGTTTAGAATTGCATCAAGTTCCAAAACATTCTAATCTCACCCATATCCCTAATCAAGATTTGCAACCGAATCAAGATTTATTTTCTTTATCACAATAGGGACTTAATCTCATTTGTACCATTAATATATTTTCTTCTCAATGCCATCATTCGATCCTCACCATTACTAAATATTTCACTAATGTGTGAATCCATTCCACTTATATGAACCAAATATAATAAGATCGTCGACATTTTCTATCAACACATTATTTTTTTCTTTGAACTTCTCACAAAATCATCACAAACAATGGAAATTCCTTAAAAAACAAATAAATTAAGAATATTTATGAAACCTTCAATATCAATCTTAGTTTCTCTTCTCCATACTATCCAAAAGCTAATAGCTAAGCCAAAGCTACTAAAAAAATATCAACAACATTCTTACCAAAAATTTCAGTAAGGTGGGTCAATATTTTCACCTTCATATCCCCTTCACTCTTTGGGATTATCAAACTAGCATCCACACTCCTATGGGTGATACACCCTTATCTATTGTCTATGGATTTGAAGCCATCCTCCTCCTGTTGAAATTCAAATCCTATATTTGTGTGTTTCTCTTCATGACCTCATCTCTGACGAGCACTATCACTAAGAGCATCTATCAAAACTTAAATTGTTATATGAACATCGATTAATCTCCCTCAAAATCATCACATATATTAAGATCGTATCAAACGCGCTTTACAATAAACATATTGAAGAAGGTGACTTTAACATTGGTGAACTTTTCTTAAAAGAGAATCAGAATATCACTACTCTAGAAATAAATCAACTTGGGAAGTTTTCTCAGAATAGGATTGGACCATACATTATCACTCGTAAGTATGGGTCTAGGGCTTATCATTTATCCTACTTAAATAGAAAACCTGAAATGAACTTCTCAATTATTTTTACTTGTGGCCTTTCTATTGTTAACACACCTACTAACGTGTCATTAGTCACATTAACAATATCATTTTCATCATTAACCTTCTCCATTTCCCATCGTAATGATTTGGAATTATGTGGTCTTCTATCACTATCCTATCTGTGACCTTGAATATGAGCACCATGGCTCTACTCATAGCATATTCCTTATGGAAAATTTCCTCCTTTTAGGTGGGAACCCCATAATCATTACATTCATCTCCTTCTTATCTACCTACTAGAACCATGATAAGGGTCCACATGTGTAGCTTGTACACATTACTTCCCCTCCCCAAGTGGTCTACTAGGCTATCCTTATCTTAACCATAAAATAAAAATATAGATTTCTCCCTCAAAGGACATATGTTTAAATAAAGTAAATATTATCAAAAGTATAAAATGATCCCTTGAAGGAAAGTTGTCATGTATTTTATCCTAACATCTAACATAAAAATAAAAAATTCAAATCATAAATCCATAATTGTAGGCCACTCCTTAAAATGATGGCTACTTTATTATATCATGATGGTAAAGGATTCCTATATTAATCATCCTTCAAATTATAAAAATAAAAATAGATCAATCCAAATGCACACAACCTAGGAAAGCTTCCCACATCAATCAACTTTACCATCAAAAGAAAACTTCCCGCATTGATCAATTTTCTCAATAATGATAATAGATGGGGAATACACCCAGGAAAACCACCTAAGGTGAAATTATTTCCCCCATACAAACTACACATAAACCCCTTGTGGTGTCTACAATAGGTATATAAGCATACCTTCCATCTTTACCTCATGATCTGACATGTGACTAATTATCGTTAGTTTTGTGTTAACACCTACCACATGGTTGTAAGTGTATTTATTTTCCTTTGTTCCTTATCATGTTTTACCTCCAATCTAGTCCCAAAGCATCTATCCTATGTGCACTCCTTACTATGATGAAAGTGTACTTCCTATATTTGGATCACCCTAACAAGGTCGTGTTCTATTCATACCTTTCAATCTAACCATTTTTGTTATCCCATCATATCACACTCACCCACATTGAACACGGATTTCCATTCTAATCTATGTTCTAATCTATCACATCTATGTTCACAAAGTGCATCCAATATCTAAATCTAAATGAAATCCACATCTCCATTATATCCTAAATCTACACCTATCTCCATCACATCATCTTCATATGTACATTCATAATCTAATCAACATAACCTAACCATGATCCATGTACCTACTCTACCCATGAGCCCATATCACATCAAATTTATACATTAAAAATAAAAACATCTACTCATATCTATTTCATCCATCTAAACATAGTTCATAACAACATCTCATCTCATATCCAATCCAATTAACACATCTACATCTAGACCAAATCAACACAATATCTAATCTAAATATGTCACATCAAAATCCATCACATCATTTTCACATCCTATCCACTCAACATGTCAATACATCATATCAATACCTAAATCAACATCTATATCCATTAAATCATTTTCACATCCATAAACTACTCAACATAACATAATCATAATCCATTTCACATCAAAACATAAAATTAACACATACATCTAATCTACTCATCCACATATCACAACACATATGAGACACAAAAAATCATATATATACATATAGGTATATGATACAAAATTTTGTACATCAAAGATAGGCCTCAACTGGGCTCTATCTCGCATCAATATATATATACAATGTTCACCCACTAAGTGGTGAATAGAAAATCAATATTATTTCTCCTAGGGAAGGACTCTTTGCTCTCTCCAGGTCCTCCTCCCTACCTACCATCTAGACCAAAATCATTCCTAGGATATACTATACTCACTTTACTTTGTGACGCCACTCGTCATGTCGATCTCATCTCACTACCACATGCACTATGTATCGTTGTACATCAAGAAGTCTCATTGTCACTATACGTTGATAATACATTGCTTCCTCCCATAAATCATGATACTTCTCCATTGTAACAAAATAGGGCACATCCATCCGACCTCCCCATACCCATTTCTACTCTCCCCACCACTACTTAATGTCAAACCCCCTATCTAGCTCCCTAGGTCGCTCCTCTATCTCTTATGAAGGAGTTCCCCAATCTCTAAATATCAATCGTAAATCCTCTCTCACCGCCAATACCTATCTCTATACTTTGTATAGCTAGGTCTCTCTCTCTTGCATCGGATCAAGCTCTTGATGAGCCCAATCAAGATTTTCTCGCAACCTTGATATCTTTTTCATTACACATATCTCCCTCCCTATCCTCCTCCTTACCTCCCTCTACTTCCTACTCTCCTCCTCCTATGCCTCTTATCTACTTTTTCCCCCACTATTGGGCCATCTAGTCCATATACCCCTCTCCAACCCCGACATCATCCTCATCCATATCCACTAGCTCCTCCTCCTCCTCCAATGGATTTGTCATCAATGGAAAGGGTAAGTCCCTCTTCCTCATCATGCATATATATGATTGGCTCCTAGTCACCATATGCACCAATCTGAATCATCACATCACGGATGGGAACTATATCACTTCCAACATATTTGTGTCCTCCCTTGTATCCATCTCACTCTCTTAGGACCTATAAACTTGATCTCTATGCTTGGCCATGTGGGGTACCCTTTGTATGACCTCCATATAATGTCATCAATTATGAGGCTATGTAGTATCTCTACTTACCATTCCTACCCCTGTTCCACTTTATCTCCATGAGCATGATCTTCTCTCCACATGAATATGATTTTCAACACTATATTATTTTCTATGACCCATGGAAGCCCTGGTGGCCTCACCATTGTTATATTCTCATATGCTAACCATTGCAATACAAATCCAACATCTAACCCAAATCTACTACCTTTGACATACATCCACATCTCATGGTCGACCTATTCCAAGAGGGATTCCCTAAATGTAAATATTTTTCTATGTTCCACTATATCATCCACCACTTCTGCTAAGGCCCATGGGAATCTCACCCCGCCTGAATCTGTAGTGTATAACATGATTTCTTCATCATAACTAAGCACATCATCCATTTCCATGAAACCAACCGATGATAATTTGTATACATATGAAGAGCCCCTAATAAACATGTGATATGTTGGGCCTCCTATATTTACAATCATCTCATCGCATATCCCCAACCCTCTTGTGTGATGGGAACTATAGGTTCCCCCTGAATTAGCAACCTCAATATATTATACACATCCTCTAATGTGATTGACATCTCCCCTATGTGGAACCAAAAGGTACTGGTCCCTAGGTCCCATCTCTGTACCAAAATTATGATCATCCATGTATCTCAACTCACCCTCTCGATAATGGTATAACCTTCTTAATCAAAAATTTCCAAATGATCCCACTCTACATATGTGACATCATCTCTCATAATACCCAACATGGCTAGGATTATATCCTACAGATATAAGGTGTCACCGGCTTACAAAACCAACCAACAATCATCCATCGCTTTAAAAATCATCACTAATCATTTGAAATCTATAACAAAGTTCTAACATCTATCCAGCTTGATGTCGACCCTAACTGGTAGATGTTGACTTATCATCGACCGATGGTGACCATGCCTATTCACTACCAATTACTATGATTGACAATGATTGGAAAATACCTCTTATTAACTTAAAAAAATAAACTCAAATTAAATAAAAACAAAGCTAAGTTTTTGCACTTACCACTCTCCGTGACCTCTAACACTACCTTCAACTTTGTGTATCCCTTTTAATGAAATCACAAGATTTTATATCACTAAAATATATATGATTTTTAAAATCATGTCTCTCAAATGATCCTTTTCATCCTTCTCTACCGCTTTTTATATGCATTCCAACCCAATCGACAAGGACCCCTCAATTGCCATCGATTGATCTAAATCACCAATGACCACGCCAATCATCATCAACCCAAACCCTTTTTCCATTCTTCATCATGTCTTGTCAAAGTCTAATTATCAAAATTATAGTTTATTCCACTATGGACTTATATGTCACCCATAACACACCATTACTTGTCTTACATAGATTATTTTTTAATTTTTCCTATCTACCTATCTTATAGCACATCCTTCCTCATATACAAAAACCCACTCTATGGCCATATCTACGTTCCCTCTCGGGGAACCATATCTCACCCTAAGTCCACATTTGTGGTCATTTTCTCCTTTCTATCCCACTAGGATGCATAATTTCTCACCTCCTCATATTTGAAGCACATCACATACTCTTTTTCCATGTTTTATAAACCAAAATTATGTTAGACCATTATCTTGACCATACTCACATTTTCTTGCATACTTTTGATGTCTTCCTTTGAACCATTGGTCTCATGGCTTACACATCCATATGAGTGGATTCCCATTAGATTCCTTCCATACTACAATGATATTTTATGACTGATAGTTCCACAGACATTAACGTCACCTCTATTGAGGTTGTGTTCTATTCCCTACGAGGTGTTTTGAAGATTACTTCCATATTTATTTTAGTTTATCCCATCCTTCTTGTAATGGTCATGTATCAATTTCCACTATCTTTATATTTTCTCATATTTCTACTCTTTCCTCCCTTCTTCCATCTATCTCTGTCAACCTAGTAATTGATTTCCTTTGTGTCATCGATCCCTAGTTTGATGGGGACCGCCTCTGCCATATTTGATCACTTATGGATTTTTTCTAATGGGTTTCTTAATAAAAATAAATTGACAAAAATGGGAAAATTTAGATACCAAAATTTAGTTTACTAGACCCCTATTTCACATTCACTTGCCCCTTCATCGTCATTGTGCACACTCGCACCCATGTCCCTATTCGAAATCCCATTTCCTTCTAAATCAAATTTATTTCCCTTAGTTTATATTTTCCTATCTTAATTTTATCTCATCATTTTGATCCCATACTATCATTAACATTTTCCATTTTCATATCCCCTTATGTAACTTAGTTACACTTATCACCCATAATCATATTAGTCATCCCTAAACATATTTATTACCTTAATTACATCCCAAAATCTCCCATTTATCATTTCTAGACTCACCACCTACCCCCATTTAATATTTCCAACCACCCTTTCCTTTATTAAATGCACTTCCACCCCATCTAACCACTATTTCCCATCCCTATGTAACTCAATATCTCTTCCAACTCGCCAAATTAACTTCTATCCCTAATCACCACCTAATTGGGCCTCATCTCTCAAGTTTTACATCATCCACATAAGCAAGATCAACGGCTCCCCACAATCGACAAGGACCCTATCGATGTCAACTACCCTATATATACACTATCACCCCCTTTCCAGGAGTATGAAACTCTTGAGATCTGACTTCTAGAAAATTATATAGGTTTCTTTCCTTCTTGTGAGCTTCCACCAACCTCTTAAAGCCACTTTGGAGCCTTTATCTACTATTATGAAATATTTTGAGCTTATAGATTATTGGAAGACATCTCTTGCTTTCATCACTTCTTCATCATCTATTTATAGGAACATTCATCTTTTTAGAGATTTACAATCACACTAGTTGGCTTTGTTTTCTTCACACAACTCATTTAGAACCCATCAACCCTCATCGGCCCTTAGTCAGCCCCAATCATCGTTGATTGTTCCAGTCACCATCGAACCAATCTACCTCATTTTTTTCATGCATCTTGTCCCTTCTATTATCAGTATCTCTATCCCTACAACACACAAATACTTTAATCTTTGTGTTCTTTTTGAAGTGACATCCTAGGACCTCACTTTTCTCATCACATCTATCGTCGACTACTTCTAGTCACTTTTAACACCCTCTTTCCGAACTATATTTTCATCTATTTACACATCTACTTGCAATTTTTGTTTTCTATACTTCCAACATACTTGTTCTTGAGTTGGGACATCTTCTAATCTAGAATCATGTTATAGATTTTTTCATCCGTTTAATTTTCTATGTTCTTTGATCACCATCAATTTTCATGAATCACTCATTTTGACTATTTTGGATGCCTTCGACCTCTATCTGGATTGCATTATTTTTCTCAATTTATCATTGTATGTATTATATTATCTCTTTTTAGCATATTTTTGAACATTTTTGTTCTAGTTATCTTATGCATGTTACCTACTCCTTTTTTCAGGTCAATTTTTGAAAGAAGTGGGCAAACACGCTTCCTAGAAAGTTCAGCACTTCTCGGGACTAGCTTTGGTCACACATCCCACCATAAAAATATATTAATTATGTCTTGTGTAGCTATTGTTTGTGTTGTGTAGGTCATCAATCTCACTATAGAAAGGATTTTTGTACCCGTCTTCCATCACCATCACTATCAAACATTGGAGGTAGCCTTAAACCCTCCCATCTTTGGAGTTTCTTATTTTCTAGCATGTTATTTCATTAACTTGGAATAGGATCAGAAGACTTGTCAAAAATTCCCTTAGGTAAAATCATTTATAACCAATTTGGCTCCAAATAATGAAATTAAATAATAAATTATTATCTTCTTTTAAGTGAGACTTCATAATACTTTATTAAATATAAGTGAAAGGACTTAGGTAACCAACTTTTAATAAATATGAATTTTTAAAGTATGAGGTATGAGACAAAAGGACAAGGGGCCCATATTAATGCATTAGATAAAATACAAAACACATCCATATAACATTCCAATCATTTAAAATAAATTCTCCATCATAATCTGAAAATAATCATCAAACATCAGAAAAAATGTTGTTTTCATCATCAACCACATATATATAATATTATAAATCCAAAACATCACATGTCATCAAATATAATCCAAAAATTATTAAGTATTGCAAATATTCAATCAAATCAAATCTAATCAAAACAAAAACATCAAACTATGTTATGATAAACTACTCATTTTGGTAAGATCAAGTAAAGGAGTCCTAGCCTCCGTCATAAACTCTACAAATTCATAAGGTTTAACCGGAAGAGTAATGTCGGTGATGATTCATGTTTCTTCCTTTTTCCAACTTCAACCTCTTCAAATATCCCATCAACCTAGGTGTTGCAAAGAGGATCTAGCACACTTAGGAGGTGGGTGTGAATCATGTGAATGTGAAGGCTAGGTTTGTCCAAGTAATAATGGTTGATTAGCATATGGTTGTACATTATACGAAAGTAAATGTGATGGGGTAGACGGAATTAAGTGTTTAGAAGAATATGGATTATGGTGTGCTTGAGTATGATCAATATTTTTATGAGGATTACTATGAACATCAAGCGGGAGGGTTGAACACATGGATAAGATGTAATAACCTATATTACTTCATGTAAACATGGCTCATTAGCATAAAAATAAATAGAGACATGGGTAGGACTAGTTTTTACAAAAGGGACCCTACTTGAAAAGCATACTAGTTCCCCTTCTAAAACCCTAGGTAATCATATCTGTCATTGTGATCGACCAAAAAAATACAATTAACCCATGAATGACGAGAAACTAATCCTCTATAACTTCCCCAGTCATCCCAACCAGACATTCTGTAAACTAAGAAGAAATGACATATTACTAATAGTTTAAACAATCTCACAATTCATAAATTTTTCACAAAACAGAGTGAACTAATGCCCCAATTAAACTTATGAAAGATGGAAATCATATTTATCTAACATCAAATAAATACTTTTAAAAATTCCAACATTGATCATGCCTAAACTCAAATATTAAAAAAATGCAAATTTTCCATCAAAACTTCAAACACATTTCAAAATTATTGAATTTTATCTATATAGTTTCTTTTCAACCTTTGATTATATGGAAAAATTGCATCTTCTCAATCAAATATATACCCAAATAAAAATTCCTACATTTTAATAATAAAATCACTTTATTTCTAAAAATAATACTTGACCTTCACTTATGGTCATTGTATTTATGCCAAAATAATAAAACATGATTGCATATTAAATGAACATTCACGTAAAAAAACATTTTCATACAAAACCCAACAACATTGTCTTAGTTGCCCTTATCACAACCTTTTCAACTCGTAACATGTTTATTCACTTTTCATGATTTCATATGACTTATTTTAAGAGGATAAACCAAATATTAATTAAAAAAATATGAACTGGAATACCATATTTATCTAATACATGAGATAGTAACTTTTATTTCAACCAAAATGAAATAGGCATGCATATGATACAACCCTCCAAAATAACTTCAAATAAAACATCATAGAATAATATCAAGCTTGATAAAATAAAAATATTTGATAAAAAGATGGGTTAACATTTCCCATGTTCTTTTCCATTTCTTTCAACATCTAAATATCAAACTAGGTGTGAAAACTGACTACATGCAACTAAGATCAAACTCACCGCCGGAAAATGCTTCTTTTATTCAATGAAAACTCACCCATTTCATTATTTATAAAAAAATAAGATTTTTAGCAGGTGGTTACTTAAAATAATAGTTCAAACACATGTAAAATTATAACATCTTCACGCTAAAGCTTCACTAAACACTATGAACTCACAGACTCTAAAAATGCATGCATGTAGAGTAAGGAAAACTTACCCAAATGAAGTAATTTATGTGTTTTAATTAAAAACACATACATTTAAAATCATAACATGTGCTCTCTTATAATGGAGATCTCAAATGAATGAATACATATCGATCAATACCATGAAGCACCAATACTAGACTTCCTTTGCAAGCCACAAATTACAAAATGACCCAAAACTCCAATTTTTCCTTAGCTCAAAGCCATTAATGAGGAAAATTCAATGTGCATGTACTCATTCAATAATCCACTACGGGACGAACAATATACTACCGCCACCTCACTTATTCAATACAAATGCCTTAAAAATCAAAACATACACCATAGTTCAAACATGGTAGCATAATGCAATGGTGACCACTTTGATATATCACCTTCTAGTCAACTAACGCCATATGAATCAGATTTTAGCATCCATATAATTTTATATCAACCTATCAAGATACATATGTTCATATTGTGTAAATTTCAATCCTCGGATGAAGCAATGTATCAAATCATGCAATCTAGATTATATCACATTTTAACGATCTTTATCAACATGATAAAAACGAACTATGAGATCCATCAAAATATGCGAAGTGATAGCAAATCAATCACTTACGCAAATTACCAATCATTTTGAAACTATCACATCTCCTTATGTCTCCTTTAACAAATCATTTCTAGAATGGAAAGAATAAAAATACCATGATGCGAGCTTGAAACCCAAAAAGATATCACAAAATGAAACTTAATTTCCATTGTTGAAACCATACTAATCCAATTTGAAAACAAGATGACATATATATCAATTCCACAAATCAAAGTCATCGAAAAGAATAGAATTCCACAAAACCACTTAGTGTTAAATAAATTAAATAATGCATTAAATATCAAGTGGCCCCCACCTGACTTATCACAAATGAATGCAAGTATGATGTAGTAAAATAGGAATTGTTAGTTTCTTAATGATCTTCAACAAAATGGGTATGTAAACTTTTATCAATAACACTGGAAATCATGTTGGATGATTTCATGTGACAAGAATTTAGACTACATGAAAGATGATAAAATTTGGGCTCAAGAGTGCAATGTAGGTTCATTGTTTCTTGAGCCAATTTGTATGGACCCCAATATTGATTTAAATTAAAAGGGATGAATGTCTAGCTGATTGTGAATGAAGAAGGGATGTAAGGAGATTGGGAAGTGAGGGCTGGATAAGATCAAGTACAAAGTCATCCTTCATTGTTTTGAAAATCAAGTACAAATCCTTCACAACAACTATACCAATATAACATTTGTTTATGAAATCGATAAAATATTTAATAAATAATCTATGACTGAAAGTTTCAAATAATATTACCGTACAAATATCTTGATAGACATGGATATAATCTATGATATTTTCAACGGTGAAACATATCACCCTTTCCATGATCATAAAAATTATTAGAACGTAAGGAAAAAACCAAAAATAAAAGAACAAGAAAACCAAGAAAACCAAAACAAAGAAATCCAAACAATATATACATAATATACAAGTCAAGGGACTCAATTTTAGTAATGTTTTAAATGTTGACCATTGACTGTAAAATGTAACCAATCACCATCAATTTCCCTCAAGTGAAAATCATTATTTCCCAAAACTGAAGCAATTTGATAAGGACCTAGCCAAAGGGAATCAAATTTGTGATGTTTTATAGGATTCTCTCTAGCTTTATCCCAACATAAAATAATGTATCTAACCTGAAATTTTTCATAGTGACCTTTTTGTCAAACAATATTTTCAACTTCTCTTTACCTTTTTCAAGTTTTTGCAAAGCAATGACTCTTGTTTGGTCTAGAGCAATCAATTCATCCAATCGTAATTGTAAATCATCCAAGTCATCCAAACCATAATTCAAAGTGGTACATGTAAAAGAAATTTGCAATTCAATAGGAATAGTGGCTTCAAAACCATAAGCAATCATAAAAGGTGAAAAACCAATACCTATCTTAACAAAGTAGTTATGTCATCCCATATTTATTTGAAAATTCTAATTGCCAAGTTGTTTTATTTTCATTAACTTTTTAATGATATCAATCAAATTATTATTCATAGATTCATCTTTTCCATTACCCTATGGGTAATATTTAGAAGAATGACTCAAAATTATGGAGTATTTACTAAGAAAATATAAGTATTCCTCATAAATGAACTGCGGACCATTATCTGATATAATTTCTTGAGATACTACTAATCACGAAAATATTTGATTTTTGAAAAATTTAACAACCTCAATAACAACACAACTCTTTAAAGAAATTGCTTCAGCCCATTTCATAAAATAGTCTATAATTGTTAAGATGTATCTATGGCTAGCTGAAGAAGGTGGATGAATATCATAAATAAAGTCAATTCCCCACTTAGTAAAAGGTTTCATTGGAATAACAGGATTCATGCCATGGCTGGTAAAACTTCATGACCAAAAACATTTGGCAAGGGGCACATGACCTGACCCATTTGTATGCATTTTTAAATCAAGTAGACAATAACATGCTACTCGTAATAATTTAATAGCATTTTTTTAGTAGCATAAATACCACCAAAACACCCTCATGACAACTCCTAATAATACTCCCAATTTTTTTCATGTGTCGACATCCTCAAGACAATACCATCATGGTTTTTGAAAAACAACAAGTTTTCTAAAAGCACAAATTTAAGGGCTTGAAAATGAAGTTCTCTTCATTTTCTTTTATCTATATTTTCAGGACATGATTGATTTTTGAAATAATAAATGAGATCATGATACCAATCATCTTGGGACAACAAACAATCCCACTCTTGCATGATGAAACCTATGTTAAATTTGGAGTATAACTCAACATTTATCATAGTCAAGAAGTGGGGAGAAACATGTAAGATATCATTTATTACTAAAATGATGGCATTGATATTAGAATCAGCATTTTCAGCTGAATTTTTAGCAAGTTCATTACATTTAATGGTCTCATAAGTTTCCAATTCTAATTCAAATTTTTGGATTTTAAAAATACACTTAGTTAGCCTTCCATCACTCACAAATTATTTGAGAAAATATGCTAATACAAGGACATTAGAATGAAAATTAATATTATTTCCCATCATCAAATATTTATATTTTCCCAAGAATAAGACCAATGTAAAGAAAAAAATTTCAATTAAAGGATACCTAAATTCAACATCTTTGAGAGTTTCACTTAAATAAGCAAAGGGTTTTTCGTCATTTCCTTTAAAGTATTGAGGTATAACAACACCCATAGATCTATCAGCTTGTGTTAAAATATAGAATGATTCATTTAGATAAGTCAAGTTTGGATAATATAGGTGCGAAGAAATAGTGTTTTTGACATCGAAAAGTATAATCAACATGAGAATTCCATAAAAACTAGTTTTTTTTTTAGCAAAATCTGCAATGAAGCAGCTTTATTAGAAAATTCAGATATAAATTTACATACAAAATTAATCTTTCCCAAAACTAAATATAAAACTGACTCCTTTTTAGGATTTTATAACTATTGGATAGCTTTCCTCTTTATAGACCAATGGAGATACCATTTTTGTAATAATATTCCCAACTAATTTACCCTTAATAACTCCAAAAATATATTTCTTTGGATTTAGATAAATATCAAATTTACGGTAGTGGATCAAATTTTCTCTCAAATGATATGAATTTTTTTACTTTTAAGAGAATGTTACCCAAATTTACCCCCAAGATAATTTGGATAACTCATCATTAATGGAATTAGCCATTCAAATGTTGCGACATGTAGATGACAGAAAAATTAGCCCTCAAGTTTATGGTGAAATGATTTGGTTGGGTTTTCTGGTGAGTTAGAATTGATTTGGATGATGGCCAAGCTGTAGAGAAGGATGGAAGGCCAGGTTGGTCAGTTGGGTTAGACTACAGTTAGACGGCTAGTCAAAAAACACACTAGGTTGGATGCCTGGGTTGGATGGGTGGCACATTGTATGGAAGCTGTTTGGACAGCTCGAAAAGTGAAGATGATAGGTTAGGCATGAATCCAACCCCTAAAGGGTTGGTCAGTTGGAAGTTAGTTGGGTATCGGGTTGGACATGTACAGGATAAGTTAGATAGCCATCCAACCTCCCGGGTTGACAACCCATGGTGAAAAGGTGGCGATCATCGGGTTGGATGAGTCATGAAATGTACAACCCACATGATTAGATGGCATCCAACCCTCTAACTTGGATAGTTGAGGTCGGGAAGTACACAGGGTTTGATGGGTCATGTCATTGGATGTTTTGGCTCTTGTAAAGTAAAGATGGACGGAGTCGCGTGGTTAGACAACTTATGATTCCTAGGAAAGGAGAAGTTAGGTGAGTGAATGACAACTCAACAACCATATTTAATATGGTATGTCACCCATGTCTTCATCTGATAAAAGTACCCTCGGGAATCAAATTTGTATGGGTGCCCATACCTCTTTAATGAGGGTGGTGGAAATTGGCTATATAATGTAATTTAACCCCTCATATTTGTGGAGACATTCTGGGAGCTGGGGAAACTCTTGCAAAAAAATTCCTCAATTCCATTTAAGATGTAAGCCTTCTCCTATGCCTAGAAATCATATTATGCCTTTGTGCATCATATAAAAATGGTCTATACATGCTATGAAGCAATAAAAATCATATTTTGTGGTGTTTCTTAAACCCTAGCTCATTTGTATTGTGTTTCTCTTACGTCTCCATTATTTTTGTGTATTATGTGCATTCTTCTTTCACTTATAGGTTTAAGAAGTTAAGCTTCATGGAGTGCATATGGTAACTAAGTATTTGGGTATATGTTGCATTTTCCTAACCTCTCCTATCCTTATTTTCCCTCTTCTTCCTCCCTCAACATGATATCTCTCCCACTTCTTCTAGTGTTATCACCCCCTTAGTGTAGGATTTCCCTTTTATGCAGTCTTTTTATCTTCCAATCTCCTCGGAAGTTGTTAGTGTAGGTTTAGATTAGGTTTCCTTCGCATGTAGGAGTATTTTAGTGTTACGATTAACAAGAGGAAGCCAATCTTATTTGTAGGGTTATCTCAAGTTTTCAAGTCCCACATCTTGAGAGATAACCCCATGTTATGCAGATTACACCCAAATACCCTACTCACATTTGGTCATTCGAGGGGGTGTTGTAATTTTTGTAGTAACAATTTTGGCACAATTGGTGGGAAAAGAAAGTAAAATATCTACATTTCACAAGTGTACCACTATAGATCTAATTATAATATCTATTGTAGGTGTATAGTTCAACATCTAGATTGCACATCATTTTGACTAATTGGTGTGTTTTTGTCGTAATTTCATCCTTTAAAGGTACATGATCAAACACATCTAGAAACTCCATCCTGCTCAACAACCCATTCTCTAAGTTGCGAGACCTTTCTCCATTCCATCCATCTTTGTTTTCTTTCCACCTCTCTCCATATTCATCAAATCCATGAAGTTGTGCAATCATGACTTCATTCCCCTCTTGGAATTCTCATATGTATTAGTAGCATTACTATTTATACACACCTCCCAACTTGAAAATTTCATTCCCGTGTTACTACCAAACCACCTTCAGATCCATATTACATTTAATATCAAAAATACACATACCCATATGAGTAGAATGCATATCAGTTTGGCTATCTCGCCAAACTACGAAATTGTCGAAGGGAAAGGGTATGCAGATTTTGGAGGATATCTTCCACCTAGGGATTTTGAGTTATATATGAATTTCCAATAATTAGAGGAAAAAATGGTGCACTCAAGGGTTTTGTCTCATATAAAAGCAAACAAGATTTATTTTAGGATCTCATTGTCCATGGGCGGGCCCTATTCTAAGTTATTACGCCACTACGAAAAAATTGACTTCATGGTGAGATGTTTCCAATGCTCATGGAGTCGATCTAGCAGATAGGATATTTTGTGGAAAAATCTAGTCAATCCTATTAATGGGAGACCCTTGCATGGTCATCCTACAATTCTCTCCCCACTCCTAGAATGGCGGTGCCATCTCAATGGGAGCCATAGTTACCAAGTTTCCCATCTGTTGCCCTTATTGTGGAACCCATTTCTCCATATCCCATCCCATCTTAGTTTCTCTACCCTTTTTCCTTCCAAACCTCAATCCCCTCCAAAATATCCAAAATCAATACCTTCCCATCCACCAAAAATAAATCAACAACTAGTGGAAACCCAACCTACCACTCCTCTCACCTTCCCCGATCCATGTCGGAAAAATCTCATAAAGCTAGCCAAGGAGAACAGAAATAAGAAGAGATAAGAAAAGAAGAAAGGATGAGAAGCTTGGTAAAATTGGCTCTCAAATTTAGGATTTATAAAATCAATTTGTTGGTTAAACCTATGCAGGAGGATGAGATCAAGCCACATGTGATGGAGCCCGAGGTTGTAGCGAGAAGAAGAAAGAACGAGAAGATGATCAACAATCAATTTGTTTAGAATGTAGTTTTCATAAGGGAATCCTATTGTCATGGGTTGATGAATCATCACTAGCTACATGTCGTGAAGGAATAAGTAGCTTCTCCAAATCCAAAAGAAAAGGAGAAAAATTTGGCCGTAGAGGAGAGTCATACAGCTTTGAGGCTCCAAGAAAAAATAGGCCACGAAGAACCTTCAGCTTCTTCGTCCCACTTCATCCACATCAATTTCTAATGTCAAAGAAGAGTTTGAGCTTTAAAAATTCATGTTCAAGGAAAAAGGGACACATGGTGAGCAATTTACGATCAAGAGAACACCATGGAGGAGGTTGAACGAGTGCAATAAGAAAATGAGAAGGTAGATTATCTATCCAACTTAGAAGATTGTTTCAATGGAGAGGAGCCCGCAAAGATCACATAATTTTATCCTCCACTATCCACCTTCCAAGCATATGAGCCCGCTACTGCGGAGGAGATTATTCAAGTATATCAGCCTACAATTCACAACAACCGTCTGGATCCAAGATTGGAGGATTTGTATATTCTATGCTCCAACCGAAAAAGAGGAGGAAGGAAATAATGATGAAACCATTTCCATAATGGTCATCATGGCAAAGCATTAATCTTACACAAGAAATGCATGAAAAACATCAACATGCAAGTAACCCCTTTTTAGGAAGGCCTGCAAGATGACTTTTTCATGGGGTCGTATTCGAGATCGGTGAGCACATCCATCGATCGACCATGCCCCATCGTACTTGGCTTAATTGGAGCCAAGGGAGAAGCCAAAACTGGTCATTTCCATTTCAAGGCATGTAGATGATATTCAAAGCAATAAGGGTCACCATCAACACCTCTAGGAGTCCAATGCCAATCAACTTGAGGAGGTATTTTTGATTGATGTTGATACTTTGGTTATTTGGATGAAGGATGGGCCTCTTGTAATTTTTTTCACTCATTCAAACAAGTTATTATCAATGCAAATCAAATGAATGGCTGAAGATTATGAGAAATGAAAGCTACTTATCCTTACCAATTATAGGATTTGTTTGAGTTCCCTTTTCCGTTGGTAAGTATAGAGTAGGAATGTTTGCTTTCGGTAGAAGAAGAGCTTGTGTACATTATGCATGCTCCACTTGGAGTATGTATTATTTTCCTCTTTTACATAGTTTGGTGTGGTTTTTCTCGTGCACATTCTATTAAAGTGGTAGTGTTCATGAGGTAAATCAGATTTTGGGGAAGCTTTCAAAAGTGCATCTACCAGCCCCAACATATCGCTTATAGGTATAAAGTTCTCCACGCCTACCCTTGGTAAAATTCAGTTTGGGGGTAATTTATAAGTTTATCTAAAAAATTCCCATAATCATCTTTAAGAGTAGGTGAATTTAGTTTCAGGTCAAATGCTAAGTTCATGCGAGTCTAGGGGACAAATGGATACTTCAAGGAAACTAGTCACATGTCTAGTAGGAAGATGTCCCCGAGAAGTCACCAAACTCATTATCCTAAATTTACCCCTAGGGTTAATTTGGATAACTCATCATAAATGTACTTATCCATTTAAATGGTGCGATGTGTGGATGGCCATCAAAATTAGCCCTAGAGGTCGGGGGATAAAAATAGCTCAAGATTTCTCGACCAAGTTAATCTTCATGCACAAGGAGCTGGAGATCTGTGGTGAAACGATCTAGTCAAGTTATATGGTGAGTTAGAATCGAGTTGGATGATGGAAAACTCGTAGAGAAGAATGGAAGACTAGGTTGGTCAAATGGGTTGGACGCCGGTTAGATGGCTAGTCGTGTGACAAACTAGGTTGGACACCGGGTTAGATGGGTGGAAAATTGTACGGAAGGTGGTTAGATGGCTCAAAAAAGTGAAGATGACAGTTTGAAAACATCCAACCCCGGTGTTGGTCACTTGGGTGGGTCGGGTCTCGGAGTTAGACGCATACGGATAGGTTAGACAACCATCCATCCTCTCAAGTTGGACGTCCCATGGTGAAATGGTGGTGATCATCAAGTTCGATGAGTCATGAAATATATGGCCCACATGTTTAGATGATTCCAACCCACCGGGTTGGACAATTAGGCGAGAGTACACAAGGTTGGAAGGGTCATGTGGTTGGATAGCCTATCTATTGTAAACTAAGGATGAATGGGTCATGTGGTTGGGTGGCTTATGATTCCAAGGAAAGGTGATTGAATGATAGTTCAACAACCATATTTAATGCACTATGGCACCCATGTATTCATCTAACATAACTATACTAGGGAAGTTAATTTGTATTGGTGCTCATACCTCTTTAATAAGGGTGGGTGGAAATCGCCTATATAATAAAATCAAAACCCCATTTTTGTAGAGACTTTCCGGGAGTTGGGAAACTCTTACAAAAGTTTCCTCAAAACCATTTCAGCCGTAAGCCTTCTCCTATGTCCTGGAAAGCATATTATGCCTTTGTGGATCATATGTAAATGGTATGTGCATGTTATGAAGTAATAAAAATCATGTTTTTTGGTGTTTCTTCAAATCTAGCTCATTTTTATTGTGTTTCTCTATCCTCTCTGTTGTTTTTTGTATTTTTTGCATGTTTATTTCATATGTAGGTTCAATTAGTTGTGCTTCATGGAGTTCAGATGGAGACTAAGGATTTAAGTCTATGTTGCATTCACCTAACCTCTCCCAGAATTATTTTCCCTCTTCTTCCTCCCTCAACAGGATATCTCACCCCCTTCTTCTAGTGTTATAACCCCGTTAGTGTGGTATTTACCTTTTGTAACATTCCCATTTTAAGACATAAGAATGAGGGAATTTTTAATTTTATATTTTATATATATAACGTTCTCTGTTCTGAATTAAGTAATTCAAAACACATGACCAAGTTTTAATAATTGTTCTTTGTCCAATTAATGTAATTTATAAAACACAATACTTATTAAAACCAATGTTCTCTGTTCACATTTTTTTATAATATGGAACACACATTCAATGCCATTCAATCATATAACAGATACCATATGCTACTGTAATGACTCGAAGAACTACCGATCTCCCATTTTATGGCTCGAGTTTCAACGATATGTCATTTCATGACTCACTACTTACCGATCCTTCATGTTAATCCATGCATTGTATACTAAGTATACTTAGTTCTCTTTACCATTTTTTCTTATAGAAGTGTTCCATTTAAGAGGTCTATCTCGAATATCTCATTCGATATTCATCTGAAATCTTTCTTCTTAAACTAGGTGATTAGGACAACACAACCAACAACTTGTGATACTTTGGCCAAATATTTTCACATTCTTTGCATGATTATATTCCTAGACATTACACACATCAATGGAATACGTCCTTTACCTCACTTCATCTATTATCTAGAATGGTCTTTTTGATCTTTGTCAGTCCTCTCATCCAAGGTCAAACTTTAACCCAAGATAGCAATATGAAAGAGTATAGGGAGGCACTCGCGGTGACTAAAGGTACGCAGACATACCTTGTCGACCCTAGTCGACTGTGTGTGTCTAGTTACCTTTAATCTTCCTGAGTCACTCCGTATACAAGGTCACATTCCTAACTTGGTCCAAGCTTATGTAAACTTTGATGATTCGATTCGAAAGGGCATTGTAACATGTCAGCTGCAACATTGTGTCATCATGAAGGCCCCGCCTTCATGAAGACACCATATTGCAGGCGTGTGCCAATGTCCTATGGAATCCTCCCATCAAGGGATACACATCCAGCTAGAAGTATGATTAGATTCTTATCCTTAGTATTTTAAGAATAAGTTTCAGCAACCATGTTGATCCTCTAACCTCACTATTCACATTCTAGTTGCATAGCTAAAAATAACTTAAATTGTCTTATAGCTTAATATACATTTACTCCTCCTTACCGAAGGATTGCATATTTCCATCTTAGTTCTTTAATTTAAGCTTCAGACTAACAGTCCACTACAGCTTAACATAGTAAGATCAACTTACTAATATTAACCAAGATTTATTCGCAACCGAATTCAAATTCAGAATTCCATCTCATTAGACGTCATTTAAATGAGGCCTAATCCCAAATAAATGTATTCATTTATTTGCTATAACCTTACTTAAGTTAAGGTTTGTTACAAGAGAGATATGATTCCTCATACCAAATATCCTTTTGATCAAACATCCCAAGGATATTAATGAAATCAAAATATAGAATTCAATTGTCTCTTTACTAATATTCATTAGTTTATATTCTAATTCTGAATATCATTCATTTAAGAGTTCGTATTCACTTTACTCTTTACTAATGTCAATTTAAAATCCTTATTGACCCAAGTATTAATTAATTGCACATTCCAACTTAAAAGTTTTATTCAAGTAAGGAATAGGTATTATGTCCCTTTAAAATCTATCAACCATCATTTGAATAAATCCAAATTCAATGAATAAAATTATATTCTCAATCTTATTCAAACAGTTCCAAGGTGGTACAACCATTAAAATAACACACCTTCTTCTTTTACTCATTACTCTAGATTAAAATTCATACAATATACAAGTCCATACTACCAGACTTCATTCATGCCAAACAACATTAACAACTCATAAAGAAAGAAGAATACAACTTTTTCTTTTTCCAATTCCCGGAGAAGAATAATAAAATCTCAGAAAAGATCCATCCCTTTGCTAATCTGAAGAAGCATCATAAAACAACATGTCTTCATTTTTACTCATGGAAACCATCTACAAAATTTACTTGCACAGGTCAGTTCATCGAACTGAGCATATTAAGCACTTATCATTAAAATGAGGTGCTCTTAATTAACTGTCTCAATAAAAGAACTCTACTTTTATGAAATGTCTCCTAATAGAGATAAACATCACGTAATAGTTATGCACCAATAAGGTTGAACAATTCTAACAACCTGATTTCAATAATTAGCATCATTTTAAATAGTAATAATAAATATCAGCACACCAATTTCTATATTGGCTAACCTATCATGATGTATATTTCACCATTCTCATAGTTTTTTTAATGAAAAGAAAAGAGTTCATTCCAAACTTAGATAATACTAAAAGGAGTATTTTCTCTAAACAATCACGTATTAAGACAACTATATGAACTGATTTATAGATTGTTGTTCGATTGCATGCATTGTCCAACCCATTTCATCATCAAGAATGAATTCCATATACTGAGTCGATTTTTAAATTAAGATAGAACTTTCTTACCTTCAGGTCATCCACTAGACTTCAACTATATCAAATGCAAAAGTGAAAAGAAACCTTACGTCACAGCAACAATCTATTTAACTTCCCAGAATTCAACAAACAACATAGTACTTCTTTCAATTCAGAAAAGAAGAAAAATAGTAGTTAAAATGCAGTCGCTTATGCCGAAGGTAGTAGGAAATTCATTCAATATCAAAT
The DNA here is from genome assembly GCA_018340775.1 of Taxus wallichiana var. yunnanensis. Taxonomy (NCBI): domain Eukaryota; kingdom Viridiplantae; phylum Streptophyta; class Pinopsida; order Cupressales; family Taxaceae; genus Taxus; species Taxus wallichiana. The sequence continues at coordinate 742,225,073 of CM031238.1, read as the reverse complement.
AATAGAATTTCAACTGGATAAGAGAAGAAAATAATTATTACTTCCGATTACCCACTCAATATTCTCTTTCCTTTCATCACAACCAAACAAGATGATTTGAACAAGAAGTGATAACAATCAATGATAATAGTCAAGGAGAGAGAACAATTAAAACCAATAATCGAATGAAAGAAGAAGATTCATATTATCTCTTCTCATTGCTTAGCCGAATATCAACTAATTAGAGCCGACCTGTACCCATAGGATAATTTCTTCTAACAAGTCTATTTCAGTATTTAAAACTTACTAACCACCATTCAAGGAAGCATACCAGAGTTCATTTGCATCTGATTCCACAAGTATCAAAAACAACTGAATCTTTCAATTAAAATCATTTTCAATAATTATTCACAAAAACAAACATTCCAGCTAGGTCTGAAACAAGCAAGAATGTACAACAAGCTATATGACCATAATATCACTGTAATAAATAAAGAAACCATATTTTCAACCGCAAGAACAAGAATCTACTCTAGTACGGTTCTAATCGAACACAATGAAAAAGTTTAGATATGCAGTTCCTTTATATATATATATATATATATATATATATATATATATATATATATATCAATGGATTCAAGGAAGGATAAACGATACACTCTACTCCATTCACCAAATAACCAAGTTATTCTTTCTCAGTTTTAAATAATTTATTCCCCAACAAACATTCATGGCCTTCAAACCAAATATGGAGTCATTACATCGTTAAAAATCGAGAAAGGGTAAGAAAATGAAATAAATTCGTTGTCCCCAAAGAATTCATATTTTATGCACTGTAATACTGACCGAGAAAAGTAACTCACACAAACAGTTCCATCAAGCATTCTAACAGCTTTTACAAAACCATTTACACACACAGTAACTCGAAAACAATCTTCACATCATTGTTACTTCCATCAAATCAAACCCATAATGGGAGATAAAACCGAATACCCATTACTGTAAAAATTCAAACAACAGGGATAGATTTCATTTCATTTACCCTCCTAGTAAAGAAAACACCCAAATCATATTTATCTTAAAAAGAAACAACTCAACCTAGAAATCTCATCAAACATATCAACATTTTCATTTTACAAAAACATCCAATATAAGAGCAGAGTTCTTTTAATGAAGATGCTTAACAAAGAGCAAAATGGTTTAAAGAGAAGAGCTCAACATGCCTGTAAAACTTCTTGTTGCTTGAAGAAAACCGCATCCGTGCCCTCAGGAGCTATTCTTTTCCACGGCGACAAAAACAAGGCTTTCCCAACAATCTCCTTACTTCCACAGGCTCAAAAACAGCCGTGGGTAATCAAAACAACAACAACAATGACCAGAATAGTTGCAGGTTTGAAAGAACCATAAAAGAAATGCAGAGCAAAACTCAAAACCCGAATGAACAACAATAACCACAAAATTCCTCTTTCCCCTTTCCAAGGCAAGCTGGTCACCAAGACCGAGATCAATAAATGCATTGAATGCATTTCTTTTTCCTCTATCTCCACGCCACCACCAACTTAGGTTTGGCGAGTTCCACCTTTAAATATTTGCATGTAATTTCCTTCTTAGCTACATTGCTAGTTGGATATCTCTAACTTCCCATGTTCCCGCCAAACTTGGCGTTTAAAACTTCAAGGACATCATTTAATGTCCTTCATTAAATTTTAAACCTTCCCTTCTTATCCGTTCATCAACATGTATCCATAGGTCCCCTCCTTAGGTTAACAATAGTTTAGGTTGTATTGTCCATAGCTAGGTATTCACCTAGGTCGCAAGTCATTAGGATTTGCAAAAATTTACATCCCATTTAATTTATAAAATCCTCCTAGGATAGTTATTAGGTCATAGGTTAGAACTTAACCCCATAGTGTTTTAGTTAATAGGTTCCTTAGAAATTTTTACAAACTTGCGTTCATATCCAACATAATGCAGGACATTCCATTCCAACACGCATATCTATTACCTGTGCACTTGTATCAAAACTCTTATCGCGCTTACACTCACTGACGTTACTATGTGTATGTAGTTCAGAAATCAAACCTTTCCATTGGCAACATGGTGCCGAATAATCATACCTGTAATACGACCAGAAAAATAACTCATGCAAACAGTTCCATCAAGCATTCTCACGGTTTTTCCAAAACCATTTACACGCACAAAACTCAGAAAACAATCTTCACATCACTGTTACTTCCATCAAATCAAACCCATAATGGGAGATAAAACCAAATACCCATTACTGTAAAAATTCAAACAGCAAGGATAGATTTCATTTCATTTACCCTCCTAGTAAAGAAAACACCAAAATCATATTTATCTTAAAAAAAACAACTCAACCCAGAAATCTCATCAAACATATCAACATTTTCATTTTACAAAAACATCCAATATAAGAGCAGAGTTCTTTTAATGAAGACACTTAACAAAGAGCAAAATGGTTTAAAGAGAAGAGCTCAACATGCCTGTAAAACTTCTTATTGCTTGAAGAAAACCGCGTCCACGCCCTCAGGAGCTATTCTTTTCCACGGCGACAAAAACAAGGTTTCCCCAACGATCTCCTTACTTCCACAGGCTCAAAAACAGCCGTGGGTAATCAAAACAACAACAACAATGACCAGAATAGTTGCAGTTTGAAAGAACCATAAAAGAAATGTAGAGCAAAAATCAAAACCCGAATGAACAACAATAACCACAAAAATTCCTCTTTCCCCTTTCCAAGGTGAGCTAGTCACCAAGACCGAGATCAATAAATGCATTGAATGCATTGATTTTTCCTCTATCTCCATGCCACCACCAACTCAGGTTTGGCGAGTTCCACCTTTAAATATTTGCATGTAATTTCCTTCTTAGCTACATTGCTAGTTGGATATCTCCAACTTACCATCTTCCTGCCAAACTTGGTGTTTAAAACTTCAATGACACCATTTAATGTCCTTCATTAAATTTTAAACCTTCCCTTCTTATCCATTCATCAGAATGTATCCATAGGTCCCCTCCTTAATTTAACAATAGTTTAGGTTGTATTTTCCATAGCTAGGTATTCACCTAGGTCACAAGTCATTAGGATTTGCAAAAATTTGCATCCCATTTAATTTATAAAATCCTCCTAGGATAGTTATTAGGTCATAGGTTAGAACTTAACCCCGTAGTGTTTTAGTTAATAGGTTCCTTAGTAAGTTTTACAAACTTACGTTCATATCCAACATAATGCAGACGTTTCGTTCCAACATGCATATCTATTCCTTGTGCACTTGTATCAAAACTCTTACTACCTTACGCTCTCCAGCATTACTATGTGTATGTAGTTCAGAAATCAAACCTTTCCATTGGCAACATGGTGCCGAATAATTATACCTGTAACCAGGTTCTGAAAAATTTATAACGACCTTCAGTCTAGTTCCAGACTTCGTTCTAATTAGAAAGTAAATCGACAAAGTGATCACAAAGAAGGCCGCAACATACCTTGGATCAATGGAATTGATTCAAGGTGTGTTGTCAACAACAATATGAGTTCATCAAACACAAAAGTAAGCTCTGCAGTTTCACACTTTGCAAAACACAAGTTATAATGACCTCCGTCCCAAGTAAACAAGTTACAGTAAGCAAGGGTTCAGATCAGTAACACATTCTTTTTAAGATTAAAAGATATATCTTAACATAATTATCCTCATTTCCACAGTTACAACATCACGAAAAGAGGTTATCATAGTAGCTTCTAAAAATCAAGATGTTACATTCCTCCCTTCTTAAAAGAATCATCATCCCGATGATCAAATTAGCCAATTCATAGAGTTTTTAGGACAAAATTCAATTATTGTCCTTCCATTCATAAGTTCATACCAAAAATAGATTTAATCATTAAAATAGTGTTTTAAGATAACTATAAAATAGACCAATAATTTTCCATATTTGGTAGAATTATCAGTTTTTCGAATTCAATTTTGATCAAAAAAGTATGGAAAATAAGTTCTCATTTCTTTAAGATTCCCAAGTTGCACTTTCTTCACTGAACTGGTCCCACTAAACCTCACATTGATTCACTTCGTGATTTCTTAAGTTCAACTGGTGAGTGCCCAACACTCGAATGGGTTTAACCATGGTCATTCTTGGGTCTTAGACCGACAAGGAATTTCAATTCAGCACATGTGATAAATCTGATACATATTTCTTAAGAAAAGAAATATGAAAAACATCATGCATCTGTGATAAAGCAAGAGGTAAAGATGGACGATAAACTATAGGGTTGATTATTTCAACAATTTCAAAAGCTCCCACATAACGAGGTGATAACTTGGCAGCCTTGCCAAAAGTTATAGAACTCTTTTTCAGCTTGACCCAAAGAAATACCTTCTCACCAAGTTTATAATTCCTATCAACCCGCTTTAAGTCTGCATAACTCTTTTGCCTATTGGCAGCCTCCTTTAAATGTTCACGAATCATTTTAATTTGTTGTTCCATTTCTATAAGGATTTCTGGCCCAATTACCTCTCTATCCTCTATGTTGTCCCAACTAACAGGGGTTTTGCATTTTCTTCCATACAATGCTTCAAAAGGTGCCATCTTTAAAGAGGCATGGTATGTATTATTATAGGCAAATTCAACCAGCGGAAGGTATTCCTCCCATTTATACTACTGGTCCATGCAATACATTCTTAACATATCCTCTAAAACTTGATTGACTCTTTTAGTCTGTCCATCTGTTTCCGGATGATATGCAGAACTGAAATTTAGTTTAGTTCCCAAGGCCGCATTAAGCGTTTGCCAAAATCTTGATGTCATTCTCGGATCTCTGTCCGATATGATCAATTCGGGTATTCCATGCAATCTAAAATTTCATGTACAAACCTTCTTGCTAACACTGGTGCATCGTCTTTTAAATTACCAGCAATGAAGTGTGCCACTTTGGTTAGTTTGTCGATGACAACCAAGATGATATCATGTTTATTCCTAGACATAGGTAATCCTTGAACGAAATCCATAGTTATCACTTGCCATTTATACTATGGAATGTTGTGGGGGTACAATAATCTAGCGGATGCATATGTTCCGCCTTAACATGCTGACATTCCAAGTAGTGTGTCACAAATTCCACCACATCCTTTTTCATTCCCTTCCAAAAATATTGTTGCTTGAGATCAACAAGCATTTTTGTAATGCCAGGGTGTCTAGAAAAAGGTGAATTATGAAATTCAGCTAATAATTTCTTTCTTAAATCATTTGCCAAGGGTATATATACCCTGTTTTCAAACCTCAAAATTCCTTCATTATCAAAATGAAATCCTTTATACTTCACATCCTTTGGATCTGCAGAAAGTGTTGTTTTAACTTGCTGAAAATAAGAGTCAGATTCCATGACATCTTTCACCTCATCTTTAAACTGAGTTCTTAATGTTATAAGAGCAGAGATGTGCTTCCTACGACTCAGAGCATCTGCTACCCTATTTTCCTTTCCTTTAATGTAGCTTATATCAAAATCATACTGAGATAGAAATTCTAACCATCTTCGTTGTCTTGCATTCAGGTTTGGTTGAGTAAAAATATACTTCAACCCCAGATGGTTGGTTTTTAGCTCAAAAGGCTTACCAAGAAGGTAATGCCTCCACATTTGAAGTGCATGAACAATGGCAGTGAGCTCTAGGTCATGTGGAGCATAATTTTGTTCATGTAACTTAAGCTTTCTGCTTTCATATGCTATGACATGGTCATTTTGTAACAGAATGCCTCCGAGACCCTCTCCAGATGCATCCGTTACGACCGTAAAATCTCCATTTGGGTCAGGTACAGTCAGAATAGGTGTTGTAGTTAACTGTTCCTTTAAAATTTTAAAGGCAGATTCACATTTGTCATTCCAAACAAATTTCTTATCTTTCTTTTGTAATGAAGTGATTGGGGCAACAATTTTAGAAAAGTCCTTAACGAACTTTCTATAGTATCCTGCCAGGCCCATGAAGCTTCTTACTTCATGCACGTTCTTAGGTACAGCCACTCAATTATAGCTGAGATATTTGAAGGGTCTACAACTATCCCATTCTTGCTTATAACATGTCCCAAATAATGCACCTCTGCATCATAAAAGGAACATTTAGACAATTTACCATACAACCTTCTCTTCCTCAAAATTTCCAGCACTACCTTTAAATGCTCTTGATGCTCTTCGACATTTTTGGAGTATATAAGAATGTCGTCCAAGAAGACAAGCAAAAATTTATCCAAGTACTCTTGAAAAATATTGTTCATCAAATTCATGAAGGTGGCAGGTGCATTCGTCAACCCAAAAGGTAACACTGTGAATTCATAATGTCCGTACCTTGTTCTAAAAGTTGTTTTATGAATATCTTCTTCCTTTATTCTCAGCTGATGATATCCAGATCGAAGATCTATTTTTGAATAGACTGATGCTCCATGCATCTGGTCGAATAGATCATCAATCCTAGGAAGTGGATATCGATTCTTAATGGTTTCCTTATTCAACATTCTATAATCAATGCACAATCTAAGTGTGCCATCCTTCTTCTTTACAAAAATTACCGGCGCTCCCCATGGTGAGACGCTCGGTCTTATCAGCCCTTTGGTCAAAATTTCCTGTAACTGAGCCTTAAGTTCCACTAACTCAAGGGTGGTCATTCTGTAGGGTGCCTTAGATATGGGTTCGGTTCCTGGCTTGATCTCTATTGCAAAGTCAAACTCCCGTTTGGGTGGAAGACCTGGTAACTCTTCCGGAAATACATCACTGAAATATCTTAATAATGGATACTTTTCCATGAAATCATTATCTTCCTCAGCATTTTCTGTCATTCTTATGGCATACAAGGTGCAGCCTCTATTTTTAGCCCTTTTTAGTTGCATAGTTGTTACTTTCCTAACTGCAACCCCATGCTTTACACCCTGAATGATCAAGCTACTTTCTGCAGTCATCAAAATAGCAAATCTATTTTTCATAATAGTTGACCTTCACCTTATGTTCTCGCCAACCAATTAACTCCTATAATTATATCATATGACCCTAAAGGAGTAACATACAGGTCAACTTCTGTGGAGAAACTGGGCAGGTCAAGAATTGCCCCAAAAAGACACATATCTACTGTATGGACAACATTATTTCCATAATGCACTGTCCATGTCTTATCCATTCATTCAGCTTTCCTTTTTAATTTCATTGCTAGTTTAGTAGAGATAAAACATTCAGTAGCTCCAATATCAAAAAGTATGACTACAGGTGTACCGAATAACTTACTCGAACTTCGATGGGTGTGACTTGCTTTTCAGCTTGTTTGTTAGCCACCGCAGCGTGTATCCTATGCTGCTGATCGCGATCATCCTTCTTCAAAGGACAGTGACTCGCATAATGGTCCTTTCCATAGTTGAAGCAGCCTCCGACGGGCCCCTTCCTAGGCTCAAATTTATTTCCAGCCTTGAAGTTATCACTCTGGCTTCCATAGGACTTTTTTCCATTACCACTAATTTTTGCAAAGCCGCTCCGCACACTATTAACATGTTTTTTCATTATTGTTTTCTTATTATTATCCACAACAATTTTGTTTTTCATACTGAACCTCTTCCAGGGTCCCTTTTTAGGTGTAAGAGATGAAGAAGAGTTGGGAATCTTCTTCCTAATCTCCTCCCTATGAGTAGAGATTGCTCTCAATTTCTGTTCTTGTCTTATTTCCTTTTCGACAACTCCTTCCATAGTGGTCGACCGTGGACATCCACCTTGCCACCAATGATGGGATTTAGTCCCATTATGAACTTTCGTATCCTGAACTTCTCATCAGCTTGGTACTGTGGTACATACTTAAGGAGTTTAGTAAACCCTTCCCAGTATTCTATCACCGTCAGCCTTCCTTATGACCAATTCTAAAATTCAGTCATTTTCCGATCAAAAAAGAGTTGAGGCAGCCATCATTGCCTAAAGTAACTTTTAAATTGATCCCAAGTTATGTCTATTTTGATAATATTCAACTCAACCTTACAGTTGTCCCACCATGATGATGCTTCATGAGAAATCTGATATGCTCCCCATATCACTTTGGTCTCCTCGGAGAAGTTTCTTATTGTAAAGTACTTCTCCATTTCACTGAGCCAATTTTCAGCCCCATCCCCAAGTGTAGTTCCATCAAACTTTGGAGGACTTATTCTCTTTATATCATTTGTAATTTCAGCCGCTAATCTTTCCCTTTTATTTTCAGGATGATTAGGAACGTTCACATTACTATTATCAACACCCGATTTCCTCCATTGGTGTTGTCCACAAGAGGTGGTTGATCATTTATACTAGCATCTTCTTCCTCCTCCTCATTTCCCATTGCTTGTTGTTCCAAAATAGTCAAATGATCTCTCGTATCTAGTAGGGTAGCAAGGATTTCATCTAGTTTTTGGGCAGTAGCTGCTTCTCCACCCGGTAATGGGTTGTTTGCAACATTTCCTCTTGTTCTAACCATTTTCTATTCAATAAGAAAATGTAAACCTTATTAAATTGTGGACTCATTAGGTCCAAGAGCTGTAACCTTCAGCTCTGATACCAAGATGTAACATTCCCATTTTAAGACATTAGAATGAGGGAATTTATATATATATATATAACATTCTTTGTTCTGAATTATGTAATTCAAAACACACGACCAAGTTTTAATAATTGTTCTCTGTCCAATTAATGTAATTTAGAACACACAATACTTTTTAAAACCAATGTTCTCTATTCACATTTTTTTATAATATGGAACACACATTCAATGCCATTCAATCATATAACAGATACCATATGCTACTGTAATGACTTGAAGAACTATCGATCTCCCATTTTATGGCTCGAGTTTCAACGATCTCTCATTTCATGACTCGGCTACTTACCGATCCTTCATGTTAATCCATGCATTGTATACTAAGTATACTTGGTTCTCTTTACCATTTTTGGTTATCGAAGTGTTCCATTTAAGAGGCCTATCTGAATATCTATTACCGATATTCATCTGAAATCCTGCTTCTTAAACTAGGTGATTAGGACAACACAACCAACAGCTTGCGATACTTTGGCCAAATATTTTCACATGCTTTACATGATCATATTCCTAGACGTTACACACATCAATGGAATACATCCTTCACCTCACTTTGTCTGTTATCTAGAATGGTCTTTTCTGATCTCTGTCAGTCCTCTCATCCAAGGTTAAACTTTAACCCAAGATAGCAATATGAAAGAGTATAGGGAGGCACTCGCGGTGACTAAAGGTACGCAGACATACCTTGTCGACCCTAGTCGACTGCGTGTGTCTAGTTACCTTTAATCTTCCTGAGTCACTCTGTATACAAGGTCACATTCCTAACTTGGTCCAAGCTTATGTAAACTTTGATGATTCGATTCGGAAGGGCATTGTAACATGTCAGCTGCAACATTGTGTCGTCATGAAGGCCCCGCCTTCATGAAGACACTAGATTGTAGTTGGTGTGTGCCAATGTCCTACGGAATCCTCCCATCAAGGGATACACATCCAGCTAGAAGTATGATTAGATTCTTATCCTTAGTATTTTAAGAATAAGTTTCAGCAACCGTGTTGATCCTCTAACCTCACTGTTCGTTACAGTTGCATAGCTAAGAAGAACTTAAATTGTCTTATAGCTTAATATACATTTACTCCTTCTTACCGAAGGATTGCATATTTCCATCTTAGTTCTTTAATTTAAGCTTCAGACTAATAGTCCACTACAACTTAACGTAGTAAGATCAACTTACTAAACTTAACCAAGTTTTATTCGCAACCGAATTTAAATTCAGAATTCCATCTCATTAGACGTCATTTAAATGAGGCCTAATCCCAAATGAATGTATTCATTTATTCACTATAACCTTACTTCAGTTAAGGTTTGTTACGAGGAGATATGATTCCTCATACCGAATATCCTTTTGATCAAAACATCCCAAGGATATTAACAAAATCAGAATACAGAATTCAATTGTCTCTTTACTAATATTCATTAGTTTATATTCTAATTCTGAATATCATTCATTTAAGAGTTCGTATTCACTTTACTCTTTACTAATGTCAATTTAAAATCCTTATTGACCCAAGTATTAATTAATTACACATTCCAACTTAAAAGTTTTATTCAAGTAAGGAATAGGTATTATGTCCCTTTAAAATCTATCAACCATCATTTGAATAAATCCAAATTCAATGAATAAAATTATATTCTCAATCTTATTCAAACAGTTCCAAGGTGGTACAACCATTAAAATAACACACCTTCTTCTTTTACTCATTACTCTAGATTAAAATTCATACAATATACAAGTCCATACTACCAGACTTCATTCATGCCAAACAACATTAACAACTTGCAAAGAAAGAAGAATACAAGTTTTTCTTTTTCCAATTCTGGGAGAAGAATAATAAAATCTCAGAAAAGATCCATCCCTTTTCTAACCAGAAGAAGCATCATAAAACAACATGTCTTCATTTTTACTCATGGAAACCATCTGCAAAATTTACTTGCATGGGTCAGTTCATCGAACTGAGCATATTAAGAACTTATCATTAAAATGAGGTGCTCGTAATTAACTGTCTCAATAAAAGAACTTTGCTTTTATGAAACGTCTCCTAATAGAGATAAACATCACGTAATAGTTACGCACCAATAAGATTTAACAATTCTAACAACTTGATTTCAATAATTAGCATCATTTAAATAGTAATAATAAATATCAGCACACCAATTTCTATATTTCACCATTCTCATAGCTTTTTTTAATGAAAAGAAAAGATTTCATTCCAAACTTAGATAATACTAAGAGGATTATTTTCTCTAAACAATCACATATTAAGACAGCTATATGAATTGATTTATAGATTGTTGTTCGATTGCATGCATTATCCAACTCATTTCATCATCAAGAATGAATTCCATATACTGAGTCGATTTTTAAATTAAGATAGAACTTTCTTACCTTCAGGTCATCCACTGGACTTCAACTATATCAAATGCAAAAGTGAAAAGAAACCTTACGTCACAACAACAATCTATTTAACTTCCCAGAATTCAACAAACAACATAGTACTTCTTTCAATTCAGAAAAGAAGAAAAACAGTAGTTAAAATGTAGTCGCTTACGCCGAAGGCAGTAGGAAATTCATTCAATATCAAATAATAGAATTTCAACTGGATAAGAGAAGAAAATAATTATTACTTCCGATTACCCACTCAATATTCTCTTTCCTTTCATCACAACCGAACAGGATGATTTGAACAAGAAGTGATAACAATCAACGATAACAGTCAAGGAGAGAGAACAATTAAAACCAATAATCGAATGAAAGAAGAAGATTCATATTATCTCTTCTCATTGCTTAGCCGAATATCAACTAATTAGAGCTGACCTGTACCCATAGGATAATTTCTTCTAACAAGTCTATTTCAGTATTTAAAACTTACTAACCACCATTCAAGGAAGCATACTAGAGTTCATTTCCATCTGATTCCACAAGTATCAAAAACAACCGAATCTTTCAATTAAAATCGTTTTCAATAATTGTTCCCAAAACAAACATTTCCAGCTAGGTCTGAAACAAGCAAGAATGTACAGCAAGCTATATGACCATAATATCACTGTAATAAATAAAGAAACCATCTTTTCAACCGCAAGAACAAGAATCTACTCTAGTATGGTTCTAATCGAACACAATGAAAAAGTTCAGATATGCAGTTCCTTTATATATATATATATATATATCAATGGATTCAAGGAAGGATAAACGATACACTCTACTCCATTCACCAAATAACCAAGTTATTCTTTCTCAGTTTTAAATAATTTATTCCCCAACAAACATTCATGGCCTTCAAACCAAATATGGAGTCATTATATCGTTTTAAATCAAGCAAGGGTAAGACGATGAAATAAATTCATTGTCCCCAAAGAATTCATATTCTATGCACTGTAATACGACCAGAAAAATAACTCACGCAAACAGTTCCATCAAGCATTCTCACGGTTTTTCCAAAACCATTTACACGCACAAAACTTAGAAAACAATCTTCACATCACTGTTACTTCCATCAAATCAAACCCATAATGGGAGATAAAACCAAATACCCATTACTGTAAAAATTCAAACAGCAAGGATAGATTTCATTTCATTTACCCTCCTAGTAAAGAAAACACCCAAATCGTATTTATCTCAAAAAGACAACTCAACCCAGAAATCTCATCAAACATATCAACATTTTCATTTTACAAAAACATCCAATATAAGAGCAGAGTTCTTTTAATGAAGACGCTTAACAAAGAGAAAAATGGTTTAAAGAGAAGAGCTCAACATGCCTGTAAAACTTCTTGTTGCTTGAAGAAAACCACGTCCACGCCCTCAGGAGCTATTCTTTTCCACGGTGACAAAAACAAGGTTTTCCCAACGATCTCCTTACTTCCATAGGCTCAAAAACAACCATGGGTAAGCAAAACAACAACAACAATGACTAGAATAGTTGCAGGTTTGAAAGAAATGTAGAGCAAAAACTCAAAACCCGAATGAACAACAATAACCACAAAAATTCCTCTTTCCCCTTTCCAAGGTGAGCTGGTCACCAAGACCGAGATCAATAAATGCATTGAATGCATTACTTTTTCCTCTATCTCCATGCCACCACCAACTCAGGTTTGGCGAGTTCCACCTTTAAATATTTGCATGTAATTTCCTTCTTAGCTACATTGCTAGTTAGATATCTCCAACTTCCCATGTTCCCGCCAAACTTGGTGTTTAAAACTTCAAGGACATCATTTAATGTCCTTCATTAAATTTAAAACCTTCCCTTCTTATCCATTCATCGACATGTATCCATAGGTCCCCTCCTTAATTTAACAATAGTTTAGGTTGTATTTTCCATAGCTAGGTATTCACCTAGGTCGCAAGTCATTAGGATTTGCAAAAATTTACATCCCATTTAATTTATAAAATCCTCCTAGGATAGTTATTAGGTCATAGGTTAGAACTTAACCCCGTAGTGTTTTAGTTAATAGGTTCCTTATTAAATTTTTACAAACTTGCGTTCATATCCAACATAATGCAGGACATTTCGTTCCAACATGCATATCTATTCCTTGTGCACTTGTATCAAAACTCTTAATACCTTATGCTCTCCAGTGTTACTATGTGTATGTAGTTCAGAAATCAAACCTTTCCATTGGCAACATGGTGCCAAATAATTATACCTGTAACCAGGTTCTGAAAATTTATAACGACCTTCAGTCTGGTTCCAGACTTCGTTCTAATTAGAAAGTAAATCGACAAAGTGATCACAAAGAAGGCCGCAACATACCTTGGATCAATGGAATTGATTCAAGGTGTGTTGTCAACAACAATATGAGTTCATCAAACACAAAAGTAAGCCTGCAGTTTCACACTTTGCAAAACACAAGTTATAATGACTTCCATCCCAAGTAAACAAGTTACAGAAGAAAGGGTTCGATCAAGAACACATTCTTTTTAAGATTAAAATATATATCTTAACATAATCATCCTCATTTCCATAGTTACAACAACATGAAAAGAGGTTATCATAGTAGCTTCTAAAAATCAAGATGTTACACCTTTTATGCACTCTTTCTCTCTCCATGTCTCCTTGGAAGTTGTTAATGTATGTTTAGATTAGGTGTCCTTCATACGGATGTAAGAGTAGTTAAGCATTAGGATTAGGAAGAGGAATATATCCTTCTCTTGAGGGTTATCTCAAGTTCACAAATACCATAGCTTTGGAGATAACCCCATGTTATGTAGATTACACCCAAATTCCCTATTCACATTTGGCCATTCAGGGGGGGTGTTGTAATTTTTGCGGTAATAGTTTTTGCATGCTCATTGGGACAAGCAAGTTAAATATCTACATTTCACAAGTGTACCACTATAGATCTAAAAATAATATCTATTGTAGTTATGCAGTTCAACATCTAGATCGGACTTCATTTCGTCTATTTCGTGTGTTCTTGTTTGAATTTCAGCCTTTAAAGGTACATGCTCAAACAAATTTAGAGCCTCCATCTAGTCAACAACCCATTCTCTCGAGTTACGTAACTTTCTCCATTCCATCCATCTCTAATTTATTTCCATATCTCTCCATATTCATCAATTCCATGAAGTTGTGCAATCATGACTTCATTTTCCTCTTAGAATTCTCACATGTAGTAGTAGCATCATTATTCATACTCACCTCCCAACTTGAAAAGTTCATTTCCAGTTACTACCACCACCTACCTACAGATCTTTATTACATTTAATATCAGCAGTACACATACGCATACAAGTAGAATGCATATTAGTTTGGCTATCTTCCAATCTACGAAGTTTTCAAAGGGAAAGGGTATGCAGATTTTGGAGGATATCCTCCACTAGGGTATTTTGAGTTATAGATGAAGGTCCAAGAAGTGGAGGAAAAATGGTGCTCTCAAGGGTTGTATCTTAGATACAAGAAAGAAAGATTTGTTTTAGGACCCCTTGTTTATGGGTGGGCCCTATTCCAAGTTATTACCGCTGCTTGCGAGAAGCTTTACTTCATGGTTGAGATGTTTCTAAGGCTCAAGGAGTGGATCCAGTAGTTAGAATATTTTGTTGATAAATCTAGTCAATACTATCAATGTGATACCCTTACATTTTCATCCTACAATTCTCTCCCCACTCCTATATTTGTAGCACCATATCAACGGGAGTCACAAGCACAATGTTTCCCATATGCTGCCCCTTTTGTGGAACCCATTTCTCCATCTCCTAATCTTCCATCCCATCTCAGTTTCTCTTCCCTTTTTCCTTCCAAACCTCAATCCCTCCAAAATATCCAAAGGTAATAACTTCCCATCCACCAAAAATAAATCAAGAACTAGTAGAAACCTAATCCACCACTCCTCCCACCTTCCCGCAGATCCATGTCGGGAAAAATATTATAAAGCTAGCGAAAGAGAACAGAAATAAGAAGAGCTAAGAAAATAAGAAATGATGAGAAGCTTGGTAATATTGACTCTCAAATTTAGGATTTATTAAATCCCTTTGTTGATTAAACCTATGGAGGAGGCTGAGGTTGTAGCATAAGAAGAGAAATAATGAGAATATGATCAACAATTGGTTTGTTTAGAATGAAGTTTCCATAAGGGCAACTTATTGTTAGGTGTTGTTGACTCATCACCAGTTGCATCATCGGTGAAGGAATAAGAAGCTGCTCCAAATCCAAAAGAAGAGGAGAAGATTTTTGCTAGAGAGGAGATTCATACAGTTTCAGAGTCTCTAAGCACAAAATAGGCCACGAGAAGAACCTTCAGCTTCTTCTTCCCACTTCATCCCCATCAAGTTGTAATGTTAAATAAGAGTTTGAGCTTTAAAAATTCATGTTCAAGGAAAAGGGACACATGGTGAGCAAGTTACGATCAAGAGAACACCATGGAGGAGGTTAAACCAAACTGCTATAGGACAACCAAGAGGAAGATTATCTGTCGACTTGGAAGATTGCTTCAATGGAGAGGATCCCGTGAGATCAAATCATTTGATCCTCCATTATCCACTTTCCAAGCATATGAGCCACATTGCCGTGGAGGAGAACATTCAAGTGCAGCAGCCTACATTTCACAACAACCATCTGGAGCCAAGATTGTAGGATTTGAATCTTCCATGCTTCACACCGTATAAGGCAGAGGAAGGAAACAATGATGAAACCATTTCCATAACAGTCATCATGGTAGAGGATCAGCTGTTTGCAAAAGCAATGCAAGGAAAAAATTAACATGCAAGAAGCCCCTTTTTCGGAAGTTCTGCAAGATGAGATTTTTGTGGGGTTAGCATTAGAGTAGTGGGAACATCCATTGGATTAGACCACACACCATCAAGTAATCAGATTCATTGGAGCCAAGGGAGAATCCAAAACTGGTCATGTCCATTTCAAGGCATGAGGATGATATTCAAAGCACCAAGGGTCACCATCAACACCTCCAGGAGTCTAATGCCAATCAACTTGAGGAGGTATTTTTGATTGATGTTGATACTTTGGTTATTTGGGTGGAGGATTGGCCTCTTGTAAGTTTTTCATTCATTCAAGTATTTATTATCGGTGCCAAATCATATGCATGGTTACTAATTGTGAGAAAGGAAAGCTACTTCTCTCTACCAATTGCAGGATTTGTTTGAGTTCACTTTATATTTGGTTAGTATAGAGTAGGAAGGTTTACTTTCAGCAAAATAAGTGCTTATATACACTCTACATACTCCATTTGGAGTATGTATGATTTCCCACTTTGTACATTGTTTAGTTTGGTTGTTTCTTATGCACATTATCTTAAAGTGGCGGTGTTCATGAGGTAAATCATATTTTGGGTAAGCTTTCAAAAGTGCATCTACCACCTAAACATATCAATTACAAGTCCAGAGTTCTCCATGCCCTAGCCTTGGTAAAATTTAATTTTGGGGGCAACTTATAAGTTTATCTAAAAATACCATAATCAACTTTAGGAGTATGAGAAGGTAGTTTCAATCCATATGCTAAGTTTGCGTGAGTCTAGGGAAATTTTTTCAAAAGGATCAGTTTTTCAAGGTTAGGCTTGACTCCATGCCCAATGAATACTTCAAGGAAACTAGTCACACATCTATTAGGAAGATGTCCCCGAGAAATAACCAAACTATTATCCCAAATTTACTGAACATTAATTTGGATAACTCATCATAAATATACTTAGCCATTAAAATGTTGCGATGTGTGGATGGCCATCAAAGTTAGCCCCAGAGGTCAAGGGATAAAATATCTCAAGATTACTCAACTAAGTTAATCTTCATGCATGGCTAGTTTGGTGAGTGCGGTGAAACAATCTGTCAAAGTTGCATGGTGAGTTAGAATCGAATCGGATGATGGCCAAACCGTAGATCGGGATGGACAGCTAGGTTGGTTAGGTGGGTTGGACAGAAATTAGATGGCTAGTCGGGTCACACATTAGGTTAGACACCTAGGTTGGACGGGTGAACCATTGTATGAAAGGCATATGGATGGCTCAAAGAAAGAAAATATGGTAGCTTTGATGGCTTCCAACTCCCCATGAGTTTCTCGTGTCTCGGGTTGGACGTGTACGAACATGTTAGATAATCATCCAACCTCCCAAGTTGGATGGCCTATGGTAAAAAGGTGGCGAGCATCGGGTTGTCGATGAGTCATAAAATGTATGGCCCACATGTTTAGATAGCCTCCAACCCATCGGTTTGACAATTGAGGTTAGGTAGTACACAAGGTTGGATGAATCATGTTTTTGGATGACTCGCTATTGTAAAGTGAAGTTATACGGGTCACGTGGTTGGACGACATACGATTCCTAAGCAAGGCAAAGGTAGGTGATTGAATGAAAAATCAACAAACATATTTAATGTACTATGGTGTCCATGTCTCCATCTCAAAAAACTACACTCAGAAATAGAATTTTTATGGGTGACCATACCTCTTTAATAAGGGTGGGTGGAAATTGGCTATATAATGTAAACAAACCCCATTTTTGTAGAGACATTCTGGGAGTTAGGGAAAATATTGAAAAATTTCTCTCAAATCCATTTGAGTTGTAAGACTTATCATGTTCCCTGAAAGCATATTATACATATATGCATCATATGTAAATGGTATGTGCATGTTATGAAGCAATAAAAATCATGTTTTGTGGTGTTTCCTCAACCCTAGCTCATTTTTATTGTGTTTCTCTTTCCTCTCCATTTTTTTGTATTTTGTGCATACTTATTTCATATATAGGTTCAAGTAGTTGTGCTTCATGGAGTGTAGACGGAGACTAAGGATTTGAGTGTGTATTACATTTTCCGACCTCTCCCAATCTTATTTGCCCTCTTCTTTCTCCCTCAACATGATATCTCACCCCCTTCTTCGGTGCTATCACCCCCTTAGTGTAGGATTTCCTTTTTATGTACTCTTTCTCTCTCCTTGTCTCCTTAGAAGTTGTTATTGTAGGTTTAAATTAGGTGTACTTCTACGTGCAGGATTAGTTTATCATTAGGATTAGGAAGAGGAAGTTTGCCTTCTCCGAAGGGTTATCTCAAGTTCACAAGTCCCACATCTTAAGAGATAACCCTATGTTGTGCAGATTACACTGGATGCCCCACTCACATTTGACCTTTCAGGGGGTGCTATAATTTTCTAGTAATAGAGAATACATAGTCAAATCATCAAGGTAAACCTGAATAATTACTTTAATTAAATCATCGAAGACAATTCACATTTCTCTATGAAAAGTGGCACCCACATTAATTAAACTAAATGGCATATAGTTATAAGAAAAGGTACCCTTATGCATGGTAAAATTGGTTTTTTTAGTCATTTGGATTCAAAAACATTTGATTATAACCTAAAAATCCATCTAAAAGAGACATCATTTCGAACCAAACTTGGTGTAAGATTTGATTAATGTTAGGAAAAGGAAGTTATCTTTAGTAATTTAAATATCTAAAATCAACACAAAGACAAATGTACCCATTTTTATTCCATACCAATAATAAATTGGAAATCCATTCAGACTATCTTATAGGTTAAATGACACCACCTTCCATCATTTTCCCAAGATCCTTATTGATTTTGTCCTATAATAAGGGGCTTACTCTCCTAGGTTTATGGCGTACAAGATTTATTTCTGGTTTGATAGGAATGTCATTTTTAGTAATTATAGTGCCATATCATTTTAATTACTTGTATGAACATGCTAACATATTAATTAATTCTTCTAATAACTTTATGAAAGCCTCTTTCTCTTTTTTAGTCAAACAAGCACCAAGATAAAAAAATTTTGGCTCTTCTTCTATACCTAGATTGATAGCAATGGTTTCACCTATGATCCTCCTAGATGGTTCAATAGATGAAGAAATATTAGGTTGATCATGTGGAGAAAACATGGATTCTAAACTTACCAAACTAGTAGGCAATTTATTACTAGACAACTGTAAATAATCACCGCAATTAAGCACATAGTCATCTGAATCAAAATAATTTCCTTTCAAAAAGGTGTCAATATGCTCATCATAATAGAAAAATGGAAAATTATTTTCTAGATCCAATATCATAAGCCCATATATTTATTTGAAAATTCAATAAATCTGATCGCCATGCTTGGGATTAGAAACACAAAGAGACATTTAATCAGCTTTAGAATTGAATTCTCTGAAAACGTTATTGATGTTAAAATATTCAAATTGTCCAATCAAAGACTAGACCTTTTGAGTATGAATATGAAGATGATTTTGACTATTTTTGTAAATATTTTTACTTGACTTATTATCAACTATGAGTCTCAAAACCAGCTAGCTTCTTGATGTTTAAACTTAAAGCTTGTCGTAATCCCAAACACAAAGCTTCAATGTCAAGAGTATTATTTATTGTTTCGAAAGAAATCTGAAAATCATAATTGAACTCCATAAATACAAGCATTTTGATAACCACACAAGCCCCATTTATAAACGAGATCATGCTCTATCAAAAACCTAAGCTAAATATCATCATAAGGAAATAATCTAGTATGATGATAATATTCATTATCAAAGGAATTAATATTCAAAATATTCATAACATAAGTTCCCTACCATTTTTTTGAATTTTCAAGTCACCTTGCCCATTTTCATGACTATTCCTTACAAAATCCATGTTTCTTAAAGTTTTGATGCAAGCCCCTTTTTGTGAAAATCTCAAAAATGCCTAAGTATTTAAAATGCATATTTGCATGCATTTCAGGTTTCAGGTTCCAAAATGCATATTTTAGTGCATTTTAGGTTTTGGGTTCCAAAATATATAATTTAGTGCATTTCATTTTTAGGTTCTAAAATGCATATTTTAGTGCATTTCAGGTTTCGGGTTCCAATTTGCATATTTTAGTGCATTTCAGTGTTTCGATTCCAAAATGGCTATTTTAGTGAATTTCAGTTTTGGGTTCCAAAATGCATATTTTATCATATTTTTGAGTTTCCGTTTCAATTTGCAATTTACATGTAAAATTGCAAATGAAACCCCAAACCCAAAATACAAAGGACTCAGTTGCATTTTGGGTTTCGGGTTTCAATTTGTAATTTACATGTAAAATTGTAAATGAAATCCCAAACCCAAAATATAAAGGACTCGGTACATTTCAAGTTTCAGTTTCAATTTGAAATTTAAATGTAAAATTGTAAATGAAACCCCAAACCTGAAATACAAAGGAATCAGTGCATTTTAGGTTTCAGGTTTCAATTTTCAATTTACAAGTAAAATTGTAAATGAAACCCCAAACCAGAAATTACAAAGCAATTCCCAACTTATCCCATGGAATTCAAAAGTTGAAAAGTAGGTGCTAACTTGCCCTAGGTAAGTCAATAGTTGAAAAGCTAGTGCCAACTTTTCTAAGGGAATTCAACAGTTTCAAATAAGGTCTTAAATTCCCCAAGGGAAGTCAGCGAGTTGAAAAAAAAGTTTCAACTTCTCCTAGGGAAGTTAGCAATTGAAAAGCAGTGCTAACTTCCCCGGGGAAGTCGAAATTTCAAATTAGGTCCCAACTTCCACTAGGGAATTCAGTAGTTAAAAGTTAGGTGCCAACTTCCCCCAGGGAAGTCAATAGTTGAAAATTTGGTGCCAACTTCTCCCATAGAAGTTAGCAGTTGTATTTCAGGTTGCAACTTTGAGTGGTCAAAGTCGCATAACCATCTGGCTATTTTTGTGGAGGAATTTTCATAATTTTAAATGCATCTTATTTTTAGAATGTAATTAGTTAAGAAGAGTAGCTAATATTTCTCAACCTTCTTAGCTATATATAGGAGGATACATTATGTATTCAGGATTTTTTTAATCTATTATATAATGAGGCTCTACCCTTTTAAGCACTTGTGTATAGGCTTAAGCCTTAATATTATTTATGCAAAATTGATATTTAGCCTTCTTCCACTTCTATGTGTTGTGTATATTGATGGTGAATGTTGTACTTGTGAATCTTTCTTTCCTAGTGTTTACATAATCCATTTTACCTTCATATGAAGTTAATTCTTCTCTTATAAAGTTGTATGCTATGACAAAAAAATGCTATCGTGATATTTGTGGAATCGTATATGAATGCCTTCTATTATTGTTTAGATTTATAACATTCATACAAATTATTTATGTTGAGAGTTAAAGATAGTAAGTTATGTATATTGTTATCCTTGTCTTAAATGTTTTTTTCTTGCATAAGTTTATCATTATGTTCTTTAACTATTGGTGCATCACCACATTCTTTATTCTAGTTATCCTTCTTCCTTTTCTCGAAAATATTTGAATAATTTGTAGTTATTTATAGTATCATAAGTTTTGCAGTTGATTCGTTTATCAAATGCACATAGTTTAGAATGAATTCAGCCTTATCCAGAGGTTCATCCCAAGGAGCCAAGGTCCCACACCTTAGGGATGAAGAACCCTACAATTTCATGCTAGCAATATTGATGTGTTCTTGGTGGTATTCAGCCTTTGGAGGCACTTCTCAACACATCTAGAGAATCCCCGATTAAAACCAACCAAATATATTACATTTCAGACCTTTTCCTTCATTCCTGCATTCATTTCCATGCCATCAATTTCTCATGCCTCTCCAAAGAGATCTTCCATTTCCTCTTTTCAACTTTACCCCTTCCACTTTCAATAGTGGGATGATATCCCCAAAAAACTCTAAAAACTTACCCTTATTCTATGGAAATGGAGATCAATCTCGTATTGATCACATTCAATATATAGTAAACCATTGTTCCATTCACAACATCAGAAAAGAGAAAAATTTCCTCAGACTTATTGTTTCATCTTTTAGAGGAAGAGAAAAATACTGGTAAAATAGTTTAGCTTCACAATCCATTTCCACATAGGATTAGCTAGGAGAACAATTAGATAATAAGTTGAAGGAAAATGAAAAGTTTATCACCCTCATGGAACATCTCAAAAACATATAGTGGCTCCAATGGAGTTTTTCTCTTAATTTAATACCAAGTTCATAAGGACTTGGTATAGAATTCCTTGATAATTTAGACCCTCATAAGGTATGTATATGCTAATTTGGTTGTGTTAATCCAATCCCTAGGAGGAAGCACCCTTCCTCAAGATTTTTCCATTGCATCACAAGCTGAGAAGATGCTCATTCAAGATGGCCAAAGGAGACCCATTCCCATTTCCACCATTCTCCCCTCACCATCTCAAATTATTCCTTCCCCTTGTGAAAAGAATGAAAAATCCATTGTCCCTCTCCAAAGGCAGGAATATCCTTTGCTTCCTTGTCTTTCATTTGATGCTCCACAATTTTATCATGCCTAAATTACTCATACTTTTTAAAAATCACTCCCATCTCAACCCAAAGCACTACCCAAATTCACTAAGTAGTGCACTAATTATTTCAAAAAATTTGGCATTCCACATGTTATCCCTACCTTCTACCCAACACTCACTAAACCAAGTTATCCTACAATGTTGGTAGAACAAGAAGTTTTATATGCTTTTAGAGAGAGGAAACAACCCATACAACACTCCCAACAAATTTTTTTAATGAAAACTCATACAATTTTTTTTTGAAAGGTTTGGTCAACATAGTAGGGATCATGTTTTGGGGGATTATTTTACTTCTCCAATTGATCAAATCATATCTCTCAAACACCAAAAATTTCTACCCAAACATGCAAAACATAAGTAGTCCCTTACTTATGTTTCATCTCCAACTATCTTGATAAAATAAGAAAATGTCATATCTACTAAAGACTAGTCTAACTTAGAGTGGGGGAATGAGAACGTGAGAACCATGAAAAAAGTTGGAATGAAAAAAACAAATCGGGAAGATATGAAGGAAAATTAGATTGGAAGTGGAGGTGAAAAGGATGTGTTTTTAAATACTTCGTCATCCAAGAAATTTAGTTAAGAGGAACTTTGGGTGAGCAAGATGTTAGAACTGAATACAATGATCCTCATTTCTATACATGTTTTTAACTTCATGCGCTTTTGGAGGGTTACGGTGATACACCAAGAGCTTCATTATTCAATGCAATAAAACAAGAATGGCATCAAGAATTCAAAGAGGATGCATTTGAGCTATTTATCTTCTTATTTGAAGAATTAGAGCATAAGAATACATGGGTGGAAATAGGGATGTTAGTGAAAGAGAAAAAAACATCAATTCCAAATGGGCTTACATACATCCACTATCAAGTGAAAGAAAATAAAATGAGAAAACCAAGAGGATCAGTCCTTACCCAATAAGATATCTGGTTGGTCTAAATTTGAAAAACATTTCCACCATCCATGCTCATTTCGAGCATTAGGAAGAGATTTAATGCACCAAAGGTCAACAATAATGCATCTCCTATCCAAATGTAGAACAAATAAAATAGGTATTCTTTGTGTTTTTATTGATACCTTTTTAGATGAGGAAGAAAATTAGATTCAAATTAGTTTTCCACTCTCCTTAAAGACCATATTTAGTTTCAAATCAGTTACATGGTCTCATTTTGTGAGGAAAGGAAGCTACTTCTCCCTACATGTATCAATATTTGTTTAAGCCTCCTTTACCTCTGGTTAGACTAGGGTAGGTAGGTTTGATTTGAATAAAATAAGTTCATGTGCACACTCTACATGTTTCCTCTTAAAGCATGTATGATTTTCAAATTTTGTACATAGCTTTTACACCTCTGGTTGTTGTTATGTTACCCTTTTTGGTGATGTTTCCTTCCTCTTATGTGCTATTTTTTTACTTCTAGATGACATTTCTTGTGCTCAAAGTTTTTAGTGGAAGAGGTTATGCTTCAGTTAGTTCATGTGTACCCTACAGCTTCTCATGTGCATTCCCAAGGTAATGGATTGGTTGAGTATAGTAACAAATACTTGATAAACATCATCAAGAGAACTATGACGAATAACTAGCGATAATGGCATACTCAATCAAGACTACCCTCGATCCAACAAGATCACCCTGAAAAGAGCCATTGGAAATTCCTCTATTTATGTTATGGGAAGAAATACTTTCATTATTCTTCATTTAAGGATTTAATTAACTCTTATACACAATAAACTTGATTGAGGCTACTATAAATTTTCTTAGAAAGAAAGAATTCTATGAAGGTCACCAAAAATGTTGACTTTTCAGTCACCTTGCCCATTTTCATGACTATTCCTTGCAAAATATGTTTCTTAAAGTTTTGATTCAAGCCCCTTTTGTGAATATATTGAAAAATGATCAGCTATTTAAAATGCATATTTTCATGCATTTCGAGTTTAGGTTCAAAAATGCATATTTTAGTGCATTTTGGGTTTCGAGTTCCAAAATGCATATTTTAGTGCATTTCAAGTTTCCAAAATGCATATTTTAGTGCATTTCAGGTTTTGGGTTCCAAAATGCATATTTTAGTGCATTTTGGGTTTCAAGTTCCAAAATGCATATTTTAGTGCATTTTGGGTTTCAGGTTCCAAAATGCATATGTTAGCATATTTCGAGTTTCAGGTTTAAATTTGTAATTTATTTGTAAAATTTTAAATGAAACCCAAAACCTGAAATACAAAGGGCTTAGTGTATTTCAGGTTTTGGGTATCAATCTATAATTTACATGTAAAATTTCAAATGAAACCCCAAACTTGAAATACAAAGGAGTCAGTGCATTACAGGTTTCAAGTTTTAATTTACAATTTACATTTAAAATTATAAATGAAACCCCAAAATTGAAATACAAAGGAGTCGATTGCATTTCATGTTTCGGGTTTCAATTTTTAATTTACATGTAAAGTTTAAAATGAAACTCCAAACCCAAAATTGTAAATAAGGACCCAACTTTCCAGCTAGCGAGTGAAAAAAAGATGCCAAATTCTCCTTGGGAATTTAGTAGTTGAAAAACAAGTGTCAACTTCCTCCAAGGAAGCTAGCAGTTTGCAAACCAAGTCCCAAATTCCCCAAGGAAGTCAACGGTTGAAAATCAGGTGCCAACTTCCCCGGGAAGTTAGCGAGTTGAAAAGAAGGTGCCAACATCCCTAAAGGAAGTCAAAAATTCAAAATTAGGTCCAAACTTCCCCGTGGAAGTTAGCAATTACAAAGAGGGTCTCAACTTCCCCGGAAGTCAAAGGTTAGTAGGTACCAATGTTTCCAAGGGAATTTAGTAGTTGAAAAGTATGTGCTAACTTCCTAGGGAAGTCGATGAGTTGCATTTCATATGTATGTGCTAACTTCCCCGGGAAGTCGTAGTTACATTTCATATTGCACATTTGACTGGTCAAAGTTACATAACCATCTAGATATTTTCATGGAGGAAATTTTCATAACTATAAATTCATCATATTTTCATAATGTAATTAGTTAAGAATAATAGCTAATATTGCTCAACCTTTTTAGCTATATATAGGAGGATGTATTATGTATTCAATGAATTTTTGATCTATTGTATAAAGAGGATCTATCATTTTGAGCACTTATGTACTTGACTCAAGCCTTAATATTATTTATGTAAAACTGATATCTAACCTTCTTCCATTACTATGTATTGCATATATTTATAGTGAATATTGTACTTTTAAATCTTTATTTCCTAGTGCTTCCATAATCCATTTTACCTTCATATAAACTCAATTATTCTCTTAGAAATTTTTATTGTGACAAACAAATCTTATTTGTGATAGTTGTGGAATTGTATATGAATCCCTTTTGTTATTGTTTAAGTTTCTAACCTTCATATATTATTTATGTTAAGAGGTAAAGATAGGAAGTTGTGTATATTTTTATCCTTTTGTTAAATGTTCTTTACTTGCATAATATTTTTATTTTTTTCCTTAACTATTGGTGCATCACCACTTTCTTTATTCCAGTTATCCTTCTTCCCTTTTCTTAGAAAATATTTGAATAAGTTGTAGTTATTTCTATCATAGTTTTTGTAGCCTAGTATTTTATCGAGATACACACAGTTTAGTAGAAATTTGTCCTTCTCCATAAGTTCATCCCAAGGAGCCAAGGTCCCAAACCTTGGGGATGTTCCCATGTTGAACTGGATCTTCTAACTATTTTGCACGTACACGATCCAAGTGACAAATTTCAAATTGAAACCCAAAACCCAAAATTGTAAAGTAGATCCAAATTTCCCCGGGAAGTCAACAGTTAGAAAGTAGGTGTCAACTTCCCTAGGGAAGTCAATAGTTGAAGAGAAAGTTCTAACTTCCACCGGGAAGTCGGTAGTTGAAAAGAAACTCCCAACTTCCCCGGGAAGTCAACAATTGTAAAGTAGGTCCCAACATCCCCGGGGATGTCGCAATTGAAAATCAAGTTCCAAATTCCCCTAGGGAGGTCATTAGTTTAAAATAATATGTCAAATTCCCTAAAGAATTCAAAAATTGAAAAGGAGGTGCCAAATTCACCTAGGGAAGTCGAAATTACAAAGAAGGTCCTAACTTACCCCAATTAAAAAGAAGGTGATAACTTCCCCGGGGAAATTAGTAGTTGAAAATTAGGTGCCAACTTCTCTAACATAAGTTAGCAGTTGAAAAGAAGGTCTCAAATTCCCCAGGGGAAGTCATTAATTGAAAAACAACTTTCAAATTCAAGTAAGCATTTGAAAAGTAGGTGCCAACTTCCCTAGAAAAGTCAAGCAGTTGAAAATCAGGTGCCAACTTTTCCTAGGGAAGTCGACAATTGAAAAGAATGTGCCAACTTCCTCGGGAAGTCAAGTAGTGGAAAAATAGGTAAAAAAAAACCTCGTGGAAGTCAGCGGTTGCATTTCATGTTATAGGTTTGACTTGTGAAAGTTGCACAATCATATGGCTATTTTTGTGGATGAATTTTTCATAATTGTAAATATGCCATATTTTTAGAATGTACTTATTTAAGAAGAATAAGTAATGCTTCTCAACCTTCTTAACTATATATTAGATGTTACATTATGTATTCAAGGACTTTTTGATCTATTGTATAAGGGGCTTTATCCTTCGAGCACTTATGTATAGGCTTAATCCTTAATATTATTTATCCGTAACTTATATCTAGCCCTTTTCCACTTCTATGTGTTGTGTATATTGATGGTGAATGTTGTACTTGTGAATATTTCTTTCCTAGTGCTTGCATAATCCATTTTACCTTCATATGAAGTTAATTATTCTCTTAGAAAGTTGTATGTTGTGACAAACAAATCTTATATGTGATAGTTGTGGAATCGTATATGAATCCCTTTTGTTATTGTTTAAGTTTCTAACCTTCATACAAATTATTTATGTTAAGAGGTAAATATAGGAAGTTATGTATATTTTTATCCTGCTGTAAATTTTCTTGCATAAGTTTTTCACTTTGTTCCTTAACTATTGGTGCATCACCACTTTCTTTATTCTAGTTAACCTTCTTCCCTTTTCTTGGAAAATATTTGAATAAGTTGAAGTTATTTCTAGTATCATAGGTTTTGCAACCTGGTATTTTATCATATGCACATAGTTCAAACGTAGGAAGTTGGCCTTCTCTAGAGGTTCATCCCAAGGATCCAAGGTCCCACACTTTGAGGAAGTTACCATGTTTCATTGAATCTTCTAAAAAAATTATGGACGCATGATCCAAGTGATAATAGTTTCTACAAAAGATATTTCTAATGAAACTCCTTCAATTGGTGTTCCAGACCATTCTTCTCTATGTATGAAAGCAATATCATTGCCAACTGGTGCCCAAGTAATATCTTTTCCTATGAAATCTCTTGTAGCCTATGACCAATCTCTTCCAAGAAACATAGCATAATTAGCAGGAATATCTAGGATATGTACATTTCTAATAAACCTTACTCTTTCATCTTGTGATATCTTAATGACTATGTCTTTGAATTTACCACAACATATACTATGAAGAGAGTCAAAATCAGTCAACTTTATATTGTCATGTTCATACAGAATTCTTAATTGATCAACAATTGAATTAGGAATGATGTTCTTTGATGCTCTTGTATCTAAGTTACAATTGTGAATAATTTTATGTATGATTTTAACTAACACATCGAAGGGTGAAATGTAATCAGGTGCTGAATTAAAATTATTTAGGACTTGATATTCATCATTATCTTCCTCACTATCATATTTTTTTGTTAGACATCCACTAATGGTTTTGTTTGGACCAATTTTTATGAGCAGCTTCCAACTTTTCAAATTGACCAGTTTATCTAATACTCTCAAACATATTTAAATTACTTGTATAATTTTTCATGTCACCCATAATATCATATCCAATTGGAAATATTGATGATTTCATGAATGGATTACCTTTATAGGGTGTATATTGAGCATTATTTAGTCCGTATAGTACTTCCTTTGAACCGGGTTTACCTAATTTATCCAATGATTTTAGTTTATAATGATTATAAAGTTTCTCCTTTCCTTTGGATTCATAAAAATTTTGCCTTTTGACAATATTTTTGGCATAATCCTTAGAATGAGTTTGAATTGCATTCACACTAGAATTTAAAAAAAACTACACATTTCTGAAATATTCTCACCTTCCACAAACTTCTGTACTTTTTAGAAACTTTACATGTTTTAGGATCATGATATAATTCGAACACTCCGCAATACATATATGTAGGTTTAGCCTTGATTTTGGTAGAATTTGAGGATTCTAATAAATATGGATTTGATTAACTTACATATTACATAATGTTATAATAAATGTTTAAATAAAGATTACATCATAACATAAGTAAATAAAGAAATACTTACATGAAATAAATAACATAGGTGACAATATTTATACTTTGAAAACCCCAATATGGTAAAAACCACTTTGAAAATAACATTTTACTTCAGAGAACTTATTTTACATCCAATAAGATCACCTCCTCCTTTGAAACCCTTTTTACCAAGGGTAAAACCAAATCACTTGATTTGCACACCTTTGATATATTTCCCGAATATATCAAATGAGGACCTAAAGTCCTTTTTATAAAGGTGATCGGTATGTCTCCCACCCACCCTTTTCAACCTAAAATGTTTGACACATACACCTAGGTTTATAATATTTAATATTAGAAATATAATCATTTCATGATATTAAATATTTAACCTAAAGTATATACCTAGGTTAGCATATTTAATAATAGAAATATAAATATTTCATATTATTAAATATTAACCTATATATTAGTGATGGACCTATATACATTAAGGGTTGGCCAGACCACTTAATCATTATGTTCTAACACTCCCCTTAATGTTAAGTGGGATAACATAACATATGCCAATAGATTACCTTCCCCAGTAGTACACTATAGGATTTACAATCCTTAAACTATAAAGGTTTTAGGCTAGAATACAAGGAAAATTTTAGTGGCGAATATTCCATTTTTGAAAATTTTGAAAAGGCAAATTTTTTGGCACGGGTCAGTGACCTGTTCGCCTAAAAATTACACTTTAATTTTTTTAAGGGGTCGGCTTTGCCTACCCTTGAAAAATATCCCCTATATAAACCTAGATTATTCACCAGGTAGAACACTTCTACTTCACATTTTTCAACAATATGATATATCCCGTATTATAGACGCGCGACAAGGGGGTAAGTTATTGACGCGTGACAAGGAGGGTTTGTAGACAAGGAGATACTACAGATATTGACGCATAGTAGATGCATGACAAAGAGTTTGTTGACGAGTGACATGGAGTTTTTTTCGATGAGCAAGAAGAGGGCAGAGGCTGCAGATGCGCGACAGGATATTTGCTGTCGCACGTCAAAAAAATGCAGTGATGCGCATCAACAAGCCTTAGTGACGCGCGTCAGCCAACAGCCTTAGTGACACGCGTCAGCGGACCTTAGTGACGCACGCCACTAAGGTCCTGTGACGTGTGTCACCGCATTTTTTTGACGTGCGACAAGGAGGTACAATGTATATTGACACACATAGCAGACGCACGACAAAGAGTTTGTTGATGCGCGACACGGAGATTTTTGATGAGAAAGCAGAGGTCGGAGGCTGCGCAGACGCACGACAGAGATTTTTCTATCACACGTAAAAAAAAAAAAAGATAAAAGCATTGACGCGTGGCACAAAATCTCCCGTCCGCACGCCTGCGACCTTCTTCACATTGCTTGATAATCGGTGAAATTTTTTCATACAACCCCAAAAAATTTCCTTCCCGTGAAACCGGTTCTGGGGATATTCGCGTATTCTCCACCTCCAATTTCCGGAGGTCTCTTAAAATGAACCCTACTAGAATATCGGTTAAAGGAATAATAACACCTTCATCATACTCAAATTACCTTTTGTTACAAAAGGATTTGGAATCACAAAGATCATCCCATGATCAGTGGCTAAGTATGATTTGTGATTTTTACATGTTCTCACACGTTCTCATAAAAGGTTATTGAACCCAAGCATATAGGAGTCTTGTACAACCAAGGACCTCCTTAATAATATGCTTGTACTGGATGTTTACCAGTAAACTCAATAGCACTAAAGAGTTTACTGAAGACCACCTTTAAGATATTTCTACTCTTCTTTCTAAAAAAATCCAAGGAGGTATACATTCTCGAAGATCTTTTTACACTTTCTCGAAGATCGTTTTTACACTTGCCCGAAGGTATTTTACATATGCCTCGAAAGTATTTTTATAAAAACCAAGTTCCATTAGGAGGTGACATTTTCATGCACACTCCCCCTTAATGGCAACTCCGACAATCCAATCTTTTCACGAAAGTGAAAAACATTGTGGCACTCGGGGACTTTGTGAAGATGTCAAAACTGCTCTTCAATCAACATGAACTTGAGATTTATGTCATCACTTTACACATTCTCACGGGTGAAGTGTATATGTATCTCAATATTCTTCATCCTCTGATGTTGAACTAGATTCCTAATCAAGAGTAATACAACTCTAACCAGCATATAGAAGAGAAATAATTCCTTTAGCTTACATGTGTATCTCTACCAACAACCATTGCAGCCACATGGCTTCTTTAATTCTTCCATTATAATTCTCTACATCAAGTAGAAGAAATAGATACTGTTGATTGTATTTTTGTTCCAAGCAATGGTTCCTACACCAAAACACTTGAACACATGCAATATATTTTATAACACAACATTGGTATGGTTAGAATCAAAAAATCCATATAAGATAGCATTTTCATTCTTATTATAATGCAACCCATAATTGATTGTTCCTTTCAAATATCTAAAAATTCTTTTTACAAGATTCCAATGATCTCTAAAAAAGGTTCATACATAAACCTTGAAGTAATTCCTAATGTATAGGAAATATTTGATCTAGTTATAGTTAGATAAATCAAACTATCAACTAACAACGTATATAAAATAGGATCAACATTTTTCATCTGCAGATTTGGGATCAATATTTATTCAAACTTCCATTGAAGTAGAAAATAGTTTACAATCAATCATAAGAATTTTTTTCAATATAATTGTTGCATATTATGTTTTGAAAAATAATAATATAATTAAATAAAATCATACAAAATAACATGATGTGAGAGACCTAACTCATTCATTTCAAAGTATTGCTTCAATTTCTCTTTAATCCTATGAATTAAATCATGATTGTCACCAAACATAAGAAAATCATCAACATATATACATATAATAATAATATGCGATCCTTATTGCTTAATGAATATATCATTGTTAGAAGAACAATTAACAAAACCTAACAATTTAAAGAAGGAAACAATTTTCTCATACCAAGCTATAAGAGATTGTTTTAAACCATACAAGGATTTCTCAACTTTAAATCATAGTTTTTTTACCAGTTTCTTCAAATCTTGTAGGTTGAAACATGTAAATTTCTTCTTTTAATTCATAATTCAAAAAAGTATTTTTCTTATTTATTTGGTGGATTTCCCACCCAAATTGAGAGGCAATTACAATTAAGGCCCTAACAAGTACTCATTTTAGCTACAGAAAGTGTCTCAACATAATCAATACCAGATTTTTGAGTGAAACCTCTAAAGAACAAGTCTAGCTTTATGTTTGTTAATACTACCATCAACATTATATTTTACTTGGTATATCCTCCTAGACACTATAATACTTCACGGCTCAAGTTCATACAAGGTAATTAATGCATGGTACATATGATGGATTTTGGTCATTTTCCTAAGATTAATAGGATTTTAACTTTCTAACATCGATTGAGCCCAATTTAATTTCTTATTTAGAAAGATAAGAGTTTCAAAACATCTATAGCATCAAAACATCGTCATGACCATTTACTAAATCAAAATCAAAACCATCATTTAAAATCATTTAATGAAGTAACTTCAAGAGAAGAAGACAATACATGTAAAATTTTCACTAGATTATATCTAGACATTTCATATAAGCTTCGACAATTAACATGTCCTAACATTTCATGCCATAGTTTTAAATTATTCAAACTTTGAGATATAAAACAAGATGCAGAAGAGAAATCATCACAAATATACAAAACATTTATTTGAATTCCTTTAGCTAATTTTGTTTCATTTATATCCTTGATATACCAAGTATCCTTCATGCATGGATTCTAGTTGTGTCCATATCTCTTTCGGATGTTCGATATTACCAATGTGTAGAAGGTACTCATTGTTCACATTGTGTAGAATCATAGAAAGAGCCTCATGCATTCATTGCAAGAATGTATTCATGTTATCTTAGTTGCTTTAAAACTGGTGAGAGCAACCTTAGATCTAGAAATAATCGTCCAGGAGTTTTTTCGCCATAAATTTTGTTTTGACCCAAATGTTGTAGTTGGTTTCATTTAGGATTTGGATTTTGTCAAGACATAAATAGTTGGATGTCATTATTTTCCTAAACTTGTAAAACACACCCCATTATAATATACAATGTACCATAGAGTTAGATACATATTTATCGATAATAAAAACAACACTTTTAATAGAATTAGATCTAAAGAAACTATTTGATCATAACTAATTATGTCATTACAATGCATACTAATTAACCTCCCATGATCAAAATAATAACCTACAATATAAAGGGCTCTGCATTATACCCCAAATCTATATAAAAATATTTCTGACCATATATAAGTGAAGAAGAGACCCCTAAGAATGCATAACAACTTCAAATTTCTGAAAAAATTAATGTAGAAAAAATCCGGCCAGCTTAAATTTGATGTCTAAATGACCATCATAATGGCTTATTTTTTGTCTGTCGTGACAATCATTTAACCATCAATTTTAACACAATGAAAGTTTCTTGAAACGCATACAAGCTTAAATTTGACGTTTAAATGACCATCATATTATCTTATGTTTGGTCTACCATGACGGTTATTTGACCATCAAATTTAATGAAACTAAAACTTGTTGTGTATTTCCAAAATGTGAAATTCCAGATTTCTTCTTCTGTATAATATTAGGGAGGTTATATTTTAACACATTATAATAACCTATTATAATTTATAATGTAAAAATATATACACTTTTTAAAAAAAAAGGTATATAGTTTATAGAATGTAAATAAAAAACAACATATAGTTCATAAAAATTATAAACTATAGTATATTTTTATATAAAAAACACATAACCCTTATTAAAGGGGTTTAAAGGACATAGACCAAGTTAAAATAATTTTACTAGGTGCAAGTAGATTTATGAGAGTATAGATTAACTTGCATATTTTATAGAGGGGACAAGTAATTTCACCCAACCAATGAAATAAATTCAAATCCCTATTTTCATGAACCTTGTCTCCTCCCTTCATTAACTCTTGATTTTACTCTACACACATTTTAAACTATGGAAATATTGTAAAATATTTTATAGAATTCTTACAAGCTAAAAACTTTAAAACTTTTATGTGGCTATAATTACCAATATTTTAATAAATTTTTACCACACTTCACGTGGGCCACCAATAAACTAGCCATTTTTTTAATTCTCCATTTAAGTGCTTACGCAGCTTAGAGGGAATTAGTTGTGGGTTGGGCATGCTAGGTTCGACCCCACCCTAGCCGTAGTGTTTAATATATTAGAATTTGGCGGCTAAAAATAGCAAGACTGCCATTGTTATTGGGCAACAACCACCTCCAAACCCCCTAGTGACAACCAAACGACCTACTATTCTTAGTGGAGAAAACCCTAATTTGAGTACACTCGAGTTGGCCTAATGATGAAGAACATGTGCTCTTGAAATAGAGGTCACAAGTTCAAATCCTGCAGGGGTAGGGTATGTACGCCTTGTTTGTAGCAAAGTTAGTTTCCTCCCGCATGTGAGTACGAGGTAGTCCCATATGCTATAAGCCACTTGTAGACCCAAAAACAGGTTGCCCCATGGCATCGTGGACTATAAAAACCTATTATTATTATTATTATTATTTATACTTGAGAGTTCCACATTTATGCCTGAGATATTATCTCATTTTATTCTCCACTCCCACTCTTATATAAAAGAAAAACTTTAAATGGGTTTATTTGTATAGTTTTTATAAACTATAAGATATAAATGAATGAGGTTTCCCCCTTACGGATACTATAAATGGTTAGGGACATATGTTAGGTTTTATTTGATAATTATTAAGATTTAAAAATTAATCCCTTCATGGTCAAACAATAAACACATACCCCTTTCGAAAAAATAAGCACTTAAGTTTTTTTTAAAACATATATAAACCAAATCTAATAAAATTTATATTTTAAGTGGTTTAAACTAACCATATATATATATATATATATATATATATATATATATATATATATATATATTCAAACTTAGGTTTATTTGTTATAAAAAAACTATATATACCTAGATTTATAAGTTAAGTTTAAATATGATTTAAACTTAGGCTTAGAATATGGTCTCTTCCCTCAATCCCATGTAATTTTAATATGGTTAAAGAATTTTAATATATAGTTTTTTTCAAAACTATATAAATTTTAATATGATGTTTATATAAATTATTATATAAACCTTATTCTATATTATATATATTTTAATTTAAAAATAATAATATAGTTTTCAAATTATATAGGATATAGTTATAGATTAACTATAAACTATAGTTTTTCAAATTGAATCATTTTAGAGGGGACCAAAGAACACGGGTATGAATTTACCTTCCGAAATATTTAACCTGCAAACATTTGAAATTATAGAAAACATGAAAATTATTTCATATAGTAATAAATCTTTTTTTTTTTTTTCTGTATGTGATTTTCATGCAAGTAAATATTTGAATCTCCTTTCACCTATGCACACATCAATCTCCAAACAAACATTAATTCCATATAATTTACAAAATGTAAATGAAAGTAATAATCATATCATATTACATCTCCCCCAAAAAAAGGGATTTAAAATTGAAAAACCCTAAAAATTTTACCGAGAATTTAATTGCATAAATGTAATGCCAAAATAAATTAGGGAAAAAAGAAGGGGACCAGATACTTTTAAATACCCTTTCGGTTTTGTTGAAAAACCCCGTACAAATTAAATAAATAATATACACAAAAGTTGATCATAATTTATTTAGTTTACCTCGCTGTTACCATGTTATAATTTGAGGATTCTAATAAATACAAATTTAATCAACTTACATATTACATAATGTTACAATAAATATTACATCATAACATAAATAAATAAATAAATACTTACAGAAATAAATAATACATGTGACACAATATTTATAGTGGAAAACCCCAATAGGGTAAAAATCACTTTGAAAATAACATTTTACTTGAGAGAACTTATTTTACATCCAAAGATTTATCACCTCCTTCTTTGAAACCCTATTTACCAAGAGTAAAACCAAATCACTTGATTTACACACATTTGATATATTTCTGAATATATCAAATGAGTACCTAAAGTTATTTTTATATAAGGTGATTGCGTATGTCTCCCGACCCACCTTTTCAACCTAAAATAGTTGACACATTCACCTAGGTTTATAATATTTAATATTATAAATATAATCATCTCATGATATTAAATATTTAACCTAAAGTATATACCTAGGTTAGAATATTTAATAATAGAAATATAAATATTTCATATTATTAAATATTAGCCTATATATTAGTAATGGACCTATATACATTAAGGGTTGGCTAGACCACTTAATCATTATGTTCCAATAGATTTTTTCTTATTCAGTTTTAACCTTACTCCGACCCTATAGATTTAAATTTTGAAGATGATGGGTGATTACTTAACTCTCTTTTAACAAGGACCATCTTATTTCCCAAGCTCGAATGGAATTCAAAATTTTGAATTCTCTCCAGCAGATTAGAAGATGATCTATCTTTAAAACAAATATTCTTTAACTTCTTTTCATATGCCAAACAAAATGTAAGAGTCTACTAAAAATCATAAATCTCTTTATCTCCTAATACAATCCTATACTTTGATGACAAAGCATTACAATAATACACTCGTAAAATATTTTTAGGAGGTCTTACTTTTGTAGGTATATTTTATCTTAATTTGGTGAAACAAATGGTAAAGTGATAAATGGTCTCACCAAGGTCCATGGTCATATTGGAGAGTTCATTAACTAGTTCAAATTCATATTTTTCCTTCACAAAACAATCCTCAAGATAATCTTCTATGGAAAACCATTTAGTGAGGTATTTATAAAATAGAATAATGAAATATTTATAGGATCTTCCTTCTAAATATTTGTGAAGTGAATCTTAAATAATCTCTTTCGTTGGTTAGTACTATGGCAACACATATTAATTTAAAAGTGTTCCTTCCCAAAAAAATTCTCAAGCCGATCTTCTATGTCAGACCATTTAGTGAGGGATTTAGAAGGTAGACTAATGAAAGCTTTATAGGCTCTTCCTTCTAATGTTTGTGAAAAGAGTCTTAAATAATCTCTTTCGTTAGTTACTCCTATGGAAGCACATATTAATTTGAAAGAGTCAAGATGATCTTCCCAAGAAGAACCATACTCACTTGAAAATTTAGGAGCTTGAATATGTTGGAAGCACAAGGGACCGAGAAGGGCGTGAATAAGTCCTACAAATTTCTCATTTCATTAATCATTAATCACGAAACTATTAATATTCATCCATTCACATATATTCAACCATTTTTTATTTAGTGTGCACAATACATTCAAACAACCATAACACATAAGAAGATGTACATAGACAAACGATATAAATGGGAAACCATCATGGGGAAGAAAACCAAATGAAACTATAATTATATTACACAAATCAAAGATATTTAGTGAAGAACCAACTTTACAAGGAGCACCACTCCATATTTTAGTATATCACTAATCCTACAAGGAGAACCAACCCCTAATTTAATAGAGAACCAAACCTAAAAGGAGCACCAAGCCCTAATTTACTGAAGCACCCACTCCACAAGAATGATACAACCCCTAAGATCACTAAACACCAACTCATCCACCTTATAATGATGATCTCAGTAATTTTGTTGCTTTGCCACAATTGATGAGATCTCTAATTCAGGTTTAAAAATTCTTTCTCAAACCCTCGTGCCTTTTATCGCTCTAGCTTCTTCCTTCTATAATTTCCTTAGCTATAAAATATTACACACATTCTACCTAACCTCCATCAACCTGTAACACCCTTTATCATCCTTCAAATCATTCCTTCATGCCTGAAAAACACTCCTACTTAAGTCTCACTTTTCCCTCCGAGAGCATTAATTCAAAAATGAACTCAAATTTCACCTTTATAGACTTCTCTTAATTAAAACACACCATATTTCAGTCCTTAACATTTATCATGACCCAAAAAATGATAAAATACTAATAAACTCATTACAATGGTCACATATCACCCATATAGGTTGACCATGACCAAAACCATCCATCTTGCACCAACAAGGCTCAAACCCCATCACTAGGATGAGAAAAATAAACTTATACAAAAATAAATAAATTATTCAAGCTATATAATTTCACTAAACATGTATAATATAACATATAATCATCAACCATGGCTGCGTATTTTCTTGGATCAATCAAATATTTCATAATATGGGCCCATTAGCTCATATCCTACACAAAACAAATGTTTCCAAGACCTTATATTTTATTTTGGGCCTCAAGACCACTCAAGATGAACTCCACCATGGAATATGACCACTCTATAAAAACCTCAAGAAATGTAAATAAATTTTATGCATGATATACCTCTTGAAACATCTACTGCAAACTACAATAACTTTCCTCTTCACCAAAATAGGTTTCCCAAAAACTAGTTATGTAAACACAACTATTGTACACCCTTTCTCATTTTCAAGACCTCCAAAGGCCCTCAAAAGGAACAATTTTAATCCCTCTTCACTCTCCAAGTTATATAAATTATCAAAAAATCCATTCAATGCCTCAACTAACTCAATATTTTAGCAAGAACAAACCTATCCTTAAAATAAGCATACCTTCTTTCTCATAAAAAGCTGACCTAAATGAAAAAACAAAAAACAAATCATCATGATACAATCAATAAATAATTGGAAATATCTCTGAATCATATTTCTATTAAATATTATAAATCCTTCCAAATCCAAGTGGAATTCCTTCAACCAAACCAATCTCTATAATCTACTTTTTATGCCTTCTTGGACTCAAGAATTGATCT
This sequence comes from Taxus wallichiana var. yunnanensis, assembly GCA_018340775.1. Lineage (NCBI taxonomy): Eukaryota > Viridiplantae > Streptophyta > Pinopsida > Cupressales > Taxaceae > Taxus > Taxus wallichiana. Next base: position 742,186,514 of record CM031238.1, on the reverse strand, counting down.
TTAGCCCAACTTTCTCCATCACCACAAAAAACAATTCCCAGCTTAACAAAAGCATGTAAAATAATTATACATGATTTCTAAGAACTCAAAAATTTTCACCATGTATTACCAACTTAAAATCATCACCTTGTACCTCATCAAGTCACTTACAACTCTACAAGAACAAGTATTCTTCAAATTTGACCCTCAAAGAAAACCTCGTAACTTATTCATACCTTATCCAATCATCACATTTGATATACCAATGGAAATATCTCTAAAATAGGATCATAAAACTTTAATGGGATCCTAACTCCTCTTGTATCTCCTACAATGTCAATTTTACTGCAAGCTACTCCAAACTACCCCAAAACCTAGTCTTCATAAATAGGGTACACTTTGCATTTTTTCATCTCAACTATCACCTTAAACTTTCATGAACACCCAAAAAAACTTAGGGTATGAAAACAATGGAAATTTAATTATCACCTTCTTTGGAGAAATTATTCACAAATTGAACTTTTTTAGAAACTAACATTTTTAGGTGGGACCCACATACTACCGATGCTCTAATATACCTTTCATGAAATATGGAAGATTCCTCTGCATCATCCAATCATAAGATTTACAAATCCAATCAAAAATAGGCTAGTACAAGACATCTTCTCTAAGTTGCTCCTAGCTAGGTTTTGTTAGGGTTTCAAACTAGTTTACCTTGTTAACAATCATTCATAAAAACTTTACCATAAAAACACCTCATTCATTTTTGAAACCTTCATAACTGACCTAAGAATATATTCCAAATATCTCAAGTTGCCATGAAAAGCATATAACTCACAACGAGCATCGAAAGTAAACTTTTATCACAAAACACATTGTTACTTACCTAGTTTTACCAAAACTTCCATATCTTGAAATTCCCATTACAGAGGACCTGAAAGTTTTCTTGAAGCATCATGAAAACATCCTATACCTATCCATAATCACCATATATATGAAATATTTTTAAAACTTTCTAGTCACTAAGACTTATTGTGACAAACTTTCCGTTTCCACATATTTGATTCCCAAGGACCCCGAAACACCACCAAACCTTAGAGTTTTGTTATGAAACTCACAATGCACCTTAGGTACACTACCACCATTCTTCTACCATGATCCAACATGACTGATTAGCTCCAAATATCCTACCTCTACACCATTCTACATTATATGGGGATAGGAATAGGCTTGGAATGACTTGACTCAACACTAAAAATCCATGAACTAACCTTGTTGAACTTATACAGCCCATGGATACCTATAACACACCTCTTGGACTATGAATGGACTCATAGAAACATCTAACCAACTCAAGATATCTCATAATATGAACCTATCTACAAAACCAAACACTAAGACCTCCTATAACTCACCAAACATGGACACTACCAATCAACCTTCATGTTTGACTATTGAATAACACCACATGGAGACTCGTACTACACAATGAACCATTTTCCATCAATGGACTTGACATAAATGAAAAAACTAATGTAGACACCTAACATTATCATTCTAATTCCCATGTCCGTGTCTCATTAGCACCTCTTTGTTATTACATCTAATCCTTATTCTAAGCCATACAAAATCTAAATCCCTTGTCACCCCTCATATTTATTAAATACATCAACATCATCACCATACTTACCTCGCATAAGTCCTTTATAATTAAATATATCAACATAACCTAGGTTATACACACATAAACATATACCCTCCATCAATCAATTAAACATTAATACCTATATAATCCTAAGTCCTACATAACATACCCCCTTTATTTAATTAATACATTAGTAATTCATATCTAAGTTATATATTATACCCGTTTATCCTTAATTAATTAAGTATATACTAACACTTTGTATCCTACATATAATACATATTTCATTATTCTATCAAAATCCTATTATCTACCAATTATCTTATATAATCTTATATTTGTACACTTAATGAATCAATAAATAACTCAAAAAAACTATGTTGCCGAAGCAACAAGGTTTTTTTGGGGGTTTCTATAGCTCTTCAATACAATTTTGATAATTTGGAGGTGGAAGGAAACTCTATGAACATAATTAACAACATTCTCTGGGAAAGGATCCATTTCTATTTCCATCCAAAACTCTATTAAGAGTATTAAGGAAATGTCAAATTTATTTGAAATTATTACCTTCAAGCATGTTTATAGGGAGGCTAACTTTGTGGTGGATTGTTTTGCTAATATGGGGGTTAATTGTGATGAGTTGACACTTATCAATGAAGTGGAAGCTCTTGATCCCAAGGTGTGAGCACACTTACATAATGACATAAATGGACACGTCACCAAATAATGTCAGTTCATGGTGTGTCAAAGTCATCATGGTCATTTTTCATAGGAATAGTGAGAATTTATTTCTAAATAATGTGAAGATCTGGGAGGGGATCTACTCGTGTGTCTGGAAAAATCCTTTGTTACCTCCCATGCCTAGAGAAATAAAATTTTTGGGCCTACGTGTAATCCTCTGGCTACCTAGAATTCTAGATGTTTTTGAATGGTTTTTGTGCGGCCAAATGGGTGGTGACCTGGTTAGAACTGAACTTGCTGATCTCGAAGGGGTGATTCCTAAAGCCATGGCTCTATTTGATAGCAAGGGTTTTCACAAAAAAAATTAAGGTCATTTTGAAAATCTTAGTAAAGATTTTTCCAGCACTTAGAAGACTACAAAAATGTGTGGTGGTTGAAATGAAGGGGATTAGCATTGATATTACTTTGTGGATTCGGTCGCCAAAGTGATGGGTATTCCTGTAGTTGGGAGGGAGGTCTATAAACCCAAAAAATAATCCTCTCGAAGAGATAAACCTATTTCTCAAAGGTAATGAAAATCTCACTTCCCACTTTGCTGGTTATCTTCGTCTATCTTTACCTAAATCTTTTGATGATGTGGCTCTCACCCTTATCCAATTTCTCACTCTTGAGGGCCGTCACAAATGCATTTACGCCTACCACCTACCTATGCTTAATCATTTCAGACGTGGCTAGGATTTTAGCTTCCCCTACTTTATTTTTCACTCCCTGAGTGCTTCTATCTCTCAATTCAAAACCAGAACGGTCTTTGTCCCGCTCCATCAAGGCTTTATTCTCACTCGTGTCAAAAGAGCTACTCTGGATATTGACAATTTTGGCTCCCTAACTAAAACTCTAGAAGCTTATGTGGATGGAGTCAACTCGGACTCGGAGGAAGAAGACTCGAGTGAAGATTCTGATTCTCAGGAAGGTGACTCAAAAGAGGATAAAGATGAGGTTGAGATTGTGGTGGCCCAGAATCTTAGGGAGATGAAATCCAAGTAGGCTCCTAGTATTCCTTTGAACACCAAAGGGAATTATACTAAATAGGATTCTCCAGCTCCTATCAATGTGTAATTGGAACAAAAATTCAAGACTATAGGGCATGTTGGACCTGTGATAGGGGATAACCATCTGGATAAAACAACGGTAGATATTAAGGAACTTAAGGGAGATATGATGCTCACCAAGAGCTCGGTGCGATTTTGTTCAATGTTTGGTATAAGATGAAAGTGAAAGTTGAGGAAGAGGTCATAATGGGAATGATAGAGAGATTGAGGTTTTAAAATCCAATTATGGTTTCATAACCAATGAGTTAGATGATTTTCATGTTATTCTCCACAGGTACATGGAGTGGAGTGTAATCATGATGAAATATACTTTTTAGCATCTCCAGACTCTGGGTCAGCTCGCTAATTACTATAGTGTTGTGAATAGTCACGGTAGGAAAAAAAATATGACTCCCAATGGTCTTGACTTGGTGTCTTTGGCTAGTAACATAGATGCTCTAGTTAAGGAATGGAAAAAGGTGTTGTAGGGGCTTGAAAAATCCTATAAATGATCTAGGGAGGGGTGTTTTGTTTTATTTACTATCTCTGTAGATTTTTGGCTATTAGTTTCTATGTTGATGTTAGTTCCTCTGTGTTTTTTGCTGCCATTGTCTCACTACTATTGGTCCTGGGGGATCCCGTTTATTATGGACTGTTATATTATCGGTTTTCTGATGGTTTTTAATGTAATTATCTTCTCTCATAAAGTTGTGACTATGTTCGGGGTAGGTTCCCCTTAACCCTTTTTACCTCTAATCAAAAATAAAATAAAATAAATAACCACCTAATATCTATCCTAAAACAAACCTAGATAAATTAGACAATATCTAACCTATTTCATCACTTTCCTAAAAACTCGAATAGGTTTCCATGTCAACCCAACACCTCCAAAACAATTAACAACTCACCCCTCAAAATTCAAAACAAGAAACCTTGATTTGGAAAATTGTTTCATCCATTTACTAAGCAAAATCTAAATAGACTTAAATCACTGGAGATTCGGGTAATCATTAGTGATTAATTAAGAGAATTTTTGTCTCTCTTTAGGGATCATCTATTTACATTATCAATTCCGAGCTTTTTAATTAGTATTATTGTGTGTTTAAGTGTTTGAATTATCATCCAAGAACATCCCGACATTCATTAGACATCTCTAAGGTGTTCCATAGCTCTTACAAATCAACATCCAAATCGATTCGATTGCGGAATTATTCAACTTCATGTATCACTTTCTATCAAGGTTATAGGTCTATACTCACCACGAATCGATTCCGGTATTTTTATTCATCGAGTTCATTTTCATCTATGAGTATTTTACATGTTTCAAACATTAATTTAATCAGTCAATCACTCAATTTTCTTAGTCTCATAATATTTTTCAGAATCGTCAATCGCGATTCCTATAATCTCCAAAGTGATTCCTATAACTTATGTTTTTCTATAATATTTCATTTAATCTCATTTATCATTCATTCTGAATCTATTTATATTTGACACTTTATCGAACATGGATTGTTTTAGATGGCAATAGGTGGTCCAACTTACGAGATAACTAGTATCTACTTATTGCTCATTGTCCATCATCCATTCTACTAGGAACAATATGACATCCTACATGATCTTGAGTTGTGTGTCATCTAGTGTGCCCCTTTGGATAATTTACAGAGAATATTTGAGTCCACTTAGTAGATTCGTGACACTGTAGAGAAATTTTGGGAAGCATACTTTGAGGTCCAGCACATCCAAGTTGACCTTTCTTGGTTTGAATATCAATACGAAGCTGAGTTGGAGGATTTAAACTTTGAGTTTGAATAAAAGGATGAAACTGACTATGAGGACTCAGATTCTAAATTTTATCACTAGTATGACACTAGAGAAGAGAATTCAGACTTATTTGAAGAAGGAAATCAAAAATACATTGAATAAGGTAATTCAAACTTCTTTGAAAAAGGAAATCCAAAATACACTGAAGAAGAGGATTCAAATTACTCTAAGAATTTAGATTTAGACTTAGATTCTAAATTTGAGCCATAGTTTATACCTTTCATTTCTCATTATCTATCAACTATATGTTTGTAATAAACTCATTTATTATCATCATATTATTGTGATCTGATTATCATAAATCTTATATTATTTTTCATACCCACTTGATTATGTAAAATCAGATTGACACCCTTGTGAGGAAGTCCTTTGATTTCTAGGGACTGGCCTTTGCCAAGAAATCCACCTCATATTTTACTAATCATATTTTTTTAGTGTCTATGATCTGCAGGTGTTCTCATAGGAAGAGAGCCTACATCATTTTGTATATAGAGCACAATATCAATTACCATCAGTCACATCCACGGGTATCACTAAACCCCATCATTCTGAGGTTGGTTAAATTTTATTTTCTTTCTTAGTGAATTAAGTTGAAGAGGTAGGATTTATTCTCAACATCTTGGCACACCTAGTGGGATGATGTCCTTTATCTCATTTATTTATTCATTTTTAAAAAATCTTTCATTGATCCGAATATCATATTTTTCCACATCTGGTTTTCTTTTGTTAATTGCAATGCGATTTGATCAATCACTAGTGATTCTTGCAATTTTCACTTTGATTATTCTAAGTCCTTTTGATTACCTTATAGTTAGCATTCTAATCTTTATTTTCTATTTTTCTTCTCTATTTCTCGCTAACCTATTTTGCAAGTTGTTGTTTCGGATATTTTTCTTTCTTAATTGCATTAAAAATTGCTAAAAAAAGAGAAGCATTTTATCACAAAGTGAGTCCTAAATCCATATGTTTTCTTTCAATATTGCATTATCGATTTATCATGACCTCATCAAAATTGACATTTCATTTTCGGTCTTAAAACAAATAATTGCATCCTTCTTGCTTCACATAGTTTTAATTAGGGAAAATTAATTGGTTGCATTCACTTTGTTTTCTCCCACACACAAAAATCACTCAAACATAAAATATGTGTTCAAACATTCCTATCTAGGTGGATACCTACTTTTATTTGATCTCCAAGAAGAGAATGTAATTGGTGTTCGGATAAGTATTAATAATTGGTGTCGGTATAATGGCAAAGCACCTGTCACCCTTATTGTTGTAGGACTAAAAGGGAGGGGGTAAGCCCCAATACGAAACTTGTATCAACATCAACACAAATTTGGGACTCATGTACCTTTAGGTATATCAAGGAATTCATCCAAAACATACATAAAACCATCCATGTCTTTCCATTTCCTAGGACCTTTGTTATCCATTTTTCACATTTCACTTTTACATAATTAAATCAAGATGATATAAAAAAACTCATTCTCTTTTTTTGTCAGTTGTTTGTAATCAACCCACTTAGTTTTTTTCATTATAAGGTGAGTTTTTATGTTTGATTACTATTACACATATAACAATAATAATCACGAGATAAAACTTCAAAAACATGTTTACATCGTTATCTACACCATTATCTATAATGATGTCTTCCACATTAACTATGTCATTACAACATTATAACTCATTTTATCAACCTTTCACATCTCATTTATCCTCATTTATCTCGACATGATTCTAGAGCCATCAATATCATCCTATGTCCCTTATGGAACTTCCACCCTTCAGCCAATCCAACAATCTTATAACAACCCCATCCAACAAACTTATGATTATTCTTTACAACCAAGCTATTTCCAAATTATTTCTTCTCATCCCATGTCCAATGTATCCCATCAAGTGGTATTTTTCACATCTCATAATTTATTACCATCCTATCATAATCTCAATATCCCCCATGTTTCATCTAATCAATCCATATCTACTTAAATCTCCTTTTCAGTACCTCAGACATCCCAAATCCATTAAAATATCCCTCCCCATGCTCAATCAATTCCTCTCATCCAAAAACAACAACGTACTCAAAATTTTTCCATATCTCCCCACATCTCTTTGTCACAACCCACTTTACAAATAATATCTTCCTAAGTTACCCCTTTCTAATCTCCACATCAAGCACATCCACAAAGTAGAGTCATTCTACATTAAATTTTCATTAGTCAAATAAAGCACGTCCTCTTATTAATCCCTTCACATATAATCCTACAAATTATCCTTTGGAGGACCTTTCCAATAGAATAGATAATTTAGCAACCACTACCAAGGGTTCTAAACATTTTCTCACTTATAATAAATTTTGCAATGAACCCATCTATTCCTTGGTACCATATAAATCATATTCTCCAGATTGGGAGTTACCTAAATTCACTATGTTTAATGGCTAGAAGGATCATTAACATCACATATTATCCTTTAGACACTTGTGTTATCCCATTGTCCATGATCAAGATCTCCTCCTTAGGCCCTTTCTTATGTCATTGGTAGGGCTTGCCTTGGATTAGTATAATTCCCTCCTCGACACTCTTTGGTATCTTTTACACGCTTATCCTTTTTATTCCTCGATCAATTCATTATAAACGTTAATTCCAAAATTACCATTTCGACCTTGCTACTATGAAACAATCTAAAAATGAATCTCTTGGAGACTTTGTCACTAGGTGGAAAATCACTATTAATAAATTTTATTTCCCCCTACCACAATAAAAACTAATCAATTTTTTTCTCAATGTTTTTCTCATCACATATCATCCTCTCTTTAGATCCACACATTCCAGACCTTTGATGAAGCCTTTTCCATGTCCAATAAATTAGAAAACCAAGCCCTCGTAGAAGGCCATATCAATCCTAAATCCACACAATTTCCATCCGATTCCCATAGGTATTCCTACTATTCGATGAATCCACACATGTTTCATCTGATTCCCCTAGGTCTTCTAAAATTCATATGAAAATACCACACATGATGCCATTACTTATCTTCGTGGCCTAACACCTTAGAAATGCTTAGTCCATATAGGTACTATACATCCTTCAAATCATACCATAAACTCTATTACACTGATTCCTCCCCATAAGGAGACCCCTTCATCAACATTTCTTCCCCTTGAAGACTAAAAACCCCGTAATAAATTTTTCAATAATCCTCATACATCGACATCACCTATTTCCACTATCCAATCATCTATCACCTCCTTATAACCTTTATATTACACCTATAAAGTCATTACTAAGAAAGCCTCCATAATTGAATATCTAGATAACCAACCACTTATTGAACTAATTGAAGAATTATAAATCTCACATAATCCACCTCAATCATGTCTATAGACAACATCTCTCTCATCCACATAAGAACCAATCCTATCCCTAACTCCTCATTTACCATATAACCTAGAACCTTATCTTTAATCAAACACTATAAAATCAAATACCATCACATCCAAAACCACATCCTCATCATCTAATGTGGGATATTTACCTTTATATAAATAAAACATTACAAAATCAAAACCAATCACATACATTGTGTCATCCTCATCATTTGCCACAAAACTCCCTTCTTTATCTAAAATCAACACTACAAAGTAAAAATACACATTATCTAAGGCCTCAATTTTATTGTCCATTTTGCGACCTCATCCTTTACCACAATCCAAATCTATGGTTTCACCCTTACCATCAATTTTGGGACCCCATCCCTTATCGTAATACCAAGTCACACAATCATACCCTATCTCATCCATAATTTATTACTACTCATCCATCATCTAATTATATCAATCCCACATCATATCCTCTCTCTTATCAACCTCACAATTTCCATATGATGTTTCAACACCATTCGACATCTATGAATCCATCCCCATCAAAAAATATGACATGTCCTATTGAACGTCCTCATAAATCAAAATCAAAACCAAAATCTCTTAATCCAAATCCCCCAAAAGGGAATTACATTGAAATCCTTGAGATACTTGTCCATGCCTCTCTTATCACATTACCACCCATCAAAACACCTAACCCACATACTCGAAACACCGTAGGGTACGATAAAAAAATGTGTGCTTATCATAGAAGCACATGTCATAACACAAATATTTGAAAAGCACTAAAATCCATAATCGAATGACTCTTCCTCATCAATGATATTTTCCTAGAAGAGGACCATCCTAACCCATCGTCAACATTACCAACATCTCCACCCTCATCAATGTCCTCAAGGACATCTGTAAGTCAAGGGGGACATTCTCATTCTACCATTAGCAAGCCTTTTTCAGACATCTCTTCAACACCTTCCATTGAAGGTCTTACAATATCATCAACACCTTCCATTGAAGGTCCCACAATATTGCCAACATCTTCCATTGAAGGTCCCTCTATCTCTTTAACACCTTCCATTGAAGGTCCATCTATCTCTTCAACACCTTCCTTTGAAGGTCCCTCAATCTTATCAACACCTTCCATTAAAGGTCCCTCTATCTTTTCAAGACCTTCTATTACATGTCCTTATATCTCTTCCACACCTTCCATTTAAGGTCCCTCTACCTTGTCAACATCTTCCTTTGAAGTTCCATCAATCTCATTATCACCTTCCATTGAAGATCCATCAATCTCATTATCACCTTCCATTGAAGTTCCATTAATCTGGTTAGAACATTCCATTGAAGGTCCATTGATCCCATTATTACCTTCCATTTAAGGACCGTCGGTCTCATAAATATCCATACCTTCCAATGAAGGTCTCTTAATCTGTTAGCATCTTCCATTGAAGGTCCCTCAATCCAATCAGTACATTCCATTGAATTTCTTCTAATCTTATTGATTTCCACACCTTACCTTGAAATTCCTTCAACCTTGTTAATGACCATACCTTCCCATGAAGGTATGTTAGTTTCGTCATCATCTACACCTAAGTCACGATAGTTTCCTACCGACATCAACAAAAATAGGGGTCATACTCAACCTAACCTCAAAAAAATTTTCTCATGTATTTTCTCATCACCTTCCATTGAAGGTCCTTCATCTCAAATTAGTACGGTTCACCCACCTATACGAATCCAAAATCAACATACACAAATATAAGGTAAAATAAAAGCTTCATCGTTTACCCCTCTTTACCAATCCATGTCTTCAACAACTCCTTTGTTAAAATATCCACATCCCCATTTGTTTACCATATACTCAATCAATCAAAATTAAAACTTCCATTATCCTAACCTGAAAGATATCATTCCTTTCAACACATGTCATCTCTATCCACCACATTATGTTAGGAGGGATCCTATTTGCTCGAGACTTTGAAAACCTTACTTCACACATCTCCCCCTTAACACGTCCTCATTAACCTACCTAATCAAATCCAATAAAAATTTCACTACATTAGAATGGAGTAAACGTGGAAATTTTTCCCCTAGTTGGATTAGTCCATATAGTATGGGCCACCCTTGAATTCCTTGCACTTGTGGCATGTATTCTATTAACACATCAACTATCATGTAATTAGTCACATAAAAGATTTTATTCCATTATTATCCAGTCATTTTGTCATCGTAATGATTTGAATGTATGTGGTTATCTCGGCACTATCCTAAATACACCTTAAATATTAGCACCACGACTCACTCATCACGTCTTTCATTTTGGATAAATTCCTCCTTGACAGAACACCGTAATCATTACACCCTTCCACCTTGTCTACCAATCAAAAACATGTATTGGGGAACACATGTAGTTTGTGTACACATATTTTTTCCTCCTTAAAATGATCTATTAGGGTATTTCCCGAGCTCAAAATGTATGTAAAGTCTATGGATGTTTCCTCAAAATTTAAAAATACAATAAACTGATCCCTCAAATGATAACTATTCAAAATATCAAAAATTAAAAATTAGACTGATCCCTCAAATGATAACTATTCAAAATATCAAAAAGTAAAAATTAGACTGATCCCTCGAAGGAAAACTACCTATCAAAATCATTAACCACTCCCTTGAGGTAAGGCTATCTTTGTAAAAATTGAAGTCAAAAATAAAAATATAGACCACTCCTTGAAGGATGGATCCCTATGTAATAAAACTTCTTGTATTGATCAACCTTCAAAAATTCAAATATCAAAATTATCCTAGGAAAGCGTCATGCATCGATCAACTTTCCCATTACAACAAAACTTCCCGCACTAATCAATTTTCATCAAAATATATGTATAGTTGGGGTATTTCTCCGTAAAACCTTTGCAAGGAAAATCTACTCTCCCATAAAACCTACATATGTCAACCCTTCTCATGTTCTAAAAAGGTATACATTACATCTCCATTTATGTCAAATATCATACGTGTGACTAACCATTGTTAGTCATCTATTATTTTTTTAAAGTCCAAAAGTGCAAGTGCTTTCATTTTTTTGTTTCCCATCACATATATATCAAATATAGTAAAAAGAAAATAATCGACATTTAATTCTTGACCATGATTTTAGAAAAAAACACATCATATCAAAAACATATATTTAACAATTATTAACCCTACCTATCAATATCATCATTTTTCAATTTACTCAATAAAATCAACATTCATCTCCCTCCTTGATTTGTTACTTTCATAACCATCGTCATGACCTCCATCTATGCCTCGTAAGCCCACCTTTATGGTGACATCATTTTTTTAGTCCTTTAACCTCATCAAATAGTCCAATTCTCATCCCTTTCACCGTTAAGTCATATGTCTATAGGACACAAACCCTTTGGTTCCCATATTACTTGAATTCAAAGTCTTGAAATCCACCTATGTGGCAACATCAATTTTGGTGATTTGACCTCTTCAAACCATCATATTTCTGCCATTAAGTCATATGTCTATAGGACATGAACCCTTTGGTTCTCCTATCACTTTAATTCTTGGTCTTGTAAACCTACCTTTGTGGCAATATCCATCATCATTCCTTTGACCTTGTTAAAACATCCATTTTAATTATTATATCATATGTCTATACAACATGAACTCTTTGGTTCCCCTATCACTTGATTTTATGATGAAATTTATCTTATTTCTCTACCTCATCTTGGGGCATTATTCCATCATTTCTTATCACTCCTTATCCTTGTATCTTTTGATTTATCTCTTCCAAAGATTTATTTCCTTTTAGACCACCAATGCCTAGTTTGAAGGGGAACACCTCATCATGTAATTACACATCCCCACTCATATCACATCTCATTTTTATCTCATGGCTTGTCTTAAAACCACTCAACAAAAAGGGGGAAAATGTAGACACCTAAAATTAGCATTGTTAATTATCATTTCGTGTTCGTTAGCACCTCTTCATTATTGCATCTAATTCATATTCTAAGCCATATAAAATCTACATCCCTCATCACCCCTCATCTTTATTAAATACATCAACATCATCACCATACTTACCTCACATAATTCCTTATTTATAATTAAATATATCAACATAACCTAGGTTATACACTTATAAACCTATACCCTCCATCAATTAATTAAAAATTAATACCTACCCCATAATCCTAAGTCCTACATAACATACCCCCTTCATTTAATTAATACATTAGTATTCCATAGCTAAGTTATATATTATACCCATTTATCCTTAATTAACTAAGTATATATTAATACTTCATATCCTAAATATGATACATATTTCATTATCCTATCAATATCCTATTATATACCAATTATATTATATAATATTATATTTTTACACTTAATGAATCAATAAATAACCACATGTTGTCTCTAAAACTACTTTACATTTTCCAAGTTAAATTTGAAATTTCGAGCTTTTGCCCTCCTAAACTATTTAAGCCAAGTTGAAAGTTCAAAGAAATAGCAAAATCCGTGCCCTAGTGCTATTTAAATCTCTGTTTTGCTCATTTTGAGAAATTCTCCATCTCCCAGTCTGTGCACGTAATATCCTCTTTACAATCTCCTTTTTTGATCAAAATTATTTGCTTGTTCTATGGCCTGGGTCATAAAATCATTGTTTTACCTCCATGGCTCTAGCTCGCGAAGGAAATTCAAAATTTGGACTCAAAATGATGAAGTTATCTTCCTCTGTGTATTTTTCCCACAGTCAGGAATGATGGGCATTTTCTTCCCCATCAAATTTTATCCCCATCATCCATGGGTACGTGGACATACCTAATTGGAAGGGGGTCGGTAGATAAATTTATGTTTTTGAGCCTCTTTGTAAAAAAGGAAAAAAGCTAAAAAGCGATCGGCAGCCCCGATCGGGATATAAAAGTAAAAGTCAAATTTTGAGCCCGCAGGGAAAAATTCAAAGGTGAAGCCCGTTGTTGCAAAGTCAAAGTGGATGAGCGGGCCATTGGGGCACTTTTGGAAATTTAACCGAATTCCCAAAAGTAAACTAAAATTTATAGAATGCTTCGTGGCTCCGCCAAGTCTCGGACCCACCGTTGAAAATTCAAAGCGGAGTAGCGGGCTAGTGGAGGACTTTGAGTTTTTAAGCCTTTTTCCAAAAAAGGGGAAAATGTTGAGGAAAGTGCCATGACCCCATTTCCAATCAGAGGGTGCCACATGTCAAGAGTTCAATCGGAGCAACGGGCTGGTGGAGGACTTTGAGTTTATGATCCTTTTTCCAAAAAGGGTAAAATGTTGATAAAAGGGCCGCAACCCCATTTCTAATTAGATGGTGCCATGTGTCAAGAGTTCAATCGGATCGGTGGGCCAATAGAGGACTTTGAGTTTTGAGCCTTTTTCCAAAAAAGGGTAAAATGTTGAGAAAAGGGCCATGACCCCATTTCCAATGAAAGGGTGCCACGTGTCAAGAGTTCAATCGGAGCAGTGGGCCAGCAGGGGAATTTGAGTTTTCAAGCCTTTTTCCAAATAAGGTTAAAATGTTGAGAAATGGGTTTAAACCCCATTTTTAATGAAAATGTGCCACGTGCCTAAGTTAAAAAGTTGAAGTGGGGGTGCGGGTCTATTTTTTCCAAATTTCTAAATCTCTAAAAAATCACAAAACGCAAAGGGCTTTCCCCCGTACCCTCTCCAATATCTTCCTACCACATGGATGGCCCGATTTCAAAGTTATAAGAGAAAATCAAATGGTCTGTATTCAAACTGGAAAATCAAATGTAACGTTCACATTGCAAGATCTGGTTTTTAACCCACCATGAGCATTTTCTTTGCAAAGGAGGAATTTGAAGAGGCATAAATGATTTGTAAATTCATAACCATTTTGGCATGAGATATAATGGCTCCTTAGATCCATTCCAAGGGCTAGCAATTGATTTCAAAAAGACCAGAGTGCTTTATACCTGGAAAAGACAAAAATGCCATACTTCTTCTATTTTCCCTTCTCCTTAGAATTTCCTCTATTCTCAAAGCTTTGTACAAACTCTGATTTAACTTCAATAATAAAAGTAGGAATTTTCACCTTTTTGATTGAGAAAATCATTAGTACCTTGCGACCAATGAATTTTATTTGGTCTTGTAGCTTCTCCTACGGATTTGTTTTTTTCTAACTATAAATGCATGCAAATGATATTTCTAATTAATGTGTGTGGGCATCTCGATATTATTTTCACAACATTAGTTTTTCTCCTACCTCCATTTCTACTCCCATTTCCCTTTCCAAGACAAATTTTCTTCTCTAGTGAGACATTGCTAGCTTTGCCACAGGGTCAGTGGAGTGCCCCTGTTGGATCTCTGGTCGAAAGGCCACCATTGAAATCCACCTTTTATGCATGCACCTACAGAAGCTGCACCATTCAAGTAGAGGGACTTAGATTCCCATAGCGTTGGCTTGAAACCCACAAATTTTTCCACAAGACAAATTTTCTCACCAACACCACCCAATATCTATCCCGCAAAATACTATCTAAGTTAGACAATATCTAACGTATTTCATCACTTCCCTAAAAACTCGACACATTTCCATGCCAACCCAACACTTCCCAAAAAATTAAAAACTCACCCCTCGAAATTCAAAACAATAAAACTTGATATGGCAAATTGTTTCAACCATTTTCTAAACAAACCAAAATCACTCGACGATTGGGGCAATCGTTAGCGATTACTTAAGAGAATTTTTCTCTCTCTCTTTGGGGATAATATATTTGTATTTTCGAGTTTGAAATTTCAACTTATTGTTATTGTGTGTCAAATTGTTTTCGTTATCGTCCAATAACATCCCAAAATTCATCATACGTCTCCAAGATGTTCCATAGCTCTTGTAGATCTACATTTTGTCACTAATTGTGGAATTCTTTATCTTCTTGTATAACTTTCTATCAAGGTTAGAGGTTTCTCCTCACCCAACATCGGATTCCGTACATTTATTCATCATTTCATTTTCATCTCGTAATTATTTTACATGCTTCAAACATTATTTTAATCATCAATCACTTAATTTTCTTAGTATGATAATATCTACTATAATTGCCGCGATTCCTATTACTTATTTTTACTATTTTCTTTCATTTAATCTACTTTATCGGTCATTTCGAGTCTATTTATCTCTAACACTTTATCCAAAGATGGATTGTTTTCGATGAAAATAGGTGGTACAAGTCACAAGAATAGTAGTATCCAATCATTTCCCATTTTCCTTCATCCATTGTCTTTGGGAACAATACAACATCCTACGCAATATTGAGTTCTATGTCATCCACTATGCCCTTTAAATCATTTTTAGAGCATCTTTAATTCCACTCGGTGGATCTCGTGATCTTTAGAGAGAAATTTTGGGAAGCATACTTTGAGGTCTAGCACATCCAAGCTGACCTTGTTTGGTTTGAATATCAATATGAGCCTCCAAAATTTGATTCTGAATATGAGGATGAAACTAACTCTGAGGACTCATATTCTGAATTTGAGTACCAGTACAACACTAAAGAATAGAATCCATAATACACTAAAGAAGAGAATTCAGACTTCTTTGAAAAAGGAAATCTAGAATACACTGAAGAAGATTATTCAAATTTATCTGAGAATTCAGATTCATACTTAGATTCTGAATTCAATCCATAGTTTATACCTTTCATTTCTCATTATCTATCAGTTATATGTTTGTAATAAACTCATTTATTATCATCATATTATTATGATCTGATTATCATAAATCTTATATTGTTTTTGTACCCACTTGATTGTGTAAAAGTGGATTGACACCCTTATGAGGAATTCCTTTGATTTTTTAGGATCGGCATTTTCGAGTAAATCGCCTCATATTTTACTAATCATATATTTTTTAGTGTGTGTGATCTGCAGGTGTTCTCATAGGAAGAGATCCTACATCATTTCATATATGGGGCTCAATATCAATTACTATCACCATATCCATAGAATCACTAAACCTCATCATTATGAGCTTGGTTAAATCTTACTTTCTTTCTTAGTTAATTAAATTGAAGAGGTAGGATTTATTTTCTATAACTAACACACAATGACCAACAATCTCCCCCTTTTTCATTGATGGAAACCACCTTCAAGAACATTAATGACAACTAATAAGACACACACCTACGGGACCTCATTTCCAACTTTCTAATTTTTATCTCCCGCTTTGAAATCTATAAAACAGGATACTATGATGACACAACATGAGAAATGATAACACAAGACTAGAAACAATGAAAAAAATGCTCAAAATAGCTTACTTAACTCAAGTATCTCCCCTAGAATTGTAAATTCTCTTGTTTTACTCCTTAGGCAGCATATGAAGATCCATGGACCTTTGGTGAGCCTCAAAACAACTCCCCTTAACCGATACTCATTATTTTAGCCTTCATTATCACTCAACATCATCTTCTAGGTCTTTCCCATGCTTGAAAGCACCAAATATGTCTTTAGAGCTATTAAAACCACATTTAGGACAAAATTTCCCTAAACTTCTCATTTAGTGCATATTTGAAACACTTATCAAAGAGATAAAATCAACCTTATCATGTAAAAAATATTCAAATGCTCCCCACGGGTTTGAGGAACCCTACTCTAACTAATTTTTTTTTAAATATCTTTCTTATCTTTCATTCAATCGTTATATATGACTCAATATCCTTATCACAATCCCGTAACTCCTTCTCGGTTGCTTTGAACATTGTTTTCACGTTAATGCTTCTCACTAGGTCAAAATAACATGCTTAATTACTAGCATACCTATAATTTTAATCCTCTTTTCTATACAAGACTACAAATCACTTCAATTCATAAGAACACCTGATAAAATATAAGCACATTCTCCCCACATGAAAAACTCATTAGACCTAAAGATTTTATTTTCACCTTCTTCACAATCGATGTAGCTTTCCATTCTGTTATTTGATTTATATTTCATGATTTTTACTTCTTTGTTCACTAAGTAACACATGAATAACATTTAGTTTGTAAGACCATCAAAACTCTAATCTCCTTATAATCCCATAGAATAAGTTTTTATCTTCATAGTCCATCATTAATTATTTTGAAGCATTTCACAAATTGTCACGTTTATACCTTTTCAATCTAACTTTTCATTTGATTAAACCTAGATTTATCTTTAAAAGGTGCACAGACCTATCACATCTTAGTATGAGCCTCAATAATATACCAAACCTATATTTTCATTCAATTTGATCTTTTAGAAGCTAATGTGGATCTCTTCACAATTATACCAAGGATTAACATTCCATAGAGCATAGTTAAGTGCTAGTGATTAACAATGGATGTATCCAACATACAAAGAAATCCTAAATGTGTAAATACAAAAACAATTCACTTTTATAACTCAAATAACATTATTTAGATCTTCAATGTTGACTTAAAAACACCTTGGAGACCTCATTTTCTATATATAACTTTAAATTACTATACTTATATCTGTCATAGGTTACCGATGCATTGTTACATACATGAGACCCCTTAATCACATCTATACTGGCCACATTGGAACCCTTGCTAACCAATTTTTAGGTTCACTAAGCATACACACCAAGAAAACTTCAAAAAAATTAAACTTTGAAACTCTTAAAATCAATTACATAAATTTTACACATTTGTTCTTGCAAGTTTGAATTCACAATCTTAGTATCCTCTTTATCTTACTCAAGTATCACATTGTATTCTAGCACTCTAGATTTCTGAAGGACACCTTGAGACATGTATAGCACTCATATTTTCAATCATAACTTCATACATGATGGGAACACAACTTTAAATATATTTCACTTCTCAAAATTCTTATAATGATACTTGATGACATCAAGATATAGAAACACAAAGACTCACATATTCTTAAGATCACTTGAGAACCTTCATGGTGCAAATACTAACACTGAAGTTGAGACAAATAAATCACCTTGGTCATGAAACACTAACTCGGGGTAATAATATCATCACCATATTTGTGTACACATATACCTAAACATAATATAATGGGAACCATCAAAGTGGCTCCCCTACCTATGAGACCTTATAGTTACTTCTTTGACCTATAGCACTATAGTACTTGTACCTTTACAAGTAATGATTCTTAAATATAAAATGAAACTTGACACACTCTTCAAGGAACCCTCTGTTATAGTCTTGAGTCACTTGGTTCTACTTAAAAGGATGAACTTAAAGACATAAATCACCATACCTTAATGTTGTGTAGCTTTATGAGTTATCATCAAGATGTATTGAATAATCCTTCCTCAAAGATTAATATTGAGACACAACACCATCTAAATTGCTCTACTACCGATGGACTGATGATTACTAACATTCTCAAAGAAAAACCACTCATGAAAAACACTTGAGTTAGAATCCACACATCATGTAGGACTATCTTGATCACCTTACTTAGTTCATCTTATACAAAAGATGAAATGAAAATAACTAATAACTTTGATATAGATTCCTGAAGGTCTTCATAGCTTACTAAAGAAATATAAAAGAAAAAATTCCTTGTAGGGTTATTAGTTTCATATATTGTAATGCACTTGCACAAATATTTCTCACATCTCCACTGATCATTGGTACTTATTAATGAGCACTGTGAAAATTGTACTTCAGTATGATCAAATAAGCCATATTCAAGACGTATCTTGAGAATGAATAATACTGAAACCTATATTTCTACCTAGAGAACATCACGTTGTTCTCCTTAGAACCTATTAATCCTTTGAATATTTATTTTATATTAAATGAAAAACCTCATTTTTTGATTCATTCTTCTTGATGAGCTTGTAAAAACCCTTGTTCCTCTTTCTTGTTCATAATGCTCTTTCTACCATCATATCTCTTTCTAGTTTAGCACATATTGTACAATAATTTTCTCATGATAATTTGCATACCCCTTTTCACATCAAGGATCTATCACCGGCTTGAAAACACAAAATTTGGTTTGATATATCTTACTCGACCGAGCTACACCTTTTGACCTTTAAAACAACCGGCCGAGATGATTTTGTACCCGTTTATACCTTTACAATAATGGATAACATCTTTCATGTAAACCTTATGATGAGAGTAATTTTAAGAATCATCATGAGCATATATAAAACATCTCATACCTTTGAGAGAATGCATCTAGCCTATCTCGATTGTCATGTATTCAATTTTCTCTTCAAATTGACAAGAGACGTTCATAAACCAATATCACGATGAACATATTACATATCTTCATAAGGACATCTTTGACCTTATGCATAATTTTTAAGGATTTAAAGGCCACAATGAACTTTTATAGTGTATCATAGACTCGAGATACATTGAACACATTTCATGAAATCTCCAAGGAAAATCATACTTATATGCTTATGACGCTTAACATAGACTTTTGAACCCTTTTTACTTGAAATTTTGCGGAAAAAATCAAACCTCCACTTCTTCATGATTATGAAACATTATTTTAGACATTAAATTCTTATATCTCGACACTTTGTTTATCATAGCTCATGAAACCCACTTGTGATGACTTTAGACCTTAACCAAGATAATAATGAAAAAATTGATTCATGAGACACATCAAAATCTTCTTGATACCTCGAGATATAACATGAAGATAAACCTATGAAAAGTATAAAACTATCTCTAAAAAATTTTTGAATGAAAAACTAAATTCGACTTGGAACATAGAGATACCTCAATCAAGACACACAAACTCATGACTTGGTAGAGGAAAGGAATTTGACAAGAAAACACAAATAATACACACAAAAACACTCTCGTTAAATGAAAAAATGAAAAATGAGTACAACATACTCAGACTACTACAAAAATGAATAACTCAAAAACTCATGAATATATCACATATGTTGGACCCCTGTAATATTAACCAATTATGAAGGTGTGTGGGCGCATAGGGTCCCAAATATGAAAAGGTGTGCAAGGCAAAAGCATGTGAAAGAAAGAGTTAAGGAAGCACATAGGTCACGCGACACGCGAAAGGAGGCTTGGGACTTAGTCAATTTGGGAACCCAAGGCAGAACACGTGAAAAGTGTGATTGGTTACGCATGGATAAGATGCCAGCCTAGTGATAGGCTGGCCCAGGAAAGAGCATGCCTGGATGGAATCTTCTAGAAAATCATCATGAGATGGAGTGGAAATATCTCGCTGGAGGAGCATGCTCGCATAAAGAACCACATTCAACACTTGGTGCTAGATATGAGGGAACTGGAAGGTGAGTTGGTAGCGCAGGAGAATTATAAATACAAGTTCCTATGGAGTAAAAGATATCTAGAAGTATGAGGTATAGCGGGTTAGAGAGTGAGTGGAGCTCTATATAATTACTACGAGGGGATATTTGTATTCAGGAAAGAATGCACTAAGCATGGAGTTGTAATTTTTATTTTTATATTAGCTTAATTACATACTTCCAGTGATATGCATGACCGTGGTCCGCTCTCTCGTGACTCTCTCGTAATGAATTAATGAATATAGTGAGGTTACTCATTATATATGGACATGGATATCAATGGTTTTAATGCACATTTCTCTCATATGAGTTTTTTTTCCCTTCATGCTATGTATGAATGCTTATGTAATTATTTCGTCATAATGCATGTTCTGGATTCTATTAAAGTACTTGGTCCGAAGTGACTACAAGGATCTAGAGGCTTTTCTGAGCCCTATGGTTTTTGTTTGTTTTAACTTCCCTCATAAAATCTCTTACATTAATCATAGATGATGCTTCCCGCTAAACTCACATAAAATAGAGACTCGGTACCCATGCATGCCTCGGGTGAGCACTCAGCTTCTGCTAGGTGATAGGCTGGCACGCATGGGGTTCCTTCCTTTTATAAGGAGGAAAAAGTGACTATATATTGGTTCTCCGCTTCCGGACCTCCTTTCGAAGTTGTAGTGGGATATAACATACATCATGATCTCGTGTAATGAGTAATGACAGATCGATTGACATTGGAAAACATTGAGTCATGGTTCAAGAGCACAGAGGATGAAATTTCTTGGATATACAACACTTTGGACCTAAGTTTAATAAGTGTAGATGGGTAGAAGAGAACCTCTACCATGATCTATATGAGACCTTCTTCTGCTGCTTCCTAGAACTATATGAATGGCTTTCAGCCTATACGTCTAGATCAAGTTGGCATTATGGATCACATGTATGGGCCAAAGAAGACTACCAAAGGTTGCAAGATGCAGATCTGACATGGACCCGTGTTGTAGATCATTGGTGGAGAGGAGTACTAACTAGTTACACTCTAGAATATGCCATTTCCATGTATTCTTGTCTGGAGGTTGTTGAGTTTGAATTTCTGAGAACCTAGAGGAACGTTTCTACGTGTTATTCCTCTAGCTATGAAGATATTGATGGTTACCATGAGTTTAGAGGCTTTCCTAATGGTCAACTAAACCATTCTAAGTGTTGGGTAAGGGAGCTTGGGTGGAGGAAGATGGTAGATATCATGACAAAAAGGAAAGAGAAGAAAGACGGCTCAAGTATAGTGAAGCATGTGAAAGGGAGAGTGCTAGATGATGTGAGGCTACTAGTGTGATGGATCTATGGAGACAAACGTTGCGGGAAGGAGTTGAGGTTCATGGAGAGGATGTGGAACCTGAGCAGTCTGTGCTACCCCATCTTGGCAAGTGCGTGAGGGATATCCCTTCGGCTTTTGGTGAGAGTTTTCCACATGGAGAAAGGAGAGTTGTTGGCACATATCTGAACCCACCCAGTGACCTATCCTTGGAGCTTGGTTATCTTGATCCAGAAGAAGTGTTATTGACCCAGTTGATATCAGTGGAAGAGATAGATATGTGCCTAGGAGGTATAATTTTTCAGTTCCTTCTTCTATGGATGCACATATTCCAGTATTTGGAGGAGTATTTGGACAAGGGAAAAGTATACAAGCTTTTGGTCTCGCATCAGGTAGTGGCGTGGGACAAAGTAGTGGTAGTGGGGCTCTATCACGAACATCAACACACAGTTTAGTGGGACCGTGGGGGTGCTTGGCATAGCTCCTATAGGCCCTATTAGACCCAGTGGTTTTGGTGGATCTGATGGCTCTTGAGGCACAAAACCTAGTGGACCTAGTAGATCAAGTAGGGGAGGAAACACCGGTGGGAACCAAGGATCAGGCTTGGGAGGACAGGGACCCTAGCCACCACCTCAAGTATTCTTTGAAATGTCTTTGCATTTTCTAGATTACATGGGCATTGAGGATGCAGTGGAACATGTTAACAAAATGTGAGTTTCTATAGCGCGCGAAGGGTATCACAACACCAGAACAAAAGGCTAGTCATTTTATGACCACATTGCAAGGGCATGCACATAGCTGGTATAGAAAGTATGACCCTCATCAAACGGTGGTGGACTATACTGCCTTAAAGAATGCATTCTTGGCAGAGTTCCACATTCCTAAGTTTGAGCAGAAAAGCATTAGCGCTTTGAAGGAGATTCAGCAAGGAATGGCAGAGAGTGTGCGGGAGTATGATGCGCACTTTAAAACTCTCTTGTCTAAATTATCATATGATATCCATCCTTCTCAGCATGCACAATGGTTTGTTGGAGGATTGATCACCCCTTTTAGAAGGGCCTTGTCTCATAAGACTTTTACAGACCCATGCAAAGCATTGGAAGCTACCTTGCATACCGAGGCTATTGGTAGTATTGATACTGGCATTAGCCTATTCTTGGAGGCTCAGATTGCTGCTATGTCAAAACAATTATAAAAATTGTCTACGAACTCACCCATGACACTCACAAAGTGGTTTGTGGTGCATAGATTGTGAAATAGAGGGGCACGTTAAGGATAATTGCCCCCAGAGGATGGTATGCATTGTGACTATGGATTATGAAATCTGTCATGGGGACCATGATGCAAGTAGATGTCCCTTGTTGCAGCATGCGATTAGGAAGAATGTATCTTATTATTGAAAATTTAAACCTCCACAACCCATGATACTAAGGACTATAGGCTCATTGATCATATCCATGAGGCCATTGATCATGGGGTGCGCTAGACCAACATTTCCAGTGGTTCTAAAAATGATGATCGCCGCTATGAGGAGCGCACAGATGGAGGCGTGTGTGGAAGAGGTTTTCAAGGAGGATTTTGTGGTTGAGGTAACCATAGAGGAGGAAGGAGTGAGTTCCCATGTGAAACATGTTTCAACTATGGATATACATAACATTACAAACATGAGTGCCTGGACTTATTACAATGCTCATGGTGCAGAAAGAAGCATAAGTATGAGGAGTTCCTGGAATTATTTGAGCATATGAATCAGCAACACCAAAAATACAAGGGCATTGCGATGGTCAGCATCAAGAAGGTAGACATACAGTGGATGCCTCGGGTAACATAAGATGCAGGTTTGGAACCTGTCTTGGTAACAACAAGGGAAGAATCCGTATGCATGCAAGAGAGGTACCAAGATAGAAGACCTTGGTTACGAGGGAGGAGGTTATTCATGGAAAATATCTAGACCTGCGCATCAGAAGGAGATATATCAGACACCATGGATGTTATTCAAAGCTTATAAGGGGAGATCCAAGTGTCTAAAGGAGCAATCCAGGAGGGAGGAACAAGGAAGGAGAGTTGAGGCGCAAAAGGATGACCTAGATGAGGTCAAGGAGGTGTGTAAAATGCTAAGGCAGGAGAACATCATTCCTTTGCTAGGATCTTGGTTGAGAGAGAAGGTACCATGTACCGGAGAAGAGTGCAAGAGACAGGTCTTGCACGTGAACCTTCCCCCTCATAGCCTCAACTACGACAAGGATATTACATTGAATGCAGTTGTAGATGGATGGCTCCTCAGCAATATCCTCATTAACACAGGCGTGGAGGTTAATGTTTTGACTTTGGATGCATGGCATCAGATGGGGAGACCTGCATTACAACCATCTTCGAATGTGTTGTATATGGAAAAAAAAACTAAGGCAATGCCCATTAGTGTCTTGAAGGATGCAGCTATTACTATCTAGGGAGCCAAGTTTACTGGGGACTTTGAAGTCTTGGCACTCACCGAGGTGGAAAATTTCCCAGCACTATTTGGGCACCCTTCATGTTACAAGAATAATGCAGATCTTTGGTTCAAAAAAGGGTACATAAAATTTGAGAACAAGGAGAAAAGGGTCATTATACCTCTAGTCGATGGAAAGCCGACACCCTATATTGAACCATTAGGAGAAGAAGTTCTAGACAAGATTTATGTGTGCTCAATTAGAGACCCTGAGATGATACACCCTACCAATGGGGTTATCTAGTTTGAAGATGCTCAATCGGTGAGTAAAACCACCATCTGGAAAGTGAAAATTAGGCGCATGGAACTTACAAATTAATGGGACGACAGTTGAGAGGGTCAGTGACCAAGGCAACAAAGGTGCACACGGTTAGGCACCTTGGAGGAAAAGAACTACCTAAGTGTTAGAGGATCCTTCCCTAAGATCTTTCTACAAGAGGTAGAAGCTCAGTGGAAGGATGAGAAGGAATGGAGGGAGATGTTAAGTTATGTCTTTCTTGGCATAGCAGCTCGGTGGTGGGCCACACATCAGGAGAGCCTTTTAGAGTGGCGTGAGGTAAGAATTTCTCTCTTTTTATATTTTCTAGGAGTAATGTACCCACCATCATCAAGGAGTACCATGGGAAGGAGCCCACCTCTTTCCATATCTAGGAGTGTGAACGGGTCTAGAGAGAAGGTGTGGAAGCTTTTCCACCATCCCTTTAGGTGCACAAGTTGTATTCTACACTACAGGGTCGTGCACGCGTGCATGGCACATTCTTACGGAAACATGCCACCAGACAAGGAATTGGCAAGAGCTTGTGGCTGACCTTATTCAAACATTTGAATATCGGAGGACCAAGCCATCGGTTGATAAGGCCTTGTAAGGTATCAAGTGTCGTACCATGGGGGATAGTTCCGTGACGGAAGATCAGCTATTGGAGATACTAGGTGAACCGAGATTGAGGTGCATTTTGAAGAACTAGAGGAAGCAGAAGAGTTACAGCTTGAGCCTCCATGTTTGGAAAAGGAGAAGGGAAATTTGGCATATGTGATTGATGGAGAGGAATCAGAAATCTTAGATTTTAGCCATTCTGTAAGGACACGCGAGGTAGTGGACAAAGTGCGATGATTGCATGCATGCCTACCATGATCCTTTAAAGACGAAGAAAGTTAACATCAGTTCAGAAGAATAACCTAAGGAAGCTATTATTGGGGATTATTGGACAGAGAAGGAAGTATCAAAATCATTGATCTGCTACACGAATTTGAGCATTTATTTCTGCGCGGGTATCATGAGCTCAAAGGCGTCACCACTCCTTGAGGGAAGTGAAGATAAAGTGAAGGATAGTACTTGCCCAGTCGGGAAAAGGCCCTACCCAAAAATACCAATTTTCGTGTGAAGGTTATGGAGGAGATAAACAAAATGATAGCTTTTGGGATCATTGAGGTAGTGGAAGAATTAGAGTGGATAAGTCCGATGGTAATCAGAATCAAAAAATATGGGCAGATTAGGATTTGTGTGGATTATAGGGAATTGAATGTAGTTTGTGTCATTGATCCATTTCCAACCCCCTTCACTGAAGAAATTTTGGAAGGAGTCGCATGCGTCTGCGAAATCTACTCCTTTACGGATTAATTTTTAAGGTACCACCAAGTCCAGATTGCAAAGGAATACCAGGAGAAGAAAACTTTCACCACTGAGTGGGGAAGTTTTACATATATGGTCATGCCCTTTGGGTTAAATAATGCACTGCTTTGTCTTTTCGAAAGCATTCCAAGAATTCATCCATAAGTTTCTTCAGGTCTATTTGGATGACTGGACAGTATATGGTTTGGTTAAAGACCATTGTGACAATTTTAGGTTAATGTTTGAGAGTTGTAGGCAATTGAGGATATCCCTCAACATTAATAAATGTGTGTTCGCTACACCCTTTAGGAATTTATTGGGCATATCATATGTAAGGAGGGCTTCACGGTAGATCCCGCTAAATTTGCAGTTATTGTGGGATTAAGGGAGCCTTCTAGCTAGAGCGTAGTGCATAGATTCCTTGAGCATGTGGTCTATTATAGAAAATTAAGGGATATGCCAAGATTGCCACACTTTGTTAGAGGAGCTTGTTAGACATAAAATTTCCTTCCATTGGGGAGAGGCCCAGCAGAGGGTGTTTGATACATTAAAAGATAGGCTTATTATCGTGCCTATTTTACGGTTTCCCTCTTAGGACAAGCCCTTTCATGTTCATGTAGATGCCTTAGGGACCACCATTGGAGTAGTGCTTGTACATCTAGGCGAAGGGATTCTTGATCATCCTCTCTATTTTGTAAGCGGGAAGTTGACACCAAAGCAGCTGCACTTATACCACAACCGAGCGTGAGGCATTGTTAATGATCTATGCACTCTTCAAGTTTTGACAATATCTACTACCAACACCATTTGTGTTTTACACCGACGACATAGAATTGAAGTATTAAGTAAACAATCATATTTTGTAAGGGTGCATCTATCGATGGCTGTTGTTGTTTCAAGATTTTGAATTCACCATTGTAGTAAAACCTAGGAAAAGAAACTGTGGGCCTGATCATCTATCAAGAATTGATTCAGGAGAGGACGCGTAGAGTATTGAGGAAGCAATGCCAAATGCACAACTATTTAGGTTACGGCGTGCAACCTCGATTTAGAGGAGATTGTAGTATTCTTAAAGGAAGGTGTGGCACCAGATGGAATGAAGGCATTAGAAAGAAAGTAGTTGGCCATATGAAGGCATTAGAAAGCTCAACAATTGTGTTATTGATTCTGGTGCTTCAAACAATGTGATGCCTCGCTTAAGGTAGCTCATGCCCTAGGCTTAACCCTAACCCGTGCTTTTGGCTCATGTTACTTAATGTAAATTAGAGAAGTGCCATTGGTTGGGAGGATAAAGGATGTGCAAGTAGCCTTTGTTGCTTTACCAAAGAAGAGATTTTTAGCCACCATTTTGGTAGTTGATATTCCTCCTTCCTACGGCATGTCATTGAGTAGATTTTTTTCAAAAATTTGGGAGGAGAAATCATGATGGATTGGTCACATGCTCTTATTCTAGTGAATGGGAAAATGAAGAAGCTACTGCCTGAGAAACAAATTGAATATATTGTGCAAAAAATAGATGACCCAAAGGCACAAATACTTTATGCAAACATTGGTCATGGTAACTACATGATCATGTCACAAGATGAGGCTAACCATCCTAAGGAAGTGTTTCTTGATCCTAATGGTGTTTGGACTTTGGAATTTGATGGAAGCTGCTCCTTAGCTGGTTCTAGAGCTGGTGTGGTGCTTATTTCTCCTGAAGGGAAAATTCACCCTTTCTCTTTCAAGCTCCAATTTGAAAACACAAATAATATAGCTGAGTATGAGGCTCTCATCCTCGGTTTAAGCATGGAAAAGAGATGGGGATCAAGAATCTCATTTCTCGTGGAGATGCAAAGTTTCTTGTAAAACAATTCGAGAGATCTCTATCAAGTGAAGAATAAAAGGTTGAATCATTACAGAGCCTATTTTGGGATTCCATTGAGTTCCTTGATTCCTTTTCAATTGAAGCCATGCCAAGGGAAAGGAACACCGGGGATGATTCCTTGGTTATCTTGGGATCTCTACTGATCCCTCATCAAGATTTCTCCCAAGATAAATTCACCATTGAGATGATTCATAGGCATAGTGTGCCTAACAATGAAAACAACTGGTAGGTCTTTAATAATGATCAAAACTTACTTTCCTTCCTTAAACTCTGGAGATAATTTTGACCAGCTGTAATTTGAATGAGGTAGGAATCTTCCTAGAGAGTGTGTGCCTCCAAATGGAGAAGATAGCAAAGAATAAATGGAATGGCTACATAAAACTAAAAAGTAATAAGATACCTAAAGGGCTGGTAAGTTTGGAAGAGTTATTTGATAAACATGATGAGTACATCATGTCCAAATCTTCCAAAGGAGTTCAATAGTCACTGACTATGAAAAGATAAACACCGGGAGTCTTAAAAAACCTATCTTTGGTGGACATTGGAAAGTGCTGCACACAAGAGGAGAGGAAAAAATTAGAAAATTTGTTGAAAATGTATGCTGATGTTCTTGCATATTCTTATGATGATCTCAAGGATTTTCAACCAAAAGAGATGCAACATTTCATTCCTCTAAAGCATGGGATTAAGCCCTTCCGGCAGAAGTAGATGCGATAACCCTAAAATTTATGATACAATTTTTCAAGAGATCAAAAAATTATTGAAGGCTAAGATCAGTTTCCTCATTCACCATTCAACGTGGATTGCTAATATTGTTCTTTTCAAGAAGAAGAATGGTGAGATCCAAATTTGTGTTGATTTTAAGAACTTGAATCAAGCCTCTTTGAAGGATAATTATCCTCTCCCCATAATGGATCAAGTATTGCAGGTTTTTATAGGTTCATAAATGTTGTACATGCTTGATGGATTCTCAGGATATAATCAAGTAGAAGTAAGTGCTACCGATTAGCATAATACTTCCTTTACCACTCCTTGGGGTACCTTTGCTTACAGTAAAATGCCTTTTGGAATTATCAATGTTGGTGCTACCTTTCAGAGGGAAATGGACTTGGCCTTTGGCAATCTCAAGGGAAAATGCATAGTTGTATACCTTGATGATCTAACCGTGTTTTCAAAAACTAGAGCTGATCATTTCCAACACCTTGAAATTGTCCTCCAAAAGTGTAGAGAGCATGGCATCTCCTTGAATCCCAAGAAATCTATCTTTTTTGTCACCGAGGGAAAATTATTGGGACACATTTTATCCAAGGAGGGAATCAAGATTGATCTAGAAAGAGTCCAAATGATTTAGCAGATCCCTCTCCCCACAAACAAGAAGGGTGTGCACTCTTTCTTTGGCAAGATCAACTTCTTAAGAAGATTCATACCTGATTTTTCTGAACTTACTTTGAACATAGCCCACATGATGAAAGGGAAGTAGACTTTTGGTTGGTCCTCTAAAGGAAAGGTTACATTTGAAGACATCAAGAGAGCTATAGTAAAGACTCCAATCTTGGCATGCCCTGATTATAGCAAAGACTTCATTATCTATTGCTATGCTAATAAAAGTACTCTAGTTGTTGTGTTAACCCAGGAGAATGTTGAAAGTCATGAAATCCCCATAGCATTCATGATTTATATTTTGAAATCCCATGATATGAAGTACACCATGATAGAGAAACATGCTTTTCCAGCTTGTCAAATCAGTGAAACAGCTTTCATTTTTACATCCTCAACTCTCATTCTATTGTGTTTGTGCCTGATACAACTATTAAATCCATTCTTACACAACAATAATTTGGAACCAAGAGAGGCACTTGGGTAGACAAATTTCAAGAGTATGATCTTGACATCAAACCCACCAATCTAGTTCAAGGAAAGGGCTTATGTGAACTCATTGCTAAAGGAGCTGATGCCAAATTGTCTAAAGAGGAAATTGATATCCATGGTGTTCTTTTCCTCAACTCAACCGATGAATGGTATGCTGCCATTGCAAACTTTCTTACTTATGGATAATTTCCATCCCATTTGAGTTCCAATGAGAAGAGAGCCATCAAATAAAGGTCTTCCTAATATGTGTTGTGGGAAAATACATTGTTCAAACGAGGCATAGATGGAAGGTTTTTGAAATGTGTTGACAAAGATTAGTAAAGGAAGTTGTTCTCAACTTTTCATGACCAGGCCTATGGAGGTCATTTCTCTTCTGCTATCACAGCCCACAAAATCCTTCGTGCTGGATATTATTGGCCTACCTTGTTCAAAGATGCATAAAAGTGGGTAGGCAAGTGTGAAGCATGTCAAACCTTTGTTGGAAGACCCAAATTGGCTGCTTTACCTCTCAAACTAGTAGTGATTGAGGAACCTTTTCAACAATGGGGTTTGGACTTCATTGGGACACTCAATCCACCTTCAAGTGTAGGGAATACCCATGTTTTGACTGCCACTGATTATTTCACCAAGTGGGTGGAAGCCATTCCAGTTAAAAGTACTACTTCTGAAGTAGTATGCAACTTCATCAAGGAGCACATCTTAATAAGGTTTGGGATACCAAACAAGATTGTCACTGAAAATGCTTCCAACTTTTCTTCTTCCTGAGATGATGGATTTCTACTATGGCTATGGCATTTCCCTTGCCCACTCTTCAAATTACTATCCCCAAGGGAATGGGCAAGCAGAATCAACTAACAAGAACTTGGTCACCATTGTTCAGAAGCTTGTTAATGACTCTCAGAGAAATTGGCATAAGAAACTATAAGATGATTTATGGGTGGATAGGATTACACCTAAGAGAGCCATTGGAATGTCTCCTTTTCAAGTGGTATATGGAGTTGAAGCTCAGCTGCTAGTGACATTGGAACTACCAACCTTACATTTGATGAAGGCCATTGAGGATGCCAACTTTACCAATTCATTGGACAAAAGAATTATGTACCTCCAGAAGTTGAATGAAGACAGATTGCAAGTGGTTGACAAAATATCATCTCATCAACTCAAGGTAAAATCTCTATTTGAAAAAAGGATAAACCCAGAACTTTTCAAGTGGGAGATAATGTTCTTCTTTGGGACAAAAGACATGAACCTCAAGGAAGCCATGGTAAATTTGATTCCCTTTGGCTCGGTCCTTTCAAAATCAGACATTTTTCTAGTGATAATTCTTTTTACCTGGATTACATGGATGGTTCTCCTCTCCCACTTCCTTATAGTGGGCAATTTTTGAAGTTGTTCAAAACCTAGTAGTTTTGGCGGTCCCTCTGTACATTATGTATAGTGTTTTTCTTTCCTTTTTTGTTTTGGTTGGTTCCCTTCCTGTGTTCTCTTCTATGTTGGTATTGCTTCTTTTTGACTCTATTTCCCATTGGCTAAGACACTGATCCAATCTGATTACCCAAAATTCTCTAAGGTTCTTGATTTTTCCTCTTTCCTCTGCCAAATCATCCCTAGAAGGAGCCAGCTATTGTCCTCTCAATTTTTCCCACCTTTTCAAATCTAAATTCATGAAAATTAGAGCCTTGTCATAAAATAAATTTGTGTTTTAAACTCCTCATGATGCTTGTTTTCATTTTCCTCGCTTTGCTACCATTAAAACGTTTTACCTATTTTCAATAGATGGGAAATGATTTTGGTTCTCCTTTTATGAGTTTGAATGCGTGGGACCTTGCATATTTTGTTTTTTAACTTTTTTAGAGAAATAAATCCTTCATCGGGAGAAAAATGGCATTTTCCCATTTCCTACAACTTTCTACGTTCTTTTCCTTGTCAAATTCTTGCTTGGGAAGGTGAGGCTACGTGTTTTTTTCCCATTGGATGTGGTTGGGTGGGTTTCTCTGTGAACTTATTACTTTTGGTGATTTTGGGAAAATACGAGATTTTCCCCGCATCCCCGTCTCCGTCCCCGATTCGCTAGAGCAGTTTCGGCAGAGGTTCGGGTCGACGGATCTATTTTATTTTCTAAGGCATTATGGTAAAAGGATAAATTTTCAAGCTGAGGCCCACACCAATCACATTGTGCCACGTGTTCATGTTGAAAAGTCAACGGTGGGGGATTGGAATTCGAGGGGAAAGTTGGAATTTTTCCCTTTTCCAAAACAGATAAAAAGCGAGGCACATCCCCATAACCAATCGGTGGCTCCACGTGTTAAATTTTGAAAGTGGGACACATGGTTGTTTTTTTCGATTCATAGGTGCTTCGGATGATGGGAGACTTTGGGAATTTTAGCCTTGTTTCCACAAAGGGAGAAAAGTTCTAAAATGGCCCACACCCGCCCAGTGAAAGGAAAATTTCTAAGTTGAGGCCCATAACAAATCAGAGAGGGACACGTGGCCTACGTTGAAAAGTCAACGGCAGAGGTGTGGAATTTTGGTGAAAAGTTAGAATTCCTCCCCTTTCTAAAAATAGATAAAATCTAAAGAAGCACATCCCCACAACCAATGACATGGTGCCACGTGTTCGCATTGAAAATTCAAAGTGGGCTGGTGATGATTTTTGAGAATTTGAGCCTTTTTGTTAAAAGAGTTCAAATGGCAGATTTGATCCACTTTTCCTCAGCCACTCAGATGATGCCATGTGTCCAGACTTTGGCGAAGCCGTGAGGGTGAAGTAAATCAAGAAAACGTGCATTTTCTCCCAAATGACAGAAAATGATGATTTCTTCCCTAGGGCCATCGTTGTTTGGATCTTGCCACGTGTAGGGTCCAAATTTGAAGGTAAAAGGGGGAAAGGATAGCTGAATTCCCTCTTCTGGTTTTTATCGCCATTAACGAACCAGAGCTCTGCAAAGCACAAAAATGGCTCATTCTTCATTCTTTTCTCTGTATTTCTTGTCGTTTCTCCATGAGATGCATTTCTAGTTGGTTTTGAAGCTGAATTGATAAGTTTGAAGGGATGTAAAGTTTAATCATCAGAAAATAGATTTTATCGGGCATACGTGATAAAAAGGGATAAAACTTATCAATAAGCACTTGAGTGCTATGAAAGTGGTTAAAAGGTGGAAATGGTAGGACCACGTGAAGGAGAAAATCATGAGATGTCCCCTGCTAAAATAATCATGCTCGAACTGACGAAATATTCACCTTTTTGAACCTCCTGTTTTCATGAGTGTGTTTGTTTCATATCACTTTCCAAAATTGGATCTACAAAAAAATTATCCCTTTCGAATATTCTTTTCTTGGGGAAAAAGTATGGATGTATACAACTTTTTATAAATATATGGCTTTGGCCACAAGAAAAGGGGATTCTAGTTTTCTAGGAAGGTTGTAAATTCTAAAGTAATTCAATACAATTTTTTTTTCTTATTTTCCTCTGTTATATCTTTCTCTCTCCTCGCTCGATTCAATGGATCTTTTGTTTTACATTCAATAGAAACTTTGTGTTCTAGTTTGTGTGAATCTTTAGAACTTTGTGTCTACATATTTATGTAGGTGGTGAAGTAATTGATCCTTTTCTATATTTTCTTGGTTCAATGTGAGTAGGGAGATACTCTGCTATCTATATTTCCCAAAAGCATTGTTGTTTTCTTCCTTCTCCCATCTCTATATTCTTCCATTACTTCTGATTGATAATCTTTTAAGTATGAAAATGTTCTGGGATATCAGGGTCCAAACATTGAGAGTTGTATATCTGTACATTTATTTTTCTTTCTTTCAATAAGGGAACCTCTCCCATTAAAGAGGAGAGACTTGTTGTCCCCTGACTGTGGTTTCAACCCATGTTCTTTTCTGAAACCCAACGTATACTAATTATTGAAAGAAAAAGTACTGAGTGGGCAAGGTGAATCATTCCTAAAAATTTCTCATTTAATTAACCATTAATTTTAGAAACCATTAACATTCATCCATTCACATACATTCAACCATTTCTTATTTAGTGTGCACAATACATTCAAACAACCATAACACATGAGAAGAAGCACATAGACACAAGATATAAGTGGGAAACCATCATGGGGAAGAAAAACCACTGAAACTCTACTTATATTACATAAATAAAAGAGATTTAGTGAAGCACCAACTTCACAAGGAGCACCAAACCCTA
Source organism: Taxus wallichiana var. yunnanensis (assembly GCA_018340775.1). NCBI lineage: Eukaryota > Viridiplantae > Streptophyta > Pinopsida > Cupressales > Taxaceae > Taxus > Taxus wallichiana. The sequence goes on along the minus strand of CM031238.1, from coordinate 742,152,263 downwards.
GTTTAGTAGAGCACTAACCCCGCAAGGAGTACCAACCGCTAATTTAGTAGAGCACCAAACCTAGAAGGATAACTAACCCATAATTTAGTGAAGCACCCACTCCAAAATGAGGATACAACCCCCTAAGATGAATATTCACCAACTCAACCACTTAATATTAATGATCTATGATTTTTTTGCTGTCACAAATGATGAGATCTCTAATTCAACTCACAAACTCTTGCTTAAACCCTCATGCCTTCAACTTGATTTATCTTCTTCCTTCTCAAATTTTATTTTATCTAAAATATTACACACATGATCTATATCCTTCCTCAACCTGTAAAACCATCTATCATCCTTCAAATAATGCCTTCATACCTATAAAAAACTTCTACTTGGGTCACACTTTTCCCTCCAAGAAAACTAGTTCAAAAATGAACTCAAACATCACCTTCTAGGATTCTCTTCCTTCAAAATCACCATAGGTCAGTCTTAAACATTTATCATGACCAATAAAACATCATAACATCTTAATAAATTCATTAAAATGGTCACACATTACTGATATAGGTAATTCATGCGTAAAACCATCCATCTTGCACCAAAAGGCTCAAAACCCCATCACTAGGATGAGAAAAGTCAACTCATACAAAAAACATTATTATTAAAGATTCAAAATTCACCATACATGTATAATTTAACATATAATAATCAACCATGGTCACACATTTTCTTCTACCAATCAAATATTTCATTACATGGGTCCACTGGCTCATATACTTCACAAAAATGTTGTTTCCAATATCCTACCTATATCTTTGGGCATCAAGACCACTCAATATGAACTCATATATCATATTGTACCATTATATGTAAAATTAATAATATGTATGTCAATTATATGTTTGTTATACCCTTGAAACATCCACTGGTTCAAACCACAACAACTTTCCTCTTCACCAAAATAAGCTTCCTAAAAACTAGTTTAGCAAACTCAATTAGTGTTCATAATTTTTGTGACTTTCAAGACCTCAAAATACCTTAACTATGAAAAAATTTCATCCCTATTCACTCTTTAGGTGATATCAAGAATCAACCAATCCATTTCATTCCTTAACCAACTCAATCTTTCAAAAGAACAAACCTATCCTGAAAATTAACATACCTTCTTACTTACAAATTGACCTGAATGACCAAATAAAACACATCATCATGATAAAAGACATGCATAATTGTAAATATATAGGAATAAACTTTCTATAACAAATTATAACACATTCTAAATTCATGTGGAAGGCCCTCAACCAATACAATGTCTCCAAACTAATTTTTATGCCATCTTGGACATAATAACTCGATCATTAGCCCAACTTGCTCCATCACCACAAAAACAACTTAAAATATTAACAAAATGATGTAACATCCTTATAAATTATTTATAAGCACTAATAAACCTTCACTGTGGATTACAACTGAAAATAATAACCTTACCTCATCAGTCACTTGGCACCCCGCAAGAACAAGCATTATTCAAAATTGATCTTCAAAGAAAACCTCATAATATTTTCATACTTTATCCAATCATATATTTTGATATACCAATAGAAATATATTTGAACCAGATCACAAAAAAACTCTAATGGGCTCCTAACTCATGTAGCTCCCGCATTGTCAATTTTACTACAAATTGCTCCAAAATACCCTCAAAAACCAAATAAGTCATAAATAGTGTACGCTTTGCACTTTTTCATCTCAAATATGAATTGGAACCTTCATGAATAACTAGAAAAATAAAGGTATAAATACAATGTCAGTTTAATCATCACCTTATTTGGAAAAATTCTTCACAAATTGAACTTGTTTAGAAACCAACATTTTCAGTGGGACCCACATACTACCACATACTCTAATATACCTTTCTTTAAATATGAAATATTCCTATACATCATACAATTATAAATTTTTAAAAACCTATCAAAATTAGGTCGGTAAAATAAATCTTGTCCAAAGTGCTTCGACTATGGTTTTGTTAGGGCTTTAAACCACTTTACCTTATTAACGATCGTTCGTAAAAATTTGATTATAAAACCACCTCATTATTTTTTAAAGCTTCATAGATGACCTAAGAATATATTCAAAATATCTCATATCCCCATGGAAATAATACAATTCACAATGAGCATCGAAGGTCAAATTTTATCACAAAAACATACTATTACTTACCCGGTTTTACCAAAACTTACATGTATTGAAATTTCCATTAGAGAATGACCTAAAAATTGTCATAAAGCATCATGAAAACATCCTCTAACTTTATATACTCATCATATATCTCAAATATTCATGAAAATCTCCAGCCACTAAGACTTACCTCGTGTCAAACTACCTATTTCTACCTGTTTTCTTACCAAGGACCCTCAAACACCACCAAACTCGAGTTTTGACCTAAAAATAAGCATACATCTCAAGTACACTTCCACCATACTAAAATTATGTTGTACCATGACTGATCTACTCCAAATATCATACATCTACCTCATTCTACATGATCCATGACTAGGAATATGCCTCCTGAATGACACAACTCAACAAAGATAACCCATGAACTAACCTTGTTGACCTCATGTAGACTCGTAGAAACCTATCACACACCTCTTGGGCCATGAATGAAATCATGAAAACATCCAAAAAACTCAAGAAATCTCATTCCATGAACTTTCCTAACAAACTAAACACCAGGACCTCTTATTACTCACCAAACATGGACAATACCAATCAACCTTCATGTTTTACCATTAACTAACACCACATGGAGACTCATACTACACCATGACACCATTTTCCATTAATTTACTTGACATCAATGAAAAACTAACACACAATGGCCAATGTAATACTCTTTAATGATGGCAGCTTTAGAGGATACCTTCCAATTTCAATGGGGTTACCATTAAGCCAATGAATAAGGTTTTCTTAATCATTATCAGAGGCTTCATCATTAGTCTCATCATCCCTATTATGTTAAAAACCAAGTATTATGTTTTCATTGTGATTTGGATTAGGCCTTCTTTCTCTTTCTACCTCAACCTCCATGTTAAAGAAATCAAAAGAAAACATCACAAGCTAAAACATTGGTCTAACACAAATGTTTTAGAATCTTATTATCATTAATAATATCTTAAGGTAATAATTAATATTTATTTTCATATTTCAAGGTTTCTTCTTTTTCATTTTTTTACTCATATATACTTTTCTATGATGTCTTGTTGAGTTTGGATGTGAGACCTTACGAGCCTTTGAATATCAAGAGATTTGTTTTCTTTGTCTTTAAGAACTTCACTAGCTTATGCAAAATGTGCTACAGTAGTAGAAAAATCCAAAAGTATAGTTCAAATGTTAGAATTGACATCTAATTGAGTATTCCTAATGAGAAAACCAACTTGATCAAGAGGAGAAAAACCCCTAATGGTCATTTGGATATAATAAAGATCATATAGTTAGAAGAAATCTACTCTTATTGGAAGAAATAGAAATGAATAAAAAGAGGATATCTAGAGGAAATCCACTTAAATATGAGAAATAGAAATGAGTCCCCAGTAGAGTCACCAAATTTTTGTCGATAAAAAGTAGACTGAAAACTAATCAACCCTTTTTCCTAACACAAAATGTCAAGATGGAATCAGACCAGTTTAATCGTGATGATACTTAAGAATGGATTAAGCATGGGTAGTTTAAGTATAGGTTAATTGTGGACCAACCTAAGAATCTGGGAAATTTTCTATCTCTTAAAATCAAAGGGGATATACAAGACAAAAACAAAGAAACAAAATAAAATGCAAGACAAGACATGACAAGACCACTAATTATTAATTCAAATATCTTGAGAACTTTCCATCGTACTTCATATAAAATGATAAATCACTTATTAATGAGATTGATTTCTTTGATAAAAAAATATTATCAACCTTTATTTGACAGAGTGAATCCTATTGATTAGACAACCTCTTAAAAAGGTGAAAATTGTAAGTGATGATTTTATGATCTCGTATTTTTCATTTATTTGCCAAGTATAATGATCTTGAAGACAAAAATAGAACAACAAACAAAAGAAACAAACATAAACACATTATTCACATATATAACATATTTACACAATTTGCAAGATGAAAATGAAAATAGACATGTTGAAGAGAAACAAATTTGTATTTATTAAATGTACAATGATTGCCAAAACAACGTCTAACAAGATTCATGATTCAAATCAAAGCCAACATGGTTGTCAATCTGCATTTATCTTGAGATTAAAATGAAGATATCATTCAAGGCCTGCTCTGGATATGACAGATAAAAATATGCAATCAGCTTAGATGAGATATAAAATAATAAATCAGATAATCAATAAAATAATATTAAAATTGGATATACCTATTGTATCATAAATTCATACTCAAACCTCAAAACAATGTCATCATAACACCTATAAGATCACTTATCTCATAAAATCATATGCATAGAAATATTCCTTATGAAATAAGCTTCAAAAATTGCTACAATACATGATTTCTCATCAATAAAGTATAATCTTGATTTTAAAAATATTGGCATTTATAAAACCCTAATTGCAGAGTCACAAACGTAATAATAAGCAATAAAGTATAGATCTAACCTAAGAAATAAGCTAAATAAGTATGAAACCCTATGTGCAAAAGAGAGGACAAATAATTTAGCTGATTATAAAATTAATTCCAAAGTGTGCTTTGAATGAAAAATTATCAAGAGGAGGATATTTTCACAATAGTACTAAACAATTGCGTAATTGTCGGAACAAGATGGATCAAAGGTGCATGGAGTGGGTCATGGGTGCCTAAGTGCTAGACTATTATTTTGGGTGCGTGTGACTATGAAAATACTCAAAACCTAAATTTTATTAAGTCACACCACTATCGTTATACTTCGTTGTTTGTCTCCTTTATGTCGCACTATGCTAGCAAAACTTGTTTCTAACATGTAAAATAAATGATCTCCAACAAAACTACAAAACATATCAAATCCTAAAAATAAATAGATGCGAATGGGGAGAAAAACTAAACCTAACGGTCACCCGACAGAGTGAACTAACGATTGAGTGTTGTACCACATCTTAGACTCTATGTAGTTTGGTGTGCGTGTGTGTAGAATCATGCCCTAGGAAACTTGTATGCAAGATGCACTTGATAGCAAGAAATAACTAGATGTATAAATGTAAATAGATGTGTGGATGTCAAAATGATCTTCCTCTCCTATGAAGTGTATAAAAATTATGTAGTCCCTTATCCCTTGAATGATAGCTAGATGGAAGCTTTGATGCTCTTTAAATTCCTTTGGATGAAACCTTATATGATAGTAATAGATGCTTAGAGTTTGTTCCTTTAATATGGTCACATAGATTTTTATTTATATGGTTCCTTTGTTTTAATTTCATAATTTATGAATAAAATGTTTACCCATAAGAAAACAACATGCCAAAAAGATAAAGGAGGCACAAAGGGGTCAAGAAAGATAAAAAGAACTCGGGATGCCTAAAGGGGACAAGAGCACCTAGGATCTAGTGTCCAGAGTCAAGAAAGATAAAGTAATGAATATCGATCAAGGGCTATGGGGTGTGCAAGAGAAAAGAGGAAACTAGAAAGATAAAAAGAGGCCAAAGATAGATGTCAATTAATATTTTTCTCACTTAGGAATCATATGAATAGTGGTATGTGATTAGGACCTAGAAATGTACCCAAGTGTGTGATTTAGTGTCTACATTTTCCCCCACTTTATGTTGTTGAGTGAATACTTGATAACATAAAGTAGATAAGATATGTGTACCTAATAACCATGTATATCGATGGTGAAAGAGTGCCGAGGAGATAATAAAAAGCATGGAGTGATAAAAATGAAGCGTGGAAGCTAAGGAAGAGAAAGTGACTCTTGGGGTGAATCGTATGAGTTTTGTCATTTTTTTACATGTTGTCGTTGTTTCTTGTGCTTGATGATGCGAGGATACTTAGTGTTGCATATTAAGGATAGACCTGTAAAATAAGAGAAAAAGAGTATTCAAAGTCATGTATATGTGAAAATTTTGATCCAAATATGTAAAAATGTGAAAAAGTAATAAAAAAACATGTACACATGATCTGTTATGGGTGAAAAGGATAGAAAGTGTCTTGAAAATATTGTAGAAGAGTGATTTGTTTGGGAAAATATCATGCCAACAAGTTTTTGGGCAATCACACCAAGTGCGAGATTTTTCGGTGACCTCAAACCATGGCGTAAAGAGTGTTAGGGAGAAAGGTCTAGTGTTATTATCCATCTTTGACTACTTGCTGAAATTTATACACTTCTATAAATGGTGTGATCCTTCTTTGTTCTAGTTCAATCAAGTTTGATCTAGCTCAATCCAATTCAATCCAAGTAGGAAAGGAAGGTAGAATCCATTATGATTATTGGAGGACTATGCTTGTACTAAGAAAATTATATTGTGAAATGATAAGAACTGCATGGATTTTAGAAAATGACTATAACTACCCCATGGTCATAGGCACCCATGAAGGGTCGAGAGTTCCTAGGTTCTCATGTCTCGTATTTGGGTGTTTGCATCAATGTTGTGCTTTGAGTATCTAAGTTATATTTTGGGTTGTTTCTATGACTCAAGACTGTGTTGTTCCAATTCTATATAGGTCTAAATCAAGTTATTATGTACTATTGAATGGGGTAATTAATTCACCCAATGTAAACACCCCCTCATTTGGGTTGCATGCAACGTCACTAAGAGGATGTGGCTCAAAGGAGAGGACTAGAAATTATGCAGAAAATGATACCTGGGGAGGGAATGTGCTTGGTAAAACCAAGGCACATGAAAACAAAGTGGCTAGAAACATGTGTTAGTGAAAACAAGAAAAATATGCAAATAGAAGAAAATGTGCAACCTAGAAAGAAATAAGACAATGAGACTACAAAAATTTAGTTTCAAACATGGGACATCACTCACAATGTTGTAAAATAATTACGTCCAAAGTGTCTAAAAGCATACAAGCAATTAACAAATAAGACATATGGAAAAGCCTACAAGTAATGGCATACAATAGAAAACATTATCAAGAAACGTATCGTACAACCGTGGTAGAAAATAGTTCCTACAAAGTGAATACTACACATGAAGCACCCATTAACATGTTAGAAAGATAAAGAGTATGTAAAAGTGTGTATGGTCTGATATAAAGTATTGTAATAGTAATAATAGGAAGTAGTATAAAATGAAATAATAACACCTATAGTGTGTATGAAAGTAGATTCCTCCAGGAGCCTCGGTGGCACTTATAAGAGATACAGTTCCAATTATCCATGTTTCTTATAAAGATCTATAGAAAATCTACATTCACAAGTACAAAAAAATTGAATGCGCATGTGTATATAGAAAATATAATGACATACTAGATATCGGGCTAACATAGTAAGTAAAGTGTAACATGTGAGTATAAGAAAACAAGAGTAAGTGCAACCAAGATATACAACATGATGTGAATATGTGATATGTTATATGAATGTGATAGGGAAAACGTTCCCCAAGAGTGTATGAGTGAGATGAAGTTCATTAAAATAATACCCCTCAATATTCAAGAATGAACCATAGAACAAGACTTTGTCATCGGGAAATGGTTTGAACTATGCGCTATAAAGATATCTTTGAAAAAGTGTAGAGTGTAGAGATTGAGTGAGTGTGGTGAGGTTCATTTTATATTTGGACTCCAGTAATCAAGTATGAACCATGTAAATAGAGTGTTTCATAGGGGAAGTGTGTTGTGTGACAATTAGAATGATGTGAGGTTCATGAATTTGGTATTCCCTCAACATTCAAGTGTGAACTCGTATCAAAAGAGTTATTCATATGGAAATGATGATACAAGTGTATTTAGATGTGTAAAAATGTTTGCAAAATACTAGATGTAAAGTGTAGAGCGAACAAGTAGAAATGTGAGACACCCGATAATACTAGAAAATGGAGAGAATAGGAATGATGGCCCCCAAGCATATGATGATGAATATTTTATCCGATAAAATTGAAGTGTAAGGGTCCTCCACCCGATGCTTGCGGAGAGATAAAGTCATGTGACCATGCTCTTAGATTAGTGATGTTTGATATAAATGATGTATCGATGAATGATATCTATATGTATGAGACCTATGAGGTGGTGAAAACCTATGTGAAGGAGACCATGGAGTTGATAGACACCTATATGAAGGAGAACGTGAAGGTGATGAAAACTTATGTGAAGGAAAGCACAGACGTGATAAAAACCTATGTGAACGAAAATAAGGAGGTGATGTATACCTATGTGGAGGATCCACCCAAGTGGTGGACCTATATTGATGAGATGGACTAGTATACCAATGAGACTGAGTAGATCATGTGTGAATGGGAGAGCTAGGAGTATATTGTTCTTTAGATTTGAGAGATCCCGGGACCCGTGATGGTCTAGTGAGTGCAACAGAAACCTCAATAGGAGGTTGTGGCCATGATATGCATGGTGGAACATCATTGGTAGTAATGAATTTATTTTTGTGAAGGAACTTTAGACACAAGTGTTTCATGTAATTGATAGCTTAAGTAGTATAGAGCCACAAAAGACCTAAGAGTATGTCATACCCTTTTGATTGAAGGTTCCATAAGAAATGGAACAAACATGGTAAGAGAAAAAAGTGTGATTGGAAGCTTGACATAACCGTAAGATTTAGGAAATAGATATGAAATATGTGATATTGGAAGTTGATAGTAACAAGAATTACAATAGAGCATACACACACATGGATCGATGAATCAATAATTGTATTATTGATAGCGTGAGGCTCAATAGAAGCATTGATATATAAAGTGTCATAGGAGAATGTAGCATGATATTCATGATTGGAGAATGCAATTAATAGTGGAGATGCATCAGCATGAGAAACTAAAAATCAAGAGCCCCTGATGAAGGAGGTGGCACTGCCTGATATGTATGATTGGATGAAGATTCAACAACTTTATTTTCATTCTTAGGAAGAGGATTGTTGAATATCTTGAGCTTGTGATTTCATTAACTCGCATAGATACCATAGGATCAGGAAGCTCAAAGGAATTATTATTGATGAGATATTGAATAATATGTAAAAAATTTGAAACATTGATCTATAGAATGTCCCACGCATTGGTAATAATCACATTGTTAATTTTTGTTATAGTTTTTTCCTTTAGGGTGATATGGATCTAGATCAAGCTGAGGAAAAAGTGCAATAATATTTCTCTCAACAATTTGCAGGAATAAAATATGTGGAACACAAGGAAATTTTGTGAATGTACACTTTAGAGGATGGCATTTAAGTTTTTCAGAGTAGGGATAATTCTGACAAGAGATTTATCTTCAATAGGTATTGTAGATGGTTTGAACGTATATTTTCTTTGAAAAAGAGTAGAAGGTAATGAAGCATGATCATGATAATTAATCTTACCCATAGATAAAAGTTTTCTTTCCATAACTTAAGAGTATGGTAAATCTAGTAAAATGAAGGAGATGTCTCAAAGATGAAACTCTCTTACAAAGGAGGTAAAATACTTTGGACAAATAGATCTTGAATTTCAGATTCCATAAGTATATTATACATCTTAGCTAAGTCATTTTTTTATTGTAAGACATAGTCCACTAGATGTTCATTATATTTTTGTTTAATTTGTGAGAGTTTCACATAGGATATCTTAGAGTCGATATTGATTGAAAAATGGGTGAGAAAATCATCGGATAAATTCATAAATGATAGTACCGAGTGGATAGGTAATTGTAGAACCAACACATTTTCTAACCTAGGAGACTTCTAGGAAAGATATTTTCTAGTAAAGTATGATCATCAACATAATATAGACATGACACATGAAATTATTAGAGATTCTCTTGAGGATCACCATGGCCATTCAAAATAAGAATCTTGGGAGTGATGAATTTTTGAGGAAGTTCATAAGTGGAAATGGTGGGTGTGAAAGGAATATGAAGTCATAACATGGAATCAAGAGATGGAGATGCAAAAGAAGTAGTCTATTGCAATTGATGATTTAAACTTGGAGATCATGATAGAGTGAGGCTACATCTTGAGTTCAAGTAGAAGATAATTGTTGTGTGTGATAAATAAGAGGTGGAGTGGTTGGTAGGAGTAGGAACAAATACGGGAATAGTAGAAATCGGTAGAAGAGTGGAAGCAAGGGGTTGAGTAGCAATAGGCATGGAAGCGGAATGAATGTAGGAATATTAAGCTTAGCAATAATGTTTGATTCCTCACGAGAAGTGAATAAAATCATATATAGATCTTGAGGATGTTCAACAAGATGATCATTGAGCTCTTGAAGGCGGGCTTCAATGAATGGTCCATAAGATTCAGCAATTATAAATAGATGAAAAAATATCTAGAAGAAAGGTTTGGTTTGAGTGATGAGTTCACCAAATGATTTAACAAATATTGAAATTTATAAAACCCTAATTATAGAGTAAAAACACAATAATAAGAAATAAAGTACAGATATGACCTAAGAAATAAGCTAAAAATATGAAACCCTGGATGCAAGAGAGAGGATATATAATTTTTTTATTTTACAATTAATCCCAAAGTGTGATGGTCCTGGAAAACTACCGAATATGAGGAAATCTATCATGACCATACTTAGAAAATTATATAACTTTCAGAATAAGATGGACTGGGGGCTCTAGAGTGCGTCCAAGGGCACCTAGATGCTAGAGTCTACTTCTGGGCACCTATGAGTGTAAAAATTATAAGAACCTAAATTTTCTTGTGTCGAACCAATATCGCTAACCTTCATTGTTTGTCTCCTGTATGTCACACTGTGCTTGCATAACTCAAACAGTAACCTATAAAACAAATAATATCATGAAAAAACCCAAAACACATCAAATCCTAAAAATAAAAATATGCATATGAGGATTCGGACTTACCACAATGGTCACTTGTCAGAGTGAACTTATGACTAATTGTTACACTACATATCATACTCCATGTAGTTATTTGTGCATCTATGTAGAATCGTTCCCTAGGAATATCTTTTGTAAGATGCACTTGATAGTGAGAAATAACTAGATGTAACAATGTAAATAGATGTGTGCATGTCAAAATGAACTTCCCATCCTATGAAGTGTATGCAAAAAAATGTAGTCCATTTTCCCTTGAATGATAGCTAAATGGAATATTTTATGCTCTTAAAATGCCTTTGGATGCAACCTTAGGTGATAGTAATAGATGCTTAGATATTGGTCCTTTATTATGGTCACATAGCTTTGTATTTATATGATTCCCTTGTTTTAATTTTGTAATTGACAACTAAAAGGTTGGCCCGTAATAAAACAAGATACCGAAAAGATTAAAAAAAAAGGCCCATAAGGGGTGAACAAAATACAAAGAGGTCAAGAGTGCATAGAGGGGACAAGGGTTCCTGGGTAATGGTGTCTGGCCAAGCACTAGTGTCCGTAGTCAAGAAATATAAAGTAATGAATATCATAATAGGTTTTGGCTTATGTAAGGCCAAATAGGAAACCGTAAAGATAGAAAAAGGCCAAAGATAGATGTCAATTACTAGGTTTCTTTCTTAAGAATCATATGAATAGTGGTATGTGATTAGGACCTAGAAATGCACCCAAGTACGCCATTTAGTGTCTACAATTGTAAATGGTTTGGATCCAGATAATGAAATGAAATAATATATTATTATCTTATTTTAAGTGAAACTTCATAATAATTTATTAAATATAAGTGAAAGGACTTAGGTAACCAAATTTTAATAATTATGACTTTTCAAAGTATGAGGTATGAGATAAAAGGACAAGGGGGCCACATTAATAGTAATGCATTAGATAAAATACAAAACACATCCATATAGCATTCCAATAATTTAAAATAAATCATCCATCATAATCACCGGTAAGATTAAGTAAAGGAGTCCCAACCTCCGTAATCAACTCTACATATTCATAATGTTCAACTGGAAGAGTAGTGTGAGTGATGATTCATGTTTCATCATTTACTTCCAACTTCACCCTCTTCAAATCTTCCATCACCCTAGCTACTATGGAAGAGGACATACCACACTTAGGAGGTGGGAATGAATCATGTGAATGTGAAGATTGGGTTTGTACAAGTAGTAATGGTTGATTAGCATATGGTTTTACATTATGCAGAGGTAAATGTGATGGTGTAGACTCAACTGAGCGGTTAGAAGAAGATGGATTATGGTTTGCTTGAGTACGATCAATATTTTGATGAGGAGGATTATTTTGAACACTATGGGAGGGTTGAACATGGGGATAAGACTCAATAACCTACATTACTTCATGTAAACATGGTTCATTGGCATCAAAATTCACTCAGACACAGGTAGGACCAACTCTTACAAAAGGTCCCCTAACTTGAATCCTACTAATTCCCCTTTATCAACCCTTAATTGAGTCTATCTACCACTGTTATCGACCATAAAAACTACCATGACCCCATGAATGATGATAATTTGATCCTTTATAACTTCTCCAACCATCCTAACTCGACATGTTATAAATTGAGAAGAAATGAAAAATTGCTAATAGTTGAAACAACACCACAATTCATCATTTTTCACAAAATATAGTGAATTAATTCCCAATTAAACCTATGACATATGTCAATTATCTTTATCTAACATCAATTGAAACTTTCTAAACAATTCCAATATTGATCAAGCAACGAAACTCAAATATTCAAAATAAAATGCAAGCCTTCCATCAACACTTTAAACACATTTCAAAACTATTGCATTTTATCAATATAGTTTCTTTCAACCTTTGTTTATCTTCAAAACTTGCATGTTATCAATCAAATATATACCCAAATAAAAAGGCCTTCATTTTAATAAAAATCTATGTATTTCCACAAAATTAGACTTTACCTTCACTTCTGTAGACACTGTATTTATGACAAAATAATCAAACAAAGTGCATATTAAATGAACATGCTAAAAAAAAATTCATACAAAACATGACATCACTATTTTAGTTTCCCGTATAAGAACCATTTCAATTTTAACATCTTTTATTCATTTTCAATGAGTTCACAAGTTTTATTTTAAGAGAGTAAACCAAATATTAATTAAAAATATGAACATGCATATCATATTTATGTAACATGGTCTACAACTTTTATTTCAACCAAAATGAAATAGGCATTCATACGACATGACCCTTGAACACAACTTCAAAATAAAACAATCTCAAAATAATATGAATCTCTCCAAAAATAAAAGATATGTATACAACAAGAAGCCTATAAGGAAACCTAGGAGAGATAGAGATGCTAGAGATAGTGTGTGCAACCAAAGGTCTATCAAGAGACCTAGGAGGGATAGATCCACTAGAGATAGTGTGTAAAACCAAATATTTATCCATAGATGCACTATTAGTAAGGATAGAAATTGTATAAGAATTATTAGGCAAGCTAGAGAAAGATCCTTGAACGAAATACCTCCAATTGTTACAACTTAGTAATTATGAATAAACTCGACATATTTGTGAATGAATGATGGAATATCCCTAAGAGAACGTATCCAAGGAAGACCTAAATGTAATACAAAATAGTTAAAAGTAGCAAGAACCAATAATGAAACCATTGTAGTAAGAGAACCAACTGTAATATGTAGAGTAATATGTCAATATAGAGGATTAATCAAATTTAAATTAATTTGAATAAATTTCAAGAGAGTGGAGTAGCATTAGATAGTGGACATTATCTATAATTAAATTACTTGTATAAATCTTATTATCACCAACAATATAACACCAAAGAACACAAGATTTCAGATAAAATATCGCAATGTGCAAGTATATTATCTTAGCCACTTCGAGGGGGTAACCTCCAAACCATACAATAAGAATTGAATGCTTGATAAGATGCTCAAATACTACATGCCAGCCCTTATTTATATTATTCCTATGTTATGGCCATCACTAATGCCAACCCAATAATGATATTATAACATATATGGAAGAGATACATCGTGATAAGAAGTTATAATAGCCATAAATCAGCTATATACATCCATTGTAAGATATATGAATAAGGGCATAACATGCCCCTCCCCTTCAAAGAAACATTGTCCCCAATGTTGGGAATCCTTGGATGCTACTGCACAAATTCTTCATCCTCCCATGATGCATCTTCTTCGATATTCATATTCTTCCACTTGATCGTACTCGTAATGACTTTGGTCCTTAGTATTTTGGTGTGTGTCTAAAGAATACCTTCTCGGTTCTAATATAATCCTTCCTTTCTCCTCCGGTTCCAAAAGCATTGATTGGGTGGAAATGTTCTACCCAATAGCTTTCTTCAACCAAGAAACATGGAAGACTAGATGTATTTTACTTCCTCGAGGGAGCTCCATCTTATATGCCACACTACCAATTTCTAATATACTCCTTCCTTTCTCCTCCAATTCCAAAAGAATTGATTGGGTGGAAATGTTCTACCCAATAGCTTTCTTCAACCAAGAAACATGGAAGACTAGATGTATTTTACTTCCTAGAGGGAGCTCCATCTTATATGCCACACTACCAATTTTCTTCAACACTCGGTAAGGACCATAGTATTTAGGAGAAATTTTATCATCCTTATTTTTGTTATTTTAGTGATAGATGCTTATATGGATACAACCATACAAAAAAATCATACTCTTAAAAACATTTCTCACTACGATGTTGATCATCCTGTTGCTTCATGTGGTTTTGTGCCCTTTCCAAATTCTCTCTAAGACTAGAGAGTACCTCGTATTGGTGTTGAATGTGATATTTGATTGATCTCACCTTTGGTTTGACCTTTAAGCTAGATATGAGTGATGGAGGATGGTACCTATAAAGTGCCAAAAATGGAGACATTTTGGAGGATGTATGAAATGAATTATTATACCACCATTCTACAAGTGGCAACCATTGCACCCAACATTCTTGTTTATTTGAAGTAAAACATCAAATATATCCCTCCAAACATTTATTCACCACCTCTGTTTTCCCATCTAATTGAGGATGATAACAAGAACTCGGGCTAAATTTGGGTACCTAAGCAAGAGAAAAATAAGTCCAAAATTGCTCATAAATATTAGATCTCAATCACTTACTACAATTTTTTTGTGCTTTGGAGCTTTTGAGCTATGTCCATAAATGAGATGGCAACTATACTAGCTGTGAAAGAATGAGCCAGGGCACAAAAATGAGCATACTTGGTTAGTCTATCCACCATGACCATGATGAAACTTTCCTCTTCTAACTTAGGAAATCCTATGATGAAATCCATCGATACCTCTTCCCATCTCTCGCTAGGAATAGAAAAAGGTTAGAGAAAACTCCGGTGTCTTAATGGTCTCCCCCTTATTTTGTTGACATGCCAAACATTCTCGCCAAAAAAATTTGAACATATCTTTTCAACCCCTCCCAAAATAAATCCTTCTTAACTCTATGATAAGTTTTCAAGAACCCGAATGGCCACCTAATGGAGAAGAATGGAGCTCTGAAATAATATGGTGTTTAAATGTAGATTTCTTACATGTATATAATCTATATTTGTACCACAATGTATCCCCCTTCTATGTAAAATGTTTTGATATGGATGGATATTCCTAGATATTCTGAATGAGAGTATGTGTTGTTGCATATTTCTTCCATTCTTCCCTTACTTGATCTACCCAATCTGATTTTATTATAGAGATGGCGTATAACAATTATTCTCATGGAATCATCCCTCCCGGATAAAGCATCGTGACCAAATTGTCCTTCCCTTTCTTATAAAAATCTCAAATTCATACCCCAACATCTTAGTGACACATTTTTTTGTTATTCGGATGATAAAAGTTTCTCCAAGAAGTGTTTCAAACTATCATGATCATTTTTACCTTAAAATGTCTACACATCAAGTATGGTCTACATTGTTTAACTGCAAGTAGCATGGCCATCATTTACTTCTCATATATGGGATTCAACAAATTATTTCCTTTTATTTTTTGACTCTAAAATGTTATGGGATTTCCTTCTTGCATAACTACTTCCCCTATCCCATTTTCTAAAGCATCACATTCAACTATGAAAGTCTTAAAGAAATATGGAGTTTCCAAGACTGAAGTGGTGCACATTTCCACCTTAATTTTTTCAAATACCCTAGAAGCTTCCTCATTCCACTAAAAGGAGTATTTCTTCAATAATTTTTTAAGTGGTGCTGCTATGTTGCCATAGTTTTTTACAAATCTACGATAATACCTGTGAGACCTAAGAAACCTCGTAATTTATTGAGGGTTCTTGGGACTTCCCATTCCACCATGGCCTGGATCTTGTGAGGGTATAACTTAACACCTTCATGAGAAAAAAATATGGCCCAAATATTCCACTTCCTATACACAAAATAAAACTTTGAAGGTTTGGCATATAGTTGATGTTTCTCTAATACTTATAATATTGTATTGACATGTTGTAAATGTTTCTCCCATGATTTGTTGTAGATGAGGATATCATCAAAAAATACTAAGACAAAATTCCTTAGGAATGGTCTAAATATTGAATTCATCAAACTCTGAAATGTGGAGGGAGCAATGGTGAGACCAAAAATCATCACTGGGAATTCATAATTCCCTTGATGAGTTTTGAAGGCTGTCTTATGAATATCTTCTTTCTTTACTCTAATTTGGTGATACCCAGAATGTAGATCTAGTTTTGTAAAATAAATTACACCATGCAACTAATCTAATAAATCATCAATGACAAGAATATGAACCTTATCTTTGATAGTGTAATTTTTGAGCTCATGGTAGTTTGGACACATGCATCATCATCCATCCTTGTGGTGCACCATCACCATTGAAGCAGAATAAGCACTCTGACTATGATAAATTATACCCATTTCCAAAATTTCCTCTACCATCTGCTCGATCTCACTCTTTTACACATATGGGTATCTATACGGCTTGATGTTGGGAGGTTGAATTCCTAGAATCAACTGAATGGCATGATCATGCTCTCTTTCAAGAGGTAATCCTCTAGGATCCTTGAAGAAAACTACATGTTGATCAATAACCTTCGAATACCGGATGCACTACCTTCATTTTTAGTTCAAATTCCATGGAGAAAATCGTGCTACATAACCTTCAGACCCCTTTTTTAAAAATCTTATGCATTTTGTGAGAACTCACCACCAAAGAATATTTAGCCTGTAGTCCTCGAATTTCAAACTTTTTACCCTCAGAATGAAAGCACATGAACAATT
This sequence comes from Taxus wallichiana var. yunnanensis, assembly GCA_018340775.1. Classification (NCBI taxonomy): domain Eukaryota; kingdom Viridiplantae; phylum Streptophyta; class Pinopsida; order Cupressales; family Taxaceae; genus Taxus; species Taxus wallichiana. Next base: position 742,134,962 of record CM031238.1, on the reverse strand, counting down.
CCTTGAAATTTATCTCTATAGTACCCAAATTTTTTATTCACTAAACACCTAAGACAATATCAAATCCACCCATAATAATAGAAAACATCATAGAATCCAATGTGTATTCACCCATCATAAGTATTATTTTATGACATTTACCGTAGAATTGGATTGTTCCACCATTTGCAATCATTACGTGAAATTCAGGTGTTGGGTAGATGAAATAATTTAGTCTTGTTGTCACTTATGATAGATGAAATTATGTGTGCTCCTATAATCAATCAATGTTGTTACCTTATTCTTCTTAAGATAACCCAAAACCAAAGAGTTTGAGGAGTACTAATATCCGATAGAGCATGGCATGAAATAGTGAAATGGGATCTCTAAATTATTCCTTGAATTTTTCCACTTCCTCGATTTATGTTTCCTCATATTATTTCTAATCATTAGACCCTTAAATGTAGAATAATTTGTTCTCAAAACATTTATGATTTGGTCCATCTTTTCTATCACAGTTAAATTATAACCCCTTATCTCTTTTTTTTTCAATTTGTTGAGGTGTCAACCGAATCGGCCGAGGGTACGATGGGGGCAAGGTTTTGTGATATTTTATGCTAGAGGACTCCCTTCTACTGGAAAGAACTTTTCCTATGCCCTACGCACCATGATAATAGAATTAAAAACCTTGAGTGGGTTAACCATGCACACCTCATGCTCAATGTGATCCTTAAGACCCCCAAGAAATAAGTCATTCAAATTCTCTTCTATAATATCCTCCACACGTAAGGAATTATTTTGGAATTGATGGACATAATATTTAACTAAAAAAAAAAATCGTAACTTTTCTAGTTGATTGAATTAATTTTCGAAACACTATCTAACTATAGTGTAATTGAAGCTCTTCCGTAAAAGCAGTCCATGTAACATGTAGACCATTTTTCTTCCTTTCAACACATAGCAAACGATACCAAAAAAATGGTTAGGTTCTAGGTATAAGGAGGCCACAGCTTACCTTTTGTCTCACTTGTGATCTCGATGGAGATAAAAGTAATTCTCCATTTGGGTAATTTAATTGAGAAAATCCTTTCCACCAAATTTCTGCATTTCCACTTTTGGAATAATGCCCCTATAACACCTGTGGCAAACTATTAACTTTTCCTATTTTGCATTGCAAGTGTTGACATGTGATTTTTCCTAAGAAGGTGTATTCTTTTGATTGTTAGAAATCATGCTTGCCATGGATAATTTATTTATGTTCTTGGATTCATTTTTCTGAAATGTTATTTCTTAAAGGAATCCATTCTGCTTTGAGATAAGAAAGGTTATAAAATGGTAATGTTGTTTGCAAATAACCTCTTTGTAATAATGAAACCTTGATCAATTCCATTGATCCAAGGTATGTTTTAATTATTCTTACCTGATATGTATGGTAAACTGACATTCAGAGGTTGAAGGAAATAAAGGACTGAACTCTTGTATTTATACAATTTCATTGATCTTATTGGAAGTTCTTGCTTTACATTCTGTTGTAAGTAGTGTGCTCGAGATCTTCTTGTTAATTTCTCTAGGACATTGAATGGCATAAAGAGGATGGAGGTCTACTTTAGGACTATTGAGGGTAAAAACCTAAGTCCTAGATCTTTAAGATCTATCCTAACGGATTCTAACCTAAGGTAAACTAGACCTACCTTATATCTATGTTTACACTAATCTTGTTGCATCCTAACCTAAGTTGTATGTTTTAAAAAGTGGGGGATTTGGAAATAACCTAAGGTAACTATAGGTTTATTTATAACCTATTACCTAATACTAAATTGGTATGAAGTATGGCCTATCCTAAGATGGCAAATTTACCTAAGGAAATGTTTAAAAACCTAAGGTAAATACTTTCTAAACTAACCTAAGGTCGGATCCTAAGCTAATGATATCTATCCTAAACTAATGCAAGGATGGAAGGGGACCTAAGGGGGTTGTATGGCAAGTGGATGACATGGCGATGGTTCCTAAGTCATTTATTTGATTTTATTTTTGAATTTAATCGAGGGTACTACCAGTTTTGGTAGAGGCATGGAAATTTGGTGGAAACCTACTTGGCATCATCACTAGAGTTAAGTAATGCATGCCATGGTGGAAATTGGACTCACCAACTTTAGATGGTGGTGGCATGGAGATATAGGTAGGAGATTGGAAATTAATGGCATTTATGGTCATCGGTTTTGGCGAGAAAACCACCTTGGAAACCATGCAAGTGGATTTGTTGGGAGTTGTTTAGTATTTCATGCATTTCAATTTTTGATCTACATGGAGCTATCTGGTTCTTTGAAAAATTAGTTCTATTTTCATTTTGTTACTATTTTTAACTCCTTTGGACTATTTTTTATCCAATGGAAGTATATGAGGAATTTGAGAAGGAATTTTTGGTTGTTGATTTCGTTTGGAGAAGGAGTTGTGGAGGCTCAGCTGGAAATATTATTTGAGTTGACAGAAGCACTATCAGGCATGATAGGCTCTATCCATTAAGTTGTTCTACTTTTCTCTAAATGTCTTCATTAAAATAACTCTACTCTCGTGAGCTAAATTGGTTTTTATTTTTGATGGTTACTTGGTTTTCTTGCTTGAATATTTTATGTATTCTTCGATTGAGGAACCTCTTCTTGAAAATTTAGTCATTGAGTTGTTTTCTTGTTTTGTTAATGTTGAATCACGTCTTGAAATTTCTTATGATTTGAGCAATGTTGAATTTGTGTGGATTCGGCTTATCTTCCCAGAATGTGTTTATGGAAATATGTTGTAGCTTATGTATCGAACTAGGTTGTCGTTTTGGTTGTTAGAAGACATGAATATTATTTTTCTCTGTTACTTCTCTGATTTTTCGAAGTAATGTAGCTTCTATGTAACTACAAGTAAATGGATGCTTTGCTTCGTGTTGGGTAAGTTTGAGTTTGTATGGAAAATAGTGAACAAGTGACTTTTTCTTGATCTGTTCTGTGTAAAATCTCTTTCTTCAAACCTGGTATTCGATGGAAGCTAAGTCGAATGGTGTTCAGATTTTTCTATATTTGTGAATCCGAACTAGTATAGAAACAAGAACAAATGTTTTATTTATTCCCTTACCTCTTTTCTGTAAAATCTTGTTGTTCGAATCTTGATCCTTTTATTGAAACTATGTGTTAATAGTTATTTGGATACTAAGATTTGGAACTGTCATGTTTGAATATAACAACAAATGAGTTCACTCCTTTTCTGAACTCTATATGTTTCTGGGTTTTCTATAAACACTTGAAAAAAAATGGCACTAATGGTTTGATAGATGAAACCCTGTTACGTTGTGGATATTTCGAAAGATGGCTTATCTAAGTTGATGTTGTGTATACAGGTTGCTCTGTTTGAACTTGTTTGAGGTCGATCTTGCTTGTCTTTTTCACTTGGTGAATTAGATGTTGTTGATTTATCTTACCCATTCTTGCTCTGGGTAAACCACTAGGTAACTTGTTGGAGTAAACTTGTTAAAATCTGACTATTGTAATTTCATGAAAATTTGTTGAATGGGTATTTGAATTTTGGGGTTGATGGTTACTTAACCTGGAACTAACCAAATCAGTTCAGTTTGATAGGTTTTCTTGATCTCTGTGTAAGTTGGAATAAATCAAATGTCTTTTCGATTTCGTAGATGTGTATAGTTAATCCTATCCATAGAATTGAAACGAAAGGATTTTAATCATCTCATAATCTGACTTGTGCACCTATTGCTAAGTCATGTTGTCCTTTTGTTTACATCTTCTTGAAATCAATTCTAGATGGATTCTTCTCTGTACATCCAATTGATGTTTTCTTCCATCTCCGAATGGTTACGATTATGAGTCGATCATTCTATCATTTTATCTTCATCTGGAAAGAATGAATAAGCTTAGTTTCTATGACTGAAACTAATTTGAATGATTGTTGAAGACTGTAATTACCTTGTATGGTGATTAGAAACTTTTGTTATTGCATCTCCTTCTTGATATGGGTATTATATTACTGTCATTGGTTGTCCATGATGGGGAACCTTGCTTGAAATTTGTTTCAAATGCAACAGTCACACATTCTGTTTAGTCTCTTCTTCTATGCATTTTCTTTTATAAAAGAGTTGAGGATGTTGTGATTGGGTCTGCATCTATCCTTTGTGACCTTCTTCACGTGTGATAGAGTGTAGGAATCCTCTTTTGATCATGTCATTTGACTCCTCTTTCATTCTCTGAGGTAAAGTCTAATCACTTCCCCTTTGGAAATTGTAAGAGGTTATGTGTTGTGTTCTCTTTTCTAGAGTTGTGAATGGGGATTCAGGTTAACCAAATTGTAAAGGAAGTTCTAAACTATTTTATCACATTCATTCTTCTTCTTTTGGGTAAATCTTGTCATAGATTTAATTGGTTCAGTTGCATTACTTTCATAAATGCCTTTGTGTAGTCGTCATTACTACTTTCTTATTCACTTGACTTGTATTAAAGGATTTTAATATTTGTGATAGTAGATTAATGTGAGATGTTGTGCATTGAGTGAATACTTTCCTAATGTTAATGTATGGCCTAACTTGAGAACTTAGGCTATGTCTTGGATTTGGAATTAGGATGTCACATCTGAAATGTGAAACTCTTATTTATTTATGTTGTTAGATGATTCATCCTAAAACCTTTATGAAGCTGGAATGAGCTTGGTTGTAGTTGTCTTTTTATGAAACTCATAGGTTGAGTTAGAAGGTTCCTACTTCTAAAAGTAAATATATTTTGGTTAAATAGTGAATTTAATTTTTTATTTCAAATTTAGATGAATTGTGAAGGAAATAATTAGAAGGTACTTTTATTTGATATAGATAAGTGTTTTGGTTGGAACATTATTTATCTGATATCATGTTGTAGATTGTTGATTACATCATGATCCTTAAATGTTATTCAGATTGATTAATCGTTCTTCCTTTATGGTTGTTACTACTTATGATTTATTTCTCTGCTTGACCTCACTATTTCATAAAATCAGAGTTGTTTTTATGAAACAGTTAGTTGAAAGCACATCATTTTAATGTTTAGTGTTTATCATGGTCAGTTCAATGAACTAACCTATTCTAGCAAGTTTTATAGATGGACTATGTAAGTGATAAAGGAAGGCAATAACTTATATGATGTATTGGTTGCTTAAAAGTCTGGACCTTTTATAGAGAATTTTGATTCATTATTGAGATGTATTGAAAGAAGAAAAGTTGTATTCTTTAATGATCTTGATGTTGTTGACATGAAATATATCAGTAATGCATAGTCTTGTAAAATGTGTATTTTATCATGATGAATTGAAAAGACTGAAGTTACTTAAATTGATTATGTCAATTCTCTTGTGCATAATATGAAGGAAATTTGTAATCCTATCTTTGATGTTGTCATTCATATCTGATTGGATCCTTATTTCTGTTGTCATTAAATGAGTTGGATAAATGGGAATTAGTACAATTTCCCTTACTTGAATGCAACTTACTAAGTTGCATGTATTGATGTTCTTTACCTAATCTTGTATGGTTTATTATGATGTTAATGAATGTATAGTTAAAATATCAGGAAGTGTGAAATGGATAAGGGTATAATAAATCCTAACACTTAACCATAAAGAGGAAGGTTCTCCTCCTCTCAAAAGGATACAAAATAAATGAATGGTATATGATTTTGTTAACCATTTAGACTTCATATCTATGAATTCTACCATAACAGAACCTGTTTTGGTTCTTATACATTCCTTGAATGGTTGAGACACATTAAATAAATCTTATGATGGATGTTGTTTCTATTTTCGATTAATTACATGTTAAGCAAAAAGTTAATGAACATAAAATAAATCATAGGTTTATGAAGTTCCATATTATTTAATCAACTCAAATAAGGATGGAAACCTTAAGGATTGTTGGGATTAGGGTTATGCAAGGTTGTTGTGATTTGAATCTTAATCCAAATATAATTAAGTGGAAATGACCTCTTGATGTGTGTAAATCATGATGAAGTAGTTCTGTCGGATGTTGGCACACGCCAACTATAAAACTGTACCTTCATGAAGACTTGGGTCTTCACGAGGATACAATGTTGTAGTTGACATGTTGCAACACCCTTCAACATTGGTTCATCTAGATCTACTCAAATATGGACTTGAACTTAGTTTCTCTCTAGATCAAGTTAAGGATATGATTTAGCATAGGAAGTGACTCTCAATGACTTAGGGTAACTAGGCACATTCAATTGAATTAGGTTGATTGAGTATGACCATATACCCTAGGTCATCATGAGTGTTTCCCTATACCAAATTATGTCAATAACCTGGGTTAGGGTCAAACCTTGGACAAGTGAACCGATAGCAATAAAAACAATTCTAGATAACAGATTAGTGGGGTGAAGGATGTATTCCGATTAGACGAGTATGTCATCTAGGAATAGTAACATGAATAGTGTGTTGGAAATATTTGGCCAAATAATCGCAAGCTACTGGTTGCATTTTTCTATGTCACCAAGTTTGAGAAATGTGATTTTAGATAAATATGGTAACAAATATTCAAATAGATTTCTTAAACAGAACACTCAATATGCAGAATAGGTAAGAGAACCAAGTATACATAGCATACCCATAATATTCAATACTTAAGTTAACATGAGATATTGGTTGGTAACCGAGTCATGAAATCAGAGATCGGTAGTTCACCAAGTCATTTATAGTTGTATATGGTTATTTGTTATGAGATTGATTGGCATGGAATGTGTGTTCTAAATTATGATTATTTAGAACAAAGAACATTATGTATAAAAAAATTCCCTTGTTTCTAAAGTCTTAAAATGGGAATGTTACATCTTGGTATCAAAGCTGAAGGTTGCAGATCTTGGACCTATTGTGTCCATAATATGATAAAACTTAAATTTTCTTGTTAATAGAAAATGGTTAGAACAAGAGGAAATGTTGCAAACAACCCACCACCTGGTGGAGAAGCAGCAACTGCCCAAAAACTTGATGAGATCCTTACTAACCTGTTAGACACAAGAGATCATTTGGTTGTACTTGAAGAAAGTAATGGGAAATGAGGAGGAGGAAGATGATAGTAATAACAATCAGCCACCTGCTGCAGAAAAATGCCAATTTGGGAAATTTGAGTGTTGATAATAACAATGTAAACATGCCAGATCAGCCAGAAAATAAAAAGGCAAGGCTGGTAGTTGAACTCACTAATGATATAAAAGGATAATTCCACCTAAGTTTTATGGCACCACATTATGAGATGGAACTGATAATTGGCTCAGGGAAATGGAGAAGTACTTTGCAATAAGGAACTTCTCAGAGGAAACAAAGGCAATATGGGGAGCATATCAGCTTTCCCATGAAGCATCTTCATGGTGGGACAACCATAAGGCTGAGTTGAACATTGATGAAACTAATATTACTTGGGATCAATTTAAAAGTTATTTTAGGAAATGATGGCTGCCACAACTTTACTATGATCAGAAAATGATTGAATTTCAGAACTTAACCCAAGGAAAATTAAGCGTAATGCAGAGTAATCTTGGGATCGGTTTACTAAACTCCTTAAGTATGTACTTCAGCATCAAACCCGATAAGTTCAAGATAAATAAACTTATCATGGGATTGAATCCCATTATAGGGGAGAGGTGGATGTTCATAGCCCAACCACTATGGAAGGGGTTGTTGAAAAATCCATAAGGCAAGAACAAAAATTAAAGGCAATTTCTGCTCATAAGGAGGAATTAAGAAAGAAAGTTCCAAACTCCTCTTCATCATCTCTTGCACCTAAGAAAGGACCATGGAAGAAGTTTGGTATGAAAAGTAAGTTTTCAGCTGATAATAATAAGAAAACAACAACAAATAATCTTGTTGCTAATGTACGCAATAACTTTGTCAAGAACAATAATAATAGACATAAGTCCTATGGAGGTCAGAATGATAAATTTAAGGCTAGAAATAAATTTGAGCCTAAAAAGGGACCTATAGGAGGCTGTTACAATTGTGGAAAAGATCATTACACAAACCAATGTCCTTTGAAAAAGGATGACCGTAATCAACAAAGATAAGATACATGCTACGATGGTGACAAACAAGATGAAAAGCAAGTCATGCCCATAGAAGTTTTGGGTAAGTTATTTGGCATACCTGTAACTATTATTTTTGATACGGGAGCTAGTGAATTTTTATTTCTAGTAAATTAGTATTGAAATTAAAAAGAAAAGATGGAAAATGGATAAATCATGGGTTATACATTATGGGAATAATTTTATTCATACATTTAGTATGTGTATTTTTGGAGCAGTCCTTGAATTACCTAGTTTTCCACCAAATTTGATCTTTATGTTGTTCCTTTGGGGTCTTATGATGTAATCATAAGTGTTAATTGGCTAGCTGAGCATAAAGTAAAAGTGGACTATTTTGAAAAACATATTAGTTGTTTAGATGACCTGTAGAAAACATCAGAGATTCAGGGTGTAAACCATGAAATTTCAGATTAGGAAATTATCTGCTATGTGACTTAAAAAGTCAAAAATAAGGGCTATACCTTATATGCAGTAAAAATTTCTGAATCTATTAAAGAAAAAAATTATTTCTTAGAACATTACCTGGTGTTACAAAACTACACTAATGTGTTTCCAAAAGAATTAATAGGTCTTCCACCCAAAAGGGAATTTTACTTCACAATTGATATCAAACCTAGAACCGAGCCTATTTCTAAGGCACCTTATCAGATGACTACTATTGAATTAGTAGAGCTTAAGGCATAGTTACAAGAACTTCTATCTAAAGGTTTGATTAGACCGAGTGTCTCACCTTGGGGAGCACCGGTAATTTTTGTGAAAAATAAAGATGGAACACTTAGATTGTGTATTGATTATAGAATGTTAAACAAGGCAATGATTAAGAATAGATATCCACTTCCTAGAATTGATGATTTGTTTGATCAGATGCGTGGAGCATCGGTATATTCTAAGATAGATCTACGATATGGATATCATCAGTTATACAATTAAGGATGAGGACATTCATAAAACAACTTTTAGAACAAGGTATGGACATTATGAATTCACAGTTTTACCTTTTGGATTAACAAATGCACCTGCAAATTTTATGAATCTAATGAACAATATTTTTCAAGAATACTTGAAAAATTTGTGCTTGTATTCTTGGACGACATTCTCATATATTCTAAAAGTATGGAAGAACACCATGAGCATTTGAAGATAGTCTTGGAAATCTTGAGAAAAAGATGGTTATTTGGTAAGTTGTCTAAATGTTCTTTCTATGACATGGAAGTGCACTATTTGGGTCATGTTATAAGAAAAGATGGAATAGCTGTAGATCCTTCTAAAATTGTAGCTATAACTAAGTGGCTTGCACCAAAGAATGTACATGAAGTTAGAAGCTTCATGGGTCTTGCTTTGGTTACTATAGGAAATTTGTTAAAGATTTCTCCAAAGTTGTTGCACCAATAACTTCATTACAAAAAAAGGATAAGAAATTTGTGTGGAATGAGAAATGTGAATCTACATTTAAAACTTTGAAGGATCAATTAACTTCAACACCTATTTTGGCTGTACTTGACCCTAATGGAGACTTTACTATTGTAACGGATGCATCCAGGGAAGGTCTTGGAGGTATTTTGTTACAAAATGATCATGTCATAGCATAAAAAAGTAGAAAACTTAAGTTACATGAGATGAATTATGCTCCATGTGATCTAGAGCTTGCTGCCATTATTCATGCACTTCAATTTTGGAGGCATTATTTGCTTGGTAAACCTTTTGAACTAAAAATTGATCATCTTGGGCTAAATTATATTTTTACTTAGCCAAATCTAAATGCAAGACAATGAAGATGGTTAGAATTTTTATCTCAATATGATTTTGACATAAGTTACATTAAAGGTAAGGAAAATAGGGTAGTTGATGCTCTAAGTCGTAGGAAGCACATTTATGCTCTTATAACGTTGAGAACTCAGTTTAAGGATGAAGTAAAAGTGTTATGGAATCTAATTCTTATTTTCACCATGTAAAAATAAAAATTGTTTCATATCTAAATGATGTGAGATATAAGGGTTTTCACTTTGATAATGAAGGAATCTTACGATTTGAAAACAGGTATACATACCTTTGCTAAATGATTTAAGAAAGAAATTATTAGTTGAATTTCACAATTCACCTTTTTCTGGACACCCTAGTATTACAAAGATGCTTGCTGATATAAAACAACAATATTTCTGGAAAGGGATGAAAAAGGATGTTATTGAATTTGTGACACATTTCTTAGAATGTCAACATGTTAAAGCTAAACATATGCATCCAACTGGTTTATTGTATCCTCACAGCATACCATAGTACAAATAGTAAGTGATAAGCATGGATTTTGTGTAAGGGTTGCCTATCTCAAGAAATAAACATGATGTTATACTAATTGTTGTTGATAAACTAAAAAAAGTAGCACACTTTATTGTTGGTAATCTTAAGGATGATTCACCTGTTTTAGCAAAAAGATTTGTTCATGATATTTTTAGATTACATGGAGTACCTGAATTAATCATATCTGATAGAGATCCAAGAATGACTTCAAGATTTTAGCAAACACTTAACACAACTTTAGGAACTAAGATGAATTTTAGTTCTACATATCATCCGAAACAAATGGACAAACTGAAAGAGTTAATCAAGTTTTAGAGGATATGTTACGAATTTATTATATGGATCAAGTAGTATAAATGGGAAGAGTACCTTCCATTAGTTGAGTTTACATACAATAACACATATCACGCCTCTCTAAAGATGGCACCTTTCGAAGCATTATACAAAAGGAAATGTAGAACCCCTGTTAATTGGGATTACATTGAGGATAGATAGGTAATTGGACCTGAAATCCTTATGGAAATGGAGTAACAAGTGAAAATGATTCGTGAACACTTGAAAGAAGTAGCAGATAGGAAAAAGAGTTATGCTGACTTGAAGTAGGTTGATAGGAAATTTGAACATAGTGAGAAGGTCTTTCTTCAGTTAAACCAAAAAGAGTTCTATAACTTTTGGCAAGGCTGCTAAGTTATCACCTCGTTATGTGAGACCTTTTGAAATTGTTGAAATAATCAACCCTGTAGCTTATCGTTTAGCATTACCTCCTGCTTTGTCATGAATGCATGATGTTTTCCATATTTCTTTGCTTAAGAAATACGTTTCATATTTATCACGTGTTGAATTGGAATTCCTTGTAGGTCTAAGACCCAAGAATAATCATTGGTAAACCTATACAAGTGCTGGAAACTCGCTAGTTGTACTTAAGAAATCATGAAATAAGGAAATGTAAGGTCCAGTGGGACCAATTTAACGAGGAAAGTGCAACCTGGGAAAATCTGGAAGATATGAAAACTACTTTTCCATATTTATTTGAACAGAATTGATTCTGTTGACTGATAAAATTTGTGATTTTATTCTTTTTATGACAATAAATGCTAGTTTTGGGCAGATATTTTATTTTTTAAAATAAATAGCTACGTAAATGCTGATTTTGGGAATTTTAAAATCTAGTTCTACTTTGAACATATGGAAAGAAAGATAATAAATTGATTGTCCTTGATGAAAATTGTTTAAATAAGTTAATCATTGGGACGATGATTCTTTTTAGGAGGGAAGTATGTAACACATGTGGAAAACTGTTAACTTTTCCTCTTTTGCATTGCAAGTGTTGACATGTGATTTGTCCTAAGAAGGTGTATTCTTTTGATTATTAGAAATCATGCTTGCCATGGATAATTTATTTCTGTTCTTGGATTCATTTTTCTGAAATGTTGTTGCTTGCAAGGAATCCATTCGATTGAGATAAGAAAGGTTGTAAACTGGTAATGTTGTTTGCAAATTACCTCTTTATAATAACGAAACCTTGATCAATTCATTGATCCAAGGTATGTTTTAATTCTTCTTACCTGATCTGTATGGTAAACTGACATTCAGAGGTTGAAGGAAATAAAGGATTGAACTCTTGTATTTATACAATTTAACTGATCTTATTAGAAGTTCTTACTTTGCATTCTGTTGTAAGTAGTGTGCTTGGATCTTCTTGTTAATTTCTCCAGGACGCTGAATGGCGTAAAGAGGATGGAGGTCTACTTCAAGACTATTGAGGGTAAAAACCTAAGTCCTATATCTTTAAGATCTATCCTAACGGGATTCTAACCTAAGGTAAACTAGACCTACCTTATATCTATGTTTACACTAATCTTGTTGCATCCTAACCTAAGTTGTATGTTTTACAAAGTGGGGGATTTGGAAATAACCTAAGGTAACTATAGGTTTATTTCTAACCTATTACCTAATACTAAATTGGTATGAAGTATGGCCTATCCTAAGATGGCAAATTTACCTAAGGAAATGTTTAAAAACCTAAGGTAAATACTTTCTAAACTAACCTAAGGTCGGATCCTAAGCTAATGATATATATCCTAAACTAATGCAAGGATGGAAGGGGACCTAAGGGGGTCGTATGACAAGTGGATGACATGGAGACAGTTCCTAAGTCATTTATTTGATTTGATTTTTGAATTTTATTGAGGGTACTACTAGTTTTGGCAGAGGCATGGAAATTTGGCAGAAACCTACTTGGCATCATCACTAGAGTTAAGTAATGCATGCCATGGTGGAAATTGGACTCGCCAACTTTAGATGGTGGTGGTGTGGAGATATAGGCAGGAGATTGGAAATTAATGGCATTTATGGTCATTGGTTTTGGCGAGAAACCGCCTTGGAAACCATGTGAGTGGATTTGTTGGGAGTTGTTTGGTCTTTCATGCATTTCAATTTTTTCTTTGCATGGAGCTATCTGGTTCTTTGAACCAACAGTTCTATTTTCATTTCATTACTATTTTTAACTCCCTTGGACTATTTTTGATCCAATGGAAGTATATGAGGCATTTGAGAAGGAATTTTTGGTTGTTGATTTCATTTGGAGAAGAAGGATTTGTGAAGGCTCGACTGGAAATCTTCTTCGAATCAACAAAAGCACTATCAGGCATGATAGGCTCTATCCATTAAGTTGTTCTACTTTTCTCTAAATGTCTTCATTAAAAGAACTCTGCTCTCATGAGATAAATGGGTTTTTATTTTGTGATGGTTACTTGGTTTTCTTGCTTGAATATTTTTCTATATTCTCTGATTGAGGAACCTCTGCTTGAAAATGTAGTCATTGAGTTGTTTTCCTATTTGGTTAATGGTGAATCACGCCTTGAAACTGCTTATGATTTGAGTAATGTTGAATTTGTGTGGATTCGGCTTGTCTGCCCAGAATGGGTTTATGGAAATATGTTGTAGCTTATGTATCAAACTGGGTTGTCATTTTGGTTGGTAGAAGACATGAATATTATTTTTCTCTATTACTTCTTTGATTTGTCAAAGTAATGTAGCTTCTGTGTAACTGCAAGTAAATGGATGTTTTGCTTCATGTTGGGTAAGTTCGAGTTCGTATGGAAAACAGTGAACAAGTGAATTTTTCTTGATCTATTCTATGTAAACTCTCTTTCTTCAAACCTGGTATTCGATGGAAGCTAAGTCGAGAATGGTGTTTGGATTTTTCTGTATTTTTGAATCGAACTAGTATAGAAACAAGAATGAATGTTTTATATATTCCCTTACCTATTTTCTCAAAATCTTATTTTTCAAATCTTGATCCTTTCATTAAAACTATGTGTTAATAGTTATTTGGATATTAATATTTGGAACCTGTCATGTTTGAATATAACAATGAAGGATTTCACTCCTTTTAAACTCTATGTGTTTCTAGGTTTTCTATAAACACTTGAAAAAAACAACACTAATGGTTTGATAGATAAAACCCTTTACGTTGTGGATATTTCAAAGACGGCTTGTCTATGTTGATGTTGTGTATACAAGTAGCTCTATTTGAGCGTTTTTGAGGTCGATCTTGCTATCTTTTTCACTTGGTGAGTTATATGTTGTTGATTTATCTTACCCGTTCTTGCTCGGGTAAGCGACTAGGTAACTTGTTTGAGTAAACTTGTTAAAATCTGACTGTTGTAATTTCATGGAAATTTGTTGAAGTGGTATTTGACTTTTACGGTTGATGGTTACTTAACACGGAACTAACCAAATCATTTTAGTTTGATAGGTTTTCTTGATCTCTGTGTAATTTGGAATAAATTAAATGTCTTGTTGATTTTGTAGATGTGTACAGTTAAGCTTGTCCATAGAATTGAAATGAAAGGATTTTAATCATCTCATAATATGACTTGTGCACCTGTTGCTAAGTCATGTTGTCCTTTTCTTTGCATATTCTTGAAATAGATTCTAGATGGATTCTTCTTTGTACATACAATTGATGTTTTCTTCCATCTCCGAATGGTTACAATTATGAGTTGATCATTTTATCATTTTATCTTCATCTGGAAAGAATGAATAAGCTTAGGTTCTATGACTGAAACTTTGTCAAATTTGAATGACTGTTGAAGACTATAATTACCCTGTATGGTGATTAGAAAATTTTTTCATTGCATCTCCTTCTTGATATGGGTATTATATTACTATTACTAGTTGTCCATGATGGGGAACCTTGCTTGAAATCTATTTCAAATGTAACAGTCGCACATTCTGATTTAGTCTCTTCTTCTACGTGTTTTCTTTTATAAAAGAGTTGAGGATGTTGTGATTGGGTCTGCATCTGTCCTTTGCGACCTTCTTCACGTGTGATAGAGTGTAGGAATCCTCTTCTGATCATGTCATTTGAATCCTTCTCTTTCATTCTCTGAGGTAAAGTCTAATCACTACCCCTTTGGAAATTGTAAGAGGTTATGTGTTGTGTTCTCTTTTTTGAGTTGTGAATGGGGATTCGGGTTAACTGAATTGTAAAGGAAGTTCTAAACTATTTTATCATAGTCATTCTTCTTCTTTTGGGTAAATCTTGTCATAGATTTAATTGGTTCAGTTGCATTACTTTCATAAATGCCTTTGTGTAGTCGTCATTACTACTTTCTTATTCACTTGACTTGTATTAAAGGATTTTAATATTTGTGATAGTAGATTAATGTGAGATGTTGTGCATTGAGTGAATACTTTCCTAATGTTAATGTATGGCCTAACTTGAGAACTTAGGCTATGTCTTGGATTTGGAATTAGGATGTCACATCTGAAATGTGAAACTCTTATTTATTTATGTTGTTAGATGATTCATCCTAAAACCTTTATGAAGTTGGAATGAGCTTGGTTGTAGTTGTCTTTTTATGAAACTCTGTAAGCTGAGTTAGAAGGTTCCTACTTCTGAAAGTAACTCTATTTTGGTTAAATAGTGAAGTTAATTTTTATTTCAAATTCAGATGAATTGTGAAGGAAATAATTAGAAGGTACTTTTATTTGATATAGATAAGTGTTTTGGTTGGAACATTATTTATCTAATATCATGTTGTAGATTGCTGATTACATCATGATATTTCCTTAAATGTTATTCAGATTGATTAATTGTTCTTCTTTTATGGTTGTTACTACTTATGATTTATTTGTCTGCTTGACCTCACTATTTCATAAAAGTAGAGTTGGTTTTATGAAATAGTTAGTTGAAAGCACATTGTTTTAATGCTTAGTGCTTATCATGCTCAGTTCAATGAACTGACCCATACTAGAAATTTTTGCAAATGGACTTCATAAGTGATAAAGGAAGGCAATAACTTATATGATGTATTGGTTGCTTAAAAGTTTGGACCTTTTATAGAGAATTTTGATTCATTATTGAGATGTATTGAAACAATAAAAGTTTTATTCTTTAATGATCTTGATGTTGTTAACATGAAATATGTCAATAATGCATAGTCTTGTAAAATGTGTATTTTATCACGATGAATTGAAAATACTGAAGTTACTTAAATTGATTATGGCAATTCTCTTGTGCATAATATAAAGAAAATTTGTAATCCTATCTTTGATGTTGTCATTCATATCTAATTGGACCCTTATTTCATTGTCATTAATTGAGTTGGATAAATGGGAATTAGTACAATTTCCCTTACATGAATACAACTTACTAAGTTGCATGTATTGATGTTCTTTACCTAATATTGTATGGTTTATTATGATGTTAATGAAGACATAGTTAAAATATTAGGAAGTTTGAAATGGATAAGGGTATAATAAATCCTAACACTTAACCATAAAGAGGAAGGTTCTCCTCCTCTCAAAAGGATACAAAATAAATGAATGGTATATGAGTTCGTTAACCATTTAGACTTCATATCTATGAATTCTACCGTAACAGAACTTGTTTTGGTTCTTATACATTCCTTGAATGGTTGAGACACATTAAATAAATCTTATGATGGATGTTGTTTATATTTTTGATTAATTACACGTTAAGAAAAAGTTAATGAACATAAAAGCAATCATAGGTTTATGAAGTTCCATATTATTTAATCAACTCAAATAAGGATGGAAACCTTAAGGATTGTTGGGATTCGGGTTATGCAAGGTTTTATGATTTGAATCTTAATCCAAAGATAATTAAGTTGAAATGACCTCTTGAGGTGTGTAAATCATGATGAAGTAGTTCTGTCGGATGTTGGCACATGCCAACTATAGAATTGTACCTTTGTGAAGACTTGGGTCTTCATGAGGATACAATGTTGTAGTTTACATGTTACAACACCCTTCAACATTTGTTCATCTAGATCTACTCAAATCGAACTTGAACTTAGTTTCTCTCTAGATCAGGTTAAGGATATGATTTAGCATAGAAAGTGACTCTCAATGACTTACGGTGGCGGGCACATTCAATTGACTTAGGTTGACTGAGTATGCCCATATACCCAAGGTCATCGTGAGTGGTTCCCTATACCAAATTATGTCAATAACTTGGGTTAGGGTCAAACCTTGGACAAGTGGACTGACAGAAGTCAATAAAGACCATTCTAGATAACAGATGAGTGAGGTGAAGCACGAATTCGATTAGATGTGTATGTCATCTAGGAATAGTAATATGAGCGGTATATGTTGGAATATTTGGCCAAATTATCGTAAGCTACTTGGTTACATTTTCCTATGTCACCTAGTTTGAGAAATGTGATTTCAGATGAATATGGTAACAAATATTTAGATAGATTTCTTAAATAGAACACTCAATACGTAGAACAAGGTAAGAATACCAAGTATATATAGTATACCCATAGTATTCAATACTTAAGTTAACATGAGAGATTGGTTGGTAACTGAGTCATGAAATGAGATATCATTAGTTCACCGAGTCATTTACAGCTACATATGGTTATTTGTTATGAGATTGATTGGCATGGAATGTGTGTTCTAAAATTATGATTATTTAGAATAGAGAACATTATGTATATAAAAAAATTCCCTTATTTCTAAAGTCTTAAAATGGGAATGTTACAACCCCGTAATTGGTGAGAAGATCCACGTGAATGAGTAAAGGATCTTCCATGGTTGGAGTGATTAGGATCTGTGTGACCATTATTAGAGGAACCCATATGATTGGAATTTCGAGTGGTGTTTGAAATAACACACAACATATCTTGCTTCATTGTGTGAAAATATGTCTAAAGTTCATTCATAAGGCTACCTTTAATATGAAGAAGCTCATTATTAAGGTCATCCTTACTCACCATATTGTTTACCCTTTCCTCGAAGTTGGATGACCACCTCGATAATCCCAAACTAGAAGACTCTAAGTCCATACATTCCTTATTTTCAGTCTTTCCAAGAGTTTTTTGACCTTTCCTATCCTTGGGTAGATCTATCACCATGATGTAGGGTTTGGGGCTCGGGGTAGATGAAATAGGGAAAAATTTTAGGGTTTGGGTTTTCATAAATTTTTTCGGATGAATAGAGAAAATTAAAAAAAAGAAACTCTAGATAATTTTTGGAAAGGTTTATGAAAATATAAGAAACTTGGAAAAAATACAAAAATTGCATCCTCTGGAGCCGAATTATGAAAAAACATAAAACCAATATAAATTTTGTAAAACAAGTCAAAATGCTTGAAATTTGGAGAGGAGCTTACTTGATTGATTTTTCCACATGAAAAAATTATAGAAAAATTTGCTACCAATTTTGAGATATAGCCAAACCTTCACAATTAGGGTTTGACACAACGCTGGCCAAGATTAGGCTTTGATACCACTTGTAATGAAACTACTTATATAAATCTGATTATCACCAGAAATATAACACCAAAGAACATGAGATTGCAGATAAAAGATCTCAATATGCATGTATATTAGCTTATCCACTTTGATGGGGCAACCTCCAAACCATACAATAAGACTCAAATGCTTACTAAGATGCTCAACTACTACCTACCAACCCTTATTTATACTATACCTATGTTATGTCCATCACCAAGGCCAACCCACTAATTATGAGTGTTATGCAGTTCAGAGTTAGATTTTTCATTATTGTGGTTAGAAAGTGGATCATTGAAGATTTTTAATTTTATATTATCACTGGTTTTCTTAGAATATTTTGTGGGCTAGTCCCATTCAATCATAGTAGAGTAAGACTAGTATTAGGAACCATGTTTATATGATCAATATAAGGATGAAAATAGTGTTTTCCTTTGTATCGTGAAGTACGAGCATGTATCCCCATGGGCTTGATTTTATTATCATAGATCATTGGAGGAAAAAACATGATGATATAATATATAAGTATGAATACAACACCGATAATAAAGAGGAGTTGCATAAACAACCCTACGGATACTAGAGTTGATCAAAATGTTGGGTCACAAGTTGGGTTCACCAAATGTTTATATGCTTATTAAAACTAATAGATTAGTGAGTTAAATACACTAAAAGGATGTAAGGGGAGATAAAAGAAGATATTTAGATTAATTAACTTCCAACATTAATTATGCAACATCAAAACAATGTATTAATTTTTGCAACTCATGTATGGAGTGTGCTTATGAGCTCAAAAACATAATAGAATGAGTGCATTTAGCTCGTCTGAGATGGATATGTGAATTTATTAGTGTGCACATTGTTTGAACTAGGAGATCTAAAATTGTAATTGCTTCATATTTGGAATTATAGCTTCAAAATGACATGGTGTAGGAGCACGAGATATATTTTCGAACCGTCTGCATAGTTTTACAACTATTGTATGGTTTTTACCATGTTATGAATCTTTTTATGTAGATTTCTTAGACTGTCACCTTCTTCGAAATGGTTTTGATTTCAAACCCTAGTTGTCATTGATGTTGTGAAGCCTTTTGATATTCTTATTAAGACCTCGACCTAATCCATGTGTAGGATATCATAAAAACAAACATTAGTTTGGTTAAAGTGCAATCCCTCCACCAATGATGTCAATATTGCTCTAAAGAGGCCTCAAACCACACATCATTCCCCACCTAGTATGTGATATCTTAATAAATGAAACTATTTTGGAAACTTGAATCTTTTTTACAATGCTTAGAAATATGTTTAGATCTTGTTAACATTTGAAAGACAGTTGTTTGAGTGCTTTGCAAAAGAAATAATATGATTCCTTGAGTGGTAGAATGCTTCATACCTATACAAATTTTGCATTAATAATTGTGTATAATATTTGGTGAGATTTAGGGTGTCTTAGGTTCCTTTAAATCTAGTGTTTGCAATAGGACTTCATCATAATGTCATATTAGTCAATGAGATGAGTTTCACACGATTAGTAAACTATCACGGAAAGGATGATAGAGAAGGATTGAATGATCCAACAAATAAAATCAAATTGAAAGATAAAATGGAGGATGTTTCAGTCTAAAACAATATAATTTGGTCACGAATGGATTCCATAATTCAACCAAAGTTGACGTTTTTGGATAAGGATGAAAAACATGAAAAGTTAAGGTTTCTTCATGTTAGGTGGAGTTTGGATATGGATTTTATGTATTTAATACTCATAATATATCAACATATGAGTGTGTATGAATGAAAAAATTATAAAAAGACCTCGGGATGTACTTGAGTGGTGATAGAAAGAGTGTATATTTATGGCTCTTTCATTATGAATAAAGAGATAAATCTCTCTTATAGAGTATTATAATTTGCATACTATTAGAATTGTAATAATATTCATTTTTATTTTCAATTCCTTCATTGTGAATTTATTTTTATAACACATGAAGTACCATTTTTAGTTTGTTGTCCATTTGATTGCACCTCAATCTAAATCAGCTAGGTGTGTAATTAAAAACTTCTAAGATCATGTACTATGATCAAGGTGCCTCTTGATGATTGTGTTTCACCATGCAAGAAATTTTGTAGAAAAGACAAGGAAACATGTTTAGAAATTTCCATCATCATATATTATATTTTCTCCATAACCAATCCCATCTCACTCTAATAAGAAAAATGGTCTCGTTATTTAGGACTATCATTGTGATGAGTGCATAGTTTGGCTCATTAATATCATTTCTTCAGACCAGAAATACTCTTTGTGATATGACTCATTTGTATATGGGGATGTTTTGTATAGTTATGTCTTAGTAGGTTGATGCATTTTTCCTTGCTATTATTTATTAAAACCATTTATCACATGACATCCTACTAATTTTTTTTATGAGATCAAATGTGATGATGTGTGCAGGGAATGATGGAGGTTACTGGTGGATAAGTTGCCCGAGTTCGATGCATGTGGCTGAAGACTGTTTCCAAATTGACCTATTAGCTTGGGCTTGACTCTAACGGCCCGTAGGAATCTAAGAGTTTTAATTGATATTTGATGAAATAGTGTTTAATGCCACCTGATATGGTGGATCTTGTAACAAACATTATCTATATGAAGACTTTGTCTTCAGAACTGGTGGTACCACTTTTTGATTTATCGAAGAAAATTATCTGCAAACTATTCTGGATTTGTTTTTGGATATGTTATGAACTCATTTGAAAGTTAATGAAATCTATGGCATTTTGAGAATCAGAAGTTTTTGATCACTCTATCCCGAGGAAGAGCAAGGGCCCACTCAACCGAGGAGATACGAGGTTACTTTAAGTTTTTCATGCATACAGTCCTTCGATTATTTTTACTGCAATTATCATTTGATGAGTTGTTGCATGCATGCTTTGATTAACTGTCCCTATTTTCTCCATTATTGCTTTCACTTTTAAGTAGATGCTTTTGCCATGCAAATTTATCTCATAAATAGTCTTTCTTTCTGTTGAATTCTAGTTATTCAATTATGGTTTAAATTGTTAAGAATAAGTGTGTGCGTATTTTACTTTATAGTAGAAGATTAGTTGTTGAAATCCATTTCATTACAAATAGTTGAATTCCATAGACTTGTATTGAATTTCTGTAGATTTTAACTGCACTTACATAGAATAGCCACTAAGCTAAGCAACCCCCCAACAAACTCAATGCATAACTGGTTCTCCTAGACTCTATTGCATATTGCCTTGACACACCACTGGTTTAAGAAATGACACGACCAAGATTATGTCAGTTAAATGATTGGAAGAATACAACGACCCATCATTTTTGGCACCATTGCCGGGAACTACATAACAATAAGCTCCATTGTTTTATTCCATATGTTATGGGTGTTATTAGAGTTCATATAGGAAACCAATAGTTCTCTCGAACCTCGATTTAAACCAACCAACCTAGATGCATATGTCATGAGATAACCAAGGGAGATTTATAGCATGCAATATTCAACAAATCTCTTTAGACACTTCACAAGAGAGAAACACTAAGAGTGATACAGATTCCAATTCCACACCTAGAACCTTTTCTGAGCATTTTGTATCCTCTTCACATCATTCTGCAATGGGGGATCTTGGAAATGCTGAAGAACAACCTTTAGGACAAACATTTACATACCCCATTGTCCTCGATGTAGATGAGGATGCACCCATGAAAAACATCTCACCATCCATCCTCCCCCTCTTTCGAGGAATGACCAAAGAAGACCCTGATCAGTTTCTGTTTGAATTTAAAATCCTATGCCAAACATATGATTACCGAACTGACAATCAAAAACTCAAATTATTTCCCTCCACTCTCAAGGATTCTACTATGAGATGGTTTATGGGGTTACCATCTAACTCCATTAATTCCTGGGAAGCCATGGAAACAGCCTTCCTAGATAAATACCAAGACTATTGTAGAGGAAGGGATAGGAAGGAGGAGTTCTTCCAAATACGGCAAAAGGAAGATGAGAATCTAGAGGATTATCTAGATAGATTCCTCTTTCTTCATAAACGTAGTGGGTATGAGTTACATGCAGACATCACTAAAACAGTCTTTCTAAAAGGACTGGATGAAGAAACCAAGGATTCTCTCCATCTCATGGGAGGTGGAGACATGCATAAGCTTACCATGGAACAAATTACTAAGCTATGTAGAAGATATTCTAGAACACGTGGAGGGATAAGAAGGAAACAAACATCCAAGTCTTTGGGTACCTCTGAACTTCTAGAAGAAATGGCCAACATGAAAATAGACATTCTTACTGCAATTAACATCCACCATAGATGGACTCAAGGCAAAATCCACCCCTTCTAAAGAACCGTTGGACATGTATTGCCCTAAATGTCAAAAGAGACACCCCTTAAGAGAATGTCCTTTGGATGTCACGAGATATGTACTTAATATACAAAGTTATTCGGCCAAGACACTAAACATTGCACACTTCTACCACAATTGAAGAGAGGTTTGAATGCCATCTCACAAACAAGTACTGAATTAAATTTTTTCCAAGAGACCAAACAATCAGGGTGGGTTCCCATCTAGACCAACTTAGAATCCCTAGAGAATGCCATGGCCAAATCAGGCCTCTCAATCTTCTTAGGGACAACCTAAGTGGGAAAACTCAAACTGGATGACTTATCCATATCCACCACCTTGGAAAAATCCCTACACTCAGTTGGGTTGAGCTCCACCACCAATATCCAATCCTTGGCACAATCAACAGTGGGGTCCTCAACAAAATTTTAGCCAAAATCAGTCCAGGCACCACCACAAAACAATAATCAACAACATAGGTTCCAGTAGCCACAACAAGCTTTAATGCCTCCACCTCCAGCCTACCAAAATCAAGGACAAGCAACACAAACACAAATTCCAGCTCAGCTAGTAGCCAATCCAAAAATCAACAGATAGCTTTGATTGATGACACAGATGTGGGTAATACCATGCAGGTTAACACTATTGGTAATTTACGATTACGATCTGGCAAAATATTGAACCCTCCTATTGTTATCATAGAATTACCTGATGATGCCAATAAGGAAGAAAAACTTAAAGGTAACAATGGTTCTTCACCAATACTAGATGAATAGGATGCTCAAATACCCAAACCAACTACAACCCCTTTCCTTGAGCGATTACAGGACACTCGGATTGCAGATGAAACAAAACTAGTTCAGGAATTGAAAAAAGTACATATTGAGGTTCCACTGCTACGTGCAATAAGGGACATCCCTGAACTAAACCAAACCATTAGAAATGAATGTATAAAGATGCCAGGAAGAAAAAATAAATACCCAAAGACATTAGAGTCGAAGGAAATTTGGCTGATTTAGTTCTTTGGCACCCTCATCTCACCAAAATATGGGGATCCTGCGAGCCCTGTCATTACTATTTGTATAAACACCCAGTCAATATCTAATGTTTTGGTGGATCTTGGTGCTGCTATTAATGTCATCAAAACAGAAATGTTTAACCAACTATCCTTGACAGGAATTCAACCAACCAACACTGTTCTACAATTAGCAGATCAATCCATTGTTGTACCTGATGGTGTGGTTGAAGATATAATAGTCACTTTGTTGAATCATGGGAGTACCTAGTTGATTTCATGGTTTTACAGCCTAAAGCTCGTAATTTGGGATATCTAGTCATCTTGGGGAGACCTTGGCTAGCTACAATTTACTGCTTACATTGACTATAGGTCAGGCAACATGACAATTCTCAATGGGCAAAAATCCAAACACATTTCGTTATATCCTCCTACCCAGCCTTATACAAACAATTGTGACCAGGTATGGCTAGATTCTTTGGATGCTAACTCTTTGAATTCTTCTTTTCTGGCCACTATTGTAGTACAAAATCATATGACGGAGGTTGCAGAGTCTTATGTGCTAACTAATTCTAAGGACTCTAAATCATGGAAATCGTACTACTTCTATGGAATTCAGAATATTGGAAAAGGCATTACCTCTGCTGAGTCTAGTAGGAAACTCTATGCTTATAATTTCAAACATCTAGTTCCTGATTTCTATTGTCCTTTAACTAAGGTTCTATCTTTTGATAACGTATCCATCCCACACATGCTCCAGCCCCATGTTTTCCCATTGAATTCTTTTATCGCTAGTACAAATCTTGCTCTTGTGGATGATACTAAGCGGTGTGCTTGTCGGTATGGGTAGAGAGACAACTATAGGAAGCAACTTGGAGTTCAATCAAGAATCTAGGGTGCTTGAGGTTTTGAAGAAAGATTCCCATGCTTTTTCTTGGGATTACACTGATATGAAAGGAATTCATTCTAGCATTTGTACACATCATATTTACACCGACGATGTCAAACCTATAAGGTAGCCGCAACAAAGAATCAATCCAGCATTAAGAGACATAGTCAAAACTGAGATTGAAAAGCTCCTAAAGGTAGGTTTCATCTATCCTATATCTGATAGTCAGTGGGTTTCCCCATTAATTATTGTTCCCAAGAATAATGGTAAGTGGTGAATATGTGTTGATTACAGGGAACTTAACAAAGCCACCAAGAAAGATTATTTTCCCCTGCCTGTCATTGACCAAGTCGTAGACAATTTTGCTGGTAAGAAATATTTCTCTTTCTTGGATGGGTTTAGTGGGTATAATCAAATTAGTATTGCCCTTGCTAATTAGGATAAGACTACTTTTACATGCCCTTGGGGTACATTCACTTACAGAGTCTTACCTTTTGGGATTTGTAATGCCCCTGCCACATTTCAGCGGCAGTCTTGGCCATTTTTTCAGATCTTACTAACGACTATGTTGAGGTTTATATGGATGATTTCACTGTCCATGGATCCACTTTTGATGAATCTTTGAATATTATTGAGAAAGTACTCACTCGATGTGAACAACACTAAATATCTCTGAGTCATGAAAAATGTCTAATGATGGTTGATCAAGGAATTGTCTTAGGTCACCATATGTTAGCCCAAGGTATAAAGGTGGATCCCAGTAAGATATTAGTCATCACCCAATTACCTACACCAGCTAATCGATGACATCAAAATTTTCCTTGGCCATGTATGTTATTACCGCCGATTCATAAAATATTTTAGCAAAATTGTCACCCCAATGTTTTCATTACTAACTAAAGATTGTGTTTTTGAATGGTCTTCTCGATGATCGGTAGGCATTTGATTCTATCAAAGAAAAGTGACAACAGCCCCATATCTTACGTGGCCCGACTAGGAAAAACTTTCCATATCCACACCTGAAGCTTCTAATACAATGGCTATGGGTGCTGTCCTTGGACAGAAAGACTCAGAAGATCATATGTATGCAATTTACTTTATCAGCAAAAATATGACTCCTACGGAAAAGAATTACACTACTATGGAAAAAGAGTTTTTGGCTGTGGTATATTCTTTTAATAAATTTCATCATTACATCACTAGATATAAAAAATTTGTTTACACTGACCAATCTGCCATTCGATATTTGATGAATAAACCAGTGGTTGGCGAAGGCTCATTCGCTGGTTGCTCTTGTTGCAAGAATTCAATCTCACTATCATAGATAAGCCTGGGAAATCTAACGTTGTTGCTGACTTTCTTTCCAGAATAAATGTTTCAGGTGATGACGAAGCAGTCCAAGATCAATTTCCCAATGAACACTTGTTTTCTATCTCCACTAAGACTCCCTGGTTCACTGATCTCACAAATTATTTAACAACAGGGAAGTTTCCTGCTTATTTTACTCATAAGGAAAGAAGGTGATTGGTTAGAAATAGTGCAACATATAAATGGTGTAACGGATTCTTATTCAAATGTTGTCCTGACATGGTTCTTCGTAGGTGTGTTCGTGAGGATGAGGTACATGACATATTGCGAGCATGTCATGATGAGCCAGGTGGTGGACATTATTCAGTGAAATGAACAATTCACAAGATCCTTGGAGCAGGGTACTATTGGCCTTCCCTCCATAAGACTGTCAAGAAGTATGTGTGGCAGTGTGATGCATGCCAACGAATGGGAAAACCTACACTTTCTACAGAAATTCCTCTTAACCCTCAGTTGGTTCTAGGACCATTTGAGAAATGGGGTATTGATTTTGTTGGACCATTTGATCCTCCATATTTTAGGAAGGAGTATCTCTTGGTATGCACGGACTATGTCACCAAATGGGCTGAAGTCCAAACATTGGCATCTTCCAATGAAGATGATGCTGCTGATTTTCTCTACAACCGGATATTTGCTGCGATTTTGAGCACCAAAGGCCATTGTATCTGATCAAGGTCTTTAATCTGTTTCAAATATGATTGAATTTTTCTTAGGAATCTGCAGAATCAGGGATTGGAAATCATCACCATATCACCCCCAATTTAATGGGAAAGTGGAGGTAACCAATCGAGAGCTCGAGAATATTCTAAGGTAGTTAATGCCGATATAAATAATTGGGTACCAAAGCTTCCCGAGGCCATTTGGACCTACAACATGACCTAGAAAACAACTACTGGTTTCTCTCCTATGAGATGGTCTTTGGGAAGAAGCCACTGTTACCTATTGAGTTTGAGTTATGCGCACATGGTGAAACAACGTTGGAAGTTGGGATCGATTTGGATGAAGCATAACGTGAATGAGTGTTGCAGTTGAATGAACTAGATGAAATGTGGATGGAAGCATAGCAGCAAAATGAAATTCTACAGCATCGGAAAAACTTGGCATGATGCTCACATCAAAAAAGGATATTTTATGAAGGACAGTGGGTTTTACTCTTTGATTCTTGCTATCATCAGTTTAAAGGAAAGTTTCATACGCATTGGTTAGGTCCCTATCAAGTGCATCAAGTGTTTGATAATGGCTCTGTTTGATTGATACCAATTTATGGAGACAAACGAACTCTTCTGGTGAATGGGCATAGGCTCCGAGTTTACCACCAACCACTGGATAAGTAGACCTTCACCGATGAAATTCTATTACAAATCGAATATGCATGCTAAGGAGGCTCTTTTCCTCTCATGCATGGAGTAATTAATCTTTTTCAAATTCAATAAAGGAAGATGATCCTTCATTCGATCTTCTTCCCTTAGTTAGCAGTTTTTTTTTTCAATAAATGCAGGAATTTTTGTTGTTTCTACTGCCGCTAATCATGTTTCATCCCAAATTGTAGGGTGTGGGAATCTACGGATATTAGCT
This sequence comes from Taxus wallichiana var. yunnanensis, assembly GCA_018340775.1. Taxonomy (NCBI): domain Eukaryota; kingdom Viridiplantae; phylum Streptophyta; class Pinopsida; order Cupressales; family Taxaceae; genus Taxus; species Taxus wallichiana. Next base: position 742,107,595 of record CM031238.1, on the reverse strand, counting down.
AACTAAGTGTAGCATGGGTAAGTGCATTTAACTTGCTAATGATATTTCTATGTGAAACATTCCCCCATGTAGTCATTTTCATTATGATGCCATCATGAAATGATTGTTATGATCATTCTGGATCTCTTCCAAATCCAGCTTTATGAATGATGGCATAACAGGAGTAATGCCTCATAAGTCTCCACATGCTTTGATGTGTCACACTCTCCAACGTCAGGACAGATGGTGCATGCTCCTCAACCATGGGATATGTGCTGCCGTAAAAATATTAATCTCACATGGGTGGTCAGTCTCATCACTATTTTTTCACCGTCACCTTTGCTTGATGTTGTGCTACCCAAGGAATAAGATGTCATTTGTAATTTAATGCTCTATAACCGCCTCTTCTGTTGTGGTACACATCAATCACAACTAGTTTCATCAAACACTCGACGGGAAGTGGAAGAAACGTTCTGCTCTGGTCTTTCCACTACTATGTATTTCTTATTTTTTTGGCTTAGCATGGGACCATGAAAGACATCAGAACCTGCTTCACTTGATGCCTTACTCTAGAATGCCACCCTTTCGTAGGTATTTCATGATTTCGGATGGTTAGATTTCATTCGGCAATTTGAAGGGTTTGATGAGAACATTGTGGAAGAGTTCTTGAACAATTTTGAGTCCACATGCTCGCAAGTTGGTGGACGATGAGTTGAAATCACCAGTCAGGTCATTTCTGACCTATCTGGCCTACCAAATTTCGGGTTAAAGGTTATGACAAATGCCCCTTTGCAAAGTCTTATTGCTCAGTTCCACGACAAAGGAGAGGCACTCCCGGAGGTCATCCTAACTCCATTGGGTGTCCAGAAGGGTGTTAAGCGGAAAAGTTTGCCTGGAATCTAGGGTGAGATTGCTAAATGGGTCAATAGGTATTTTATATGCGACAGATAGGCTTCTATTTTGGGTGGTGATGCGCTCAAAATTCTCATTCACCTTAAAAAGGGGCATGTCAACCAGGCCCTTGGTCAATTTTCCAGAGTACCTCATAGATTCTATCATTAAGGTATGCTAGAAACACCGGTCTAGTGGGGGCAAGTCTATGCTTAAGCACCTAGGGTTGATTCACCTATTGTGTTCACACCAAGTTTTCTTTCACCCAAAGTGGAGGCTTGAGGGACGTGTTGGTGAAGGGTCCAGGCCTAAGCAACTAAAATATGGTCTCTCTTCTAGCACCTCGGTCTACCCTTGCCTCGGGCCCTTCACATAGTCAAGCTGAGGCAGCTGACGTTCCTATGCACGCCGACACGGTTGGTACTCCTAAGGGACCACCCCATCCATTTCTGATTCAAAAGGCAAGTGTCCCATGGCCCCCTCTTCCTCCATGCAACTATGGTCCCGACGGCTTGGCTAATGTTTGCAGACAGTGGTTTCCAATTAGAGTCCTTGCCTGATGACACCGCCCACATTCGGGAGGAGCTGCATACGGAGGATGTCCCAGCTGCTCCATCATCTATTGTTCCATCATCTACGGAAATTCACACTGGAGCTCTAGAAATTCTTGACGTCCAAGTGGAGCCTTCTCATAGCTATCTAGAGGAAATTGCATTGCTAAAATCTCAGTTACAAGGTATGGAAGAGTCCACCCTTTTATTACAAGCTGAATTTACACAAAAGACAGTAGAAAAAATTTGGGAGATTGTTGCCCTGCAACATGAGGTGAGTTGTCTAAAGTGACAACATGATACAAGTCTTACCCTCTTAGATAATTTCCAATAGTTTTCCCTTCAGAAAAGGGAATTGCAGAAAGAAAACCAAAAATTAAAAAAGGAAAAAGAATCTTTGGAAGAGGAAAAACAAAAATTAACATCTATCTTAGACTTTGTTTGTCCTTTAGCCATCAAACTACTGTCTCAGGAAACCCTCCTTGGTCTATAGCATGTATGTCCAGGAGCAATTTTATTCTTGGTAGTTATTTCAATTGTGTTCTCAAGCCCCTCACAAAATTCCCGATGGACCTAGTTTTTTATCAGTCTACAAGAACAACACCCCGGAAATTCAAAATTTGCTCTATGAATTTTATTTACATAACATGGTAGTAACCAATGTCCCTAATTTCTTGATCAACCTATTTGTGGGGGATTTTCAAATTAAAGCATTTCAGTCTGTATTGAGGAATCAGATAACTTGGAGATAGCAAACAGACAGTTTCAATAACACTGCTCAGTCAATCGATTTTACATTCACCCAACCCATCACACAGATGTCACCCTGCGGAAGAACTTTAGATCATTATATTACCAGGTAGGGGTTGGGGTGCATACTTCTCAGATTTTGCTTCAGTGTATTATTGATTTTGAAAATTATAGTCAGGAGAATTTTGGAGCTACTTGGAAAGCTTGCGATAGGAGATGGGATACTTTAAGCCTGCCTTTAAAATGTAGGGAGGTCCTCTCTCCTCAGAATTTGAGCTGGAGCATGCGAAGGGGTGATGCCCTCATCACCATTATTAGACAAACCACAGAAAAGACCAGCCAGAAATACACTGATGAATGGGATGGCCTTCAAGTACGGCCTCCACTCCTCTTGAGGCCTCTCACAACATGGAAAAACAATGTAGCATAGTACCATGATAGTTTCACTACTTGGGTGGAAATTACCTCCAATACTCAAGGCTGTAAGAATACCACAAAGCAATACGCTGATCAATTTGAGGAGTATGACATGGATGAACAACTTGAAAGGCAAGGAGGATGCAGATGAGTTGCATTGGGACATGTAACAGAGATAAATTCATGGGAAATGATGAGTGCATAGTTTGGCTCATTAATATCATTTCTTCAGACCAGAAATACTCTTCATGATATGACTCATTTGTATATGGGGATGTTTTGTATAGTCATGTATTAGTAGGTTGATGCATTTTCCTTGCTATTATTTATGAAAAATGTTTATCACATGACCTCCTACTAACTATTTTTATGAGATCAAATGTGATGATGTGTGCAGGGAATGATGGAGGTTACTGGTGGATAAGTTTCTGAGTTCGATGCATGTGGCTGAAGACTGTTTCCAAATTGACCTATTAGCTTGGGCTTGACTCTAACGGCCTGTAGGAATCTAAGAGTTTTAATTGATATTTGATGAAACAGTGTTTAATGCCACCCGATATGGTGGATCTTGTAACAAACATTATCTATATGAAGACTTTGTCTTCAGAACTGGTGGTACCACTTTTTGATTTATCGAAGAAAATTATCTGTAAACTATTTTGGATTTGTTTTTGGATATGTTATGAACTAATTTGAAAGTTAATGAAATCTACGACATTTTGAGAATCAGAAGTTGTTGATGAATCTATCCCAAGGAAGAGCAAGGGCCCACTCAATCGAGGAGATACGAGGTTACTTTAAGTTTTTCATGCATACAGTCCTTCGATTATTTTTACTGCAATTATCATTTGATGAGTTGTTGCATGCATGCTTTGATTAACTGTCCCTATTTTCTCCATTATTGCTTTCACTTTTAATTAGATGCTTTTTCCATGAAAATTTAGCTCATAAACAGTCTTGCTTTCCAGTTATTCAGTTATGGTTTAAATTGTTAAGAATAAGTGTGTGTGTATTTTACTTTACAGTAGAAGATTAGTTGTTGAAATCCATTTCATTGCAAACAGTTGAATTCCGTAGACTTGTATTTAATTTCCGTAGATTTTAACTGCACTTCCGTAGAATAGCCACTAAGCTAAGCAACCCCCCAACAAACTCAATGCATAACTGGTTCTCCTAGACTCTATTGCATATTGCCTTGGACACACCTGGTTTAAGAATGACACTGACCAAGATTATGTCAGTTAAATGATTGGAAGAATACAACGACCCATCACATTCTTTACAACTCCTCTTTTCCATTCTTATAGCTTCATATCATGCTACACAGGATGAGATATGGGAGTTAAAATTCGTATTAGGCATTTTAAAAAATTAATATGATTGGCCCACGATTAGATTTGATCCTCTTTCTATTGGGTTAGAAAAAGGACTCACCATAAACCCCATTTCGACTTTCCCCAACAACTAATTAAGTATTATGATATATTTATAGGATTCATAAGTAATGTTATTTTATTTTTCTATAAGTGCTTAATGGAATTTTCTAAATATTTGAGGAAGCCATTTTTATGAGATGAATACTAGCCTCTTTTCTAACCTAAAATATTTTTATCAAATAAATATAATATCTTGCATATGTCTCATCCCCCTCCACACCAAAAAAATTACCTAACAAACTATTAGGCATGTGATTTATAAGTCTTTAATAGTTATTTTGGTTGAAAATCACTTATTTACATAGATATTGACATCTCGTGCTCATGATTTTGATTATATGTTGTTGATTACAATGTGTAGTAATCATACATCTAAATAAGTTCCTTCCTTGAGCTAAGAATTCATGAGTAGGGGGTCCAACCTGTCAAAATCATAGAAGAACCAAACGTGGCCCTATCGATTTAATTATCTTTGTAGGGTATTGTTGATCAAATTTTCCTCATCCCTGTCTAGATTGGTGAGCTAGATAACTAAGAAATTAAAACAACCTCAAAGATACAAGGATTTATGGTACCTTGGAAGAACATGGTGACAAATGGACCGACGTAAAGTGAATTTCCTCACAACGAGTTGGATAGACCTGAAAAATAAAGGCAACTAAGAGGAAAATGGATTAGATGATATATTTCAACCCCGTTTGATGAGATAAAATGATATAAATGAAAGAAAAATGGAGAACATGCAGAAATTGATTGATAACACAACCTAAAAATATTGATGTATAAAGAAGATATTGATCTAATTAAAGTAAATCAAACATGCATGATCAAATAGAAAATTGGGACTGTATGAGAGGAACTTGCCAAATGAACCTATAAACTTCCTTGTTGTAGATGGAAGGATCAAATAAATTGACTTTCCAAGAGATGGACTTGATAAGAGAACCACAAAGGCATGAGGATGATATTATGGTGATACAAATTACATCACAAGGGCATTATGATATGATGATAAGAGAGGGGATATAATGTTAGAGGTTTGTTATCAATTCTAACTTATCTAAAAGAGGGAGAAAATCCTCTTATTTATAGCATGAAGGGGAGATTAATTTTGATAATTTTGATTTGGAAAATTAACTCCCATTAGGGGAGTGGGGACATGATTAGAATATTAAATTCGAAAGTGGATTATATTCGAACTTAAAATTCATGGACTAAATAGGGATTATTTTTGAATATTTAATTCAAAGGTGAACTACATATTTGAATATTTAATTCGATTAGATTGGATGTGGATTTTATTTGAATTTTTAATTCATTAATGGGATTAGATATGGATAATTTTGGAATTTTAAATTAAGAAGTGGGGTGACATGGATTATATTGCAATATTTAATTTGATGGGTGGGTGCATTTGGATTATATATAAATTTTAAATTGGATGGTGGATTTACATGGAGCATATTAGCATGTAATGAGGATTATTGATTTAAAGGGGATCAATTAACCAATTAATATTGATTAATTGAATATGTATTTTGGTAGGAAATGGGATTTATTCAAATTTAGGAGGGAAAGGGGGTTTGAATTGGGGAGCCTAATGAAGGAGAGCAAACGTGGGGTAAAGGGGAGGAATGATACAAAAAAGGGTGTCTATATTTTCCCATTTTTGATGAGTGGTTTGTGTTGGGAAAGCTATGAGGAAAAAACAATGAATTACTGAAAAGGTGATTGATTGAGTGTTTCCCCTCAAACTTGGGATTGATGACATAAAGGAATTCAATCACAAGTTTAAAAGAGTTAGGTGTTATAGATTGCGTGGATGAATATAAAGGGGTAAAATGATAAGGCAAGGCAAGATTCCCCAAGAAAAACTATGGCGGTGGCTCGATATCACATAGGTAGAGGATAAAGGGTGGTCTTAATGTAGATTACAAAAATACTTTATGGAAAAGTGAGTGGGTGAAAATCACTACAAAATGAAGGGAATCCAATGTGAAACCTCTCAAATGGATATAATCTAGGAGGACCGATGGGTCATAGGCAAGCACTAAACTATACAACTTTGAATGCGAAGATAAAGTGAAATCCTTCATACACAAGGAATCGAGTGAAAGGTATGCATCCAAAAGGATGGGGATGCAAAAGAATGATGCCCCAACATAGGGCATGCATATGGTTAGAAGGAGAGATGTGAAAAAGTGATGATACAAAATACTATAAAGGGAAACAATTATGGCCACAAATGTGAACTTTGAGAATAGAAAGGGATATTTCCAAGGTTGGATAAAATGCATTGCAAGTAATTATGGGTTTTAATACATATTTCTTGAAAATGTTTTCCTTCTACAATAAATCATTAAATGAAGAAAAAAAAGCATTCCTTTTTCTCTGACAAATAAGGGAAAAATTCAATCTATTATTTCTAAGTAAAAAGTAGAGTAGACATTTGTGAGGAAAAATAGAGGATTATAAGTGATGACCGTATCATGGTATCCTCCAAGACAAAAATACCTTGGGAAGATGTGATGAGGGATATATGTGATGATTCCCATCAAGAGAGATGACAAAAGTGAAATAATCTCACACAAAAAGGATGGGGTCAAAGATGTAGAGAGGAGGATGAGAATGGGATGTAATAGAATGGAGAAGTTGTAGTTTGCAAATGAATAGATATTTTGGAAACCTTTAATGTTAAGTGTGAATATGTGTGGAAGGAAGAAATGAGTGAGATTGGAAAGAGAGAAAAGGAAAGGACATGAGGAGTGGTTGATGAAGAAAAGAAAAGTTAGAGGTGAAGAAGACAAAGGTATAGAATAGAGAGGATGTGGTTGAGGAGGAGAAAAAAGAGGAATGAAAGAGGTGGAAGGATGATAGGGATAAGGATGGGTGGTGATAGAGTAGAGGATGAAAGTACTAAAAATAAGGAGAGAACGAAGGAGATGAGGAAAGTGCAAAATGTAAAGTAGACAAAAGAGAGGATAGAATGAAATAGATTGGAGATGAGGAAGACCAAGGTATGGAATAAAGTGGACGCGGTGGAGGAAGGGAAATGAAAGAGGTGGAAGAGACCATTAGAGAAGGATGAAAGGAGAAAGAAATGAGGAAGAACAAACAAGAAGGAGAAGACGAGATGAGAAAAGACAACATAGTAAAGAATGAAAGTGGGAAAAAGGGAGAGAGAAGTGAAAAATGAAAGTAGTGGAATAGAAAATATACAATGAAGGAGGTGAAGAAGATGAAGTGAGAGAAATGATTTAGAAATGGATGAGATGAAGAAGATGAAGAATGTTAAGGAAAGGAAAGATATTATAAAACGTAGAAAGGAAAGAAAAGATACAAGTAGGAGGTGAAGAATACATGGGTAGGGAATAGAGTGGACACGATGGATTTGGAGTAAAAGAAAATAGAAAAGGATAATAGGAGAAGAAGTAAATTTGGAAGGATGAACAAGAAAAATATGAGGTGAGAAGAGAGAAGATGATAGTTAGAGAGGTGATGAAGATGAAGGGAGATAAATGTTGGAAAAATGGAGGAGATGAGGAAGATGAAGAATTTCAATAATATCAAAGAGTTAATAGATCGAGAGAATATAAAGAAACTAGAGAAGTGAAAAGGAAGATTTGGAGAGGATGATATAAAGGGATAGAAAGGAAGAGATAGAGGTGGTAGAGAAGAGAAGGTGAAGAAATTTTGAAGGTGAAGATAATGGGGAATGAAGAGATGAAAAATTGGAGAGCGAGAGAAGGAATATGGTACATATCGCATAGAAATGCATGTAGAAGGTGGGAGGATAAAAATATGGTATAGTGAGGAAGAAACAAGGGAATAATGTGAAATTAATGTGATGATGATAAGAGGATTATGATGAAAATAATGAAGGATGTATAATGAAGATAGTATAGATATGGGCAAGGGAAAAGGGAAAATGGAGAGGTTGCAAAGAAGTGACAAGAAAGGGAAGAGGCGGAGACAAGGGGAGGAAAGAGAGAATGGTTAATGGATAAGACAATGTCAGCAAGGAATGTTAGGGGAAGACAAACAATAATCATTGTTGGTGAAGGATGATAGGAAGAGTGAAGAAGGGTAAAAGGGGAATGGAGAATGGAAGAGGAAATTCCAATGAAGGGACATTAGGGGAAGACCAACAATAATTATTGTTTTTTGAATATGGGTGAAGGAGTGGAAAATAAAAGGAGAAGGATGAAGAGAGTGAGAAAGACATCAAAGAGTGATGTGGATTGATTTTTAGGGGTCGACCAACAATATTTAGTGTGGTAATTGAGCATCATCAAGAAGTAATTTTATGGGGAGACCAACAATAAGTTCATTAATGGGTATGAAGGATGATGGATCAAGATGTGGAAAATAGGTGAAAAGAGTATAATTGCAAGGGGGAGATGGTGAACATACTTTATGATTTGATAGGTTGAGAAAGGGTAATGGTAGGAGAAAAAGGTTGGTTGGTAGGGGAGACTAGGAGGAAGGAACAGTCAATGGAGGGGATTATGAGTGAGAAAAAGGCCTTGTCCGAATGATAGGTCTACTTTGAAAGATTGTCATGTGGCGGGTATAGTTAATTAAATGTGCCAAGATGGAGATGAAAAGGTAGGAATGGTGAGAAGGGTGATGTCAGCAACAATTGGTAGAAGGGAACATGAATGGTGAGAAGTGTGATGTGGGGATAATTGACGGGAAGAGAAAGGTGATGTGGAAGGATGGATGGAAAAAGGACATGTTGGCCATGGTTGTGGAGAATGAGCTGCAAGATAATGAACACTCCTTGAGAGGGATCCTCGAGAAGGATTCACAAAATGTAACAGAGATAAAGTAGAATTCCCAAACTGAAATTTTCATTAGAGATAGTGTTCATAGACATTAACAGATTTCATGATTTTATGGATGATGCTAATAGATTTCATCCTTAAAATTAAACCTAGTTTGAAATTAGATATGCAAGAATGTGATCTTGATAAAAGGTAACATTATCGATATAAATGCCACATAATCATAGCAAGGAGCATATGGGGAAACCATGATTTGAACTGGATTGGAGGTAAAAAAGAAAGAGAAGCACTAAAGCCAATACACTAAAGCCAATAACAAATATTAACACATAACCAACAACAGATTAGCTATATCAAAAGACCATGAGGGACATATGGGGGAAATAATCTCATAAACCTAATGCTGACACAAAAAGGGTTTCATATATAACTTGTATGTGGGAAGAGGGTTCTCCATAGGCATTTTTCCTTAGACTATGCCCCAGCTCTAGGAAGGGGGAAGACGCAAACCGATCAATGTGGGAAATCTGCAATGTATATGAGAAAGTTGATCGATGTGGGAAGATTTCTTAGGATGTTATGATAAATAGAAAGAGGATCGATGTTGGAAAACTTCCCTTTAAATGATACAATAGAGTAGCCATCATTTGAGGGTATGGTCTACTTGTTGCTTTTGTGTTTTGATGTTTTTGGATTTTTATTTTAGATGACAGGATAAGATATGCATGATAGTTGTCCTTCGAGGGATCAATCTATTTTTATTATATGATTTTTATGAACAAATGTCCTTTGATGGATCAATCTATTTTTGGATAAGATAACATGAGATAGGAGCATCCATAATTTTGAATTGCTTATTTTTTGATGAGGAAGAGCTAGGTATACCTAGGTAGACCACTTAGGAGGGGATGAATATTGTACAAGTGACACCCATAGACCCTTAGTGTGGATCCAATAGGTAAAAAAGAGGGTAATGGGTGTAATGATTGTGGAGTTCTCACCAGAAGGGGAGAACCTATCCAAAATTAAAATGCTATGGACAGAGCCATGGTTCCCATATTTAAGGTCATGTCTAGGAAGTGATGGTAGACCACATAGTTCCATATCATTAAAATGGTAGATGGAAGTGGTTGATGATGTAAGAATAATATAAACATATAACTATCTCTTGAGTGGTATATATGATAACAATAGAATTTCCTCAAGTGCAATGCATTAAGAGGTTATATCTTCGGTTTACCATCAAGGAAGCAAAATGATAGGCCCTCGAACCATATTTGTGCGTGATAACATAAAGTCCAATCTAGTTGGGAGAAACGTTTTCATGTTGGATCCTTTGTAGAGTAGTGACATTCTGGTTTTCTTTTAAGAAAAGGTCACCAATTTTAAAGCCAAGTTCTTTGAAATGCTTGTTATAAACATGGATAATTCAATATTGATACACTTGATGATGTTCAAGAGAGAAAAGGTGGCACTTTTATAACAAATCAAGTTGTGTTAGACACTCTTCACGATAATTTTCATCAGAAATTAATTCACAAAGAGACACATGTAATGATGGAATTTAAACTTCAAGGGGAAGAATGGATTCATAGCCATATACAATAGAAAAGGGGTAGAACCCGTGGAGGTACAAATGTTAGTCCAAAGTAAGCCCAAAGAGTGAAAGAAATTTGAAGATGATAATTACGACCTAATTTATTGAGGGTTTTAGTAAGGATGTTATGCAAGGTCTTATTAGTCACTTCATGCCACGAAGTTATATCTCAAATAATAAGGAGATGAGAAACTAAGCTTGATATTGAATGAGTCATAAAGTTTCTTCACATATTTTTTTTAAGGAATTTTTGTTTTCTATGATGATATAGCGAGGGATGTCAAAGCGGAAAATAATATGTTGGTACATAAATTTAACAATATGATTAAATTTGGTTGAGGTGATTTTAATTGCTTCTACCCACTTAGTGAAGTAATCAATCGTGGTGATGATAGAATGATTATGCTATGAAGAATGAGGAATGATGGTACCAATGAGATCAAATCCCCATTGCGAGAAGGGACAAAGGTCCAAATCTAGTCAGTAAACCCTAGCTACAAATGTGGACAAGATTGGAATGTTGCTAACACTTGACACATTTCTTAACATATTCGCAACAGTCCTGATTGAGAGAAGGCCAATAATATCCAAGGAAAAGAACGTTTAGCGACAACTAAGCCACTAAAATGTCCACCGCAAATGTCATCATGGACTTCTTGGATAGCACAAGTAGATTCATGGGATTTAAGGCATCAAAGGAGAATACCATCGAACCCACATTTGTAGAGGATGCTACCAAGAATGACATAGCAGTTAGCATGTTGAAGAAATGACCTTCTACCATTATTATATAGGTATGAGGGAATGTTAGATTTGGATAAATAATCAAATATTTAGGAGTACCAAATATCTTATGAGTCGAGTTAAACAACATTACCGTGAGGTAACTCAGAATGTGAGATGGTTGATCATGATGATGAACAACAACCAAAATTTTGGATTCATTAGTTTTCCATGGGATGAGAGATGCAATGAAATAAATCATGTGAGAAAAATGATTATATGAGTGAGGGACAACTTTAATAGCATACGAATCAAAGGATTCAAGGAGAAACATGACGATATCTCGATAATTTTGGAGAATGTTATTTTTTCTTTGATAAGTTCCTATAATTTGTTTGATAATGAGATCAGAATCCCCATAGATATCAATGATTTTAACACCCAAAAGGACAATAGTTTCAAGACCTAAGATAGGGGCTTCATACTCTGTCACATTGTTCATGCATTCAAAGTCAAGTTTTTAGGAAATGGGTATGGGAGTGTCCCAAGGAGAAATGATAATGACATCAATGTCTCCCCCTTGCTGACATTTAGATCTATCAAATAATAGAGGCATGGGAAGAGGGAAAGAATCATGATTAATATTGTTAATAGATTCATCAATAAATTTATCATGAGGAAGATGAGTGGTAAGAAGAGGGGCTTCAAATGATTGGTCCGTGATCACTTAGCCTTTAATAGACTTTTGGGAGATGAAATCTAGGTCAAAAATTTCATAAACATGAACCATCAATTGATGAAATCATTGTGGTAAGGTTTAGAATGTATGGTCTCGAGAGGATGAAATCTAGTGACTACATATGTTTTTCAATTGATAAGATAATGGTGAAACTGGAAGTGGTGAAAGAAAGGGCACAACATAATTTTTCATGTTCGATATAGTGAGTTTCATACTCGTGAAGGGTATGAATATTGTAATAGACATCTTATTCTCTTCCTTGGCCATCACAATGTGCCAACATGGAACCCAAGGCATGATCGGTGGAAGAGACATATATATAAAAAGGCTCCCCCTCACGTGGAGGTGTAAGAACAAGAAGAGATAGATGATATTTCTTAAGATCATCGAAGGATTTTTGGAGGTTATCATCCTAGTGGAAGTTGATGTATTTACGAAGAAGATGAAAGGGTTGGCAACTATCTGAAATTTAGGATATGAAGTGGAGGATGGACTGAAGTCGGCCTTGAAGACTGAAAATTTGTTTAAGATTGGAAGGGGGAGGAATCTTCCCCTACCATCTCTAGATGCTTAAGAGGAAAGGACCGGGTTTAATTTCCAACCCGATAAGTGATAGGTCCAAGGAAACTAAAAACATTTAAGAGGAATAGATACAGTATCATTTGGATCGGTGAAATAGTCGATGGAGAGAAGGGAGGTGAATAAATGTTGATGGGAGAGGATGCAGAAGTTCCTTGAAGGGGGATGGAGGGATCTTTGTATCCCAAGCCAAATTTTTCATATGGTTCACGGGTTTGTTTGAAGACATGGCCATGGTGACCTTGTTCATAACGCCCCATACCAATCCCCTACATGCACAACGATAGAGGTGTGTGTACGTGAAGGATGGTTATCCAAGGAATCTGAAACTATCAATATATGGTTTGGTGTGATTGATATCTTCATCATGAGAAGAAGTTTGATTGAGAGTTGTCATAGATTTTGTTGTTTTTGAGAGAAGAGGGGTTGAATGAGATAATTTTTGCAACATTTAATTGATACATAGGGGCCTTATTAGTGCGAGACAAGGTAGTTGGGAGAATGAAGTGAATTAAGAGTGAGGATTGGATACTCTCCTAAGACAAAGTGTTGTATCACAACATTGGAATATCCTTCGTGTGGTAATGTATATGTAGGAACAAAATAATTGGTGGATGCATCGAGAAGAAGGGCTATATTTAGTGACAAGCACATCATTTTTTTATAGGTCATACAATATGTCTTGAAAAGATGGGGATAAGCCATAAGAGTATGAATTATCCCTTCGTATTTGTATTTAATGTAGTGGTGGAGGGTAGATGGGACAAAGTGCATGGAATGGATCCAAGGATGTCTAAGTAGAAGATTATATTAAAATTCTCCTTCTATAATGTAGAAGAGCTCATGAAGGATTTTATGGCCGACGCAAATGGGAAGAACAACTTTACCTAATGGGGAGTGACATATTCATTGAAGGCATGGAGGATGGTAGGGATTCAATGACAATGGTGTTAGGTAGTTTGAGTTGGTTAAAGGTATGAGAAGAAATTATATTAATACTAGCACCATTATCAATCATATTCCGTCAGATGAATGTGTCATTAATGTAGACCATGATGAAGAGAGGAATATCGTGTTGTTCGAGTGAGATGTTGGGGATTTCATAATCCTCAAAGGGCATGGCAAAGGATGCTACGAAAGCATCGGCTAGATCCACAAGGGTTTGAGGTTCATCGAATGATACCAAGATGCATTTTAGAGCTTCAATCAGATCTTTTTATGGTTAGGATATATTTGGACAAGCTCATAAAATGACATCTTAATCGGGGCATGGTGAATTTTTTTTTGAAAATGGTCTGTTTGATGGAAGTGGGATTAGGAGTGGCCAAAATAGATACCTTGGCCTTAGAGGAAGATGGAGGAGATGATAGAGGATGAGTAGTGGGAGCAGCGATGACAACCTTAGGGTTTGATGGGGATGTGAATGAGGTAAGCTCCTTAGGAGGGATGGAAACAATTTTTTTATCTTAGGTTGTGTTATGGATTTAGGGTCATGTGGGCCGGAGCGGATGGTTTTGAATAACACCGATCAAAAGAGGGGGACCATCCCTAGGGAAATCCTCCTTTGGTGGTGGGTTAGTGAGTTTCAATGGATGTATCTTATTTTGGTGGTGACATTTTGGCAAGAGTCCTCGATGAAAGGGGTGGCTTAGATGATCTGGTAGATGAAGGTTGGGATGAGGGAGATACTTGGGTTAGTGGAAGATTTGGTTCTCCCTCATCAAGGAAGTCATCCTCATTGATAAGGTTATGTATGATGGTTTGAAGGGATCTATAGTGTTCAGTTTCATGCCTTGGTGCATGGTGGTATGCAAAAATAAGGTTAGAGTCAAACCATGAGGGTCTTGGTGCACTTTGAATAAAGGGTTTAATTAGTGGCAAGGTGATTTTCAAGGCTTGGAGCAATTGGTAAAACATTGTAGTATAATATCCCGAAGGAATAGGTGATGGTGTGGCTATAGGTAAAAGGATTTGTGATGAAATTGATGATGGTTTGACATGTGGTGGTGTGATGGGAGCCTTTGATACTATCTTAGATTTGGAAGAGGAAGGAGCCGACTTTGTTTGATTTGGAATATTGGTTGATGATGTGGATGACCTAGACTCGGTTTTGGGAGGTGGTTTAGAAAAAGGTCATCGTTGTGTCATTTTATTAGTGGCGAGAGGTTTTCAATGAAGGGGATGATCTAAAAATAGAAGAAGATGATTTAGGGATTGGTCCTAAAATAGAATAAGATGATGGATGCATCCAAAAATAGAAGATGATTGTGTGGGAAGGGCTCCCAAAATAGAATATGATGATGTGGCTTCAGGAGGTTTGGTCATAGGGGAAGGAAGATCTACCTTTTATTGAGGACGTGAAAGAAGACATTGAGGAAATGTGTTGAGGGGTCTAGATCTTGTTTTTGAAGAGGCAGCCTCGGGAGGAATGACAAAAAATCTATGTTGGAGGATCCGAAGATGGTATTATGGTGGATATAGTTGGAGGTATTAGTCTTTGCATGATGATATAAAAAAGAAGTGAAGATTGATTTGATGTGAAGGTAACGATTGTGTAGAAGATATGGGAGGATCACTTGAAGTTATTACAAGTTGAAGTGTTTTCAAAAATTCCTCAAGTGATGAAATTGATGTAGAAGAATAAGGTGATGTAGATGTGGTCACAATAGTTGATGTAGTGGGTGTGGGTAAGAGTGCGGAAAGAGGAACTAGGATTAATGCTAAGGATGGTATAAGGGGTAAAGGTGGAATGGATGTGGATAAGGTAGTTGAACCTAACAAAGTGGATGTGATAAGTGATGAAGTAGGTGTAATAGGTAAAGGAGTCGATATAGGTGTTGGATCAATGGTGGGTGTAGAATTAGATGGGGATGGTTATTTCATAAATGATTCAAGGGGCATCATTGATATACTTGTGAATGGGGAAGATGTGACATGTGTGGAAGTAGGTATGGATGTGGGAATAGATGTTGAGATAGATGTAGGTATGATTAGTGTGGGTATGGGAATAAGTGTTGATGAACTTGTAGATGTAGGAATAATGTTTAGAGAGGTGGATGTGATGGTTGGTGTAGTGGGCACATTTTTTTGGCGAAGTAGGTTCCGATCAACGATATCAATAGTGTGATGAATGGTGTGTTAATAGTTTTGGCATTAGGAGGTTGGGATGTAGAAGAAGTGGTGGCTTGACTTTTTGGTGCGTGGTTGGGGAATGGTTTTTAAATATGTCAAGTGGTTTTTTAGGGATGCATTAGGATTTTCCACTTAAATATCTCCATAATTGATGATTCTTTGGACTAGATCTTTGAAGGTCCGACACCTATGTATATTGTGTCCTTGTACTTGATGATATTTGTAGTAGTGGTCTTCTCAAAACCATGTGGGGTTTTGGTCCGGAATCATTAAACCGGTAGACGAGAGGAAGTGTGATGAGATTGACGGCCATCAATTTATCAAATATTGTGTTATATGACTCCCCAAGGGGAGTATAATTGGTGTCAGTCTCACAACTCATTGTTGAGTCCATGTAGTAGGTGTGGATGTAGGGGATGATTTGACAATTACAACATTGGTCGTTGCCTTTGATTTTTCATTTTGGGTAGATGATTTGGTGAATTCATGTTTGGGTTTATTTGACCTCAATTTTAAGTGACCTTGTTTGAGGGAACGTGTCTCAAGATTTCAAGCCATAGTGAAGGCTTCGTCAAAAGTTTGAAAGATTGGATTTGCAATGTAGAAGTTATATGCTTCACACATGACCGTGAAAAGAGTTCAATAAGATCGGTTTGTGGAAGAGGGAAAGATAATTGATTTATGGTGTTACGCCATCGGGTGACGAATTCCATGATGGATTCGTCCTCAAACTATTTGATGGTATAAAGATCATTAATGGTTACTTTACGTGCAATATTAATTGAGAAATGTTCTAAGAATAATTGCATGAGCTAGGAAAAGGAAAATATAGAATATTGGGGTATATTATTGTACCAATCTAGGGAAGGACTGGAAAAATACATGGGAAAGGTATGGAGCATCAATTCTTGGTCATGTGTGATAAGGTAGCATGCATGTTTGAATGCATGGATATGTTGTTGAGGATCCTCTTTGCTATTAAATTTGGTGAATTAGGAAATTCCCAATGTGGAGGATATGGTCTGATGGGCATAGATGGGTGAATATGATCATTGCATATATGTTCATATGATAAGGATAATTTCATCCCTAAGGTGGTGACCTCAAGGTTTGCTAACCTACTCACTAAAAGCTTGCACGGATTGTTGGAGAGAGTGTGTTGAGAGATAAAAGGAGGTGGTTGTGTATAGGATGTGGGGGTAGGAATTTGGTGAGGAACCTGCGGATGTGTGGGTGTTTGAGGGACTGAATGGGGATGATTATATGCCATAGATTGTGGTTAGAGGATCAATTGTTGATAAAATTATGGCTGGGAGATAGGAAGATAGTACGATTTCTGGGATTGAATAGGTTGTTGGGGTAAATGTTGGGTAGGCATATGGGTATGCACGGGTTGATATTATTGATGAAATGGGTGTGATGTTGGATGTTGCAAAGAACTAGTAAAGGGAGGCTGAGATGTGATGGCATGGAAGGTAAGAGGATTATATTGTTCAAGTACATGATATGATATTTGGACATACTGATTGGGGATCTTTGGTGGCAATAATAGTTGAAGACATAAGAGGAAGGGTAGTGTTGATTGTTGTATTAATTGGGGGAAGATTGTGGGGGATAGGTGTGACTATCTGAGTGGTATGGTGGGATGATAAATTCACGAGAAAGAAGAAGTAAGGTGAGCTGCAAAGATCTCATTCACTATAATTCGGCTAGTTTGAGGTTCGGACTAATAAGGATAAAGTTGTCGAATCGGTGGGCCATCTAGGGAAGCTGAATAGATTTCTGGAGTAGATAATCTTGGAGAGAAGTTGGGTTAGCATCAAGGAGTTCTTGAAATTTCACGTCACCACAAGGGATGAGAGGTGGTCGGAGGGTTCGACCGACAAGCGGTGGAATAGTTGGTCCGGATGGAATAGGCTCGTGATAGAAGAATGGATTGGTCTCACCTAGGGTCGAAGTGTGAGTGAGGGGATCTGCGTGAGAAACATCAATAAGTGGTTGAGTGTCTATAAGGGAGGGAACCAAAGGAAATGATGATGTCATTGTAGATGTTTGTTGATGTAAAGAATTGGTAGATGTAAAATTTTGTTCCATTATTTTAATAGCTAAGCGAGTGACTATGGGCATGAAACAAATTTTACCCATAAAAATTAAGCAAACAATTATTTTTGTCTTTTTGTTTTTTTATGTTAAAATGTGAAGAAGATGGATAAGTCGGTACCTATAAGGAGGCAGTATAAGTTTGGTTTTGGGTATGTTATGGCTGGGAAATGTCTGAAGTCGGCTTCTTGTTGGGTGATGAAATCCCAATCAGAAATCAAGTGAAAGGAATGTTTTGATGTGTTAATTAATTTGTGAAGTTTTAGGCAGTGTTTGGTAAGTATGTGATGCATGAAATTAAACCCATACTAAAACTATGTGGGTAAGAAGGATGCACGGGGTTATTTTTAGATCGAATCCCAAGATGTGAAGTTTGATGCGAGACAATCACCAAGGAAAGGGAAATTACAATGTAGAAAAGAGAAAATAGGGAAAAACGAGGAATAATTGGATAGAGGTTTTTATTTTTTATCTAGGTGCATGGTGTTTGAAGGTGGTAATTATTGACCAGGAATGTTCAGGGACCCTAAAGTTACACCATTCACGATCATGGATGGGGTCGGTGAAAGGAAACTTTCGGCATGTTTTTATTTAGCAATTGATCTATGATGGCATAATTTAGTGGTTGCAAGTTTGTAGACTTTACCTATAAAATCAAATAAAATGATTAGTTTACTTGGCCAAGAAAAACAATGCGATGTTATAAGTATTTTGTGTACAAACAATTGCCTACATAAAAAATAAAAATAAAAATAGTGAGTTTAAACTATGAAATAAGTAATATAAAAAATAATTAATATAAAATATTAAATGAAAGATAAATATAATAACCTATAGACATGTTAAACTATATACTATACCATAAACTATGTATTATTGGCACTTGAGATGATTAAATTTGTTCAACATCTTATTTAATTAAAGTAAAACAAACAAAAAAACTAGGAAATCTATTGATAGACTATAAACGATAAGCTAAATGATGAAATAATAAACTTATGAAATAAATGATCAAAGAAACTATGAAATGTTTGAATTGACTCAAAATGAGAAACTATAAAAGAAACGATGGGAGGATAAATTGATATGAAATTAGAAACTATAAAATGACCAAGGAAATGATTAATGATAACAAAGGTGCTTTCTTATCATCATATCATACAATCAAATATTAAATATGTGGGTTGTGTTTATTTATTGCTTGAAAGATAAAGATAGAAAATAATAAACATGAGAAACGATATACAATATAATGAACTACATATTATTATCCTGCCGTCGACGTATATATATAGGCATCAAAAACTATTTTCATATTTTTTACAAACCAATCACATGGATCCATGTGTCATTTCTTATGTTTCATATATGGTTTTCTAAAAATATATATTTATTTGAATTTTTCAAAAACATTGATTTAATTTTGTGATTGGATGAAACAATTTTATAGGCATGGCAGAATTTTTTGATTAAATAAATCAAGAATTTTGAAATTTTTGATTTCCTATAGTTTTAACATTAGAAATTATCTGACACTCAACATTAAATGTAAGCATTTAAAAATTCTGGCAGTCAACATTAATTATTCCATAATTTTTTTCCGACAATAAATTCTGTAATTATTTGCAATTACATCCTTGTTATATAAAATGCCTACAACAAGTTAATTCCACTTCGTATCCAAATTTATTGCTTAGCTTTGTTTGGCAACAAAAAAACCTACATACCAGGGGAAATATGACAAAATCCAAATATTTAACATTAAAAATAAATAAAAACATTGATCTTGGTTGGTACATGAAAGCAATGCTTGCTTTGGTGTGAGCAATGGCTGGTGGTTTTGGCTGGTGCAACCAATATTTTGGTTTGAATAAACAGAAGTGACGTTGTAAGATGCAAAGTAGCTCACAAATGGCAGTGTACATACACAGGAAATCAGGTTTCCTGCTGCAAACATGGTACACAATAAAAGTCATGTTGGATTGTCTAAGCCAAAAAACCCCAAGTCTTGTTCAGGCAACAGATTTAAAACCAGTTCATCCATTTATTGTATACACATATACATAATGCCAACACCCACATTGCTTTTCAACACAACTACAATGAAAATATGTAATTGCTACCGGTTACATACATTCTGGCTTCCTCTCGAAATAGTTTTTTGTAATGATGTTATTCCTTTGTGACTGCTTCCCTTTTACAAAAAATTGTAATCCTTCAAACAATTCGGCATTAATTAATCTTTGCTTTTCTAAAAATTGAATTACACAGTTGTATGGAACGCGTAAAATATAGTCTTATTTTCCAAAGCCCAAATAAAATTCAGGATTCCCACCTGTTCCACTTATATTCCAGTAGCCCAATCTCATCTCTTATATTCCTCAGCTTCTATCAAGACTGTATTCTTTGCATTCTCAGCCACATTCAAGACTTAATTTAACCTCTTTTTCAAAGTTCTAGACTCCATTGCAGCTAACACATTGCAGAACGCTACTATGCCCTTCTTTCCATTTTGCATTTCTGTGTGGATTACGAACTCGCCATTGTCTTCCACAAAAATGTTCTTACAATGAATAGCACAGCCTGCCAGATGTTATTTTATACAAGGGACACTTTCCACTACTAATAACACGTTGCCATGCATTTCCATTACACTTTCATTTTCCTCAAATTAATATTGACCCCTGTGCAATCAAATTTTTTTTGGCATTTTTCATAAATGTTCATGTTACCTCTTTTCTTTTTCAGAATTTAATATTCCTTCTATACTAAGTAAACTTTATGCTTCTTGACAATCTTGTCATCAGATTTACAATATGTTTCATTAAAAAAATTATATTCCGCGAAACGATAATGCCCTTTAATCATAAAAACTCAAACTAGATGTTAATAACTTCCTCAAGCTGCATATCGCATTCATGTATCACAACAATCAATTGAAGTCGTGCATCAAATTTTGGCTAATATGTTCGTCTAATTGCTTAAACAACATGACACCAATGTGACAAAAAATCCTATCCAAAATAAACATTCACAAATACACTACCATTTTTGGATTGCAATATTTGATTACACCTGCTCAAATAGTCGCTACAATTCCAGAATGTAGCACAATTTCCATGCAAAAAACATAGAACAAATACATGAAGCACAACAAAAAAACAAAACCTTCGGCAGGATTTGCCATATCATGGCCTTGTTATTATTTTGGAATGATAAACATGTTGAATGTGGCTAATCAAGCGAAGTAATCGGAGAAAAATATATTTAGAAATGTGTTGAATTTCTATACAAATGTGTTGAATTGCTAAATATACAAAAATTAAATGGACATGTCTAGATCGGGGTCAATGGTGTCCGAGTTGGACATGACAAAAGGGCTCATTTTGAGTAGCCGAGTGGAAGGGAGATTTGTGCGAATGGTCAAGTGACGAGTCCACAGGGATGAATTATTGAGTTAGGTAGGTTAGCTGAGTGGTCGATTGGGTATATGAGTGGGCCGAGCTGCATGGGAATGGAATAAGAAAGGGAGGTGAGCCAGGGCTTAGGGGAGGTGTGTGTTTTGTTTTTGTTAATTTGTGTTAAGGAGATGGGTGGGGTTTGGTCATAGGGTATCGTGATGGTCAAGCCAAGGGCTTAGGGTATGTGGGTCTACGTTATAGGTGAGTGGTCCGAGGTGAATCGAGAGTTAAGAGAGGGATGCGTGAAAGCGGTGATGTGTGGAGTTGAGTGGCTCGGTCGAGGGAGTTGTGAGAGCACAAAGTATGTATGAGTGTTGATGGGAGCGAGATTGATACATGGTGGGGTATGCATTTAGGATATGAGAGGGAACATGTTGTTGGGATGGAGGCATAGGGTAGAGTGATGTGTTGTGTTGTAGGAAGGACTGTTTCACTCGAAATGTTTCCTTCCTTGTAGAAACAGATAAGGTTAGGGGCTAGGAGGAATACATGTAGAATTTCGAGATGGTGTGCGCGTACCGTAGAGAGAAAGATCGGCCGATCGCGAAGAACTCCTTTTGTCTTGGAAGGACTACTGCGCAAATAAGAACACAAGACCAAAAGATTTGATTAAACAATAAATGAGGAAGCTCGCTTGGGCCCAGGAAATATAAAACTTCCTTTCGAAGGTGGTTAGTTCCCTAATATCAATTAACACAAAAATATCAATTAAGTTGTTTCGTTGAAGTCGGGTAGGGAAAGGCTGGTTTTCTTTTGATCGAGGAACCGATGCGATTCATCGATAACCGATGCGATTCTTGATAACCGATACCGGTGGGTTCTAGGATCTTCTTGGTAGCTATGGTGTTTGTAAGGCTGGTTTATGGATGATATTAGGAAATGAGATGATGAGAGGTAAAAGAATGACAGTTAGATGCAATGGCACGTTGGGTAGTGGATTCAGAAATGGATTTAGGAGGACTGAGATTCAAGAAGCATAAGAAATGTTATAACAGAGGACATGCAAGATGTGACTTACTGGTTTTGACGAAGATGCAAGCTGATCTCCTTTCTTTGTAAACACTTCTCGTATTTCCACTGCGTCTCTGCTCGGTCGACCAAGTGAAGATCTCAGTACTCGTTCTTCGCTCCTAATACTCTCTGTTGATCCAGAAATCCTTCGACTGATCCTCAAAATGAAATTCCGATCCGTTGTTTTGGTTTGGGGAGCCCATTTACAGGGAACCGATGGTGGTTGCGTAGCGGCGGCGGTCAGTAGGAACCGGCATCGGTAAGGAAAAAAAGTAGGCTATTTTTAGTAAAATAGCCCACCTTCCCTGCTTTTCTCCCAAGAGATCGATTGCGGGCTTGGTCAAGTGACTAGAAGGTCGGTTTTGGAGTGCGAGAAAGGGGTCATTAGTTATGGGTGTAGGTGTGGACCAAGTTATGGGTCTTAATTAGGTTGGTTTAGGGTTAGGGCTAGGTCATGATGAGGTGGAAAAATGAGGTGGAAGGTAAGGTGGTGTGGATTTATCGATTACAAGGTAATTAATAAATAATTGTGTAAGGTTTAGGTGATGAGGTTAAGTTGCGAAATGGGATGCGGGTCACAAGGGGTCGTAAGACACAAATTTGGTGTCTACATTAGCCCCTTATTGTCGTGTAGCTTGTTTTGTAAAGCTGCGCGGACAATAATATGAAGTGGTTTCTCCTGTTAAGGATATAGGTAATCCCCCTCAAATCTAGCACAGATTGAGCGAACGGGAAATCAGGGATAGGGTTGATAAAGGGTAAATGTTGTAGAGAGGATGGTAAGGTGGTGGGGTAGGTCCAAGGAAGCAGACGCATGTTGAAATGCAATAAATACGACTAGGGTACATGATTTGTGAGCAAACCAGCGATGTATAGGCAAAGGTCGATAGTTTATCCAAACAAGGGTGATATAATCCTCGGTATCCAAGGCATAGAAGTAGCTCCGGTGTATATAACGAGGTAAGGTACACGAACGCGTTTAGGCATGTTCGGCGATACCAAATGGTTGGTTTGGTTGAGATAAATGTCACGGTCTAGGTCTAGGCAAAGTTGGTCGACAGATCAAGTCAAGGACCCTAATCATGCTAAAACACGAACAGTCACTCTATTGAACAAAAGGTACATGATAGAAAAAAATAAAATGTTGATTGTGGGTATGGTATTGAAGTGATACGGTCGTGGGTCGGGCCAAGTTGGGGTGCGGCCTTGGGTCGGGCCGGATGGGTAGGGTGAGGCCTTTTGGTCGGGCCAAGTTGTTGGGTGGCGGCTTTGGGTCGGTTCGGATGGGTAGGGTGAGGCCTTGGGTCGGGCCAAATAGGTTAGGGCGAGGCCTTGGGTCGGGCCAAATGGGTAGGTTAAGGCCTTGGGTCGGGCCAAATAGGTAGGTTGAGGCCTTGGGTCGGGCCAAATAGGTAGGTTGAGGCCTTGGGTCGGGCCAAATAGGTAGGTTGAGGCCTTGGGTCGGGACGGATGGTTAGGGTGAGGCCTTGGGTCGGGCCAAATGGGTAGGTTGAGGCCTTGGGTCGGGCCGGATGGTTAGGGTGAGGCCTTGGGTCGGGCCAAATGGGTAGGTTGAGGCCTTGGGTCGAGCCAAATAGGTTGGTTGCGGCCTTGGGTCGGGTTGGATGGTTAGGGTGAGGCCTTGGATCGGGCCAAATGGGTAGGTTGAGGCCTTGGGTCGGGCCGGATGGTTAGGGTGAGGCCTTGGTCGGGCCAAATGGGTAGGTTGAGGCCTTGGGTCGGGCCAAATAGGTTGGTTGCGCCTTGGTCGGGCCAAATAGGTTGGTTGCGGCCTTAGGGGCGTGCCAAAATGTTTAGGCTGCGCATTGGCTCGGGCCCGATTGGTTTGTTGCGGTCTTGGGTTGGGCCAATTGGTTTGTTGCGAGAGGTGAGTGTTATCAATATAAATACGTGAAGATACTTATATTTTTAAGGAAAAACACAACACATGATAGGTTATGGTAGGGGATGGTCGAGCTAACCTTGGGAGACCCCATGTCTCCTAAGTGCTGCCTACATAGCCCATTGCACAAAGGCAAGGAGGGGCCTCGGACCGATGTAGTTCTCCCTTAGGACCAGGGAGAGGTGAATTTAGGCAATTTGGTATGGTTTAGGCAATTGGTTGGTTGGTAAAAAATATTGATATTAATATTGGTAAGGTAAGGTTGTTGGTGTTGGTAATGAATTAGTGATGTTGTAAAAGGTATAAGGGAAGCGAAAGTTAGCCTATCCAAGTAGAAAGGAACCATGTCCCGATTAAGATCAACACACAATCCTAGATGTGAGGCAAAGCGGAAAGAGTGCTCCGTAGGTAAAAAGAGCTAAACAAACCACACAACGTGGAACGAGCACAAGCCCTAGGTACCGTGCATGAGCGAGAAGTCAATAGGTGAAAAGAGTTGTATGATCACAATATATCGAGCGTACGTTACGTCCCTTGAGTTGAAACAAATGGTGAGGTGAGGTGAATGATATAGGCTGAGGTACGAGAGAACTTGTTACAAAGTGAGTGTTCGGCGAAAGAGAACCTACCCTAAATAGACAAGTCCATGACCCAAAAAAATTTCTTTTGAATGAGGCTTTTATTTGGCCGAATATAGACCGATCGATGCGGGAAGTCTACAAGGGATATTGATTGTTTTATTCTTGAGGTCTTCACGAAGCTGATCAATGCGAGAAGCTTCTGATAAAGGCTAACTGTGTATAGTTGTCCTTCGAGGGAGCAGTCTATTTATAGTAGCAGAGATGATTTTAATGCATAAATTGTCACTCGGGGAGCAGTCTATATTTAATAGCAGCAATAGTTCGGCATATAGCTGTCCTTCGAGGGAGCAGTCTATATTCAATTTAGATGACTAGATGTTCTTTTGGCGTGAAGCATCTAGTTTAGTAGGAAGTTTGACTCAAGAAAATCCCATAAGAATACGGCTTATTTTAATACTTTGAAGTCATGGACTAGACTAAAAAGGGGAAGGCATCACTGAGGTGAAGTGAGAATCAAACTATGTGAGCTTGATTTTATTTGGAGATGTAGGAAACGAAGTGTATGTAGCGGTAAAGGAGCTCAAGGGACGAGCAGTAGGTAGATAAGAAGTGATATAACACTAAATTCAACAATAGAATGGTCGAAGATGCAAGGCGTTAAGGGGTTCAGGCTCAGGTTTACCATTAAGCGAAGCTAAACGATAAGTGTCTGATCCATAAGTGTGAGTGATTATATAAGGCCCAATCCAATTGGGAGCAAATTTTCCATGTTTGCTCTTTTCTAGTTTGGTTACATGTTGATTCGCTTTGAGGACAAGATCACCAACCTTAAAGGTACGCTCATGAAGTCGCTTATCATAAGCACGTTTGATGCGTTTTTGATATATTTGAAGGTGATCGAGAGAGCGTAAGACGACGCTCGTCAAGAAGCTCCAATTGGGCTAACCGCTCTTGGCGAAATCATCGTTGGTGAGAATATCCCAAGAGATATTCTAAGGGAGGGTATTTGTACTTCGAGAGGCAGACAGCCTCGGTACCATATACCAAAGAAAAAGGTGTGGCATTAGTGGAGGTACGAATGCTAAGTACGATAAGCCCAAAGGGCAAAGGGAATGTGATCGTGCCAATTTCTTCCTGATTCATTGATAACTTTCATGAGGATTTTGGTTAGGGTTTTATTAGAAGATTCACCACCATTGGCTGCGGATAGTAAGGCGATGAGAAACTAAGTTTGATACCAAAGTTGTCACAAAGGTCTTGTAACAACTTGTTTTTAAAATATTTACCATTATCTCATTATTAGGCGATGAGGAATACCAAAACGATATAATGTGATGGTTAATGAATTCGACAATTTTTTTTTTTGATTGAAATGAGTGGAATGGCCTCCACCCATTTTGTGTAATATTCGGTTCTTTGTGATTATCCAACGGTGACGTTGTGAAGAGGTCGGCGAATCTCACCAATAAGGTCTAAACCCCATTGTGAGAAAGGCCAAAGATCTCGTGCGACTGCGACGGATGGCTAGGAGTATGTTGAAGGTTGGCATGTTGTTGACACATAACACAACACTTAACATATTTGTAGCGATCGTTATTGAGAGTAGGCCAATAATAACCTAGGTGAAGGATTCATTTAGCCACGGCAAGGCCACTCGAAATGTCCACCACAAATCCCATCATGGACTTGTTGGATGGTATAGGTGACCTTCACGCCGGTTAGACAAATGAAGGAGGATGCCATCAAAGCCACGTTTATAGAGGAGTCCCCATGACAACATAACGAGAAACACTTTTAAGAAAAGCACGTTTGCCGTTACTAGTAAGGTCAGGTGGGAGAACAGAGATTGTAAGTTAGTCGTGAAATTGGTGGTACCAGGTATCCTGCGAATTAGTAGACACAGTATTTATCATACAAACTACCTGGGTTGAATAGGATGGTGCAAAAAGTTGTTGGACCATGACAAATAATTCAGAGTCAGTTGGTGCGGCGGGAATTTGTGAGGCCAAGCAAGCCATGGTATCCGCAAATTTGTTAGTGGAGCGGGGAATGGTTTGGATAGAATAGTGAGTAAATAAGGCTAGAAGTGAATCCACGTAGTGTTTGTACTTCTGAAGTTCCTCATTTTTACATTGGTAGATGCCCATAACTTGATTGACTACCAATTGAGAGTCACCAAAGATATTGATAGATTTGATACCTAAGTGTATCGCAACTTGGAGACCCAAAACAAGGGCCCCGTATTCTGCTGTATTATTAGTGCAGGGGAAATCAAGCCGGAATGAAAGAGGCATAGGTTCAAAGATCGAGAGGAATGAGAACAATGCCGGCTCCTCTCGCCGCGTGCTGCATTTAGATCCATCGAAGAAGAGGGTCATTTGATACGACTCTTCCCCAAGTGAAAGAGTGGTGATGAGTTCGTCGGGAATGTAAAATTGGTAAATTGTTCCCAAGTAAAGGGGCCTCCGCAAGTTGGTCTGCAAGATTTTGTCCTTTGATTGACTTCTGTTGTATAAACTCAAGGTCGAGGTCGGCGAGGAGCATAAGCCATCGGGTGATGCATTGGTTTAGATTTGGTTTGGCGTACATATAATGAATGGGGTCCGTGTTGGTGATGACAAAAGTTTTGTGATTCAGGAGGTAATGTCGGAGTTTCGTGGCTACGAATGATACGGCTAGGCACAATTTTTCTACATGTGTATACCTAGTCTCGTAATCCACGAGGGTACGACTTATATAATAAACGGCCTGTTCTCGACGTGCCGAGTCCCGATGTGCGAGCATAGCTCCTATAGCATGGTCAGTGGCGGAAAGATAAAGGTAGAAAGGGCGGTCGTCCTGGGGTGGGATAAGCACGGGTGGCTGCAAGAGATAGGATTTGAGAGCTTCGAAGGCTTGGTGACACTCCTCACTCCATTGAAAGGCAACGTCTTTTTTAAGAAGGTGATGAAAAGGGTGACATCGATCCGAGAGTTGGGAGATGAAACGCAGATGGATTGAAGTTTACCCTGTAAACTACGCAATTGTTTGAGGTTTTTGGGTGGGGGCATTTCTAGGATAGCTTTTACTTTAGATGGATCGACCTCAATGCCACGCAAAGAGACGATAAAGCCAAGAAGTTTTCCCGAAAGAACACCAAAGACACATTTCTTTGGTTGAAGACGGACAGAATATTGTAACAGGCGATCAAAGATAATGTTTAAAACATCGAGATGTTCACTGCGATGTTTAGACTTGCCAAGAAGATCATCGATGTAATCTTCAAGGATAGTGTGCATAATGTCATGAAAAATATAGGTCATAGCCTGCTGATAGGTAGCACCAGCATTCTTAAGGCCAAACGGCATGACACGATAATAGAAGGTTCCCCAAGGAGTTATGAAAGCGGTCTTATGTTGATCGGCGGGTGCGACCAAAATTTGATTGTATCCTGAAAAGCCATCCATGAGAGAAAGCATTTCATGGCCCATAGTGAGATCAACAAGTTGATCAATACTTGGGAGGGGAAAGTCATCCTTAGGGCAAGCGAGGTTAAGATCCCAGAAATCCGTGCATATCCGAAGTCCCCCCGTCGCTTTAGTGACAGGTACGATGTTAGAAATCCATTGAGGATAGTCAATAGGCAAGATGAAGGAAACAGAAAGAAGTCGTTGAAGCTCTTCTTTGACCAAGAGGGCAATGCGTGGATGCATTTTTCTCAGTTTTTGTTTGACTGGTTTGGAATCGAGGTTTAGAGTGATGTTATGGACGGCAATGGTAGGATCAATTCCTGGCATGTCAGCGTAGGACCAAGCGAAAGCTTGGTTGCGGGTACGGAGAAAGGTAGTAAAGGCAGCTTGTTCTGATGTGTTAAGGGATTGTCCGATCTTCACAATGTGAGGATCCTCCTCCGTGTGGATGTTGATTTCAATAGTAGACTCGTTCAACATGGTTTGAGTTTCAGATGGTAAGGTGCGTTGAAGATAGGAGTCGTCCGCCCCAAGGTAAGTGAGGATGGAGTCGTCATCCTGGCACTCAACAACATTAATCGAAGGCGAATCCTCTTCGATCATGTCTGGATACAGAAGGGGAAGAGAAGATGGGTCCTCATTATCGCGTTGATAAGTGAGAGGACCTATGAAGATGGCATTTATGAAAAAAAAAAGTTAGGAGGGATAGATTCAGGGTCCATCGATTCTGTGGGTGATGATGGCAAAGTGGGTGATGATGGTTCGGTAGGGGTGACGTTGTCTTCTTCCAGAATACAGCTGACACGAGGTGTCTCCTGTGTAGGTGTTTCAGGAAAACCGAGACCACTGCGATCATTATGTTTGCGTGTGGTGATGGGGATGAGCGTATGTCGGCCTTGTTCATAAAGACCAAAACCAAAGCCTTTCCAAGCACAGCGAGTCAAGAAAGTGAGGGCGAAGCGACGATTTGTCAGGTATTGGAAATCAGATTGGAAGGGAACCACACCAAGAGGAGGTTCAGGGGTAATGGAAGATGCGTCAACACCCCCATATGTTAGGTTGGTGCGGCAATGGGGTGGTCCGTAAGAGATTACTTCCCCCACGCGACGGTCGTAGGTGGGATGTGCATGTAATTGTCCGTACTCCTGCGGGGTAGGGAAAGAACTAACGTTATATAGGCGGTACTCCCCCAGCGTAAGGCATTGAAAAACATCTACTAAGGGGTCGGAGGTTGGGATGTTAGCTGCGGGAAGGGAAGTGGTTTTTGCGACGGTGGTTTCATCAGTTGAAGGCGTAGGTGCAGTTGAGGTGGATGGTTGAGGTACATTTGAAGAGGATGGTTGGGTTGAATGTATGGGTGCCTTGATTGGTATAAGCACATCGTTAGGGCGGTATAACATATTACAGGTTTTAAAGGGAGGAGGATCAGCTTTTACGGTGTAGGACTTCCCCTCGTACTCAAACTTTATGCATCTATGTAATGTTGAGGGAACGCATCCCATGGCCCGAATCCAAGGGACGACCAAAGAATATATTATATTGAACTCTCCCTCAAGGACATAGAAGAGTTCGGGTAAAGTCGTGGCCCTACCCGAATGTTGAGGATCACGGTGCCTAAGGTAGAGGTAATAAGCGTCATTGAATGACCGCAACATGATGGGGTTACACATGCAACTAGAAGGGATATTCATTTGTTGGAAGGATTTTGAAGAGATGATGTTTAAATGCACTTTCCGTCAATCATAATGCGACGTGCCGGATATCCCTGGACGTAAGCGAGAGATGAAAATGGCAGGTCGGGTCTTCATGCCAAAGTCAACAATTTCATCTTCCGAGAAACTAACTGCAGCGGCTTGTTGTACAGAGACAGAAGTGGTGGGGGAGATGGATTGTTTGGTGAGAGAGGCAACGTGATTGGGTGTTAGAATGGAGGCAACGGGTAGGGTTTCATTAGGTAAGACCTCGATCCCTTGAAGAATTTCAACGAGAGCTTGTCGATGAGATTCAGAAGTCTGAATGAGATCATATAGTGTCATTTTTACGGGCGATTGATGAAGCTGTTTGATCATAGTTCGGTGGGCAACTCCATTAGAGACGGGATAGGCGGGCCCGCGAATAACCACTTTAGGTGGTGGTGCAATCGGGATGGTTGAAAGAGGTGCCACAGGTGTGTTTTCTTTCGCTTTCCCATTGTTTTTCTGCCCTCGAGTAGCGACACTAATCATATTAATCTCGTAGACCTGAGATGAGGAAGATGGTTGGGATAACTCATGGTCTTCAAGAGGTGGGGTTGTAATAATGATAGATCTTGGTGAGGCGGGGACAGATGATATAGTAGAGGGAATTGAAGCTAAAGGTCTCTCCCTTCGTAAGTTGTCTTTCTTAACCTTTCTATCCGGGAGAGGTGACTGACGAAGGATGGTTTTTAAAGCTTTGCATCCCTCCACATCATGTCCTGGTGTGCGGTGATAGGCGCAGATTTTAGACTCATCATAACCTGCGGGTCGAGGTTTAGACGGGTCATAAGGTCTAAGTGGGGGTAGGGAAATGGTCGCATTCTCCACCAACATAGCAAGGATTTTGGCATAAGATCCTTTGAGGGGGTCAAAATCGGATGAGGGTATTGGTTGTGCGGGTTTTGGTAATGTTTGGGTGTGGTTGGTTCGTACGGGTGGTGGTTTAGCCGAGGGGTGTTGATACATGTTTTTCACTAAACGTGGTTTCTTTGGCGCAGAAGTTACGTTCGGCTGGTTAGATGACGAGGCTACAGATGACGTGGTAGCGGGAAACAACCACGGAGAAAGGGGAGTGACAGAAAATAAATCCTTTGATGATGGAGTTTGTTTAGGGTTGATGGGTGGACAGGATACGTGGGGTAACGGTGTTGTTATACCCTTTGATCTCTGTATAGGTGTGGAAGGTGTAGGTCATTTTGAAGAAAACGCAGGAGGTATGATATATTGATGTAAGGTGGAGGGATGAGGTCCCAATATGGAAGGTGGGTGTGACGATGAGGGTTTTGATTGTGATAGAGGCACGGATTGAGTTTGTCTCCTAGGTGGCGGGGTGGATTTATTTTTGGATAAATCGAGTCGCTTAGCGGGTGTGTTAGACTGGGCATTGGTGAGGTCCCAAGCGTAGGGGAAGATTTGGTTAAGTTGATAGAAGTAGACGGGGCATTTGGTAGAGGTGAGGGGGGTGAAGGTGAGAACATGGGCATTTTAAGCTTCTGTAAACACTTCGGGTATATGGTGGAGGCATCAGGATCGGTCATTTGCATTTGAGTAGAATATGGCGTACTCAAACGTTCCCATAGGGCCTGTCTATCTTCTGTGGAATGACAGTCCTCACGTGTGAATATGAACTTTTGTACGGAAGAAAGACGGGTTGTGATTCCAGTCCACTGTAGGTGTGATACAGGGGGTAGATGAGGCATTGTATCCATAGATGTTAAGAGGTCGACCGGTCGTTGAAAATATTTAGGCGATGAAGGACTAATAGGCGGAGGGCATGTTTGAGAGGGTCTGTCATGGTTAAAGAATTTGGTGATGTCGATGCAAGAGATTTCTCGCCTAAGGATGTCAAAAGGAGTGTCGTACCCTCCTCTTGTGTAGCAAGAGCGTAGAAAGAGAAGTTTGGGAAATAGATAAATTAGATAACATCCGTTCGCAGTCTTGTAGGGATGTGGTATAAGAAGACTCATTGATGGGAAGAGAAGTCTGGGCAGTTAACTCTTTTATGGGTAAAGGAACGATTTCGCTTTGGCTTGATGGTGGTAAAGGAGGTTCGGGCTCCTGTGTTAGTGAAGAGGCTTGATTCAAAATTTTCTCGATAGAGGCTTTTGGCTGGGTATCGAATACTGCATGGATCTCATGAACACTCTCCTCGGTTAAGATATCCTGGTTTACGTTACTGTTGGACGAGTGATTCGGGAATGGCTTGTTGAATATTTTCAAATTTCGGTTAGCAGGGGCGTTAGGATTATCGAGAGCTATATCCCCTGCGTCAACCATTTCCTGCACTATGTTTTTCAACATCTTGCAGTTTTCATGACTGTGTCCCTTCACGCGGTGGAAGTTACAAAAGTCATTTTCTTTGTACCGAGAAGGTATGGCACGAGTGGAATCAAACCCGGAATGAGGTTTAACAGGAGGTAAGGCAATGGCTCCTGCTTTGATCAATTTTTCCAATATCACACCATAGGTTTCTCCCAAGGGAGTGTAGTTGATGGGCTCGGCTTTGTATTTATAGGTGGTTTTTGGTGGAGTATTGGACGGTGGTTGGGATTTGACCATCACCGCGTGGACAGCTCCTTTTGATTTAGAAGAAGTGGACACGTGAGGAGTGGTGGTATTTGGTTTATTGGTAGAATCGAAGTTCGGAAAGTGGATTTTTGTTGTTGCAAGAACCGCAATTTCTCTTCCTCTAAGGCTCGAATTTCTAATTTTGAGCCATAGTAAAGGCCTCGTCCGAATGTACTTGAAATTTTGAATTTGGAGGGTAGGGGAGATGTGCTTAGCGCAGCCCGCGTAAACAGCCGATAAGTTCATTTGAGGCAAGGCATACGTAAGTTGGTTGATAAGGCCCCGCCATCGTCCAACGAAATCTGCGATAGATTCGTCCTCAAATTGTCGGATGGCATAGAGGTCGGTGATAGATACTTTCTTGGCAATGTTAATGGAGAAATGATCCAAGAAAGATTGGGCTAGCTGGTTAAAAGAAAAGATCGAGTGCTGGGTTAAAGCACTGTACCATTCCAAGGCGGGTCCTGATAAGGACATGGGAAAGGTGCGGAGTAACAAGGCATCATCATGGGCGATCAAATAACAAGCATGTCTAAATGATCGCAAGTGTTGTTGAGGATCCTCTTTCTTGTTAAAACGGTGAATTTAATGCAATTCCCATTGAGGAGGATATGAATGAAGGGGACACAGAAGGGTGAATGGGCTCCCAAAAACTTGCTCGTATGTCAAGGCGCTATGACTTCACAAACGAAGCCTCCGGGTTTTGCATTTTTCCATCATTTTTTTAATTAGATCGGTAGTTGGATGAGATGATGGTGTGGTTGTGGTAAACGGAGGCAAATTGGACCAAGGACCACCCCTGACACCTAATCGGTGGGGTTAAGTGTTGATAAGGTGTGGAGGATGAATATGTTGAGGCGACCAATGAATAGGGATGTCCCATATAGGATGTTGAGGTTCTGGATACGTGTATGGGAATGAAAAGGCGGCGGAGCTTGAGAAGGAAAGCTCGTGTGGATAGGTGGCGAGAGCAAGTCATGAACGGAGCGATCAAGCAAGAGAGATGAGGTAGGAGCGGTCGGTGGTAATGATATGTGGGGTCCAAGATTAACAAAAGGAAAGCTAATCGGGTCGTATGAACCTCTCGGGCCGCTCGGATTGGGAGACGGGCTAGGGATGTAGAAAGCAAGGCGGTATTATCGGGCGGAGTGGGAGCTAAATGAGCCGCTATACCGATAGGCATACCTATAAGGAGCTGACCATCGGCGTAAATACGGTCGGGGTATGAGACAAATAGTATTATACAAATACCTGGAATTAGCATCCGAAACTTGGCAAAGTCCTTATCTCCCACCGAATTTTAGGAACCTCGCCGGTATCCGTAGGGAGATTCCCGCAGAATGTGAAGGGGGTGACTCAGGCAAAGAAACAGAGCAAGCATGTGAAACCATGGTGGCGGCTTGCTTTCAGTGATAACAACCATGGACAAGAGTTCACGGAAGGTTTCAATCTATCGGGAATAGAAACAAACTCGAGACCGGTGAAATTGGTAGGTTCTTTGGTTTGTCAAGAATCTGGAAAAGACACTAACCGATATCGGTCAGTAACCAATGTCGGTTATACTATAGCCGACGTCGATCGAGTAACCGATGCTCGGTGTAAGAAGTCAGGCTAACAAGATATAAAAAGGCTGCTAATTTGATTTTTAACAACGTTTAGTATACTTGTCCGATTATTGATCACGAAAGGCGAGAGAATGAGAAAAAAACAGAACTAAAAGCAAGCAAGATGCACACGCAAATCCGAGAGATTAACCCTAGGGTTAATTTTAATTATTGTGGGCTTATGCCTTTATACGTAGAATGATGTCGAACCTTAAACAAGAGACTTAGGGAAATGTCAAGTTGTTTTGGCTTATAAGGTTACCTCAATCGGGCGGAGGAATACCACGGAAAAGGGGGTGTTTGAGCTGTTGTGTTAATTGTCAAGTGATTCGGTATGTGTTGTGTAGTGAATGTAATATTAATTTCTTGTCAATACCGTGGATATCACCCCACGTGTATGACACATTACTTAATCTACGTTCACTAGAATTGAAAAACAACAAGCGAATGCAATGCACGTGTTTTAAACCCAAATCGAAAATTATGTTTGATAAAGCAAAAGAGATGACTTTCACTAATGCAAGATGCGAGAACAAAGCAAGTTCTTTTACCAGAATAATAAAATACCTTGTGAATCTCTTTTAGAAGAAGAAAACAGCAAGTATGCTCCCTATATGAAAGCAAGCAAGAAATAAAGAAAAACCCAAAATGGGTCCCATCGGGCGTGCCAAAATGTTTCACTCGGAAATGTTTCCTTCCTTGTAGAAACAGATAAGGTTAGGGGCTAGGAGGAATACCTGTAGAATGTCGAGATGGTGTGCGTGTACCGTAGAGAAAGATCAGCCGTCTGCGAAGAACTCCTTTTTGTCTTGGAAGGACTACCTGCAAATAAGAACACAAGACCACAAGATTTGATTAAACAATAAATGAGGAAACTGCCTTGGGCCCAGGAAATATAAAACTTCCTTTCGAAGGTGGTCAGTTCCCCTGCTAATATGAATTAACACAAAAATATCAATTAAGTTGTTTCGTTGAACCGGGTAGGGAAAGTCAAGCTGGTTTTGGTTTTGATCAGAGGAACCGATGCCGGTTACTGATAACCGATGCCGGTTACTGATAACCGATACCGGTGGGTTCTAGGATCTTCTTGGTAGCTATGGTGTTTGTAAGGCTGGTTTATGGATGATATTAGGAAATGAGATGATGAGAGGTAAAAGAATGACAGTTAGATGCAATGGCACGTTGGGTAGTGGATTCAGAAACGGATTTAGGAGGACTGAGATTCAAGAAGCATAAGAAATGTTATAACAGAGGACATGCAAGATGTGACTTACTGGTTTTGACCAAGATGCAAGCTGATCTCCTTTGCTGTAAACACTTCTGGTATTTCCACTCGTCTCTGCTCGGTCAAGTGAAGATCTGCTCCGTTCTTCGCTCCTAATACTCTCTGTGATCCGAAATCCTTCGACCGATCCCCAAAATGAAATTCCGATCCATTGTTTTGGTTTGGGAGCCCATTTATAGGGAACCGATGGCGGTTGCGTAGAATCAAGACGAGTAGAACCGGCATCGGTAAGGAAAAAGTAGGCTATTTTTAGTAGAATAGCCCACCTTCCCCTGCTTTTCTCCCGAGAGATCGATTGCGGTCTTGGTCAAGTGACTAGAAGGTCGGTTTTGGGTGCGAGAAAGGGGTCATTAGTTATGGGTGTAGGTTTGGACCAAGTTATGGGTCTTAATTAGGTTGGTTTAGGGTTAGGGCTAGGTCATGATGAGGTGGCAAAATGAGGTGGCGGTAAGGTGGTGTGGATTTATCGATTACAAGGTAATTAATAAATAATTGTGTAAGGTTTAGGTGATGAGGTTAAGTTGCGAAATGGGATGCGGGTCACAAGGGGTCGTAAGACACAAATTTGGTGTCTACAGGACCGGCAACGTGTATAAGAGAGGAGCTTACTTGGTCAAGCTAGCAGGTACTAGCATCATAGTGCTTTAAGTACTCAAATAATCCCCCAAGTAAGAAACAAAGTGAAAATCATAATGGCCCCATAGGAATTTAATTCCTAGATCTTCTAAAAGATATGAAAAACATTGAAAGAAGAGATAAATTATTAATATTGTCTTTTCCCAATCAAGTAATTAATTCATAGTCCCGTAAAGACCAAGAAATGCCTAGAAAAATCAAATAGTTGCATGCTGATCAGTTGATCATTTTCAAAAGTTCCCTAAACATCCCTAAATGGTGTTAGTGTAGAAGATCATCTCGAGAGATTTCCAATGACTATGAGAATGTGACAAACGGACATCGGGAGCTCTAGATATGTTCGGTCAAAGTTTAGACAACGGGAAAGTCAACTCTGGTCAACTGGTCAATATTGGACCAATCGCACTATGACACGTGGCTTGCCACCACTCATCGAATTCGCTCGATTTTCCTATCGGGAGATGACAAGTGGACTACATGATGACCGAGTTAATTAATTTCGA
This sequence comes from Taxus wallichiana var. yunnanensis, assembly GCA_018340775.1. Lineage (NCBI taxonomy): Eukaryota > Viridiplantae > Streptophyta > Pinopsida > Cupressales > Taxaceae > Taxus > Taxus wallichiana. The sequence continues at coordinate 742,071,177 of CM031238.1, read as the reverse complement.
TACCCCATGGTATGGGTCGAATTTTTATTTATTTGGTAAGTCCACTTACACCATTCCACATACCACGCATTATGCCACAAACTATGCATATTAATGTTTATACATTAGTATTAAACTTCCACATGCTATTGCCAAACTTCCACGCACATGGAGAAGGTGGTGAAGTGGTTGTTAGGGAGGAAAATGCCATATGTGGAAGCTTCCATGTGGAGAAGGAGGATGAAGCGGTTGAGATGGGGGCGGTTAAGCCTAACGTGGTCTTTTGACCACTTCATTTGCATGGAGGAAGGCTATTTAAAGCCTTAGACATTATCCCCCACCACCAAAAATGTGGTACCTTATCCAAATGTGGATCCATTTGGGATTTAATCCCATTAAACATGCAATCCACTCCACATGGGATTTATCCCATTTAAAATACATGCTTATCCCTTTTAAAATGCATGCCATCTTTTTAAATGTATCCACATCACGTGGAATTGGGAAGAATGGTTAAAAAGGGGATTAAGGAGGATTATGGGGATTATTATCCCATCCAAATTATGTGGTTAGGATAATATTAGCCTAATGATAAATGATTTTCCATTATTTTTGGGCCCTAAAATTGTATAAATAGGGAACCCGTGTTCTTTGTAATGAACACACACACACACATCCCAAGCTTATTATTTGTTAATCTTATTGTGGACACACAAAAAATACGAATACAAGCTCAGAGCTTGGAAGGCGAATGAGAAATTGTTTTTGTGTGAAGACCTAAATTATTTAGGCATTATTATTTTGATTATTATTGACCTATTATTTGTTAGGCAATAATAAATTAAATATTTGTGGCTAGGAGTTATTCAAACTACCTAGTCGGCCCATAGCGCCACAGTAAATTATTGTGAAGCCTGGTATATCGACCAGAGAGCCATAGGGCATTGTATTAGCATCTGGAAGGTTGATCGAGAACCGAAGGTTTCCGAATAGTGGAGCTGGAGCCATCAAGCTTGCCGAATACGCCAGGAAGGTGGGAGTCGGGTGCTATTTTTCACCCTTGTCATCCGAAGGTCTAGTTATTCTTCTAAGAAAGTTTAAATAGTTTCCATTAGGTTTTCTTGTGAAGTTACTATTGTAACTTATAAGTTTTGACTAGTGGAACGGTTCGACCATGAACCCGGGAGACATAGGCAATTGCGATCTCCGTAATCAATCTTTGTGTAATTTTCTTTAATGTCTTGCATTTATTTTAAATTGATTACTTAAAAGGAGTAAATCATCGGAAAATAATTAAAGCCTATAAGGGTCTCGAGATCAGGTAGTAATAATCTGATTATTTTCGGATCATGTTTGGTATCAGAGCTGGTTTAGCTCCATATTTGTTTTTCAGTAAATCTGATTAACAGAGTGATTGCTTCAAGATTGGTGCAGTTGGTTCAATTTGTGTGAACAGGGTACAAGTGCACTATGGGAAAGATTTCTAAACAAGCAAAGCTAAAAGAGATTGAAGCTTATAATCACCAGATCCAGGAAGAGAACTCTCTCCTGCGAATCCATGTATTCCTCCTTGGAAGAGGAGAATGCTCATTTGAAATTGGAACTGAAAACCAAGGATGAGCTCTTGGCAAGGTTGCAATGTGGTGATCAGAGGAAGGAAATACCTTCAACTTCAGATGCAGAGGCCATGGCAGATGACTACACTATAATTTTTCACCACTAGAATCTTCTTCTTCCTCCCATTTGGTTTTGGATTCAGGTAATGAAGTCTTTGGTTTGTTTGAAAAGCATACTAGAGGCATTGGATCCAAGTTACTAGATAAAATGGGATTTGATGGAAGAGGCCTTGGGAAAAATGGCCAAGGTATTTCTAACCCAATACAGGTCGAGGATCATCCTCGTTTTGCAGGTTTGGGTTATCCTAGTGTGGGAATGGAAATTGGAGAATGCTCCAAGAACGCTAATGGGAGACAAGCTTCCGAAAGCAAAGAGAATACCCCACTAGTCCTGCAAGAAGATTCTGAGCAGGAAATTTGTGCTTCGTCGTCACAGGCAGATGTGGTAAGAGAAATCAGTGAAGAGGTAATGAGATTCCACCTCTAGTTTCTTACCATAATCATAAGCACAGTAAAACTTCTGATCCACTTTTCCAGCTTAAGAAGTATGGTTATGATTTTCAGAAGATGTGGAATTCCTTTCCATGTATTTTTTGTGGATTGCATAATCATTCAGTGGCCAGATGCTAGAAGAGAAGGACATTGATGAAGAAGTTGATGCCATTCATCAGGAACAAGGCAAATCAGAAAGACCAATCTTATCATGTAAAGTCGAGAAATGGCAAAAAGAGTTCCTCATCCCAGAAGAAGGAGATTAAGAGGAATTTTTGTGCTCATTGCCAGAGGAATGTGCATCGGGTAGAAAATTTTTGGAAACTGCATCCATCTCGCCATCAGAGTAATGGCAAGCCAAAGATGGAATGGAGGCCTATTGTAAAGGTTGAAGAGGTTTCTACTCCACCACCAGTTGACAAATCAATCCAGGACCAGGTAATACCTGAAAGTGAAATTCCTGTAAAATGGGTAAGTCAACAGTTTTTCAATTATATATTGCATAATTCATATTGATGAATCGTATGCAGTATTAAGTTTGGAGATCAGATATTGTGAGAAAATGCTGAGAGAAAGGTTTACAATACTCAGTGGATTTTCTTACTTAGAAAATTTGATTAATGCTCCAAATATATCTCCTAATCAGCGTGTGAGTACCATTACAGCTTGGACACAGAATTAACTCATATAAAGCTTGGAGATTGATCTGCCATTTGTGCAGACAATAGAGTTCACAGAGATCAGCTCGGAACTTCATTCTATGTAGAGGCATTGTGACCGTGTAGCAGAATGGTAGCTGAATCACCATTGGCATTGACGTCGGGTTGGAACTTCATTCTGTGTAGAGGCATTGTGACCGTGTAGTAGAGTGGTACCTGATATTAGTGTGTCAACAAAGAGGAGCTCTAAAAGGATTAGCTCGGAACGTCATTCGGTGTCAAGGCATTGTGACCACACATACAAATGGTAGCTAATCAATAGACTTAGCATCGTGGGTATTGGAGGCTTCAGTCTACAGAGGCTTAGCATCATGCATCGGAGACATTGAGGTCCTGTAATAGACTTAACATCATGCATCGAGAGCTCGAGGTCTTGAAAGAGGCTTAGCATCATGCATCGAGGTGTTGAGGTCTCAAGCAGACTTAGCATCATGCATCGAGGCTGGAGGTCTTGAAAGAGGATTAGCATCATGCATTGGAGGTGTTGAGGTCTGCGAAAAGGGACAAGGCATTGTCCATCACCGACATCGGATCAATAAAAGCTCTATGTAACATGGAGTTCCTTCAAACCAGTTGGATTCTGCGAGAATCAACACGAGCCGGAGGCTGTGTTATAGAGTAAAAGAAGATCCTTGTTGTCAGATATCAAGAAGCTTAGCACCACACAGAAGGAGCATTGAGGTTTCATTCAGAAAATTAGCACCATAAAGAGGAGGTGTGGAGGTCTTCTTCGGATATCAGAGTGGCGCAGCGGAAGCGTCATGGGCCCATAACCCATAGGTCCCGTGATCGGAACAGAGTTGTCGAAGTGAGAAGTTTGAAGGAGAAGACCCAAGGGTCTACTACAACAGCACTTCCAAGGTGGCAGTAGAGTTTTCATATTCAGGACAGTATGGAAGCTTTTTAGGACAAAAATCTTTTCTCAGTGGGGAGGTGTGATCAGGGGATCATTTTCAAAGTTCCCTAAACATCCCTAAATGGTGTTAGTGTAGAAGATCATCTCGAGATATTTCCAATGACTGTGAGAACGCGACAAATGGACATCGGGAGCTCTAGATATGTTTGGTCAAAGTTTAGACAACGGGAAAGTCAACTCTGGTCAACTGGTCAATATTGGACCAATCGCACTGTGACACGTGGCTTGCCACCGCTCGTCGAATTCGCTCGATTTGCCTATCGGGAGATGACAAGTGGACTACATGATGACCGAGTTAATTAATTTTGATACCCCATGGTATGGGTCGAATTTTTATTTATTTGGTAAGTCCACTTACACCATTCCACACACCGCATTATGTCACAAACTATGCATATTAATGTTTATACATTAGTATAAACTGCCACATGCTATTTCCAAACTTCCACGCACATGGAGGAGGTGGTGAAGCGGTTGTGGGAGGCAAATGCCATACATGGAAGCTTCCACGTGGAGAAGGAGGATGAAGCGGTTGTTGGGGCGGTTAAGCCTAACGTGGTCTTTTGACCACTTCATTTGCATGGAGGAAGGCTATTTAAAGCCTTAGACATTATCCCCCACTGCCAAAAATGTGGGACCTTATCCAAATGTGGCTCCATTTGGGATTTAATCCCATTAAACATGCAATCCGCTCCACATGGGATTTATCCCATTTAAAATACATGCTTATCCCTTTTAAAATGCATGCCATCTTTTTAAATGTATCCACATCACGTGGAATTGGGAAGAATGGTTAAAAAGGGGATTAAGGAGGATTATGGGGATTATTATCGCATCCAAATTATGTGGTTAGGCTAATATTATCCTAATGATAAATGATTTTCCATTATTTTTGGGCCCTAAAATTGTATAAATAGGGAACCCGTTCTTTGTAATGGACACACACACAACCCAAGCTTATTATTTGTTAAGCTTATTGTGGACACACACAAAATACGAAGACAAGCTCAGAGCTTGGAAGGCGAATGAGAAATTGTTGTTGTGTGAAGACCTAAATTATTTAGGCATTATTATTTTGATTATTATTGACCTATTATTTGTTAGGCAATAATAAATTAAATATTTGTGGCTAGGAGTTATTCAAACTACCTAGTCGGCCCATAGCGCCACAGTAAATTATTGTGAAGCCTGGTATATCGACCGGAGAGCCATAGGGTGTTGTATTAGCATCTGGAAGGCCGATCGAGAACCGAAGGTTTCCGAATAGTGGAGCTGGAGCCATCAAGCTTGCCGAATACGCCAGGAAGGTGGGAGTCGGGTGCTATTTTTCACCCTTGTCATCCGAAGGTCTGGTTATTCTTCTAAGCAAGTTTAAATAGTTTCCATTAGGTTTTCTTGTGAAAGTACTATTGTAACTTACAAGTTTTGACTAGTGGAACGGTTCGACCACGAACCCGGAGACGTAGGCAATTGCCGAACTCCGTAATCAATCTTTGTGCAATTGTCTTTAATGTCTTGCATTTATTTTAAATTGATTACTTAAAAGGAGTAAATCATCGGAAAATAATTAAAGCCTATAAGGGTCTCGAGATCAGGTAGTAATAATCTGATTATTTTTAGATCACATGCGCTCGAAAAATCATAACTTGAGAAATTCTTTATGAAATTGAACAAAATTAGTGTCGTTGGAATTCTCGGCTCCAAGATCAACGCACATAAATCAAGAAATTAAGATATTGATGAATATTTGAAGGAGAATTATTTGGAAAATAATCCCAATTAAATGAGGTAGTTGGAAAGTTTTTGGGAGTGCAATTAATGAGTACGGACATCATGAGGAATATTTTACAAATATATTTCCATCATTTCACCTCATTTATTGCAACTTACAAGTGGTTGAAAAGGGAATTTTGGGATTGTTATTTATCTCTCTCTTCATTCCATAAATGGTATTTTGGGGCTCATTTGTAAAAGGGAGTTAGTAATTTATCCTTTCTGCACCCCTCTCTTTCTTCTCTCTGCTAGGATTAAATGGGATCTTAATCCTTTTCCAGGATTTGTAATGGCATCTTCTAGATTTTTTCCCACAAAATTTGTACTGTGCATATCTATTGGAGCAATAAAATGTGCTCTATGAGGCATTTGGTTTATCCTTTGCATGTTTATTGTCTCTACTTTCCTCTCTTCATTTGTCGGGTATACTTGTGCATATTCTTGATTTCTATTACAGGTTTTGGGATTTTTCATTAATGGGTAACAAATGGTGCTTTGTGTGAATATATATTTGTCTTATGATGCATTGCATCCACCCTTTCCATCACGCACCTCTTTCTATTTTAGCGCTTGAATTATTGGAAAACAACCCTCACTTTTTTGGTGTATCACCATTGTTAGTGTAGGTTTTATTTTTCATGTGTCCTCTCTTCTTGCCTCCCTTGGAATGTTAGATTAGGATTAGATAGTTATTCCTACATTAAGAGTATATTGTAAGGGGTATTTTAGGAGCAAGAGTCATCTTTCTCTTGAGGTTTATTTGAAGCCCGCAAGTCCCAAAACTTGAGAGATAACCCAATGTTACCCAAAAGTAGGGATCCATAACCAAAAATATTAGGTGCTACTTTTGGCTCCAACAATTATTTCACACCCGGTGGGACGGGTTTGAAGCACCTTACCACTTCATTTCATCAAGTTGGTGTGTTATTGGTGAGATTTAGCCTTTGGAGGCACATGTAAACACATATTGCAACTCCATTTGGTCTAAATGATCCATTCTCCTAAATTGTAGACCTTTTTTCTATCCATTTTTTCTTCCCATATCTTCCATCTTCTTTCATTCATGAAGTTATGCAATCATGGATTCATTTCCATCATGGAACTCATACTCGCAAAAAAAAATACCAGTCCATACCCACCACCATATTTTTAAGATGCATCCTCACATTATTACCATTCACCTCCATATATGTACTTCAATGGAGATCAACAATATGCATACCCATACAAGAAAGATGTAGATAAGTTTGGTTTCCCAACAAACTATGAAAGTTTCTAAGACCAAGGGTATGAAAGTTATGGAGGTTACTCCACACTTGACGATCTTGATTTGTAGTCAAAGGTCCAAATAATGGAGGCTGGTATGGTTTAATCTCTGGCTATAACACAAATGGAGGCATTCATCAAGCAATATGCATACCCATATGAGAAATATGCGAGATAATTTTGGTTGCCCAAAAACTATGAAATTTTTTAAGACCAAGGGTATGTAGATTATGGAGGTTACCCCACACTTGAGGATCTTGAGTTGTAGTCGAAGATCCAAATAATGGAGGCTGGTATGGTTCAATCTTAGGCTACAACGCAAATGAAGGCATTCAGGATTGGTTGTAGGGCACCTTTTCCATGGGAAGGCCCTTTTCCAAGACATTATATCCCACATGAAAATCTTGATTTCATGGTTGAAATACTGCCCCAACTTGTACAATGGACCGAGGATATTGAAACATATGAGAAAAGTGTGAGACAACCTTGTCAATGGGTAAGTCAATCACCAGCTCCTTGTTCTTCTTTCTCTCCTTCCCAAGCCTTATCATTTCAACATTGTCATGATTCAAGCCCATTGTATGTTGCCCTAAATTTTGATTTCCCTTCTCCATCATCTATCCTTCCATCTCATCTCAATTCTTATATCCTTTTCCCTTCCATGCAATCATCCCCTCCAAGTAAAGAGGTTCCACTTTCTTCTCCACAACAAAACAAGACTTGTCAAATCAACCCAACCATCCTCTTGTTGTCTCATGTTTATCTTAGGAAGGAAACAATACTCAAACCAGCCAAAAACAACAAGAAATATATTCCATTAAAGAAGAAATAATTAAATATTTAAAAATATAGGCTCTTAGATTCAAGATTGATAATATCCTCTTACTAGTTAAACGTTTAAAGAGATAGAGGTCCCGCCACAAGTGGAGGATGATTTTGTAGAAGTGAAAGAACAATAAGCATATGATCAATGATATCTTACCTCTTAATATAGCATGCATATTTGCACCATATTATTAGAGGTGGTTGATTCACCTCAACTCACAAAGTCAAAATAAGATGAGGCAGCCAAAAATCCACAAGAAGAGAAGCATGGGAAAACAAAAGAGGAAAATATCCTTATTTTGATGGGATGCAGTGACCCTCATTGTGCTACATGCCTAGAGCATGATGCACTATTGAAAGGTTGCATTAAACCACCACAACCATCATCATCAACTTCCATGAACTATGAAGAGCCTCGTACTATGGAGAAGAACAAATCGTAGGTTATGAATGAAGAAGACACCATAGCAAGCTTCTTGATTTATTTTTTATAGTGAAATGTTAGATTCTAATTCTATTTCTTCTTCATAAAAATTATATTTTGTAGAGGATTTACATCTATCAAAGTTTATGCTTGAGAAGGAGAAGGAAGGTGATGATAACAAGGATAAATCGCTCATCATGGAAAGGGTAATTTTGGAAGAGGCAAAGTTATTTTTAGAAGTAGAGAATCATTCATATCAGCCTACAAGCAATCACCTTCTTCCATAAAGTCTGCAAGATGCCCCCATTCATGGGGATGAGCTCCAAAATAATGGTCAAATCAAAAGGATCATCCCAATGGTTCCCAAGGCCTCATGCCCAATCAGGTATATGGATAGCTTAGAACCAAAAACAGAGTTGCAACTAGTCATTCTCACTTCAGAGCATGAGGATGATCTTCAATGCATCAAACGTCAGCAACAATACCTCTCAATCCCAAATTTAGAGTAAATAAAAGAGGTATTTGTTTTTTTTGTCGATACTTTGAAAATAAGGGTGAAGAATCAACCTCAAATTAGTTTTTCACTCTTGTTAAAGGCCATGTCCATTGCTGAAATAATTACATGGCCACACTTTGTGAGGAAGGATAGCTACTTCTCACAACTTTGTTGCAAGTTTTGTTTAGCCCTTTTTATTTAGTTAGTATAGGAGTAGGAGTAGATTTTTTTTTTTATGCGAAGATGTTCTTTTGCACACTCTGCATGTATTTCTTGAGGCATGTATGAAATGTTTCCTTGTACATAGTTTTTGTATGTTGTTGCTCCGGAAGTTCGAGTGCATCATGCCCCTAGTTTTTGCAAGAGAAAACTCATAGTTACATGTAATAGTTACAAACTCCAAATCAAACAAATGCAGAGAAACTAAAATGAATAAACCTGATGAATCTCCTCAAAAACAGCCACAACAAGTCTCTATACCCATGCGAACAAAATAATAACAGCCGGTAGCCCAATTTAGAATCAACATTGTCATTCAATCTTGAATATTGCGATTCTGAGGAAAAGTGGGATTCAAGATTTTTGAAAAATTCACTCTTACAAATATTGATTTCAATATTCTCTTATTAAAGTTGGAAAATATAAATAATGGGTGGCCACAATAGAAGGTAAACAAGAATAACTCCAAGCATCCTAGGGCCAATATTTTCATATATCGAGATCATCTAGTTATGGTCACACATACTCCATGTCGAATGGAAAGATATAGAAAAGATGGTCACGTTACAATTAATAGGATAATGGCCCCTACAAGTCACTAAATTGTTATCCCATTTCACCACCTTGTGAAATCAAACAATAGATTAGCTTGCATTAATAAGGATTCACTTGTAGGAGGAATGAAAAATGTGGTAGTTCATCCGAGAATTCATTCGGTGAGTCCAAAGAGTCAATTCCAAGTTCAAGAGAAGTATCGTGACATTCGTAAGGGTTTATAGCCACAAAGCACAAGCAAGATCGAACCGTGGAGGCCTCCACGTGGCATCTCAACGCAACACCAAAATTTTGAGACATAAGAAATCCTAAAAGATGTGTGGGGCCTCCACATGGAGGAATACATCAGAGATTTATTCAACGTGTTAAACATCCTATAAAAGACAAACTCAATGACTTGAGAGACTACTCTCCCGGGTTTTCCATGTGGAAATGATTTGACTCGATAGCTCAGTGGGAAGGTAAGGGGAGTCGATGGTCAATGTAATACAAAAGGTGAATCAGCTATGCATTTGAGGAGCTCATCATCCAAGAAATATCTCAAAGCATCAAAGAAATAAGAAGCTCACGATTCATTACAGAGTGACTCAAACGTATGGAGATAGAGTCAATATTGAGTCGGCGCTTATGACAGAAAGTCGAGTTAAAGACCCCGAACTCCGATAAAAATGTGACAAGTCGGTGGATATGTAAAATAAATTAACAAACAATGAAAGGAAGGCCTGATGAGGTTTATAAGAGAGGAGCCAACTTGACCAAGTTGGCTAGGCTAGTATCATAGTGCTTTAAGTACTCAAATAATCCCCCAAGCAAGCAATAAAGAAAAAATCGTAATGGGACCATAGGATTTTAATTCCCAGATCTTATAAAAGATATGAAAAACATTGAAGGAAGAGAGAAATTATTAATATTTTATTTTCTCAATTAAGAAATTAATTCATAATCCTGTAAAGACCAAGAAATGCCTGATAAAATCAAATAGATGTGTGCACTTAGAAAATCATAACTTGATAAATTCTTAACAAAATTGCACAAAATTAGTGTTGTTGGAATCATGGCTCCAAGACCAACGCAAAAAAATAAATAAATTTAGAGATTTATGAAGATTTTATGGATAATTTTGTGGAAAACGATCCCAATTCAATGAGGTAGTTGGAAAGTGGTAGGAGTGCAATTAATGAGTACACCATCATTTTCTCCAACAAAGGTTTGGGACAACATGAGGAAGATTTTGAAAATATATTTCCATCATTTCACCTCATTTATTGTGACTTACAAGTGGTTGAAAATGGAATATCGTGGATTTGTATTTCTCTCTCTCATCATTCTATAAATGGTAGTCTAGGGCTCGTTTAGAAAAGGGAGTTAGTCATTTTCCTTTCTACACCCCTCTCTTTCTTCTTTGATAGGGTTGAATGGGAGCTTAAGCCTTCTTCCCAAGCTTTGTAATGGAATATTCTAGCCTATTTTCCCATAAATTTCATATTGTGCATATTTATTGGAGCAATATAATGTGTCATGTGATGCATTTTATCCATCCTTTGCATGTTTATTGTCTCTACTTTCCTCTCTTCATTTACAGGGTATAATGTGCATATTCTTGATGTCTATTATAGGTTTTGGGAGTTGTGTTTAATGGGTAACAAATGGTTATTTGTGTGAATCTATCTTTGGCCTATGGTGCATTTTATCCACCCTTTCCATTACTCACCTCTCTCCATTTTAACAGTTGAATTATTGGCAAAAACCCTCCTTTTCTAGTATATCACAATGGTTAGTGTAGGCTTTATTTATCAAGTTTCCTCTCTTCTTTACCCCCTATGAATGTTACATTAGGATTAGACAGCTTATGCCTAAATTAAGAGTATAGTTTGGCGGGTAGTTTAGGAGTAATAACCATATTTCTTTGGATGGTTATTTCAAGCCCAAAAGTCCCACAACTTGAGAGATAACCCAATCTTACCCAAAAGTAGGGAGCCATAAACAAAAATCCTAGGGTGCTAATTTTTTGCTCTAACAAGAACCACAAAGGCATGTGTAGACACCAAATCTAGGTCACACTCGCCTTTGTCCCCTTTAATTAATCAACATAATGTATTCACCTAACCATAACCCCTTACCCCACATTCATATTAATTTAATTAATTACAATCAAATCAATGTTCATCCTCACATTATTAATTAACTTAATTACTTTAATTAAGTTAATTTACACCTCACCTAGCCACATCACCTAGATACCTCACCATGGACTTATTCCTAGCACAGTAATTAACTAAGATTAAGTCTCTACTTATCTTAAACAAATGGGACTCTTTCAAACCCTACAATTAAAGTCCTATTCCTTCTCTAGCAACACTCTCACTTATCTAAGCATCACCCTCACTTGAGACCCGAATTAGCAATCAATATCACACCAAACATAGTAAAGATCAGGATATTTTTGGTAATTTTGACTAATTCACCCTAACCGATGCCATTTTATCCTCGGCTAACGTCGGTCACCTAAACCACCATCGGTTCCTTTATATACAATTTTACAACTCTTTACATGGGTTGGTCATTCAGTTTTGGGAATTCTATTGCAATCAAACATGAGTCTCAAAGTCATTCCTGCATCAAAATGATGATGACACACCACCAGAGTGTAGCACAAGCAACAGGTTCTATTCCAGAGTGTTGGAGTATCCACGGGAGCACATGGGTTACACTAACATGGCACTAAACTAGCCATCACCTTTCCTATCAACCATCAGCCACCTTCATTCACGATATATTTATAGTAACAAGTAACGTTGTTTTCATCATATGTGCTTACTTTACTATAGATCTTTTACTTATTTCAGTATTTCCATTTCTTTTATTACCCAAATATCTCCATCTTCCCACCAATCCACCTACCCAACCATTTCAAGTATTTCCACCTTTCTTAACCTCTTCCTCTACATTCCTGAGTCTTCTTAGCCATATTATGAGCCTAACCACACCTTCCTCACTCTCTATGCAATCACAGAGGGGATAAAAATCCATTTTTATTAATTTATCACCCATTTCCCCTATTGATGTCAGTTTACCTTACAACCATCGGTTTCATCTATGTACCGGCATTTGTCACCCAACTGATATTGGTCTCTGTGTCATTTTGCAAGCTCGGACTAGAAAGCCTTCTATTTAACCAAAACCAACCCAAACCTCACCTAATCATTCCCAGACCTTTACAGACCTCTGAAAAACCTACCCCACCTAAAAAAACCTTTGATTTCATTAGAATTAGTGATACATTTCGTATTTAACATTAAATCTAGCATATTATTTGTTATTGAGAAACCTAAATCATTGCATTGTAATAGGACCTTTTTATTTTAGTTTCCTATTTACGTTAAATTAAATGCTAGATTGACAACCTATCTAGGAAGCATCATGCTTCTTAGATCTATCATATGCTAGGCAATCCACTATTATATGCTATTTAATGCTCTTTTGTGGTCTTGTTTTGTATTTACAGGTAGTCCTTCCCAGACAAAAGGAGTTCTCTACGATCATCTTGGATAACATCAACAACGTGCACATTATACCTTCCACATTCACTTCACAGGTATTCCTCCTTAACCACTTACCTTCTATCTGTTTCATCTTAGAAAGCTTCAAATTATTCATGAAAAAATGGCATGCTCGATGGGACCCATTTGGGTTCTTTTCATTGTTCATTCTTAGGGAATCATTGTGTGTTTATTTATTTTTGAAAGAGAGTTCACATTAAATCTTCTCCCTTGGAAACATTCTTCTTCTCCTACTTGTCTCAGTGAAACTTGTAGTTTTGATTAAAAAGAACACTTATTTTTATTTTGTATTGCATTAGTGAAATACATACTCTTTCCTATTCATTATTGCTCTCATCAAATTTCATTGTGGATTTGGGTTTAAAATATTTGCATCTCATTTATGTATGCTGCATTATAGCTCATTTAAATTGTGGGAAACCTATATGTTGGAAGTCATGACCAGTTGATGGTTGAAAAATTGAATTGTAGCTCACATTTTACACACACTCTCTCTCTCTATACCAAACCACTAAAAACAAACTACACATTTCTTAAACAACATATTTCCCAGAAGAAGTTGTCAATGATGAGAGGATTGACAAAGGGCTCCATCTAGTTTTATGGACAATCATCATATCAAAGAAGGGACTTGTTGATGATCATCCTTGGCGGTGGACCATTAGATTTGTAGGAAACCTTAGGTTAGTTGGGCATGCGCCCTAAGTTGACTTCAAGATTTTAAAGAAGTTGGTTCCTCTCTATAGTGAAAGATGAGGGTCAAAAAAAAGAAACAAAACATAAAAAGTTAACGGGGGTGATGCGATGAACAAGCCTCTTAAGAAATCAATCGAGAACGCAACTGTTTGAAGAAGGGAAACAGTGAATGACTAAAATGGGTAGATGAAATTGCACCACATGCCAGAGAAGATCACACAGAACACTACCTCAAACTACTTAAGCACAAATTCTAAGATAGTAATAACATTATAGAGATGTGCAGTTTCTATGTGAAAATAAAGGCAATCAAAGACAAAAAGATATGCAAAGGATGGACAAAAATCACCACAAGGAATATTATATTAATCTAAAAATGAGGCAAGATTACTATTACAAAACCTGGGAAGAAGGCCGAGCTCCAGTGCCTCTCGTATTTTACAAAAGAGGGACTAAGACAGAGAAGAACACCAACCGACCGCTGATCCTCATATTTTTAAGACCCTTGATTACAATATATAGGAGGAGGGGGAGGTAAGAAGCCATCCTTTAAATCCTTTCCAACTTCCTTTTAATTATGATAAATGGAACGAAGTGACAGAACATTATTTTCGAGATATTTCTCACACTTTCCCATTATTTTCCCTTTCTAAAGAGTGAGATCCATGTTTATTTAATGCATCTTTAACTATCCTCCAACAGACTCTTTTGAGATGGACTCACCTTTTAAGGAACATCCCTTCAAATCTTTATTACATAACTAGATCTTTTGATCTCTTGTGCATTAGTTCTCGGGCTCATGATTTAAGTGATGCTTATTTTGTTAATCTATTTGGAACGACCCATTGAATGCGGGTGAACCAATTGAGTATTCGTAGGTTCACACTCTTCACATGGGACTACATGTTAACTCCGTTCCTGAAGTGATAAGCCAAATGAACCTTACTTCGGTCTTTTGAAAAATATCCTAAGCATTTAAAACTTGAAAATGAGTCTCATAATTACTTATACATGATACATGGATTATCACATTTTTGACCCGCTTCAAACTTGGAGTCCATTTTTCACAAGATCCACATGGAAGGCCCGCGTATCCTTAAGATTACAACTTTTATTTAGGTTTTTAGGAATTCGATGTACCAATGCTTGGCATCATCTGTGGGAACACCATTTTTTTCCTTTGGGAAAGTAAAGCACATTTCCACATATAATGTGAAAACCCCTTTCGGGTGGGACCCTTATAGTTGGATCCACATGGAAACCATGCGGAGTCTAAGACTTCATTCCCTCCTTCTACTTCTGAAGTTATTGTTAACCATTTAACCTACCCAAAAGAAATCTATGTATCACACCAATGTTTTTTAAACAAATCCTCGCACAGTTTTGTTTTTTTACTAAAGGCCGAGAATCTGAAAAATTTCAATTTTTCTGAATTCAGAGTTTTTCCTCTTTCGTATTTTTTTATCTCGATTCGAATTTCATTTGAAGTTTTCAAGTCCTAAACTCAAATTCTATATTTTTGTACTTTAAGGCTTTTGGGTTTTGGAACTTTTTGGCTCTTTTTTGTTTAAATCCCTCTCGGACTTCCGAAGTCTGAATGTCTGAAAACCCAATTTCAGGTTTCGGGTTTTGGAGTTCTCCGAGTCCCTTTTAGGATTTTCACTTGAATTTTTATGAATTTCGAATGTCCAAAAACCCAAATTTTGGGTTTTTTGGGTTTCATATTTTTCCATCACCAATTTGTCTTTTTACCTCCTAATCCCCAAAGTCTAAAATCCTGAATTTTTAGAATTTTGGGTTTTTGGGTTTCAAACCTTCGAAATTCTACGCATAATTAATTTTCACCTACCTCTGTACGGATCATATTTTTACCATTAATATCAGGATTTCTATTTAAACTCATATTTTTACTTGTATTTTTACTTGACACATTTGCTCTGACATTCCATTCTTGTACTTTGTGACATCTTTTTCAAGGTATGGTTTTTTGTTTATTTTCTTTTGGTTTTAGGTCTTTTTCCTTTGTTTCCTTCTCATTTTGGTTTTCCTTTTGGTTTCCCTCTGTGTTTTTTTGATGTCACTCCTTTAGTTCACCATGTTTCACTTTTTGAGTTTTCTCTAGGTATTTGAGGTTGTTCAAAATATCTTTTAGGCCTCCCATACTTCTTTTTGTTTCTCGTATTCTAGCTTTGGTTATTTATCATCGTTTTGAAAATTCCTCAGACTTGTTTAGAGAGACTCATTCAGAGAATTCCTTTGGGGAATTCCTTTGGAAGATCATCAAGAGGGAAATTTGTTCAGGAAACTCCTTCGAAAATCTTCAAAGATCTCAATTTGGGAAGTTTCTTTCTAACTTCTCATTTCAGAATTTTGGAGGTTTGTTGCTTTCTGGTTTTCGAACCTCTAGCTACAGAAACTCTTTCAAAACCTTCGGATTCAGGAAACTCTTTTGGAAAATTTATTTTTAGGAAAATTGGTTTCAGATATTTCCTTCAAACTTTTGATTTTGGAAATTTTAGTTCGGGAAACTCTTTGAGAGATTTCCTTCAGGGATTTCGATTCGATGATTCCTTTTGGAAATTTTCCGGTGCAAAATTTCAGAGGTTTTATTGTTTTCATGTTTTCAAAATTTCTACAACTTCATCTCTCAAAACACAGGGTTTGATGTCTGATTCCACTTCAAAGAAAAAGAGAAGATGAAATAATCATTTCTTGGAGTTACTCCCCAATCATGCCTGTCCTCAGACTTAAGAAACATTGGGGACACTGATCTAGGAAAAATTCATCTTCCCAATTTCTGGGATAGATTAAAGGCTCCAAATAAGAAACCATGGATGCAGGCCATCTATGACAAGAATCTTTCCTTTCTGCTGGTTTTCCCACATCTATGCATTTCCCAAAATTTGTCTTAGCTGTAGCAGACCCACTTCGACGAGGACTCCATGTCAGTTAGGGATAGTGATGATAAGGTGGTAATCCATTTAGACCCGATTTATTCGAGGATCTTCTTAAGCTTCCATATGTTTAATATTATGCCACAATTTCACTAGAAATAGTAGTGGAACATTGGGATAAGAAAGAGGAAGTATGCTCAAAGGTTATGATGAAATCCTATCTGGCTAAGAATTTCACCAAATTACCCAAAACTATGCATCAATCGGATTTTATTCAAGAATTCAATGATCTTATTGTGCTATTAAGCAGAGTTTCAAGTCTTCCTTCTACAAAGGAATTCCAAGAATGGATGTTTTTGTACATAGAAACTATCAAGAAGAATGATGAATTTATCCAATGGGGGAGCATATTAGTAGCAACATTCACTATCAGTTGGGTAAAGTGTTAGAAAAAAGACCTTTTACATGATATCTTTCTTGGTATATGTGGCTACTGCTATGGGATATTTTGCAGGTTTGTATACTAGGGGTGTTCGTAGAACATCCCAAATATATGAGTTTTATCCCCAACTCACTGATGAGGGAAGCAAGCATTTCCAAAGAGTCAATGATGCTTTCTTTGTTGTCATCCTCTATCGTTTTGACAAATAACTATACAATCGGAGGGTTTCCAATGAGGCTTTCCAAGAAGTGTGAGAATGGGGAGCAATCTACTTTTAGTTTCCTACATTCACCTACATTTAGATTTTAGGTTTCATAGGTACCCCAAGAAAATTGCCGAGGTGTCCCACTGACAAATGGATTCTTTTGGAATTAGTTTGGCAGTTGTTGGATTATCATCGAATCCAAAATAAGCATCACAAAGCGGGAATGCATTTCCTATTTCAATTAATAGGTATTCTTGCCCAAATATTCACAAGGAAAAAAATGTTGATGTAGAAATGGCTGAGGTAACCCTACGGACCTTCCATCTGTGGACTAATTTTGATTATTGGGGTAATTTTGAGGAGACAGTCGATTCAAAGTGCTCATGTACCCCAATTAGAAGATATATAGATTCATTTTCGGGATGAATACATCGTGCGAAAAAGGGATTATGAAATATTAACCCTTGATGAAGTTCGATAATTTGGTTTGGCTGATGTGCCAAAGGACATGCAAGATAATGATGAGGTCCTGGATTCATCATACAAGAGTGATAATATTGCCAATCAACCATTGTCATGGATTGATTGGTATGTGGAAGAATGCAACAATACTAAGGAAAGGGCGGGACCCATTCTAAAGAGGACTTTCAGTTGGTTGACCACCTTGGGAATCTCACCCAAAGGGGAAAATCAACCTATAAATATAGGGGCTATACCAGCAATGAACCAACCAACACCCACAAAGGGAAAGAGGTTGACTCAAAGGGTTCCTACAATTCCAAGGAATTTTTCATTTTTTGTTGGTGGCTCATCTCTCTCTAAGTCTATTGCTCCCAACATTACATCATTTACAAAGATTAGGCTCGTGACATAAGTAGTTGAAGTCGGTGACTCTCCTAGTGTCATCCAGGATCCATCATATCTTCTCCTTTTTGCTTTATCACTTCCAATATCAGTTCTTTCCACTTCCACCATCATTTC
This sequence comes from Taxus wallichiana var. yunnanensis, assembly GCA_018340775.1. Classification (NCBI taxonomy): domain Eukaryota; kingdom Viridiplantae; phylum Streptophyta; class Pinopsida; order Cupressales; family Taxaceae; genus Taxus; species Taxus wallichiana. Next base: position 742,053,119 of record CM031238.1, on the reverse strand, counting down.
TTCTTTCCCATCCCCTTCTATGGCCAAATAATTCTCGTCACTTCTAGTTCTATTAAGTGGGGAAAATATTGGGTCACCCATTTCCTCTTCACTTCCTTTAACACTTCCATTTTATTCAATCACAACCCCCAACATTGCTTTGTCAATTCCTTTGGGTGTCCGTACATCCACACCTTCCATCATTGCTACCTCTGCTCAAATATCAGCTAGTATTTCTAGTGATCTTGTTCTAACTGATGTTTCAGGTATTGGATCTACCACTCCATCTTCGTTGGCTCTAGCCATACCAGAATGGTTGTTTAGAAAAACTCCCAAGAAAAAGAAAAATTTCCTCTAGGGGATGTTATAGATCTCATAATATTAGATTCCATGCCCAAAAGACAGGCCAAGAGACCGAGAACCATATCAAGTCGACGTTTAATTTATCTAGAGAGTGTGTGATAGAAGTGTTCACCCCCATTCAGAAGAAATTGAAGAAATAATCACAGCAGAGATTACTAAATATCAAATTTCTCATTAGGGAAGGCTACTCATGAAAGAGCCAAGCAAGATGTACACATTTTCTTGGGGCCCTTTTAGAGAAATATGACAAAGACAAGGCCACCAAGGATGAGCTCAAGGCCAAGTTCTTGCAACTCACCGCACTACTATGTAAAGTAACCCATCCCACTTCATCCATTGACATCTCAACTACTACGGCTATGGAAATTTCATCTACAATCGATGATATTTCTTATCATGCACTCGAGATGCTAGGCCAAAAAGGGATATCGGTGAGTGTATGGATGGAAAGAATTTTACAGAGCTAATCCTTTGATCAAGGAAGCAATTGAGATATATAATAATTTGCGGGTTACAAACCACAATTTCTAAGATGGACGAATCCTTTGTAGACACTAAATTTGTGTCTTACGACACCCCCATTGCCCCGCGCATCTCATTTCGCAACCTAACCTCATCACCTAAACCTTACACAATTATTTATTAATTACCTTATAATTAATAAATCCACATCGTCATACCTGCCACCTCATTTCGCACACCTCATCATGACCTAGTCTTAATTACTAAACTAACCTAATTAAAACCTATAACTTGGTCCACATCCACACCCATGATTAATCACTCCTCACCCGCACCTAAAAACCAACTTCATAATGACTTGACCAAGCCCGCAACTAATCCCTCGAAGAAAAGGAGGGAAAGCCGGCTATTTTACCAAAAATAGCCCGCTTTGACCGAACCGATACCGGTTCCTACTCGACCGCCGCTTGCAGAATCGCCATCGGTTCCTCTATAAATGACCACTTCCAACCAAAAACAAAGGATCGGATTTTCATTTGATCATAAAAAGGAGAAATCATTGAAAGGATCCGAATTTGCTTGGCCGAGCAGAGACAAGTGAAGAAAAGAGAGAAGTTTGCAGAGAAGGACATCAAGCCCAAGACTGCAACTGAATAACCAGAGCCCAGTAACACTCATCCGAGAATCAGAAGAGGAGATAACTCATCTTGGATTGTCAGATCATCCTACTTGAGTCCTGTCTTCGTCATCACAGTCCTGAAACCTACATCTGCATCAGGGACGAGTAAGTAGTGTTTTATATGTTTCTAAGCACCATTTCTTGAGCCTGTGGATTGATAGTAATCATAAGTTTATTCCTAGATCTACTACCAGCAACATACTGCACTTAACCTTCATCCATACATCCTGGTATTGCCCAGAAGGCCATTTTATCACACTCTGAGTCTTCCCTGTCCTCCCATTATTCCCCTCAGCCATCCACCAATCTTAATAACCCCACGATCACCTTGCAACCAACCTCTATCCAGAAGCACTTAGATTACTCGACCCTACCAGTGTCGTTATCCCCTACCGCAATGCGGTTCTCTAACCGCGGCCGTTATCCATGATCGCATCACCACCGTGACTTATACCCCAAAACCTTTTTCTCACCTATTTGTCACTTAACAACCTCAGATCCAGTTTGGTTTATCCCTATAACTCAACCTGAATGTATCAACGACCAGTAACCGAACAAACAACGTGACATTTTATTATTGATAGTTTAGCTTCTATTGCTTTGTAACGAGATACCTAAATCGTGATTTTGCAATAGCTTTCTTTGTTATCATTTGTGTTAATTCGTATTAAAAGGGGAACTGACCACCTTCGAAAGGAAGTTTTATATTTCCTGGGCCTAAGGCAGCTCCCTCATTTATTGTCTAATTAAATTTTGGTAGTCTTGTATTCTTACTTGCAGGTAGTCCTTCCAAGACAAAAAGGAGTTCTTCGCAGTCGATCTGATCTTTCTCTACGGTATGCGCACACCATCTCAACATTCAACAGGTATTCCTCCTAGCCCTAACCCTTATCTGTTTCTCAAAGGAATGAAAGGATAGAAGCAAGTCTATTCCACAGAGCCGAAACATTCCGTGCAGAAACATTTTGGCACGACTTGGGACCCATTTCATGTTTCGCTTTCTCTTGCTTTCTTTCATTTAGGAGCATACATCGTTTGTTGATTTTTTTTATATTTAGTAAAGAATTTGTCTTGCTTTCCTAGTTTTGCATTAGTGAAAGTCATCTTATTTGCTTCATCGAATATCATTTTCGATTTGGGTTTAAAACACGTGCATTACATTCTTGCTTGTTGTTTTCAATTCTAGTGAACATAGACTAAGTAATAGGTCGTACACGTGGGGTGATTTCCATGGTATTGACAAGAAATTAATCTTACTTTCACTACACAACACATACCGAATCACTTCATAATTAACACAACAACTCAAAACATCCCCCCTTTTCCGCGGTATTCCTCCGCCCGATTGAGGTAACCTTATAAGCCAAAACAAACTTGACATTTCCCCTAAGTCTTTTGTTTAGGATTGACATCATTCCGCGTCTAAAGGCATAAGCCCACAATAATTAAAATTAACCCTAGGGTTAGTCTCTGGATTTGCGTGTGCATCTTGCTTGTTTTCGCTCTGTTTCTCATATACACTCAATCGTGATCACCTTAGAACAATTTGATAAATGTACTAAGCGTTGTTAACAATCAAATCAGCAGCTTCTTATATTTTCTTATACTAGTATTATTACACCGACATCGGTTAACTGACCGACGTCGGCTATAGTCTAACCGACATCGGTTATCAGACCGATATCGGTTACTATCTTTTTTACGCTTCATGAAAAACCAAAGAACCTACCAATTTCACCATTCTAAGTCTGTTTCTGTTCCTGATAGATTGAAACCCTACTATGTACTCCTGTCCATGGTTGTTATCACTTGAAAGCAAGCCGCCGCCATGGTTTCACATGCTTTCTCTGTGCCTTTTCCCCGAATCACCCTTCACATTCTCGTGGGAAATCCTACTGACACCAAATGAGGTTCCTAAAATTCCTGTAGGAGATAAAGAATTTGCCAAATTTCTGGATGCTAATCCTAGCGCTGTACAATACTATTTGTCTCATGCCCCTGACCGTACACCCGACGGTCAACTCCTTGTTGGCATGCCTATCAGTATAGCTACTCATTTAGCTCCTTCTCCGCCTGATAACTCCGCTTTGCCTTCCGCATCCTTAGTCCCATCTCCTACCTCAGCAGCTTCAGGGGTTCATACGGCACAGATTGGCTTTCCTTTGGTTAATCTTGGGCCCAACATGTCATTACCGCCGACTGCTCCTACCTCGTCTCTCTTGCATCGCTCTGCTCATGACTTGCTCTCTCTCGCCACCTATCCACACGAGCTTTCCTTCTCAAGCTCCGCCCACCTTTTCATTTCCACACACATATCCTAGAACCTCAACAACTTTATATAGACATCCCTATTCGGTTGCCTCAACACATTCGTCCTCCATACCTTATCAACATTTAACCCCACCATTGTCTAGCAATGGTGGCCCTTGGCCCAATTTGCCTCCGTTTACCACAACCACACCATCATCTCATCCAACTACCGATTTAATTAAACAAATGATGGACAAAATGCAAAATCTGAGGCTTCTTTTTCAGAAGTCGTAGCTCTTGACATACGAGCAAGTTTTTCGAGCCTATCCACCCTTCACCCCCTTCATTCATATCCTCCTCAATGGGAATTACCAAAATTTACCCGCTTTTAATAGTAAGGAGGACCCTCAACAACACTTGCGATCATTTAGACATGCCTCGCTATCTCGATTTCTCACGACGACGCTTTACTACTCCGCACCTTTCCCATGTCCTTATCGGACCCACCTTGAGTGGTACAAAGGCTTGCTTTAACCCAAGACTCAATCTTCTCTTTTAACCAATAGCCCAATCTTTCTTGGATCATTTCTCCATTAACATTGCCAAGAAAGTATCTATCACCGACCTCTATGCCATCCGACAATTTGAAGACGAATCTATCGCAGATTTCGCTGACGATGGCGAGGCCTTATCAACCAACTTACGTATGCCTCGCCTCAGCCGAACTTATCAACTCTTTACGCGGGCCTCGCACTAAGCACATCTCTCCTACCCTCCAAATTCAAACTTTCCGTACATTTGACGAGGCCTTTACTATGGCTCAAAACTAGAGATTCGAGCCTTAGAGGAAGAGAAATTGCGGTCACAACAAAAAACCCCACTTTCCGAACCCAAGATTCCACCAACAAACCTAACACCACCAATCCTCACCCATCGATCGCTTCAAATCAAAAGGGGCCGTGCACGCACGCGTGATGGTCAAATCCCAACCACCGTCTAATACCCCGCCAAAACCACCTATAAGTATAAAGCAGAGCCCATCAACTACACTCCTCGGGAGAAACATATGGTGTGATATTGGAAAATTTCTTAAAGCAGAGCCATTACCTTACCTCCCGTTAAACCTCACTCCGGGTTTGATTCCACTCGCGCCATACCTTCTTGGTACAAAGAAAATGACTTCAGAATTTCCACCGCGTGAAGGGACACAAATCATGAAAACTGCAAGATGTTGAAAAACATAGTGCAGAAATGGTTGATGCGGGGATATAGCCCTCGATAATCCTAACGCCCCTAACCGAAATTTGAAAATATTCAACAAACCATTCCCGAATCATTCTTCTAATAAGAATAACATAAATCAAGATATCTTAGCCGAGGAGAGTGTTCATGAGATCCATGCAGCCTTCGATTCCCACCAAAGACCTCTATCGAACAAATTCTCAATCAAGCCTCTTCACTAACGCAGAAACCGAACCCCCTTCCTCGCCATCAAGACAAACTGAAATCCTTTCCGCCCTTTACCCATCAAGGAATTAACTACCCTGAGTTCCCTTCTCACAAATGAGCCTTCTTACACCACATCCTCGCAAGACTCGTGAGCGGATGTTATCTAATTTATCTATTTCCCAAACGCCTCCTTCTACCATTCTTGTTATACAAGAGGAAGGCTCGCCACTTCTTTTTGCCATCCTTAGATGAGAAACCTCTTGAACCGACATCACCACATTCTTTAAACATGACGGATCCTCTCAAACACGCCCTCCTACCTATTAGTTCTTCATCGCCTAAATCTTTTCAAAGAACCGGTTGACCTCTTAACGCCCATTGATACAAAGGCCTCATCTACCCCCGTATCACACCCACAAAGGGACCGGAATCACAACCCACCTTTCTTCCATACAAAAGTTCCTATTCACACGTGAGGACTGCATTCCCTAAGATGAGACAGTGTCCTATGGGAACGCTTGAGTATGCCATATTCTACTCAAATGCAAATGACCGATCCAGATGCCTCTACCATATACCCGAAGTGTTTACGTGCTTAAAATGCCTATGTCCTCATCTTCACCCCCTCTCTCTACCAAATACCTCATCCACTTCTATTAACCTAACCAAATCTTCCCCTACGCTTTGGGACCTCACCAATACCTAGTCTAACACACCCACCTAAGCGGCTTGATTTATCTAAAATAAAGCCGCCCATCCCATTAGGAGATAGACTCAATCTCCTCAATCTATGCCGCTATCACAACTAAAACCCTCGTCGTCACACCTACCTTCCATATTGGGACCCCATCCTCTACCTTACATCAATATATCATACCTCCTGCGTTTTCTTTAAAGTGACCTACGCCTTCTGCACCCATACAGAAATCCAAGGGTATAAAGAACACCATCACCCCATGTGATCTTGCCCACCTATCAACCCTAAACAAATTCCATCATCAAAAGATTTGTTTTCTGTCACTCCTATTTCTCCGTGGTTGTTTTCTCGATACCACATCATCTCGTGGCCTCATCATCCAACCAGCTAAACATAGCTTCAAGTACAAAAGAAGCCACGTTTAGTTAAAACCCATTATCAAAACTCCTCGCTAAACCACCACCCATACAAACCAACCATACCACGTCATCACCAGAATCTACCTAAATAATAGCCTCATATTCCTCTCGACTTTGACCCACTCAAAGGGTCTTACGCCAAAATCCTTGCTATGTTGGTAGAGAATGCGACCATTTCCCTACCCCCACTTAGACCTTATGATCCATCTAAACCTCGACCTATAGGTTACGATGAGTCTAAAATCTGCGCTTACCACCGCACACCAGGACATGACATAGAGGGATGCAAAGCATTGAAAGCCATACTTCATCAGTCACCTCTCTCAGATAGAAAAGTTAAGAAAGACAACTTACGAAGAGAGAGACCTTTAGCTTCAATTCCCTCTCCTATACCACCTGTCCCCGCCTCACCAAGATCTATCATTATTACAGCCCCACCTCTCGAAGACCATGACCTATCCCTACCGTCTTCCTCCTCTCGTATTCACGAGATCAATATGATTAGTGTTGCTACTCGAGGGCAGAAAAACAATGGGAAAGCGAAAGAAAACACACCTGCGGCATCTCTTTCTCCGTCCACCATCCCGATTGCACCACCACCTAAAGTGGTTATTCGTGGACCCGCCTATCCCATCTCTAATGGAATTGCCCACCGAACCATGATCAAACAACTTCACCAATCACCTGTAAAAATGACACTGTATGATCTCATTCAGACTTCTGAATCTCATCGACAAGCTCTCGTTGAAATCCTTCAAGGGATAGAGGTCTTACCTAATGAAACCTTGCCTGTTACCTCTATTCTAACACCCAATCACGTTGCTTCGCTCACCAAACAATCTATCTCCCCAACCACTTCTGTCTCTGTACAGCAAGCCACTGCTATCAGTTTCTCCGAAGACAAAATTATCGACTTTGGTGCCAAGATCCCGACTCGCTTTTTTTTCATCTCAAACTTATGTCCGGGATATTCGGTACGTCGTGTTATGATTGACGGGGGCGCTAGCCTAAACATCATCTCTTCAAAAGCCTTCCAACAAATGAATATCCCTTCTAGTTGCATGTGTGCCAACCCCATCATGTTGCGGTCATTCAATGATGCTATTACTTCTACCTTAGGCACCGTGATCCTTAACATTCGTGTAGACCACGCACTTTACCCGAACTCTTCTATGTCCTCGAGGGAGAGTTCCAATACAATATGTTGTTAGGCCGCCCCTGATCCGGCTATGGGATGCGTTCCTCCACCTTACATGATGCATAAAATTTGAGTACGAGGGGAAGTCCTACACCGTAAAAGCTGATCCTCCCCCCTTCAAAACTTGCAATATGTTGTATCGCCCTAATGATGTGCTTGTACCAGTCAAGACACCCATTCATCCAACCCAACCATCCATCCACTTCAACGCACCTACACCTTCAACCAACGAAACCGCCGTCACAAATATCACTTCCTTTCCCGCAGCTAACATCCCAACCTCTGACCCCTTAGTAGATGTTTTTCAATGCCTTACGCTGGGGAGTACCGCCTATATAACGTTAGCTCTTTCCATACCCCACAGAGTATGGGATAGCTTACATGCACATCCCACCTACGACCGCGCATGGGGAGGTAATCTCTACGACCACCCCATCGCCGCACCAACCTAACGTATGGGGTGTTGACGCATCCTCCGTTACCCCCGAACCTCCTCTTGGTGTGGTTCCTTCCAATCCGATTTTCAATACTTGACAAATCGTCATTTTTCCCCTCACCTTCGACTCACCGTGCTTGAAAGGCTTTGGTTTTGGTCTTTATGAACAAGGCCGACATACACTCATTCCCGTGACTACACGCAAACACAATGATCGCAGTGGTCTCGTTTTCTTGAAACACTTACACCGGAGAAACCTCGTGTCAGTTGTATCCTGGAGGATGACGACGCCACCCCTACCAAACCATCATCACCCATTTTTCCATCATCACCCACAGAGTCGATAGACCCTGAATCTATCCCTCCTAACTTTTTTTTTTCATAAATGCTATCTTCATAGGTCCTCTCACTTATCAACGCGATAATGAGGACCCATCTTCTCTTCCCTTCAGTATCCGCACATGATCAAGAGGATTCGCCTTCGATTAATGTTGTTGAGTGCCAGATGACGACTCCATCCTCACTTACCTTGGGCGCGATGACTCCTATATTCAACGCGCCTTACCATCTGAAACTCAAACCATGTTGAATGAGTCGACTATAGAAATCAACATCCACACAGAGGAGGATCCTCACGTTGTGAAGATCGGACAATCCCTTAACACATCAGAACAAGCCGCCTTTACTACCTTTCTCCGTACCCGCAACCAAGCTTTCGCTTGGTCCTACGCTGACATGCCAGGAATTGATCCTACCATTGCTGTCCATAACATCACCCTAAACCCCGATTCCAAACCAGTCAAACAAAAACTCGAGAAAATGCATCCACGCATTGCCCTCTTAGTCAAAGAAGAGCTTCAATGACTTCTTTTTGTTTCCTTCATCTTGCCTATTGACTATCCTCAATGGATTTCTAACATCGCACTGCTACTAAAGCGACGGGGGACTTCTGATATGCACGGATTTCCGAGACCTTAACCTCGCTTGCCCCAAGGATGACTTCCTCCCAAGTATTGATCAACTTGTTGATCTCACCGCGGCCATGAAATGCTTTCTCTCATGGATGGCTTTTCGGGATACAATCAAATTTTGGTAGCCCCGCCGATCAACATAAAACTACGCTTCATAACTCCTTAGGAACCTTCTATTATCGTGTCATGCCATTTGGCCTTAAGAATGCCGGTGCCACCTATCACGGCTATGACTTACATTTTTCATGACATTATGCACACTATCCTCGAGATTATGTCGATGATCTTCTTGGAAAATCTAAACATCGCAGTGAACATCTCGATGTTTTAACCATTATTTTCGATCACCTGTTGCAATATTCATCCGCTTCAACCAAAGAAATGTGTCTTCGTGTTCTTTCGGAAAACTTCTTGGCTTTATCGCTCTTTTCGCGTGGCATTGAGGTCGATCCATCTAAAGTCAAAGCTATCCTAGAAATGCCCCCACCCAAAACCTCAAACAATTGCGTAGTTTGCAGGGGTAAACTTCAATCCATCCGGCGCATTTCATCTCCCAACTCTCGATCGATGTCAACCTTTCCATCACCTTCTTAAAAAGGACATTGCCTTTCAATGGAGCGAAGAGTGTCACCAAGCCTTCAAGCTCTCAAAGCCTATCTCTTGCAGCCACCCGTGCTTATTCCACCTCAGGATGATCGCCCTTTCTACCTTTACCTTTCTGCCACTGACCATGCTATAGGAGCCATGCTCGCACATCGACTCGGCACGTCGAGAACAAGCCGTTTATTATATAAGTCATACTCTCATGGATTACGAGACTAGGTATACACATGTAGAAAAATTGTGCCTAGCCCTATCATTCGTAGCCACCAAACTCCGACATTACCTCCTGAATCACAAAACTTTTGTCATCACCAACACGGACCCCATTCATTATATGTATGCCAAACCACATCTAAACCAACGCATCACCCGATGGCTTATGCTCCTCGCTGACCTCGACCTTGAGTTTGTACAACAGAAGTCAATCAAAGGACAAACTATTGCGGACCAACTTGCGGAGGCCCCTTTACCTGGGGAACAATTCACCAATTTTAATTTCCCCGACGAACTCATCGCCACTCTTTCACTCAGGGAAGAGTCATATCCAATGACCCTCTTCTTCGATGGATCCAAATGCCGCCATGCGGGAGGGGCCGGCGTTGTTCTCATTCCTCTCGACACTGAACCTATGCCTCTTTCATTCCGCTCGATTTCCCCTACTAATAATACAAATGGAATACGAGGCCCTTGTTTTGGGTCTCCAAAGTGTCACATTACACTTAGGTGTCAAATCTATTAATATTTTCGCGACTCTCAATTGGTAGTCAATCAAGTTATGGGCATCTACCAATGTAAAATGAGGAACTTCAAAAGTACAAACATTACGTGGATTCACTTTTGACCTCATTTACTCGTTATTCTATCCGACCATTCCCGCTCCACTAACAAATTTGCGATACTATGGCTTGCTTAGCCTCACAAATTCCTACCTCACCAACCGACTCGACATATTCATCTTGGTCCAACAACTTTTTCCCCATCTTACTCAACCCCCGGTTGTTTGTATGATAAATAATGTGTCTCTAATTCGCAGGATACCCGTACCACCAATTTCACGACTACCTTACAACCTCTGCTTCTCCCACTCCGACCTTACTAGTAACGGAAAACATGCTTTTCTTAAACATGTTTCTCGTTATGTCGCATGGGGACTCCTTTATAAACGTGGCTTTGATGGCATCCTCCTTCGATGTCTAACCGGCGCGAGGTCACCTATACCATCCAACAAGTCCATGATGGCATTTGTGGTGGACATTTTAGTGGCCTTGCCATGGCTAAACGAATCCTTCGCCTAGGTTATTATTGGCCTACTTTAATAACGATCGCTACGAATAATATGTTAAGCGTTGTGTTATGTGTCAACAACATGCCAACCTTCAACATACTCCTAGCCATCCGCTACTACAGTCGCACGAGATCTTTGGCCTTTCTCACAATGGGGTTTAGACCTTATTGGTGAGATTCACCCACCCTCTTCGCAACGCCACCGTTGGATAATCACAAAGAACCGAATATTACACAAAATGGGTGGAGGCCATTCCACTCATTTCAATCAAAAAAGAAAAAATTGTCGAATTCGTTAACCATCACATTATCTTTCGTTTTGGTATTCCTCATCGCCTAATAATAGATAATGGTAAATCTTTTAAAAATAAGTTGTTACAAGACCTTTGTGACAACTTTGGTATCAAACTTAGTTTCTCATCACCTTACTATCCACAGGCCAATGGTCAAGCTGAATCTTCTAATAAAACCCTAACCAAAATCCTCATGAAAGTTGTTAATGAGTCCGAAGAAATTGGCATGATCACATTCCCTTTGCCCTTTGGGCTTATCGTACTAGCATTCGTACTTCCACTAATGCCACACCATTTTCTTTGGTATATGGTACCGAGGTGGTCTTGCCTCTCGAAATACAAATACCCTCCCTCAGAATATCTCTTCAGGATATTCTCACCAATGATGATTTCCGCCAAGAGCGGTTAGCCCAATTAGAGCTTCTTGACGAGCGTCGTCTTACGGCTCTTGATCACCTTCAAATCTACCAAAAATGCATCAAGCGTGCTTATGATAAACGACTTCATGAGCGTACCTTTAAGGTTGGTGATCTTGTCCTCAAAGAGAATCAACATGTAACCAAACTAGAAAAGAGCAAACGTGGAAAATTTGCTCCTAATTGGATTGGGCCTTACATTATCACTCACACTTATGGATCAGGCACTTATCATTTAGCTTCACTTAATGGTAAACCTGAGCCTGAGCCCCTTAATGCCTTGCATCTTCGACCATTCTACTGTTGAAATTAGTGTTATATCACTTCTTATCTACCTTACGCTCGTCCCTTGAGCTCATTTACCACCGCATACACTTTGTTTCTTACATCTCAAAATCAAATCAAGCTCACATGGTTTGATTATCACCTCCCCTTAAAAGATGCCTTCCCCTTTTTAGTCTAGTCCATGACTTCAAAGTATCAAAATAACACATTCTTAATTAAAACACTTATGGGATTTTCTTGAGTCAAACTTCCTACAAAACTAGATGCTTTATGCCCAACGGACATCTAGACCTCTAAATTATACAATAGACTCGCTCCCTCAAGGACAAGCTATATGCCAAACTATTGCTCCTATTATATATAGACTGCTCCCTCAAGGACAAATTATACATAAATACACCTCATCTCTGCTACTATAAATAGATCGCTCCTCAAGGACAACTATACACAATCAGCCTTTATCGAAGCTTCTCATTGATCAGCTTCGTGAAGACTTCAAGAACAACAAAATACATATCCCATGTAGACTTCCCGCATCGATCACCTATATCCAAAAAATAAAATAAAAATAAAAGCAAGATTTCAAAACACTTTTGAGTCATGGACTTGTCTATTTAGGTTTGGTTCTCTTTTGTCGAATAATCATCTTATAATAAGTTCTCTCGCACCTCGCCCACATCAACCACCTCACCTCACCATTTTTCAAAGCAAAAAACTCAAGGGACGTGACGTATATCCGATATATTGTGATTATACCACTCTTTTCACCTATCGACTTCTCGCCTATGCAAGGTACCTAGGGATTCAAGCTCATCCTACATTAATATGTGGTTTGTTTAGCTCTTCTCAACTACGGACACTCTTGCCTCTTTTGCTCAACTCTAGGATTGTGTGTTGACCTTAATCAGGACACGATTCCCTACTACTTGGGTATGCTAACTTTCACTTTACCCTACCAACACCAACAACATTACCCTACCAACATCAAATTTTTACCAACCAACAAATTGCCTAACCACAACCAAATTGCCTGAATTCACCTCTCCCTGATCCTAAGGGAGAACTACATCGGTCTGAGGCCCTTCCTTGCTTTGTGCAATGGGCTATGTAGGCAGCACTTAGGAGACATGGGGTCTCCCAAGGTTAGCTCGACCATCCCCTACCATACCCTATCATGTGTTGTAAATATAAATATTTTTTGTGTATTTCTATTTGCCAACATTCATCTTTATCCTTTTTCAAAACAAACAAAAAAACAACATTCAAAACACAACCATTCTTATTATTATCATCACTCAAAACCACATACATCTTTAGTTTTATTTTAGATGTTAAACAAATACATCTTCTCTATCATCGACTCGCAGGTCGACATCCTTATTTATTCTTATATTCCTATGAAATTCACTTAGACCTTGCACCTCCTCCCGAATCGTGTGGTGATCGATCATCGATGCCCCTCGCCTGGCCTCTCCATCCTCAAAGGTGCCACTACCATTGGTTCCTCCCATTGATCCGCCAACATCTCCTGTAACATACGAATACATCCTCTCACGTGGAGGAATCTTGCCTCCAGTCTCTCCACTCATAACTGTGAAACCTCTAACAATCCCATTGTCTCATTCACCTGTGTTTGAAGCTGGTGAGCCAAATCCTGCAGACGATCTCTCTCCGCTGTAATCACAGCTATGTCAGGGCACTCACGTGCACCTCGCAGCTCTGCTACCCACCATACTCTATAGGCCTCTGTCATTCCCGCATCCATTACCCTACGATCGGCTGCTATCTCTTCTGGCCCTTCTGGAGGTGTAGGCCGGGAGGTGAGAATGCTGCCTCGGCGTCGATCCTCATGTATGGTCTATATGTCATAGGTATATCCTGAACGAACCCAAATTGTCACCGCACGCGATCTAGAGGAATCCTCTCGTACTCACCCGGCCTAGTGCCCTGCGATCCACCTCAATCGCTCTACACCCCTCAACTCCTCAGCTATGTGCTCATCACCATATAGTTCCCGTAAGGCCTCCAACAAATATCCGCAATCATCACCATCTCCCATACCTGTCTATAATACTCGATGTCATCTATCACGGCCTGGGATCTCGCTTCTTGTTCTGTCTGGACCCATCGTCTGAATCCCAACCTTTGCACTCCTGCCTCTCCCGACTCAATGGGTCGGCCTATTGGACGCACACAAACAATATGCTCATAGGCCCAACAATGTAATAAGTACGAACAATCCAGTGTCGTCCTGTGTTTTCGCTTGCAGGCCCATAGACCCCTATATAACTCTGCCAGATATGCGGGTGCCCATGCGAAAGTCACGCTCATTTCTATCATTTCCCAAATAACACTCATCAATGCTTTGGGAAATCTTCCACCCTCCGCCCTCGGTAATGCATAATACCCCACCGCTATCATTAATAGCACGGCCAACCTTGTTTCCTCAGGGTGTGTTGCATACATTGTACCATACGTAAATGATAAACCTCACTGTGTCAAATCTCGTGCGCAAACCAAATACTGCTATTATCGCTGCCCGCCCCGCGCTAGGCAACACCTGATACACTATTTTTCCTATCATTGGGAGTCTCAAAATACGGAACACATCTTCCAAAGTCACCGCTATCTCCCCGCTGCGCAGATAGAAGGTATTCTTTTCTGGATTCCATCTCTCAATCAACGCCTGCAACATAGCATGGTTACGCGCGATTCTTGAATAATAGCGGATTCCACTTAACCCCAAATGATTTATCAATGCCCATTCAGCTGGTGTTACATCCGCTCGGATTCGTGACAACAACGCTGCATAAGATGTATCATTCATCCTTAACCCTGCTTCTGCCTGCATACATCAAAACGACACATAATTATTCAAAAGAACAAATCTCCACGGGTTTTTTCTCAAATTCTGGAAACTCTTACAGTGACCGATATCGGTTATGAATAACCGATACCGGTTTGCTAACCGATACCGGTTATTTCTAAACGATACCGGTCACTGTCAAAAATATACCTACCCTGCTTAAAACATACACCTACGATAATTATTTTGCCCGTTTACTCCTATTTTTACCTAAAAACCTACGTGACCACCCTGTTTACCTACCCCATAGCACTCACCCCATCCCCAACCCTTTCCTATCACCTTTTCTTTCTCATCTTTACCCACTTACACTTCTCTCATCCTATTCACAAAACATGCAAGAATCAAATTACAACCAAACAGTTTACCTCTCTGGATGCAAGACACTTGGGGCGAACATGTCTTCCCCTCGTCCATGCTCGCTGGATGCTTCTCCTCGTTCAGCCATGTTCACCACCCTCTTCAAATATAACTTGTCTTTCTACCTTCTGAATCTCAGCCCACGCTCACTTCACCTATCTCTTTCCTCCTTATCACTCAAATTCTTTCATGCAATTACCTGTAGCAGTTGTCAAACAACGTCGCATTCACATATTTAACTTGTTGCATGACTCTAAAAATAAGAATGCTAAAAATAAGAACTTAAGTTGCCAACCAAGCAGTTCTATTTTTAGGAAAATAATTCTTACATAACCGATATCGGTTACATAACCGATATCGGTCATATAGCTACCGACATCGGTTACATAACCGATATCGGTCATGTGCCCCCTTGTTGCTTAAACCTAAGCCGTTTCTTCATTTTTGCAAATTTTTGTGGCGCCCGTCCCTTTTTCCTGCATAAACAACACCATTATCTATAATTTTTCATTAAATCCATATCTCATCACAATTTCATCAACATCATCTATCTATCTTACAAAAACAAACAAGCCATCAACAAACGATATCAAAAACCATCAATCTATACACCATTTGGATCCAACTCAGCAGCTACATACGTTCAATTTCACAAACCAACGACAAAACACATCCTACATTTCATAAACACAACATGTCAATTAAACTCATCATCTATATATACATACATCCCATCAACAAAAGACATCAACACCATCAATATATACAACATGTCAATTAAACTCATCATACATTAAATATCACAAACCATCGACAAAACACTTAACACATTTTAAACACAACATGTGGGTCAAAATCATCATATCTATATATCAAAAGTTTCAAATATACAATGTGCCCTGCATAGGGGCCTCTGTGATCTCATAATAATACAAAGCCGCACGCAGCACGCAAATAACTCGACAAAATATCACTTAGCTCGCAGCCGGTCTCTCATATCAAAATATACTCTGCTCATAGCCAGATCAACCTGTCATAACCCGTACTCGGCTCGCAGCCAGTATATACAATAAATGAATAAATGAATGAAAGACATCATATGTGGGCACGCAGCCTCTCTATACATAGCTGGTTCGCGACCGGTGCCTCTATCTAATATCCATCTATAAACAAAATATCTCTCTCGACCTGTGGATCCCTCGCCTCTCCCCACCGCCTCTCTGCCTGTCTCCCCGCAGTCCCTGCGCGCCGCTCTCGTCTCCTCCTCCTCGTAATGCACTCCCACCGGGCCGTGGCTGCGCACCACCCTGAGATCTCTCGCTACGCGAGGTCTCCACTCTATGCGCCACATATACGGCCGATAGTCGCCTCATTACCATCTAAGAACGCCCCGATAGTACCGGCCTCCGCTCTCGCCTCCATATAACGGGCCCATGCCACCACACACTGCTGGGGCTGGTCCCCGACTCCTAATACCAATGCCCCCCGGTGCATGCCTGTGGCTGTACGGTGCTCGTGGCTGTGGTGGTGCTGTGGTGCCAGTGGTGCCTGTGCTGCGCCGTGGTGGTGGTGGCTGCTGTGCTTTGTACCGTGGTGGTGCCTGTGGCTGGTACATCGCACTGTGCTCAAGCTAAATGCCTCGTAAGACACCTATTCAGGTGCTCGTGCGTAGCAGCAAGCCGCCCTCGTATAACCGCATACCTATCCCTCGAGCTGGTCCTCTCTCGCTTCTAATGCCAGCCGCTAAGTCTCGGCTGCAGGCGGGATGTGCTTCTCTCGCAGCTCTCTCTCCCCCCACCATACTAAAATGATCCTGCAATACACCTGCGCCATCCATCATCAGTCATCGCTCGCTCGCTCGCTACCCAATCTGGGTCCATAGGCTGTGGTGCAGGCAGTGGAGCCTCTACATCATCCCTCCGCTACTGAGGGAAGGGAGGTGGCTCATCCTGTCGTAGCCCCATCTGCATACCCTCTCTCAGGGGAATCCGCCATGCTCTCCTCGGCCTCCGTCCCGCTATCCAGAATGTATACTAGATCCACCGTAACTGTGATCGGGCTCCTCCACGGGGGTGATGACCTCTATAAGGTCTCCATACAATATCTAAAGCTGTCAAGCCCTCTAATACATGCTGGTAATATGCTACATCTCGTCCGGTGAGAACGGCTCGTGGCTGGCCCACGACCCCCAACCACCTCTAAAAGCCATATCTCTAAATCACCTATGGCCCTGGCTAGCTGGGGGCAGCCCTACTGGTCGAATGCATATGATATGCTCATATGCCCAACAGTGTAACAAAAACGTAGAGCAAATCCCGAATCGCCTCATCCGGCGATAGCCCCACAACTTCTCAGATAATCGCACTGTATACGGTGCCCAAGCATAACATGTATGCTCCTCACCATCTCGTGTAAAACCCCATCAACGCCAGTGGAAAGCGGCCTCCTCTCGAGTCCGGGAGGGTGAAGCATGTGATGCCCGATCATCATCAACACGGCAAGCCATGTCTCATGTCGGTGCACACGGTACATATCCCCATACGCGATGCTCGCGCTGTGATACGTCAATAGCGCATGCCGCATCCCCGAATACATGTAAGATGCTATCCATGGCCGTTTCTCGCGCCCACCTCGAAGACCGCCTCTCATCAATTGGTAATCTAAGGATGCGATACACATCCTCCAATGTAATGGTCATCTCTCCACCGGGAGATGGAACACATTGTCGCCGGATCCCATCTCTCGATGAGGGCGACCATCAAACTGTGATCCCTATCGATCGCCCCGCATACCGCTGACTCCGCCGAGTCCCACTCGCGCATAATGCCCCACCGCTGCGACACGTGTGGCCGCATCCGTCTCAATAGGGGGCATCCTCTTACCGCATCGTCACCGCCGACGTGCTCGCAAAACCAACTCACTACATTAGCCCTACTTTTATCACAACATCTACTTTAACCCTCTATACCCCCCTTTTTTTTTTATCCCCCCCACACCCCGACTCTATAACACACACCTCTACCCACCTATCTTCTACACTATCCCCCCTCCATCTTCCCACACCCAAACACAAAACCCAATCATAAACAACAACAAACAACAACAACACGCCAACCCCAACAAGAACTTAACACCCAAAACCACAACAAAACCATGCAACAAAAATAGAAAATCCTAGCTAGGGACCGGTACCGGTCACCCATAACCGACCCCGGTCCCCTCTCCACCGACGCCGGTCAACGTTCGACCGCCACCGGTCACCCACAAACCCCACCTGTCCCAAAACTTCGTGACCGATGCCGGTCGCTTAGTGACCGCATCGCCACCGGAAAATAGCCGAGCCAAACCCGACGCGGCCCCCAAATGCATTTTTTTCCTATTTCTCCCTATATACCCACCCAAACACCCTAAAAACCTACCCACCCTGCCGCCTTGGCCTATTTCACCTATCTACCCTCTCCTTTTTTCAAATAATTTCCATTTATTAATTATTTTCTAAAAACCTTACATTCCTACCCAAAACCCAAATCCAGCTTAACACAATCAAATTCACACAATGAAGGGTTTCGAACCTACCGGTACGACGACACGTCATCATGGTGGGATGGGTGGTGGTGGTCCAGCTGGTCCAGCACCTCCTACTCCTCCTGGCTGAGCCATGGCTATAAACTCTCCTCTGCTGGGTCCTCCACCAATCAAATGCTGCCTCCTACTCACTAGGGTCCACCAACCACTCACTTCTCCACTCAAATAGCGCCACCTCAACCAACAAATGCTCCAATCTCAACAATACACCTCAGACAACTCAAATTGGGTTTCAAATTGACAATATGACAATGACAGGCCGTATTTTTTTCTTTTTATAGGTTTTCGACCTATAACCGATATCGGTTATATTGTGCCCTAAGGAACCGGTATCGGTCACCTAACCGATATCGGTCATAGACAATCGATATCGGTTTTATCCCACCTCTTCCCCAATTTCTGCCCTTATTTACTAATCGCCCTTTCTCACAACATCACCTATATCCACCTTGGCTGAAAACCCTTTGTTAACTTCTTTGGCCCGACCTAAGGCCGTAACCAACCATCTGGCCCGACCCTAGGCCGCAACCAACCATTTGGCCCAACCCAAGGCCGCAACCAACCATATGACCCGACCCACGGCCGAACCAACCATATGGCCCGACCCACGACCGCAACCAACCAATTTGGCCCGACCCACGGCCGCAACCAACCAAATGGCCCGACCCAAGGCCGCAACCAACCATTTGCCCGACCAACTAACCATATGGCCCCGACCCAAGGCCGCAACCAACCATCTTGGCCCGACCCAAGGCCGCAGACCAACCAATTTGGCTCGCCCAGGCCAACCAACCATCTGGCCCGACCCAAGGCCGTAACCAACCAATTTGGCTCACCCCAAGGCCGTAACCTACCATTTGGCCCGACCCAAGGCCGCAACCAACCCATTTGGCCCGACCCAAGGCCGCACTCCAACCATTTGGCCCGACCTAAGGCCGCACCGCAATTAAATACCTCACCCAACATCAACATACAATTTTATCCACCCATCATGTAGCTTTTTGTTCAATCGAGCTCACTGTTCGTGTTTTAGCATGATTAGGGTCCTTGACTTGATCACGACCAAATTTTCCTAGACCAAGACCGTGACGTTTATCTCAACCAAACCAACCATTTGCACTCGCCGAACATGCCTAAACGCTCCTCGTACCTTACCCGTTATATCCCCGAGCTACTTCCTATGCCTTGATACCGGATTATATCACCCTTATTTGGATAAACTATCGACCTTTGCCTATGAATTGCTTGTTTGCTTTTCAAATCATGTACCCCGTCGCACTACTGCATGTCAACATGCATCTACTTCCTTGGACCTACCCCACCATCTTACCATTATCTAAACACCATTTACCCTTTATCAACCCTATCCCTGATTTCACGCTACCTCAATCTGTGATAGATTTGAGGGGGATTACCTATACCCTTAACAGGGGTAACCACTTCTTATTATTGTCCGTGTAGCTTTAACAAAGACAAGCTACACGACAACAAGGGGCTAAATGTAGACACCAAATTTGTGTCTTACGACACCCTGTGCCCCGCATCTCATTTCGCAACCTAACCTCATCACCTAAACCTTACACAATTATTTATTAATTACCTTATAATTAATAAATCCACATCGCCATACCTGCCACCTCATTTCGCCACCTCATCATGACCTAGTCTTAACCCTAAACTAACCTAATTAAAACCTATAACTTGGTCCACATCCACACCCATGATTAATCACTCCTCACCCGCACCTAAAACCAACTTCATAATGACTTGACCAAGCCCGCAACTAATCCCTCAGAAGAAAAGGAGGGAAAGTCGGCTATTTTTTACCACAAATAGCCCGCTTTGACCTCGACCGATATGGTTCCTACTCGACCGCCGTCGGTTGCGTGACCGCCATCGATTCCCTATAAATGACCACTTCCAACCAAAAACAAAGGATCGATTTTCATTTGATCACAAAAAGGAGAAATCATTGAAAGGATCCGATTTGCTTGGCCGAGCAGAGACAAGTGAAGAAAAAGAGAGAAGTTTGCAGAGAAGGACATCAAGCCCAAGATCGCAATCGAATAACCAGAGCCAAAGAACACTCATCCGAGCATCAAGAGGAGATAACTCATCTTGATTGTTAGATCATCCTACTTGAGTCATGTCTTCGCATCACAGTCCCGAAACCTACATCTCATCGTGAATGAGTAAGTAGTGTTTTATATGTTTCTAAGTACCATTTCTTGAGCCTGTGGATTGATAGTAATCATAAGTTTATTCCTAGATCTACTACCAGCAACATACTACACTTAACCTTCATCCATATAACCTGGTATTTCCCAGAAGGCCATTTTATCACACTCTGAGTCTTCCCTGTCCTCCCATTATTCCCCTCAGCCATCCACCAATCTTAATAACCCCACGATCACCTTGCAACCAACCTCTATCCATAAGCACTTAGATTACTGACCCTACCGGTGTCGTTTATCCCCCACCGACAAATGGCGGTTCTCTAACCAGCGTTCGGTTATCCAAAGACCGCGCTGGCCACCGTGACTTATACCCCAAAACCTTTTTCTCCCCTATTTGTCACCTAACAACCTCAGATCCAGTCTGGTTTATCCCTATAACTCAACCTGAATGTATCAACGACCAGTAACTAAACAAACAACGTGACGCTTTATTATTGATAGTTTAGCTTCTATTGCTTTGTAACGAGATACCTAAATCGTGATTTTGCAATAGCTTTCTTTGTTATCATTTGTGTTAATTCGTATTAAAAGGGGAACTGACCACCTTCGAAAGGAAGTTTTATATTTCCGGGCCTAAGGCAGCTCCCTCATTTATTGTCTAATTAAAATCTGTGGTCTTGTATTCTTACTGCAGTAGTCCTTCCAAGACAAAAAGGAGTTCTTCACGCCGATCCGATCTTTCTCTACGGTATGCGCACACCATCTCAACATTAAACAGTATTCCTCCTAGCCCTAACCCTTATCTATTTCTCCAAGGAATGACATGTCATTAGAGAAGATGATTCCTTCTCTAAGATAATTTTAAATTTAACTTCTTCAAGAAGAGGTGATTGAGAAGATGATTCTGACTCTAAGAGGTGATTTGATGCCTCTAAATTTTTTTGAATATCAAAAGGCTATGGAATTCCGGTGTGAAGTATTAGAAGATCTGATTAAGAAATTGGAGGAGAAATGAGTGGAGATTACAAATGCCCTGAATGAAATCTCATAGGAGTTTGACAAGGCCAATTGCAAATTCTTCAATGAAAATATTGATGCTCTTCCTGAGGATTAGGAAAATTTTAAAGATTTGGTGAAGCATGATGATGAGGTCACCAAGACTTTCAATAGTGACTCCATTTACTAAATGTTCTTATGTCAAAATTCCAGAGTGAGACTAAAGAAAGTCACAAATAAACTTCGAAGGTTGCACAACCCGGATCACAAAAGAGATCGAGACAAAGCAGACGTAGTGAATCACTATGCATGTGGGCCTGAGATGAATAAACTCGTGGAATATCAAGCACTTCTTCGAGTGCAAACAATGAATGGATGTATGGGAGGAAGGACAATAGAAACTTGCAGGTAAATGAGATGCAAATGAATCATGCCAAAGCTGAGTGGCCATGAAAGGACAGGTTCAAGCTTTAGGATTATTCAAATTTGTATGGTTGACTGAGTCAAACCCTCTCAACAAATTTTCTATTTTTTTGGGAGCATGTTCCCTTAATATTAATGAAATTACTATTTTTAGTAAAATGTTAGTTAAGGGCCTAGCTTTGTAATGGCTTAGCCTAGGAACTTATAAATAGTGGAATGCTTCCATTGTTTAAGATATATATTTTTAGAGATTTTTGGTGAAGTTTCTCTTCAAGCTTGGAAGAGTGCTTTCAAAGATTTGTTGAAACCTTTTAATTATATTCGAGTTATACCTTGCACTTGAAGATTTGTTTTATTGTGTTGAATGATTAGTCATTGTATGCTTTGTGAATGTGATTCCTTGGCATTATTAATTAGTTTTCCTTTACTTCAGATTATCTATTTCATATTGTGAAAATAATAGTGTGATTACCTTTCATCAGTTGTGAGAAACTATTTTCCTTCTGTTGATTAAAAGTTGCATTATTATTATCACTTAAGTAGATGCTTAACATGTGCTTGTGATTATCCTCTTGATAAATTATCTATGTATCAAATCAAATTTGATCTTTCTATTGTGTATGTTTAAAGTTTAACGAAGGAATGTGTGCTTCCAGTCTATGGTATTTTGTACCCTTTCCAAGTTGCAATAGGTGAAGGTGGCCAATGATGCGAGCATCCTACCCACACTAACCCTTCTAGAAGTTGAACATCCCTTTTCTTGGTGCATCACCACTTCTAGCATAGATTTTATTTCCTTGCATTCTCTCTCCCTAATCCCATGAAATGTTAGCATAGGTCTAGTTAGCCATCTTTCTTACATTAGAAGTAGTGTTGTGTTTAGTTTAGGAAGAGGAAGTCACCTTCTCCGAGGTTCACCTCAAGTGAAAGTCCCATAGCTTAAGAGGTGATCCCATGTGTCCCAATCACACCGAATGTCATTACTAACTCCCAAGCCATTCGGGGTGCAGTGATTTGGTGACAACAGTTTTTGGCACACCCAGTGGGACAGAGAGTTTGTACTTCTCTTCTCATTCCATTGACATAAGATACCTAGCAACTCCATCTCTCTAGATTTCAAAGTTCAATACATCAACTTATGTGAAGAATTCACACAAGATATTCTTCAAGGTGGGACAATTATAATCATACAGAGATTTCTTTATCTCCCCAAGAAGAAGGGGAAGAAACCTTTCAGTATCATCACCGCCACTTTACCTTGTAGAGGGCATTCAACTCCTCCTGAAGGAAATTTTCCCCATCAAGACACAACCAGCTTTTGAACGTCATGACATACCAATACTTGTCCTCTTTTCAATGTCAGTAGTCCTTTGTTGTTAGCGCAAAGAGATGCCATACTAGAAGCTACCTTGAAAATTTTACCATTTTACACTGGGGAGACTAATATTTCACCTCGGGAGCACATATTGGATGTAGCTAGATCCGGGTAGTACATAGTATCACGAAGATAACATGGCGAGTTCAACTCCTTTCTACTTCATTCAAAGGCGAGTGCTTTGATGGTTCCGAGTTTAGTTGTTGGATCTGTTACCACTTGGAATGATTTAGGCACGAAGTTGTGTAAAAAGTTTGAAGACAAAAGTGATAATCTCTCGCTTATAGAACAATTTCATACTATCAAGAAGTCTCCTCAAGAGTATATGAGTGATTTAAACCTCGTCTTTGACAAGACTTGGAAATGGATCCCAGAACTTGTAAGGAAATCCCCAGAAAGTGCATTTCTATATCACTTAGGGGCATTGAATAGCGATGTCGGCATCATGATTCAATCCATGGGGGACCGTTATCCCTGATGCTTACAAAGTTGTCATATGAGCTGAAAATTGTCTAATTCAAGAAGGAAAAATTTCTCCTAGACCTCCCATTCCATTTTTATAGAGCTTGTAGGCCAACAACCAATCATTGCCCTAGTTCTAGTAGCTTCTATTCCAATAACTACACATGTGCCCAATCCCTCAAATGATTTGGCTGAGGTAAATTCACTATTACAAACTTTTGGGAATGAACTCGTAGCAATGAAGAGGAAGTAGTCCTAGTATGCTCACCCCTTTCAACCCCAATATCAGACGAACCATCCTCCATTCCATGGAAACAATCAGCCACAAGCCAAGCTGTGAATGTAAAACCTTTGAATTTTTGGAACCCTTCTCATTGTCAGTTCTTCCCAAGCTATAGTCCCGGTCTAGAACAACCTCATCCAAGACTATGAATGGTGCTACCCTTGTTCTCAGCCCCATAATTAGAATCTCTACCCAAATGTATTTTTGAGTCAAGCCCTCATGGTTCAAAGCATAACCACTCCAATTGAATCATCTACTGGACCATCTAGCTTCGAAAGTTAAGACCAAGCTCTTGATGAAACCACATTACTAAATTGGCAAGTAGAGGACTTTTGTGGTTTGAATATTGATTCCTCCATCATAAAGTCTAAAACATGTTCCAAGAAAAGGGAAATAGATTCAAAATCTTCCAATACTGATCAAGCGTCCACTTCTTAGGCCCCAACACAAATACTAGATGATAAAGGCACGAGAAAGAAATCATCAAAAATATCATTGATCAGACTACAAAGAAAGATGGGACTTCAAGTATCATGATACCCAATAAGCATTATCCAAAGGAAGACCCCAATGCCCCAAGAGGCATTAGAAAAGTGGGAGTGATTTTGTTTAGCATCGTGGAACAAATGAAGAAGACCAATTTGAGTGTCACAATGTGGGATGCACTTTCGATTCCTTCTCAAAGGAACTTGCTACGAGAGGCTTTGAACAGCTTTGGCACTACTAACAGACCATCAGGTCAAGAAGTAGTAGTGGAAACTAGCTTATGCCAACTGAGACAAAAATACATGCTAAGACCAACAAGCCTCCACCATTCTATATCTCACTGATTATTGGTGACCATTTGGTGCACAATTGTATGATCGATTCTGAGCCATTAGTTTCATGATGCCTAAGCAGATCGTAAATGTACTACAAATTCCATATGCTCCAATTTCGAGAGGGGTTTTTTAGCTAAATGGTACTGCAATCCAAACTATGGGAGTCATTAAGGGGCTTCAACTTACTATCCACACATGTCCTAGTTTGACATTCACAAAGAACATATCTGTCATTGATCTCCCTCCCCTCTTCACCATCTTCTTATCACGGGATTTCACTAAAAATGGGAGGATATTTGTCATCATACTAGTCGCATATGATCCTGAGGACCCGATATGGGACTAAGGTAACTATAAGGGCAGAACCAATCTGTCACAATCACATGGAACCTTACACATCCAAACCCATAAATGGTAATTATGCCATTTGTGATCATGAAGATGAGGATGTAGATCATGAGCCAACTACTCTCATCGAAGAGGTTCCAGATATGATTCTTGATGAAGTGAGTACATACCATCAATACGACCCCTATGCTGATTTATTGGCAAATGAATAATCTTGTCTGTTATTCTTGGAGGAGATTGTATTAGGTACATATTGCATTCATGAAGAAGATGCCATCATACCTCAGTTGATTAAGGCATCAAACGATACAAATGGACTATGGCAGATGTTCTTTAATGGATCACGAAGTAAAAATAGATCTGGTGCAAGGGTTATGTTATTATCTCCAAAAGGAAAAAAATAGTTCTCTTCCTTTCGGTTGCAGTTCAGTTACAATATGTCACTTTGAATATGAAGCTCTTATACAACGAATTCAGCTAGCCTAACAAAGAGGAATCCACACCTTGACTATCTTTGGTGATAGAAAATTGGTTGTGTACCAAGTTATAGCCTGCAATGCATCAAACAATGATTTACTGTGGTCATATAAAAATCAGGTCTAGGATCTGATAGAATATTTCAAAGCTTTCGGAATTCATGTAATCCCCAAGAAACAAAATCAAGATGCTGACAAGCTGGATACCATTGGTTCTCAATACGATGTACTAACAGATATCATGAAAGAAGGGCAGCAGATAGTCAAAATGGTGGTTCATCCTGTGGTACCGGATAATGTGAGTAGTTGGCAGGTGTTTGATAGTGATCAACAGATTGTTCTCTTCCTTCAAGTGAAGAAGTATAATTCGTTACCAAACATCAGGATAAACTCCACAACTCTTACGATGATCAGATTATACAGTTGAAAGGAAAAAGTTACGAAAGTCCTAGTTACATTAGAATCCATTTTCAATCCAAATGATCAAGCCAAGCAGAGCACCAATATGGTGGTCAAAGAAGAATATTTTGAAGAGGTTGAGGTGGCAAGTGAGAAAGTCCTGAAAATTGGTAAGGTATGCACTACTCAGGAGAAAGAGGATTTCGTTCGATTATGTCAAGAATACCATGATATTTTCACATGGAGCTACAAGGACTTGCATGGTTTTAATCCTTACTTGGCTCAACATACTATTGAACTAGATCCAAACTCCAAACCAGTTCATCAAAAGCAGAGGCCAATTAATCCCAAAATCAAACCACTGATGTGGAAAGAGCTAACCAAGCTTATCGAGGCCTGTATAATTTTTCCTATCAAGCATTCTTCGTGGGTAGCTAATTTGGTACCCATAAGGAAAAAGAACGGTGAAATTCGGTTGTGCATGGATTTTAGGGACCTGAACGCACCTCTTTGAAAGACCACTACCCTCTCCCCTCAATGGAACAAATCCTCCAAATAGTGGCAGGGGCTCAAATATTTTCCTTGCTTGATGGATATTTAGGATACAATCAGATTCTGGTTCAAGAATCTGATCAATTCAAGACGACTTTCACCACCAAATGGGGCATGTATGCTTACAACAAGATGCCTTTTGGATTATCTAATACAGGGCCACCTTTCAGAGAGCCATGGATATGGAGTTTAAGGGACTCATCAATGATATGATCTTGGTTTACCTTGACGATATCACTATCTACTCCAAACATGTTGAGGATCATATCACCCATCTAAGGAAATTTTTTTGAAGGTGTAGGGAATTTGGCATCTCACTGAATCTGAAAAGTGCATTTTCATGGTGCAGGAAGGAAAGTTGTTGGGACATATTGTTTCAGCAGTAGGTTTGTCTATCGACCCAACTAGGATTCAGTCAATTATGTCCTTATCCCTCCCAAGTCATAAAAAGGTTTCCAGAGTTTTTTAGGAACTATAAATTTTGTGCAGAGATTTATTCCTTAGTTTGCAATGTTGGAAAAACCGCTGACGGCCATGCTTAAAAAGAATATCCCATTTTCATGGACAAAGGAGGGAAGAGAAATTTTTGAAGCCATCAAGATAGCTATCTCCCAAGCTCCTACACTGGTGAATCCTTGGTTTGACAGGGATTTTATTCTCTATGCTTTTGCAGGTTAGGAAAGTATTTCAGGAATTCTCACTCAAAGAAAATGATGACCTGATGGAGCAACCCATTGCCTTTTTTAGTCAGTCTCTTAAGGAATACGAACTCAAATATTCCTTCATTGAAAAATAGGTATTTGCATTCATTCGATCCCTAAAGAATTTTAGGCATATGTTGTCTAACAACAAAATCCATTTAATGGTTTCTCATCTTGGTGTCAAAGAGTTTTTGTTGAATAAGGAGATGAATGAGAAACGAGTGGGTGGATTACGAAAGTAATGGAGTATGACGTACACATCAAGGTCACTAAGCTTGTTAGGGGAAAAGGGTTATGTCAATAGCTGGTCGCAGACATGGAGACCAAAGATACGAAAGATGTCATGCTTCTACATGATGATGAAGGAAATGATCATATTGATTGGTCAACTAAGATGCATAATTTTCTTCTCTCAGGATATATCCTCCAAACATGAATAAAGTCCAGAGAAAAAATTTCTGTCTACAGTCTATTCCATATGTCATTATAGATAACGTTCTCTTCTGAAAGGATCTAAGTGGTGTTCTGATACGTTGCATCAGGCCAGAACAGGTGAACAAGGTATTAGAGGAATTCCACAATGGCCTGATCTGGAGGACATTTCTC
This sequence comes from Taxus wallichiana var. yunnanensis, assembly GCA_018340775.1. Taxonomy (NCBI): domain Eukaryota; kingdom Viridiplantae; phylum Streptophyta; class Pinopsida; order Cupressales; family Taxaceae; genus Taxus; species Taxus wallichiana. Next base: position 742,024,905 of record CM031238.1, on the reverse strand, counting down.
TGCATGAACAACTGCCACCAAGATCATGCAAGCCAGTTATTACTGGCTAGACTTGTTCAAAGACTCTCATATCTGGGTGAGGAAATGTAAAGAGTGTGCTCTTTTTGTAGGCAAACAGAGGCTAGCAGCTCTCCCATTATGCCTCGTTCAGGTGGATCAACCCTTCATTCAGTGGGGATTAGATTTCATCGAGATGATTAATCCTCCATCCAGTGAGGGGCATAAATGGGTCCTTACTGCCATAGATTATTTCACTCACTAGATAGAGGTAGTGACCTAAAAGAAAGTAATGAAAAGGTTGTTTTGGATTTTCTAGAAAGTTTGATGACAAGGTTTGGTGTTCCTTTTACTATTATCTCAGACAATGCTATGTCTTTCCTCGGGATGAAGATAAGTGAATGGGCCATCAAGAATGGAGTTTACCTCAAGACTTCATCTAACTATTACCCATAGGGAAATGGGTTGGCTGAATCCAGCAACAAGAATCTTATAAGAATCATTAAGCGCACGATGGAGGCCAATAAAAGAACTTGGCATACACAGCTCAAGACCACCCTATGGGCTGATCGAATAACGCCTAAAAAGGCCATCGGGGTTTCTCCTTTCATGCTTGTATATGGAAGGGAAGAAAAACTTCCACTTTCCTTGAAATGCCTTCCCTAGACTTGGCTTATTGGCTTGAAGTTATGGAAGATGAGGCCTTAACAGTGAGGTTTTCTGAACTCATGGAGCTAGAGGAGATTCAAACACCACCATGAATACGTTGAGAGCATCAGGCTCAAGTTAAGAAATCCTTCGACAAGAAAGCCTCTAATAGGTTGTTCAAGGAAGGGAATTTGGTTCTAAAATGGGATGAAGATCATGCTAAACTTGGAAAGAATGCCAAGTTTGATGCTCTCTGGAGCGGGCCCTATATTATTACAAGTTGTAAAGAGGTGAATTCATTTTGCCTATCTAAACTCAATGGAGAATAATTTCCCATTCATGTGAATTGGATACACCTCGAGCTTTCTTTTAAGTTGGTTCCACCCTGTACAGTATTCTATCTTTTCCTCCAAGTGCTCTACACATTATTATTTTTTTCTTTTCTTTTGCTTGCGTGTTTTCTGTTTTGGTTTTGGTTTTTTAGACTCCTTTGCCCAATGTTTTGCTTAAGGATACTGGTCTAAAATCTTAGCAGTAAGCATTCCTAGAGATTGCCAAAAATGTTAACCATTTAACCTACCCGAAGAAAAAGCTATGTGTCAAACCAATGTTTTTAAAGAAATCCTCACACAATTTTTTTCTAAGGCCGAGAATCCAAAAAAATCAATTTTCAAACTTTGGATTTTTTCCTCTTTCAAATTTTTTTAGCTCGGATTCAGAATTTCATTTGAAATTTTCTGAAGTCTGAAACTCCGAAAGTCTAAATTTTCAGACTTTCGGGCTTTCAGGTTTTGGGAATTTTTGGCTCTTTTTGTTTAAATCCCTCTCGGACTTCCGAAGTCCGAATGTCCAAAAACCCAAATTTCGAGTTTCGGGTTTTCGAGTTCTCAGTTTTTTTAAGATTTTCACTTGAATTTTTCCAAAGTTCGATTGTCTCAAAACCTGAATTTTAGGTTTTCAATTTTTGGGTTTCGGATTTTTTCCATTGCCAATTCGTCTTTTTCCTCCCAATCCCAAAGTCCAAAATCCTGAATTTTTCAAATTTTAGGTTTTCGGGTTTCGGACCATCGAAGATTCTGCATAATTAATTTCCACCTACCTCCGTACGGATCAGATTTTTACCATTAATATTGAGATTTCTATTTAAACTCAGATTTTTACTTGTAATTTTTACCTGACACATTTTCTCTAACATTCCATTCTTGTACTTTGCAATGTCTTTTTCAAGGTATGGTTTTTTGTTTATTTTCTTTTGGTTTTAGGTCTTTTCCTCTGTTTCCTTCTCATTTTGGTTTTCCTTTTGGTTTCCCTCTATGTTTTTTTAATGTCACTCCTTTGGTTCACCATGTTTCACTTTTTGAGTTTTCTCCAGGTATTTGAGGTTGTTCAAAGGATATTTTTAGGCCTCCCATACTTCTTTTTGTTTCTCATATTCCAGCTTTGGTGATTTAACATCATTTTGCAAATTCCTCATACTTGTTCGAGAGAGACTCATTCAGAGAATTCCTTTGGGAATTCCTTTGGAAGATCATTAAGCGGGAAATTTATTTGGGAAACTCCTTCGAGATAAAATCTTTGGAGATCTAAGTTTGGGAAGTTTCTTTCAAATTTTCTCATTTCGAATTTTGGAGGTTTGTTGCTTTTGGGTTTTGGAACCTCCACTTCAAAGAAAACTCTTTCAAAAATTTATTTTTAGACAAATTGGTTTCGGAGATTTCCTTCGAACTTTTGATTTTGGAAATTTCCGTTCAGGAAACTCTTTCGGATATTTCCTTCAAGTATTTCGATTCGGTGATTCCTTTTGGAAATTTACCAGTTCATAATTTCAAAGGTTTTTATTTTTGGGTTTTCAAAATTTCTACAACTTCAACTCCCAAAACATAGGGTTTGATGTCACTTCCACTTCAAAGGGAAAAGAGAAGATGAAATACTCATTTCTTGGGGTTTCTCCCCAATCCTACCTGTCCTCCGACTTAGGAAACATTGGGGACACTGATCTAGGACAAATTGATCTTCCCAATTTCTAGGAGAGATTAAAGGCTCCAAACAAGAAACCATGGATGCAGGCCATCTACGATAGTGGTCTTGCCCTTGCCACCAGGTTTTCCCGCATCTATGCATTTCCCGAATTTGTCTTAGCTGCAGCAGCCCACTTCGACGAGGACTCCATGTCAATTAGGGATAGTGATGATAAGGTGGTAATCCATTTGGACCTAGATTTCTTTGAGGATCTTCTTAAACTTCCAGACGTTCAATATTACGCCACAATTTCACCAAAAATAGTAGTGGAACATTGGGATAAGAAAGAGGAAGTATGCTCAAAGGTTATGATGAAATCCTATCTAGCTAAGAATTTCACCAAATTACCCAAAACTATGCATCAATTAGATTTTATTCAGGAAGTCAACAATCTTATTGTGCTATTAAGTAGAGTCTTAGGTCTTCCTTCTACAAAAATAATTCCAAGAATGGATTTTTTTATACATAGCAACTATCAAGAAGAATGATGAATTTATCCGATGGGGGGAGCATATTAGTAGAAAAATTCACTATCAGTTGGGTAAAGTGTTAGAAAAAATACCTTCTAAATGACATCTTTCCGGTATATATGGCTGCTTTGTTATGGGAGATTTTACGGGTTTGAATACCAGGGGTGTTCGCATCACCTCCATAATATATGTGTTTTATCCCCAACTCACTCTGGATGAGGGAAGCAAGCATTTCCAAAGAGTCAATGATGCTTTCTTCGTTGTCATCCTCTATCATTTTGACAAAGAACTATACAATCGGAGGGTTTCTGATGAGGCTTTCCAAGAAGTATGAGAATGGGGAACAATCTACTTTCAGTTTCCTACATTCACCTACATTTGGATTCCAGGTTTCATAGGTACCCCAAGAAAATTACCGAGGCCTCCCACTAATAAATGAATTCTTTTACAATTATTTCAGAAGTTGTTGGATTATCATCGAATCCAAAATAAGAGTCACAAAGTAGGAATGAATTTCCATGTTTCAATTGGCACGTAATCTTGCCCAAATATTCACAAGGTAAAAAATGTTGATGTAGAAATGGCTAAGGTAACCCTGCGGACCTTCCATCCGTGGACTAATTTTGATTATTGGGGTAATTTTGGGAGACAGTCGGTCCAAAGGCTCATGTACCCCAATTATAAGATATACGATTCATTTTCGGGATGAATACATCATGCGAAAAAGGGATTATGAAAGATTAACCCTTGACGAAGTTCGGTAATTTGGTTTGGCTAATGTGCCAAAGGACATGCAAGATAATGATAAGGTCCTGGATTCATGATACAAGAGTGATAATATTACCAATCAAACATTGTCATGGATTGATTGGTATGTTTAAGAATGCAACAATACTAAGGAAAGGGAGGGACCCATTCTAAAGAGGACTTTCAATTGGTTGACCACCTTGGGAATCTCACCCAAAGGGGAAAATCAACCTATAAATATAGGGGCTATACCAATAATGAACCAACCAACACCCACCAAGGGAAAAAGGATGACTCAAAGGGTTCCTAAAATTCCAAAGAATATTTCATTTGTTGTTGGTGGCTCATCTCTCTCTAAGTCTGTTGCTCCCAAGATTACATCACCTGTAGTGCCTGTGACAGAAGTAGTTGAATTCAGTGACTCTCCTAGTGTCATCTAGGATCCATCACATCTTCTCCTTCCTCCATTATCACTTCCAATATCAGTCCTTTCCACTTTCACCGTAATTTCTTTTTTCCCATCCCCTTCTATGGCCCAATTATTCTCGTCACTTCTAGTTCTATTAGCTGGGGAAAATATTGGGTCACCCATTTCCTCTTCACTTCCTTTAACTCTTCCATTTTATTCAGTTACAACCCCCATAATTGCTTTGTAAATTCCTATGGCTGTCCTTACATCAACACCTTCCATCATTTCTCCCTCTGCTCAAATATCAGCTGGTATTTTTAGTCATCTTTCTCTAACTTATGTTTCAAGTATTAGATCTACCACTCCATCTTCATCAACTCTAGCCATACCAGAATGGTTATTTAGACAAACTCCCGAGATAAATAAAAAGTTTCCTCTAGAGGATGTTATAGATCTTAGCATATTGGAGTCCATGCCCAAAAGACAAGCCAAGAGACCGAGAACCATATCAAGTCTGATGGTTAATTCATCTAGAGAGCGTGTGATAGAATTGGTCACTCCCATTGAGGAAAAAACTAAAGAAAAAATCACGAAGCATATTACCGTATATCAAATTTCTCATTGGGGAAGGCTACTCATGAACGAGCCAAGAAAGATGTACACACTGCTCTTGGGGCCCTTTTGGAGAAATATGACAAAGACAAGGCCACTAAGGATGAGCTCAAGGCCAAGGTTGAGCAGCTCACTGCACTGCTGTGTAAAGTAACCCAACCCACTCCATCCACTAACGTCTCAACTACTACGGCTATGGAAATTTCATCTACAATCAATGATGTTTCTTATCATGAGCTTGAGATGCCAAGCCGAAAGGGAGATCAGTGATTGTATGGATGGAAATAATTTTGCAGAAGCTAATCCTTTGATCAAGGAAGTAGTTGAGATATATAATGATTTGTAGGTTGCAAAAATCACCATTTCTAAGATGGACGAATCCTTCTCTAAGGATAATAATAATTTAAATTTAACTTTGGCAACATGGAGTGACATTAGAGAAGAGGATTCTGACTTGCTTCTTCAAGAAGAGGTGATTGATGATGCCTCTAAATTGTTTGAATATCAAAAGGCCATGGAATTCCTGGTGTCAAGTATTACAAGATCTGATTAAGAAATTGGAGGAGAAACGAGTGGAGATTATAGATGCCTTGAATGACATCTCAGAGGAGTTTGACAATGCCAATTGCAAATTATTCAATGAAAATATTGATGCTCTTCCTGAGGATCAGATTAAGGAAAATTTCAAATATTTGGTGAAGCGTGACGATGAGGTCACCAAGACTTTCAATAGTGACTCCATTGACCGAATGGTCTTATGTCAAAATTTCATAGTGAGACTAAATAAAGTCACAAATAAACTTTGAAGGTTTTCATCCAGGATCACGAAAGAGATCGAGACAATGAGATGTAGTGAATCACTATGCATGTGGTCCTGGAGATGAAGAAACTCGGGGTTATCAAGCACTTCTTTGAGTACAAGACACCGAATGGTTGTATGGGAGGAAGGACAGTAGAAACTTGTAGGTAAAGGAGATGCAGATGAATCAGGCCAAAGCTGAGCGGCCATGAAAGGATAGGTTCAAGCTCTAGGATTGGTCAAAGTTGTAGGGTTGACTGAGTCAACCCTCTCAACAAATTTTCTATTTTTATGGGAGCCTGTTCCCTTAATATTAATGACATTACTATTTTTAGTTAAATGTTAGTTAAGGGCCATGTTGTAATGGCTTATCCTTGGAACTTATAAATAGTGGAATGCTTCCATTGTTTAAGATATATATATTTTTGGTGAAGTTTCTCTTCAAGCTTGGAAGAGTACTTTTAGAGATTTGTTGAAACCTTTTAATTATATTCAGAGTTATACCTTGCACTTGAAGATCTATTTTATTGTGTTGAATGATTAGTCATTGTATGCTTTGTGAATGTGATTCCTTGGCATTATTGATTAGTTTTCCTTTACTTTGGATTATCTATTTCATATTGTGAAAATAATAGTGTGATTACCTTTCATCAGTTGTGAGAAACTATTTTCCTTATGTTGATTAAAAGTTGCATTATTATTATCACTTAAGTAGATGTTTAACATGTGCTTTTGATTATCCTCTTGATAAATTATTTGTGTATCAAATCAAAGTTGATCTTTCTATTGTGTATGTTTAAAGTTTAATGAAGGAACGTGTGCTTCCAGTCTGTGGTATTTTGTACCCTTTCCAAGTTGTAATAGGTGAAGGTGGCCAATGATGTGAGAATCCTACCCACACTAACCCTTCCGGAAGTTGAACATCACTTTTCTTGGTGCATCACCACTTCTAGCATAAATTTTATTTCCTTGCATTCTCTCTCCTTAATCCCATGAAATTTTATCATAGGTCTAGTTAGCCATCTTTCTTGCATTAGAAGAAGTGTTGTGGTTAATTTAGTAAGAGGAATCTAGCCTTCTCCGAGGTTCACCTCAAGTGGAAGTCCCACAGCCTTAAGAGGTGATCCCATATGTCCCAATCACACTTTGAATGTCGTGATTAAATCCCGAGCCATTCTCGGGGTGCATTGGTTTGGTAACAACAATTACACTAGTTGGAAACTTGGCCTTGTCTACGAGCTTGTTGTATTATTTTTGATTTGGTTAATTCTTTCCATAGGTGAAGACTAGACTCGAATGGGCTTCAAAATGCAAGAATATTCCTAGCTACAGAATTTAGATAACAGTTTGGTGACTCACTGGGACTATTATCCTGCTATATGGAAATAACCCACAATCTCCACTATTAATTGGAGTCTGAACTATGCACAAAGCTTCTTTGAACCTTGGTTCATAGTATTTTGAATGCTTTGCGGAGCCTCTGCAGCTCTTGGATGATCCTTACACTTTCCTAATCTCTTAATAAAAAGTTTGTATTTAATTTTTTTGAGAGTAGAAAATTGAAAACCAGCCAATGAATCCCCGACGATTTTACTTTCTCTGCATTTATTCAAAGTGAAGCTTGCAACCACCATAGACAATTGTGAATTCTCTTGTGAGCCGGAGTCCTCTTATGGAATATGGTGCCTCTTAATAGATTTATATAAGTGTGGGCCTATACAAAGATACAAAACATACATGCCTCAAATGAATCATGCAGAGTGTGCACAAGAACTTATTTTACTGAAAGAAATCTACTCCTACTCCTAACCTAATTAGATTGGTAAAAGCTAAAAAAACCCAAAAAAGGTAGGGAAAATATATTCCCTTTCTTATAAAGTGTGGCCATACAATTAATTTAGCTATAGGCATGGCCTGTAATAAGAGTGAAAATTACCTTTCACTCTTCCACCCATGTATCAGTGAACAAAATGAATACCTCCTCAAGATGTTCATCTTTTGGTTGGAGGTGTTATAGCTGACCCTCAAGGCCTTGAAAATTATCCTCATGCCCTGAAGTGAGCATGACTGGTATTGAAGTTTTCCTTGGTCTTGAGGAGGACCATTCTCTAGTGGGAGTCGGTCTGACTCTCTATTCCTACCTGTTGTTTTGGATTGCATCTTTTGGAACGGGGCTTCCTTGCAGGATTATCTGAAGGGTGTCATCCCTATCCTTTCCCTCCCTATTTTTAATAGCTTTCCATGAATCTAGGCTCTTTGATTGAAAGCAAAAATCTTTCAATGATACTTTTTTTTCTAGAGCCCTTGGACTAGTCCTAGGGGAGCTTTTGTGAGCAGAAGGCTTCCTTTGTTGCGGGGTTGATGAAGTGGTGAAGGTTGTTATTTCCATAGGCCCTTCTTCATCAAGGCATCCCCCAAATCTGATAAGCACTTGAGCTCATCTTCTTCCTCCTCTGTCAAAGCTTCCCACTTTTGTATGATGGCTTTTGAGTCTACAAATTTTCCATCATGTGTGGCTTCATCTTGCAATATGAAGTCCATTGGCCAAAAATTTTCCAGGGGAGCTACTTTGTGGGGAGGAAAAATAGAGGCAATGTCTATAGCTTCTCTAATTCTCAGCTTGTGATATGAACCTCCTGAGTTTGCATCACTTCTCACCATATGCTCCTCTTATTTTGGATTTGGAGCCATTACTTGTTGGTGCAAAGGGTATAGTTTCTCAAAGAAAGGGGAAGGGTGGAATGGATGGTTTGGAGATGGAGAAGGGGATGATCCCTTGGTGGTAATGAAGTCTTGTTGGTTGAATATTTTGTCACACCAAAATATGAGGTTCAACCACAAGACATGGGATTAAATCCCTCCTCAAAGCCAAGTGAGGCTCGCCTGTTTGTTACTAATCTAAAACACAAAGACAAATAATATGTACAATATTCACACTATTCTAACCATTGGGTTTGGGATACAATCTTGAAATCCATATCAAAATGAAATGGAGATGTTACAATATTTATATTAGGAATAATTACAAGGGAAAATATTATAGACGAAACAAAGCGGGAAGGGAATGAGAGGAACGTATTTTATTTCCAACAAACACAAATCAAGAAATACTTATAAGAGTTTTAGATAACGAGTGTAATATTCAGAAACAATTAAAATGATCAAGAACACTACACAAAGAATAGCTTAATATTTTGGACGTAAGAATAATATTCTCAAGATAGATGAATCCCACAACACAGTTTGTAAAATAACACCTATTTCTATTCTCTTCAATGATTAAAAAGAAAATACAAAGTTTTTCTTCTTCATGATAGCTCTTAATATTCAAAAAATCTCCTCTTGGAATGCACAAACATCCATTATTTATAATAAAAAGGGCAGAGAGAAAATAGGATAAAATCCTAGAAAATAGCCATTTAATAAGAGTCTTATTTTTCTTGACTCTCACGCAGGAGAACAAGTCAAAATTTTCTTCCTATGTGACAAAACAGAAATGAAAAAGACATGTCAATTTCTGGAAGGAAATGACATGTAACATCATTGCTTATTCCATTTCCTCATCCTTGTCTTCTTCCAGTGATGCCTTCTTGTCTCGAAACTCTTGAAACTTCTGGATTATGTCTTGCATTTCAGCTTCATCTGGTGCACTAGAATAATCACTTAGAACCTCGCAAGTTTCCTGTGTGTCACTTACATTGCCAGGAAGTTTCTTCAATCTCTTATTAAGTTTTCTTAGAGATTCCAAAACATTCTCAATCTTTATAAATTTATCAATGATGCTCAGATCAAAGATGGAAGTTGGTTCCTACTCGATCGATTCCTAAATTTGTTTATAGAAACCATCAGCAGGTAGAATGGTTGATCCTTCATCCAATACTTTGGGAAATATCTTGAACAGATCTTCTTCAATATCACTGGTGGCGTCAATCAACTGATCTTTGGATTCTCTCAACTTGTTGCAAGCTTCACTGAGAATCTTTATCTTGAACCTGATAGCCTTGGTTAGCTGGAAGTGTTTGTCCCCATGTGGAATGACTCCTTCTTCCACTAAGACCTGAGATGGAATTTTCTTCAGTGCATTGAGGGCCTCCAAAGTTAGTTCAAGGTTTCTAGCCTCCTATGAAAATTCATCATTCATCTTTTCACCATCCTTTTTCATTTCCTCTAAGGATTTGTATACCTCTATTGTATCATCAATGACTTTCCTTCCCTGAAGGAGTAAAATCTGAATCCATTCATCCACCATTATCCCCTTCTCATTGATCTTCTCAATAATAGGCACTGATGAGAATTTGAACCTGATAGGAGTGGGAGTAGAAGATGATGGGGTTAACTAAGAGGGCTTTGAGAGCTTAAGAAATACTTTTGTCAACTGTTCCACTTTCTCTTTTAGCTCATCCCTGCTCACCTTTGTTTCCTTCAGCTTTTGGCATAACACATTCATGGCATCTTGTGCATCTTGTTGTGCCCCTTCTATTGTTACCTTTCCCAGATCCACCCTTGTAATCTAATAATCGGAAGCTACTATGTTCTCCTTGGTTTTGTCAGCCGCAGGAGTGGCAATCTCTGCAAACTTATGCCCTGAGGCATCTACAAAACCCTTGAAACTATTTTAGGTTTTTGGAAGATTTGATAAGAGAGGCCTTGAGTGAATTGAATTCAAAGGCTGGTATGGGAACTACCACCTTCCTCTTCCTCGGAGTTTGGTCGACCAACCATTGAGGTACAGCAGAAGAAGTTTCTCCTATTGGAGGTGTCATGGTTGTATCTGTGGGTGGAGGAAGATTTTCTTGTAGATTCATGATGACTACAAGTGTAATGACTATGGGAATAGACTGAGGGAATAAATTTGTGGAAGGAGGAGGCATTTCAATAGCCAATGTAGGTCCAGTAGAGAGAGGTGAAAGACCGAAGAAAATTCTGGCCATGGTTGATGAGAGTGTCGTTGAAATATTTGGTGAGGAAGATTGGGGGAGAGGGGGTAAAGACTCTAAAGCTAAATATTGAGAAGCAAGATCAAGGCTTACCTCTAATGAGAAATCAATAAAAGGAGAAATAATAGGTTGACTAAACTTCATTTTTGAAATAATTTCTTCTTGTTTCAGCGGAGGAGGAGGACATTCCAATACCTCAACTATTTGTGTGGGAGTAGATGATTCATCCCCATGCTTTTCTCCTCTTCTGACAAACTTAAAATTTATTTTTCTTTTGGTAGGGATTTTATCCTTTTCCTTTTCTCCCTTAGAGGGTCCCGCTTCTAGAGTAGCTATCTTTAAAAATATCTTTTCTTTATAACTCATTCCCCAAGAAATGAGCCATGCCTTAGTATGGACAAGGGTTTGAGAATCTCTCTCGGCAATAGAATCCTTTTCAGCAACGGACCAATCAATGGCAATAAATCCAAGCTGATCTCCATCTGACTGTTCATACCTAGGTTCCAAGACACTTTCATTATCTGTGGTGCCTTCAGGGATATCAGCCAAATCTAACATCTAAACTTCTTCAAGATTTAGTCTACTATTGTATTTTCTTCGGATAGCAACCTCATCCTGAAGATCAACCTAGATGTCCTCTACATGGGGCACATGTAGATATAAGGTTCCATAGGACTTAAGGACTCCTTAAATATCGAATCCCTCTCTAAAATTCATATGCTTTTTTAGTTTTTCCTGAAGTTCGTGCACCACATTCTTGGCCTTCACCACTGTAGAACATGTGTACCTTCCAATGGAAATTGGGAAGGAGACAGGCCTTGTGTTTGCTTTGTTGGAACTTGTGGAAATCCAACAGTTGTCTGACCAACTCCATAAGGATGATTTTGTCACCTGGAAACCTAGGAAAATAGAAAGGGTTACCTTGGAATTTTACCACACGAAGATAGGTGAAATTCTTTAATTGCAAAAATATGAAACTCCATTTTGAGAATTCCGCCCATGCCTCATCAATAACTCTTCTCTTTCTTAGCTCAGGGTCCAGCTTGTAAATTTTTTCATAAAATAAGGAATCATTCACTCTTTTGAATTGATCTTCAGATCCTTTTATTATCAACTGAGGGAAGTACCAATATATGTGCTCATTTTTTTAGTTCCCTTTTGCATCCAAACCCAGATAGTTTCTCATTCCCACTGCTTTGCATAGGTGACCTACGACATCATGTAGAAATTTCCAGTAGACAAGACCATTTTCATTTCAGAGTCTATCTCATCACTTATTAAGGTGCCCCAATCAATCCCTTGGTCATTCTTCTTTATGATGACCATGAACTGATACATCCACCCTTGGAATTCTTTTGACTCTAGGAGCCCAAATAACCGGCTCAGTAGGGTGATGATATCACTGATTTCAAGTATAAAATCACTTCTAGGGACCATCTTAGGAAACCTAGAAATAGCTGGCTTAGCCTTGATCAAGAATTTCTTGTTCACGTGCTTGATGCAGTCTTCTTGATCTTTGTCCCAGAATTTTGTGCTTTGACTTAAGATTTAAATCAACATATTCCATAAAGTTGGGCAACTTTAGGAGTTGATCAAGTAATCTCCGTCTAATTTTACTATAGAATATCATGCTCGATTTCTCATTGAATGGGAGGTTGAGTCATATTGAGAAGCACATGTCAAAATGAATTCAGGGCATTGGGTTGATACTTGAAACCCTGTTGTGAGTGGGAGACCATTGTCGGCTATTGACTTCATCCATGAATTCTGAGAAGAATCCTCGATCCTTTTCCAGAAGTCTTCCATGTCTATATTGTCGAGCTCTATGTCCCGAGATGTCATAATTGCAACTTATATAAGAAGAAGAATTTGTCTTCTGATATTTTTACTTCATCTTTCCAGACTTAGAAGGGATCGGGTTTGACATGAGGAGTCTTGAAAATGACTGGAAGAGAAATCAGGTCTGGATGTTTGTTGAACAAGTGAATAGACCTACCCTACTATTTAGATGTTGAAACTTGTAAAGTAGCCTCAGAAACTGACAGAATAAATTGTGTGTGTTGGGAAATAGAACATGTCAAACACCTTGAAAAACTGAAGGACTAGTAGAATTCAGATGATGTCAAGTAGGTGATAATCTCCGACACACTGCGGAACTGGAAGAGTGTCTAACACCGGTCAAGACCCGAAACACTGGTGGAGTTCGGAGGATGTCAAGCACACTACAAAACCTGAAACAAAGGTAGAACTTGAATGATGTCAGACACCTTGTAAAACCTGAAACAAATGCAATCAGATTTCTACGATGTCAGGACATGAAAAATCCCTACCATGTTGCTAGTTAGGAATTTTTAACCCTTTTGAAAACTATAGGGTACCATCTATGGGAAAATAAAAAAATACCCTAAGGGTGAATTCCAAACAAGAGGTTCAATGGGAATGTAATAAAAATAAATAATAAGCAACCCAAAACCCTAAACCAAGAAGGAAGAGAAAAGAAATGCAAACTCCATCATGAACACCTCAAAAATAACCCCAAAAATCATAAAAGTAGAAAGAGGAGAGAAATACCTTCAATAAATTTGAAAAATAATCGAAGATGGATCATGAAATTGATCAAGAAGCTCAATCAGGTTCAGAGGAGGTAGAAGCATGCACATCAATCCAACGCGTCAAAATCGTACAAGGTAAAAATGATGTGTAAAAACCAACTATTTATAAAACCCTAAAATTTATTACACATAGCTCGACACGTGTGCCAACTACCAGAAAACTGGGCATTTATGACATGTCATCATGCTTAGAGTCCCTGAAAACCTGACACAAATAATTTGGTTCATTTCGGGTTTCAGGTTTCAGGAAACATGAGGCATGAAGCATGAGATGTTGAGATGCTTCCGAGTTCCAAAAACTTGACACAAAGGTGACAATCGGTTTTGGGTTTTGTAAAACACATGACATGAAGCATGCATTTGATAACACATGTTCCGATGCTTAGGGGTTCTGAAAACCTAACATACTTGACAAGACCATCGGGTTTCAGGTTTCGGGGAACATGGGACATGTAACGAGCAAGAAACATGCTTTCATGCACTAAAAACATGAAACCCTGAAAATCTCATCCAAAGGGGAAATTTAAGATATTTTTCAAAAAAATTCCTATGGTTATCTCAATTTTAGTTGTTATCACTAAAATGAGATAACAAGTCTGATTACATAACTCCATAGGATGAAGAGAAATGGAATACATGGAAAGAAACATGAGTGGAAATGGATGAGAGGGAGGTTTGTGAGCCTTTATAATGATTCATCCAAACCATGTGGAGTCATTGGATGTACTCTGTAACTATCTTCATTAAAGCTTGAAATTTACTGGGAACGGACCAAGTTGATACAATGATAAAATCTTTTGCTCTGAATTGTCCTACCAGGCGTGCCAAGAAAATTATTGATGATCACCCTTGGCGGATGGACTTTCATAGTCATAAGAAACCTTAGGTTAGTGGGATGTGTTCCCTGAGGTGACCTCCATATTTTAAATAATCCTCTTCTTCTCGGTAGTGCGATATAAGGGTCGAATAGTGAAACAAAACATAAAAATTTAATGAGGGGTGATGTGTTGAACAAGCCTCTTAAGAAATAAATCGAGAATGCAACTTATGTCTGAAGAAGGGAAATGGTGAATGACTGAAAAGGGTGGATGAAATTACACCACAAAGCTAGAGAAGATCACACAAAACACTACCTCAAACTACTTAAGCATAGCTTCTAAGATAGTAATAACATTATAGAGATGCACAGTTTCTATGTGAAAATAAAGGTGATCAGAGAAAAAAAGGATATGAAAAGGATGGACAAAATGCACCACATGGAATATTATATTACTCCAAAAATGTGCACAGTATTACAATAGAAAAGAGGCAAGATTGCTATTACAAAACCCGGAAGAAGGCTAGAGCTCTAGGCCCCTACCTTTTACAGAAGAGGGATTGATATAGAGAAGAAAACCAACGTCTTGTTGTTCCTTATATTTTGAAAACCCTTGATTACAATATATAGGAGGAGGAGGAGGTAAGAAGCCATCCTTAAACTCCTTTCCAACTACCTTTTAATTATGATAAATGGAGTGAAGTGACAAGAATATATTTTTTGAGATCTTTCTCACACTTTCCCATTATCTCCCTTTCTAAAGAGTGAGAGCCATGCCTATTTAATGCATCTTTAACTATCTTGTGACCAAATCTTTTGAGATGGACTCACCTTTTAAGGAACATCCCTTCAGCTCTTTATTACATAACTAGATCTTTCGATCTCTTGTGCATTGGTTCTCGGGCTCATGATTTAAGTGGCGCATGTTTTGTCATTCTATTGGAATGAACCTTTGAATACAGGTGAACCAATTGAGTATTCGTAGGTTCATACTTTTCACACGAGACTATGCATTAACTCCATTATTGAAGTGACAAGCCAAATGACCCTTACTTCTGATCTTTTGAAAAATATCCTGAGCATTTAAAACTTATAGATAAGTCTCATAATTACTCATACGTGATACATGGCTTGTCACCTTTTGTGACCTGCTTCAAACTTGGAGTCCATTTGTCGCAAGATCCACATGGAAGGCCCGCGCATCCTTAAGATTTCTACTTTTCTTCAGGGTTTTTAGGAATGTGTTGTGCCAACACTTGGCATCATCCGCGAGCACGCCATTTTGTTCCTTTGGGAAAGTAAAGGACCTTGTTGCATATAATGTGAAAAATCCCTTTTGGGTGGGACCCTTATATTTTTCTCCACGTGGAAACCCTACCGAGTCCAACACTTCATTCCCTCCTTTGACTTCTGCCCTTGGAATATTGACCAAGTATAAAGGCACATGGGCCTCCCAGATCCCGAGTTATTGGATGGTGTACAAGGAAAAAGCACATAAGAGAAAGGCTTAAGGAAGTAAATAGCGCACGTGACGTGTGAAAGGAGGTTTGAGACTTAGCCAATTTGAGTGCCCAAGGTAGAACATGTGAAAAGCAGTGATTGGTTACGTGCGGATAAGATGCCATCCTGGCAACAGGTTGGCCTAGGAAAGAGCATGCCCCGGATGGAATCTTCTAGAAGATCATCATGAGATGGAATGGAGAGCTCAGGCCTGAAGGAACATGCTCACATGGAGGACCACATTTGACACTTGGCATGGATCTGAGGGCACGGTAAGGTGAGTTGACAGCCAGGAAAGTGATAAATACAAGTGCCTATACTAGGAAAGATATACACACACAAAAGAGAAGGATATATCATCTGGATATACATAGGGAATAGTGGGTTAGAGAGTAAGCAAAGCTCTATAGAATTTCTACGAGTGGATATTCTAGTTCAGGAAAGGATGTACTAAGCATGGAGTTGTTATTTTTCTTTTCTGATTAGCTTAGTTACATATGTCTAGTGGTGCGCATGACTATGGTCTTTGCTCTCTGACACTTTGTAATGAACCAATGAATATATTGAGGTTACCTGTTATAAATAGATATGAATATCAATGGGTTTAATGTATATTTCGTTCATATGAATTCTCTTTCCTTTCATGCTATGAATGAATGGTTGTATCTTTATTTTTGTTATAGTATATGTTCTAGAATCTGTTAAAGCACTCGGTCTGAAGTGACTACAAGGATCTGGAGGTTATTCTAAGCCCTATGGTTCTTGTATGTCTCAACTTATTTCCTAAATACTCTTACACTAATCATAGATAATGCTTCCCACTAAACTCACATAAAAGAGAGACTCGGTACCCATGCGTGCCTCGGTGAGCGCTCAGCTTCTACTTTGGGTGATAGGTCGGCGTGCATGGGGTTCTTCCTTTTATAGGAGTAAAAATGACTACATCTTGGTTCCATTTCTGGGACCTCTTTTCAAAGTTGTAGTGGGATATAACATGCATCATGATCTATGTAAAGAGTAATGATAGATCGGTTAACATTGGAAAATGTTGAATCATGGTTCAAGAGCACGGAGAGGATGAATTTTCTCAAAGATTCAACATTGGACCTAATTTTAATACATGTAGATGGGTAGAAGAGAACCTCTACCATGATCTATATGATACATTCTTTTGCTACTTCCCAATAGAGTTATATGGATGGCTTTCAGCCTATGCATCTAGATCAAGTTGGCATTATGGATCACGTGATATGGACCGAAGAAGACTACCAGAGGTTGTAAGATGTAGATCTGACATGGACCCATGCTATAGATCATTGGTGGAGAGGATTACTAGCTAGCTACACTCTGGAATATGCCATTTCTACGTATTCTTGCCCAGAGGTTGTTGAGTTTGAATTTCTACGAGAACCTAGAGGAACGTTTCTACGTGTTATTCCTCTAGCTATGAAGATATTGATGGTTACCATGAGTTTAGAGGTGCTCCCAATGGCCGGCTAAACTGTTCTGAGCATTGGGTAAGGAAGCTTGGGTGGAGGAAGATGGCAGATGATACGACATAGAAGGAGAGGGAAGAAAGATGGCTCAAGTATAGTGAAGCGCATGAAAGGGAGATTGTTAGATGATGTGAGGCTACTAGTGTGATGGATCTATGGAGACAGACATTGTGGGAAGGAGTTGAGGTTCACGCGGAGGACATGGAACTTGAGCAATCTGTATGCTACCCCATCTTGGCAAGCGCGTAAGGGAGACCCCTTTGGCTTCTGGTGAGAGCTCATCACATGGAGAAAGGAGAGTCATTGGCACATATCTGAACCCACCTAGTGACCAAGCCTTGGTGCTTGGTTTTCCCAAACCAGGAAGAAGTATTGATCTAGTTGAAACTAGTGGAAGAGATAGATCCATGCCTAGGAGATACAATTTTTCATTCCTTCTTCTATGGCTGCACATATTCTAGTATTTGGAGGAGTTTTTGGACAAGGGCAAGTGTAAAATCTTTCGGGATCGCATCGAGGAGAGGTTCAGGACAAAGTAGTGGTATCGGGTGCTATCATAGACCACTTGCACACACAATTCAGTGGGACCATGGGGTGCTTGGCACAACTCCTACAGGCCCTATTTGACCCAGTGGTTCTAGTGGATTTGGTGGCTCTAGAGGTACAATACAGTGACCTACAGTGGATCGAGTAGTGGAGAAACACCGAGAGGAACCAAGGCTCTGGTTCAGGACAAGGACCCCAGCCACCACCTCAAGTATTCTTTGAAATGTCTCTACATTTTCCAGATTACAAGGGCATTAAGGATGCTTTGTGGAACATGTTCACAAGTGTGAACTACTATGGCGCGAAGGGTATCACAACCCCGGAGTGAAAGGCTAGTCAATTTATGACCACACTGCAAGGGCACACACATATAGCTAGTATAAAAAGTATGACCCTCATCAAATGGTGGTGGACTACACTGCTTTAAAGAATGCATTCTTGGTAGAGTTCCACATTCCTGAGTTTGAGTAGAAAATCATTAGCGCTTTGAAGGAGATTCAACAAGGAATGGTAGAGAGTGTGTGGGAGTATGATGTGCATTTTAAAACTCTCTTGTCTAAATTATCATATGATATTCACCCTTCATAGCATGCACAATGGTTTTTGGAGGATTGATCACCCCTTTTAGAAGGGCCTTGTCTCATAAAACTTTTACAGATCCACGAAAGCATTGGAAGTCTACCTTGCGCGCCGAGGCTATTGGTAGTATTGATACTGCATTAGCCCATTCTTGGAGGCTCAGATTGCTTATGGCCAAACAGTTGGAAAAATTGTCTGCAAACTTAGTCCATGAGACTCGTAGTGGTTTATGGTGCATGATTGTGAAATAGAGGGGCACATTAAGGATAATTTCCCCCGGAGGATGGTACGCGCACTATGATGGTAGATTGTGAGATCTATCATGGGGACCATGATGCAAGTAGATGTCCCTTGCTACAGCGTGTGATCAGGAAGAATGTATCTTGTTATTGCAAAATTCCTCCATAACCCATGATACGAAGGACTATAGGCTCATTGATCAGATCCATGAGGCCATTGATCATGGGGTATGCCAAACCAACATTGTTAGTGGTTCTAAAAATGATGATCACCATTATGAGGAGTGTGTAGATGGAGGTGCGTGTGGGAGAGGTTTTTGAGGAGGATTTCGTGGTCGAGGTAACCAGCAGGAGGAAGGAGTGAGTTCCGCATGGAACATGTTTCAACTGTGGATCTATAGAACATTACAAGCGTGAGTTCCCAGGACTTGTTGCAGTGCTCATGGTGCGGAAAGAAGCATAAGTATGAGGAGTGCCTGAAATTATTTGAGCATATGAATCAACAGCACCGGAAGGAAAAAGGTGTTGCGATGGTCAATATCAAGAAGGTAGACATATAGTGGATGCCTCGGGTAACACGGGATGAAGGTTTGGAGCCTGTCTTGGTAACAACAAGGGTAGAAGCCACGTGCATGTAAGAGAGGTACCAAGACAGAAGACCCTAGGTTATAAGGGAGGAGGTCGTTCATGGAAAATATCCAGACCCCACGCACATCAGAAGGAGATATATCAGACACCATGGATGTTATTTGAAGCTTACAAGGGGAGATCCAATGTCTAAAGGAGCAATCTAGAAAGGAGGAACAAGGAAGGAGAATCAAGGTGCAAAAGGATGACCTAGATGAGGTCAAGGAGGTGTGTAAAATGCTAAGGTAGGAGAACATCATTCCTTTGCTAGGATCTTGGTTGAGAGAGAAGGTACCACGCACCGAGAGAAGAGCATGAGAGATAGGTCTTGCATGTAAACCTTCCCCTCATAGCCTCAACTATGACAAGGAGATTACATTGAATGTAATTGTAGATGGATGGCTCCTCAGCAATATACTCATTAACACTGACACGGAGGTTAATGTTCTAACTTTGGATGCATGGCATCAGATGGGAAGACTTGTATTACAACCATCTTTGAATGTGTTGTATATGGAAAACAAGACTAAGGCAATGCCCATCGGTGTCTTGAAGGATGCAACTATTACTATTCAGGGAGCCAAGTTTACTGGGGACTTTGAAGTCTTGGCGCTCACCGAGGTGGACAATTTCCCAGCACTACTTGGGTGCCCTTGGTGTTACAAGAATAATGCGGACCTTTGGTTCAACAAAGGGTACATCAGCTTTGAGAACAAAGAGGAGTGGGTCATTATACCCCTAGTTGATGGGAATTCGACACCCTATATTGAACCATTGGGAGAAGAAGTTCTGACAAAATTTATGTGTGCTCAATCAGAGACCCTGAGATGGTACACCCTACTAATGGAGTTATCTAGTTTGAAGATGCTCAATCAGTAAGTGATACCACCAGTCTGGCTTGTGACAATTAGGCACATGGAACTTATGAATTAATGGGACGGTAGTTGAGAGGGTCGGTGACCAAGGTAACAAAGGCACGCATTATTAGGTGCCTTGGAGGAAAATAACTACCCAAGTATTCAGGAGGAGCCTTCCCTGAGATCTTTCTACAGGAGGTAGAAGCTCAGTGGAAGAATGAGAAGGAACAGAGGGAGATGTTGAGTTATGTCTTTCTCGGCATAGTAGCTCGGTGGTGGGCTACATCAAGAGAGCCTTTTAGAGTGGCGCGAGGTAAGAATTGCTCTCTCTGTCAGATTTTCTAGAAGTAATGTACCCACCATCATCAAGGAGTACCATGGGAAGGAGCCCCTCTTTCCATATCCAGAGTGTGAACGGGTCTAGAGAGAAGGCACGAAAGCTTTGCCACCATCCCTCTGGGTGCACAAGTTGTATTCTACACTGTGTGCATGTGCATGGTACATTCATTCGGAGACATGCCACTAGATAAGGAATTGGTAAGAGCTCACGAATGACCTTATTCAAACCTTTGAGTATCGGAGTACCAAGCCATCGATTGATAAGGCCTTGCAGGGTATCAAGTGCCTTACCATGGGGGATAGTGCCAGAACAAAAGATAGGCTATTAGAATTATTAGGTGAACCAAGTATAGAGGCGCACTTTGAAGAAGTTGAGGAAATAGAAGAGTTACTGCTTAAGCGTGCATGTTTGAAAAGGAGAAGGGAAAGTTAGTATATGTGATTGATGGAGAGGAATCGAAAAGCTTAGATGTTAGCCATTCTGTAGGAATGCACGAGGTAGTGGATAGTGTAGATGCTCATGTGTGTGCCTACCATGAGCCTTTAAAGATGAAGAAAGTTAACATCGGTTCAGAAGAAGAACCTAAGGAAGCTATTATTGGGGATTATTGGACAGAGAAGGAAGTATCAAAGATCATTGATCTACTTGCACGAATTTGAGGATTTATTCCCACGTGGGTACCATGAGCTCAAAGGCATTCACCATTCCTTGGGGAGATGAAGATAAAACTGAAGGAAGGTGCGCACCTGGTTAGAAAAAGGCCCTACTAGATGAATCCCAATTTTGCGTGAAGGTTAAGGAGGAGATAGACAAGATGATAGCTTCGGGATCATTAAGGTAGTGGAAGAATCAAAATGGATAAGTCTGATGGTAATCAACATCAAGAAGGATGGGTAGATTAGGATTTGTGTGGACTATAGGGAATTGAATGTAGTTTGTGTCATTGATCCATTTCCAACCCCCTTCACTGAAGAAATTTTGGAAGGAGTCATTGGGCGCGAAATCTACTCCTTTACGGATGGATTTTTAGGATACCACCAAGTCCGATTGCAAAGGAGGACCAGAAGAAGACAACTTTGCCACCAAGTGGGGAATTTTTACATATACGGTCATGCCCTTTGGGTTGAAGAATGCGCCTGTTGTTTTTTTCACGCATAGTGGTGCAAGCATTCCAGGACTTCATCCATAAATTTCTTCAGGTCTATTTGGATGATTGGACAGTATATGGTCTGGTTAAGGACCATTGTGACAACTTGAGATTAATGTTTGAAAGGTGTAGGTAGTTGAGGATATCCCTCAACATTAAGAAATGTGTGTTTGCTACTCCCTTTGGGACTCTATTGGGGCATATCATATGTAAGGAGGGCTTGCTGGTAGATCCCGCTAAGGTTGCAGTTATTGTGGGGTTAAGGGAACCTACTAGCCAGAGCGCAGTGTGTGGATTCCTTGGGCATACGGGCTATTATAGGAAATTCATTAAGGGATATGCCAAGATTTTCATGCCTTTAGAGGAGCTACTTAGACACAAAAGTTCCTTCCATTGGGGAGGCGCAGCAGAGGGCATTTGATACATTAAAAGATAGGCTTATTACCGTGCCTATTTTATGTTTTCCCTCTTGGGACAAGCCCTTCCATGTCCATGTAGATGCCTCAGAACCACCATTAGAGTAGTGCTTACACAACTAGGTGAGGGGATTATTGATCATCCTCTCTATTTTATGAGCAGGAAGTTAACACCAACAGAGAAGAATTATACCACTACCGAGCGTGAGGCATTGTTGATGATCTATATGCTCTTCAAGTTTAGACAATATCTATGCTGGCAACACCCTTTGTATTCTACACCGACCACATGACATTAAAGTATTTGGTGAACAAGCCCATTCTTCAAGGGCACATATGTCGATGGGTGTTGTTGTTTCAAGAGTTTGAATTCACCATTGTAGTGAAGCCTAGAAAAATCAACTGTGGGCCTGATCATCTATCAAGGATTGATTCAGGAGAGGATGTGCAAAGTATTGAGGAAGCAATGCTAGATACCCAACTATTTAGGTTGCGGTGTGCACCCTTGGATTTGGAGGAGATTGCAGTATTTTTAAAAGAAGGTGTGGCACTAGATGGAATGAAGGCATTGGAAAAGAAGCAGTTGGCCATACGTGTCACGCCCTACATGTTGATTAGTGGAGACTTATACAAATTGGGACATGATGAAGTTTTGTGCGTGTGTGTTAGAGCATGAGCGCCTGGCCATCATGGAAGAAGCACATGGAGGAAGTGTGGGTGGGCATTATGCAGGTGATGCCACCGCACGTAAGATATTAATGGTAGGATTATGGTGGGAAACCTTGTACAGGGATTGTAGAGATTATTGTAAAGCATGTGACCATTGTCAGTGCATTGGCAAACTAGGAAGGAGAGATGAAATGCCTTTGCATCCTATCCCTAGTGCGGAGCCTTTAAAAAATGGGTGATAGATTTTGTGGGACCTATTACACCAGCAGTATATAGGACTGGGTCATGTTATGTCATCACTTGCATAGATTATCTCACAAGGTGGGCAGAGGCAGCCCCAACTAAAGATTACACGGCAGCAATAATAGCAAGGTTCTTATGGGAGAACATTATCACAAGGTATGGATGTCCATTGAGTTTGACCAGTGATAGGGGTACACATTTTCTGAATGAGACCATGAGGATCTTGTTATCAGAGTTCATGGTGGCTCATCACAAGACTACACCCTATCACCCACAAGCAAATGGAACCGCAGAAGCATTCAACAAAATACTTGAGTCATACCTTGACCAAAATCTGTGATGTTGGAAGACAAGATTGGGATGACAAAGTATCGGCAGTGTTATGGGCTTACAGACTACGTATAAAAGACTAAATAAAGCCACACCTTTTTAATTGGTGTTTGGCATGGAAGCCATTTTTCTGGTTGAATTTATGTTACCTTCTCTAGCGAATAGTGCGCGCAGGAGGATTAGCCAATGAACAAGCACTGGAAGAAAGGATTGATGAGCTAATGAAACTGGATGAGAGATGATCACTTGCCCGTTGGAGCCAAACAAAAAAAGGAAAAGAAAAAGGCTTGGCATGATCACCATATTAGAAACAAGAAGTTTGAGGTTGGGAAAATGGTGTTACTATATGATTCCAAGTTTCTATGCCATCCTGGAAAGTTGAAAGTCCATTGGTTGGGTCCTACACAATTTTGTACATCCTTGATTCGGCACATGCCAGTTACAAGCGCTGGATGGGACGAAGTTTCCTAGACACTTCAATGGTAGTAGTTGAAGCCCTACTATAAATAATTCTTCTTGGTGTTTGTAAATAAGGTAGTTTTGCCAGTTAGTTTAGAAGTTTCCTTTATGCATTTTCCTTTCTTGTGTTTCCCTTTGTTGTTTTGGTTTTATGCCTTGGGCGCCGGTAACCTTATTGCTATTTTTGGAGAATTTGTGAGTGCACAGAGGACCGTACATCATTTAAGTGTGGGGTGGAGAAAAGTGAAGAAGCACATGATTAAAAGTACCAAGGAAGTTGTGTTGAAGAGCCTTGTTGTGTAGCCCGGTT
Source organism: Taxus wallichiana var. yunnanensis (assembly GCA_018340775.1). NCBI lineage: Eukaryota > Viridiplantae > Streptophyta > Pinopsida > Cupressales > Taxaceae > Taxus > Taxus wallichiana. The sequence continues at coordinate 742,001,080 of CM031238.1, read as the reverse complement.
GAAAGAGGTAGATGAAGAGAAAAGATAGAATGGTTGGTGCTAGGATAAAGCTACTTGTAGATCCCACGTACAAAGGAAAAGGAAGTGTAGTTAAAGCAACACGAGGTAGGAAAAATCAAGAATCTGGATAGAAGAAGTGCCTTTGGCAGGTTAAGCATGTGCAAGAGTCTCTTGTCAGGTTGGTTGGGTTGCACACTAGAAGGTTGGAGGATTTTTCACTCGGAAGGGTGCATGAGTGAAGGCACTAAAGATGGAATTTTTTTTGAAAAATATGCATTAAATGAATGAAGTACGGGGGTAGGTAAAGTAGCATTTAATGATCAAAAAAAGGAAAAACTATAAATAAAGGGTCGGGCACTCTCATTTTTACTTTTGAAAACGAAGAGTTGGAGATATAAGCGAGTGTTATAAACTAGGGTTTTCAGATTCGATCAAGTGGAAGATCTGTGTGATTAAAATGTGAAGAGCCAGTTTGAGATTGTGGACCAGAAGGAATTACACGGGCATGGAAGGAGTTGAAAAGGTGTTGTCTTGTGAAGATTTTATCCAAGTTAGGGTTTGACAAACTAGGGCATGGGTTTAGAAGAGTTATATCACGGATCTGAGATCGAAGGTTGGGAGAAGAAAGACAGAGTAACAAAGAGAGGGTAGGAGTGATAAAAATACCTCGACCATGGCACCCAAGAAAGGAAAGGGAAAAGCTAAGGCTAAACAACCAGAACCCAAAGTAGACACAAATGAAGAATGGTATGTAGAGATGCAATACCCAGATGGGGTGATGATGGGAAAGGAATGGGAATCCCACTTGAGAAGCATACCTGTTAGTGACTATAATCACCACACAAACACCATAGAGAAAGAAATGGCGTTGGAATTGGTATGCCCCACCAACAAGCGAACACCTGAAGGTTTTCCCATATATGACGATGATGTTAAGGTTAAATTGGCGAAGGCAGGGCTGTTGCAACTCTATGAGTTGCCTTATTTTGGGAAGCCAGATCACTTGTACCAGTGGTTGATGTCTCAGGTGCATGAAGACTATTTCCACTTTGTTGGGCACAAGATGCGCGTGACTCCCCAGTTGATTTCACAATTTACAGGCCTCATATGTGAGGGAGATAGCCTAGAAGATGACCTTGGTGATAAGGAGGCTATTCAAGAGACCGTCACTGAGTATGCCTGTAAGAAAGGGTCACGGTACTATGATATTTCAGACATCAAGGACCCCATTATGAAGATGGTCATGCATCTAGTGACTAAGTTGAATGGCCAAGAAAGATGGACGCAGGTCAACAAACCTTGGCTACATGTCTACAGGAATATTGCAGAGGGGATGATATATAACTTATCCACATACATTACAGAGGAGATTGTTAAGTGCATGAAGGAAGGGGACAGATCCTCTTTGGCAATGTCTTTCTCACCATAGTGTTCACAAAAATTAGAGTGCCAGACACACCAGACAAGTTCATGTGGGAGTACCCAACCAAAGACCCTTCACCCGCAAAGAGGTTTGAGAAGTATGCTTGTGATACAATGATAGCTCCCCACAAAGTGCGGATGGAAAAGTGGTATATGCACTTGAGGAATGCATTCGGGTAGAGTGGAGGATCCCTAAACAACTCCTAACAGCCACTGAGGGAGAAGTTGAGTTCACGGTGTACCAACACTACTGCTTGGGTAGATTCAAGCTTATTAACGAATCATGGAGCCCTTGGTGCAAGCTTCCTTTCACATTCACTACCCAATACTTCCAAGCGGGAGTAAATAGATTTAAAGAATCAAAGAAGCTAAGGATGGAACTAGGAAGGTTAGACCGAGAACACAAGGAGATGAGGAAGAAGCTGAATTACCCCGGTGGTAAGCGCACATACATAGAGAAGTACATATCGCATGAGATCTAAATGACTAGTTCGATGATGATTCCCATCATTGGAGGATCCACAGCACGCGTGTACATGCGCATAAGGCTGAAGTTTGAAAAGGGCACGTATTTGGAGGATGAAATCTCCATACCTAAGACCCCTTGGGGAAGAAGAAGCCAACATCTAAGAAGAGAGGTAGAGGAGAGGAAGGAGCACCAAGTGTGTCGACTGCTCAGACGGTGAGCATGCCATCTACAAGCACCAAGCCAAGCACCTACATACAGAGAAAGAAGTCTCTAGTAAAGGAGAAGATGCTAGAAGTAGAGGCACCCAAGCAACCCACCACCATGGAAGAATCACCAAAGGAAGAAGAGAAGGCCGAATCTCCTAATCAGAAGCCACCTCTCAGGAAGAAGTAGAGGGTGGATGAAGAAGCTGACTCGAGGTGACCGATAGCTTGAGAAGTACTTGGGAGAAGGAGAAGATGAGAGTGAAGGAGGTGGTGATGAGGAAGAAGAGCCTGAGAAGGACAAAGAGCCACATGTGTTTAGTGTCTATGACTCAGAGGAAGAAAGCGGAGAGGAGAAGCAAGAGTTTGTATTTACGGTGTAAGGGCACACAAGATGAGGAAGGCACCGAAGACACGAAGGTAGATGAGAAGGATGCCAAGGAGCAGGGAGCCATAAGCCTTACAAAAGAGCAGATTACTAAGGTAGTAGAGTGAGAAGTGAAAAAGATGCTCAAATTCCTTGTAGACCAAGAGTTAGAGCACAACGTGGACATAGTGCTTAAGGAAGGGAAGGAGGAGAGCATTGAAAAGGAACATGACAGCCTAGGAGGCCCCACTCTGACAGTTAGCTTCCCCAAAGGCATGCGCTTAGGGTAGGAGAACTCTGGATATAGAATAAAGACAGATAATGGGCTATGTGGATGACACAAAGAAGGTGTTATGTGCATGGTTCCAAAGCACCGTACCCACGGAAAGGCTCCTAGCCATGGGGTCTTTTGAAAAGGATGGCACGTACCCCAGACCAAGAAGATGCTCTCTTGGGTGTTTGAGTCACACATTGATGAGCCAGACTTTGAAGTCTACCAAAAAGCACTCATCTCAGTTGCCAGAGTCTAAGGGAGACAACCCCTTAGTAAATGCTCAGGAGCTTTCAGATGAGCAAGTATGCAATGCTCTGAACAAAGTCGCGGTCGAGACCGAGGCTAGGCTATTTCACGTGAAATGATAGAATCAGAGCATTGGAGGTGAAGTTGGGGAAGAAGGAGGAAGAACTGGTGGAGAAGGCCAAGAGTTTAAAATAGGAGGAATTAATCAAGTGTGTAGTTAAGGCATGAGTTAAAGGAAGAAAAAGTAAAGGTGCAAGAGGTCTACAAGAAGGTGGAGTCGATCAAGAGTGCCATCATATTAAAGCACCCAAACCTAACACCAATCCCTCAGAGGTACGCATCAACTTTGGAATGCTTAGAAGACCTAACGCACATCCTCACTATGGAGAGGTGACCCTTGGCGCTAGAATCTGTAGAAGAAGTGGCCGCACGCTTGAAAGAGGAAGACCAGTTGAAGGTAGTAGCACTTGTTGCTGAGTACAGCCAAGTACTCATGGAGATTAAGGTCACTTCCCAGTCTGCAAAAGCCATATATGACACATGCATAGATAGAGATAAGGTGGCAGAGCTCCTTGGTTACCATGCTTGAAGCAAAGCTAAAAGAGTTCCAAGAAAATAACAAAGGGAATAGGGCAGAGAGGGACAAGGTTCTAGCCGAGGTAGAGAAGAAATCAGAGGCAATTGAGGCTTTAAGGAGCTCAATTAAGGCCCGATGAAGGAACTATACCCCCAAATTACCAGAAGAATGGATAAACTCATGAGACTTGGGTAAGGAAATGGAGTAGATTGTGGACACTTTGGGTGCCCAGGGAATTGGCCTAAGCTTTGATGAAGTGAGCACCCTGGTGGGTGACCTATGCCAAAAGGCAAAGGGTGAGGTCAAAGTGTGGAACAAGCTGGAGGTAGATCTATGAAAGGACTTTCCCAGCCTATTGAATTGATGTCCCCCCCCCATTCTTCATTCTTTCCCCTATTCTTTCATTCCTTATTCATTTTTAAAGTATAAGTCTACATCTTGGTTCCATAAAACAACTTGCCTCTTGGTCAAGTAAAATGTTTCCGAGGACGGAGAACAAGCATAGTGTGGGGTGATGTTGGGCCCCTAGAATATTGACCAAGTATAAAGGCACATGGGCCTCCCAAAGATCCCGATTCTTGGATGGTATACAAGGTAAAAGCACATAAGAGAAATTCTTAAGGAAACAAATAGCGTGCACGATGTGTGAAAGGAGGTTCGGGACTTAGCCAATTTGAGCACCCAAGGCAAAACACATGAAAAGTGTGATCGGTTGCGCATGGATAAGATGCCATCCTGGCAACAGGTTGCCCAGAAAGAGCATGCCCGATGGAATCTTCTAGAAGATCATCATGAGATGGAATGGAGATCTTAGGCTTGAAGGAACATGCTCACATGAAGGACCACATTCGACACTTGGCAATGGATCTGAGGGCACGGCAAGGCGAGTTGGCAGCCTGGGAAAGTGATAAATACAAGTGCCTACCATGGGAAAGATATACACACACAAAAAAGAAGGATATATCATCTGGATATACATAGGGAATAGTGGGTTAGAGAGTAAGCGAAGCTCTACAGAATTGTGCAAGTGGATATTCTGTTCAAGAAAGGATGTACTAAGCATGGAGTTGTTATTTTTCTTTTCTGTTAGCTTAGTTACATATGTCCAGTGATGCACATGACTGTGGTCTGCTCTCTATGACACTCTATAATGAACCAATGAATATATTGAGGTTACATGTTATAAATAGATATGAATATCAATGGGTTTAATGTATATTTCATTCATATGAATTCTCTTTCCTTTCATGCTACGAATGAATGGTTGTATCTTTCTTTCTGTTATAGTATATGTTCTGGAATCTTGTTAAAGCACTCGGTCTAAAGTGACTGCAAGGATCTGGAGGCCATTCTGAGCCCTATGGTTCTTGTATGTCTCAAATTATTTCCTAAATACTCTTACACTAATCATAGATAATTCTTCCCACTAAACTCACATAAAAGAGAGACTCGATACCGCACGTGCCTTGGGTGAGCGCTCAGCTTCTGTTGGGTGATAGGCCGGTGTGCATGGGGTTCTTCCTTTTGTGATAGGATTAAAAATGACTACAGTTCTATTCACAAGTCATTCCTATATTGCATAAGCCACAACATAAAATCTACAACATAGGATTTCTTGTTTTCTAGTTTTTGATTCATTTGTGTTTTGAGGTGTGAGTTCATTTTCTCCATTTTTCTCTACCTACATACTCCAAAATCATAGTTGGTGTATTTTGACTATTTCTGAGTGTGTTGGGATTAATCATTGTCATACTACTCGCTTGATTTGGTCCTTTTATTTGATCTAAATCACCAAAATTCACTTTTTCCATCTTTTCACAGATTTCATAGTAATCGGTATCGGTCATGTGACTGCTGCCGCTTATATCATCATACTGCCATTGGTTTACTAACCGATGTCGGTTCAGATCTGTTTTGGTCATTTTCCCAAATAATGTTTCATTCACACCTATCACCTTCTGTGACTTCCTCTGTCACTTCAATATAATTCTGAGTCTTTGATATCACCTTCAGAATCTAGTTTCACTTCATTTTCATCATTTATTACCATATTTGCAAACCTTTCATTTCTCCCCAATAACCAACATCGGTCTAGCGACCGGAGGTGGTTACCCTTTCATATTGATATCGATTACCCAACCGACATCAGTCTCTGTGTTCTAATTTTTTAAATCAAAACAATGATCAAATCCCACCTTCTAGATCCATTTTTCTCCACTTTTATATGTTTCTACATCATCAGCAAAGCTCAGATCACTAGTTCTATAGTCGACACAAGGTTTTTACTCATGACAAGCCAAAACTCTTGTGTTTCACATTAGTCATAGGTCTCTTCCACCTAGACCATCATCCTCTTCCATCTCATCACCTATGGACCCCAATCAGTCTCTTACCATACCCACTAGTGATGAGGAGTTTATGAGACTCCTTTATCAAAACCCCGCTACTCTGCAGTATTACCTTGCTCATTCATCTACCCACAATTCATCAGGGAAGCTTGTATACGACATACATGTGTCCATTCCTCCTACTCTCGAACCCACTTCTACATCAGCTACTATTAGCATATCCTTAGCCTCTTCCACCTTACGAACTATTGTTTCCTAGCTTAACTCTACATCATTGATATTTGTTTCACCTATGGCATCTATCATGCCTTCAACGTTTGCAGCCCTTATGATGTCCACCATGCCTTCATCAACCACCCTTAGTATAGGTCTATCTACATCCTCCACTTCTCATATACCTATTGCATCTCAGCCACCACTAGTGTTGGCAACCCATACTCCCTTCCAAAAATTTATCCTCTCCATTCCGCAGCCTCATCCTCTGATTACTATGAGATTCTTTACATCCACCGCACCTACCTACACCTATCACCAATATCCCCTATTTCATCTACTACTTACCCAAGTTTCTTTCCCTCCGTATCTATTCCATCCCATTTTCCTTCATCACAATTTTCATACTCAGTACCACCACATACTGGAGTTTCATCCACATCATACACATCTTATCTCCCTCCTTATACTACGGGGGTGCTCTATCATCACATCCCACAAATGATCTTATCAAAATGATGATGGAAAAGATGCAGAAATTATAAGCATATGTCTCTGGCTCATGTAACTCTCTAACATACGACAAGATTTGTAACGATCCCATTCACCCATCCATTCTGATTCATCCATACCCTGTGCATTGGGAAATTCCTAAATTCAACTAATTCAATAGAAAAGAAGACCCGCAATAGCACTTACGGTCTTTTAAACATGTGTGTTATCTCATTACTCATGACGAAACTTTACTCTTATAGACATTCCTAATGTCCTTGATGGCACCGGCTTTATATTGGTATAGTTTTATCCCAGAACTCCATATTTTCATTTAATCAGGTAGCTTAGGATTTTCTATACCAATTTTGTATCAACATTGTTAAGAAGGTCACCATGACCGAATTGTACATAATATGCCAATATGAAGATGAATCGATCATAGATTTGATCACTCTCAGGGGATCCCGATCAACCAAATCACATTCCAATTACCTCAGACAGAGTTGATAAAGTTGATAACTAGAGCTTATGATAGACACATCTCTCCAACTCTCTAATTTTAAACCTTCTACGTGTTTGACGAGGCGTTCACCATGGCCTCAAAACTTTAAATCCATGTCATTGAAGAGAATAAGATATAATTGCATAACAAAAATGTTTTGTTTACATCAAATAATACCTCTTCTTCTTCCAAATCACAACATAATTATTCTAAAGCAAAAGGATCTACCAACGGAATAGTTTTGAAATCTGGCCCATCTCATCCATCCAACCAATCAAAACCTTCTTCCAACCTTTCTCTTGTTCAGATTTTTGTTCAAGTGGGAGAAACGAAAATATACTCCCATAGGAGAACCCTACTCTTCAGTTTTAGAAAAACTTCTAAAATATAGATAAATCACTCTTCCACCCATCAAACCACATACTGGTTTTGACCCTTCTCATCCTGTGCCTACATGGTACAAAGAAAATTATTACTGCAACTATCATCGCATTAGAGGTCATAATGACGATAATTGTATAACTTTCAAAAACATCATCCAAGAAATGTTAGATAATGGAGATCTCGTCTTGGATAACCCTAACGCACTAGCTAATCAAAACATTTACATCTTTAAGAATCCATTCCCAAATCACACCTCATCATCTAACCAAACCAAAGAAACTTTGACTAGTGACAGTAATGTTCGTGAGGTTCATGTCATTTTTGACATCATACCAGCTCCTTCTACTCAATTTCCTCCCATTCCATCTATCAAGGAGATTCTTGCACGAGATCCTTCATCCATGGAGGGACCTGTTTCATCTATCCTCTAACCCACAGAGGAGTCTCCCTTATCTTCTCCTCCACCCACGGAGGAGTCCACCATATCTACCGATGCATTTTCCCCACTCACCTCTCAACCTGACGAACAACTTGCAATACTTACTCTTCTACCCATAGGAGAGTCATGTTTACCTTATTCTTCACCAAAAGAAGAACCTACCTCATCCAACTTGCCTTCTCCCCTACCCACAAGGGATCCATTAGTAGTGTCCCTTCCTATTGGTGATAATTCTCCACTAGCTTTCAAGGATCATGTTGATCTTTTCTCATCTCTTCTACCCACAGTTCTGAAGCTAACCATTTTCTTGTCTCATGGACATTCTCTACAAGGATTACTACCAAATCAACATCATCCTCCCCTACATCGGTGTCATTCTCACATTTGGATGAATGCTTGGATTATGTTGATAATTCCATGCTTTGGGGATGCCTTCGATTGCCTATCTCAACTCAAATGCAAATGTTGTCCACTGACACTTCCACAATCTATCCAAAGGTGTTTCAAACAACCAAACCCACCATGCCCATGCCATCTGCAGCTACCCCTTCTTCATCACCCTCACCCATACCTAAACCCTTACCATCAAATGACATTTTTCCTATTCCTAAATCCCTACCTAAACCTATATTTTCCTCTCGTGTCTAGACCCATTACCACATTGGTAGTCATGTCGACATCAAGCCTAGTCTATCCCCATGTCAAAATGGATTTAGCCACGTCCTCACAAGTCATCATAAATATTATTCCCCCACCTAAGAGAAATACCTAACCTCTTAGGCCATATACATCGACTCCACCCACTACCCTCTTTCACCTTCCCCACTTCCATCTATCCTAGGTCTATACCCATCAACCTTGGTCAATAAACCTCCTACCCAAGGTAAAAAAAAAGACACATAATCCCATCTCCTCATGATCCTCTGCTCCACCTAAATTACCTACACATCCTACACCTTTTCCATTACCTACATCCTTTCTACCTCCTATAATTACACCACTTCTTGTATCCCCATCATTACCCATGTCATTCCCTTCTCCGCAATCAGTCCCCTTCCACATTGTCTCTTACCACCACCTTCACCGCACCTCCATTATCACCTTGGATAACCCATCCCCTTTTTCATCTTCCTTCCCTTATACATCACGCACTCTATCTTCACCTTTACCTATGAAGGTGTAACCAAATCCCAAAACCCCATTACCTTCCAAAGAGGTAGTTAAACCTACAATGCATCCAACAACTAGTTCACCTACTACACCTTTACCCAAGAAGGTGCGACCCAAACCCAAAACCATACTATCTACCAAATAAGTAGTCAAACTCGCTCAACCTCTAATTACACCTCAAGTGATGCCTATCCCACCAAACTCACCCACACTTCCATCCAAACCCACACTTACTTCACATTGTGATCCATTGGTAGGGTCTTACGCCAACATCTTATCTAACCTTTTGGAAACCTCTATCATCACATTGCCACCACTTAGACCTTATGACCCACTCAAACCTAAACCAGAAGGGTTTGATGATACAAAAATTTTCACTTACCATCGTGTGTTAGGGCATGATGTGGAAAACTGTAAGGCTCTTAAGACTATTCTTCTCCAACTATGTCCTCTCGAATAAAACTTGGATGATGATCTTTTAGATGAGGACCCTATTCCACATGCACCTATTACCACATAACCTCATCCAATACCTATTCAGTGACCTCCATCCCCACCTCCACAACCCTTTTATCCTCCTCCAACATTTGAGATCAATATGGTTCGTATTTGAGAGCTATCCAAACCTCCACTAAAATTCTAATGTGCCACATTACTTTCACAAAACCATTATATTCCCTCACCATAGTTTTTCCCATCCTATCACTACACCTTTCATGACTCACCTTCTCCTTCACTATAGATAAATATGGTTCAATTTTCCACTCGATACTAGAAGGAAAAAGGAAAGGAGAAAACAAATACCTCATCTACTACTCCTTTACCCAACATTCCATCTGCACCTGCACCCAAAATCACTATCTATGGACCCACATACCCTATTTCTAATGGGGTTTCCTATCGTATAATTCTTGAACAATTACACCAATATACTCTCAAAATGTCTTTTTACGACCTCTTCCAAACCTCTGAGTCTCATTTTTAGGCCCTCATTGAGGTCCTACAATCTATTTCTAGGTTATACCTAGTTACCCTACGCCTATTTCATCCATTATCACTCCTCACTACATTTCCTCTCTCACCACTTCACCCCCTTCCTCTGCTCCTACTATCACTCATCAAGTATCCGCTCTTAGTTTCTCTGATGATGAGATTATACCTCTCTAATCGGATGATATTCACTCTACCCTATTCATTTCTGTCTACATTGATAATATACACGTTTGATGTGTTATGATCGATGGAGGTGCCAGTTTCAACATTATTTCCTCCCATAAGTATCAACAAATGTGCATCCCTTCTAATTACATGCACAATAACCTAATTATGTTACATTTATTTAGTGATGCGATAACTTCCACCCTTGGCACTATCATTTTCCACATCCGCGTGGCTATTATTGAATTATTTTTTCTTAGAGGGGGAATTCCAATACAACCTGCTACTTGGCCGACCCTAGATTCGTGTTATGGGTTGTGTTCCTTCAACCTAATACCCTTGTTTAAAATTTGAAAGTAAAGGACACAAATACACCATCTTGGCTGATCCTTTACCATTTAAAACTTGTAACATGCTCTACTGACATAATGATGTCCTTATACCAGTTAAGGAATATACCATCACTACAAGTTCTTCTTCAGTCGCTACCTCATCCACCACTTCTACCGCTACATCTTCCACAACTAACTCCTTTGTTCCCATTGTTACCGCAGCTTCTGCAGATGACCCATCTACTTCTCAAACATCCAATGCTTCTTCTTCCTAGTTGTCCAGTGATTCATCCATTCCCACTACCCACATACCAACTATTGATCCCTTAGAAGGTGTTTTTTAATGCCTCACTCTTGGGGACTACAAAACATTCCTTACTCCTCAATAGTATGGTAACCTTTACCAAGATCATCCCGCTTATGATCACCGCATAGGAAAAATTTTCCCCTACGGTCCTCCCCATCTTCACACCAAATAAACATATGGGGGACTTCATGCTTCTACCTACTCGCTTGAGTCACCTTACCAAACATGACCATTTTCCTCGACCTTCAATATCTCACCAACCACCACTTTTCCCACACCTTCCTCCATTTGTTATAGTAGATCAACACAAAATTGCTTTCATCACTCCTTGGGGACCTTCTACTATCATTTCATTCCCTTTGGCCTTAAAAACATTAGTGCTACATATTAGCGGGATATGAATTATATCTTTCATGACATCATGCATATCATATTGGAATATTACGTTGAAAATATTCTTGCCAAATCCAAACATCAAGCTGAACACCTTACATTCCTTAAGGTTTTCTCTGACCATCTCATCAAATATTGCATTCACCTTCAACCTAAGAAATGTTTTTCACTATTCTCTCGGAAAACTCCTTGGTTTTATCATTTCTTTGTGTGGCATTGAAGTTGATCTCACTAAAATCAAGACTATTCTCAAGATGCCTCCACCTACTGACATTCATCAAATTTTTAGTTTTCGAGGAAAATTGCAATTTATTCATCACTTTATTTCTAAGCTTTTAGACAATTGCCATCTATTTCATCATCTTCTCAAAAGGATGTCTCATTCAAATGTGATGATGAATTCCAAAATCCTTCGATGCCTTAAAATAATACCTCCAACAACAACTTGTGCTCATTCCACCTAAGGATTACAAACCATTTTACCTTTACATTTATTCCACTTGATCATTCCATGGGTGCCATGCTCACTCATCACGACGAGTGACATGGGGAGCAAGAGGTTTATTATATAATTTTTATGATTTTAGACTACAAGACTAGATATACTCATGTTGAAAAACTTTTCCTAGTCTTTTTCGCCACTAAAATTTTCCATTACCTACTCAACCACAAAACCTTCATTGTCACCAATATTGACCCCTTACATTACATGTATGCTAAGCCTTACCAACATCAATGTGTTGCACATTGGCTCATGCTTCTTGCAGACCTAGATCTTGAATTCATCCATCAAAATTCTATCAAAGGACAAACCATTACTTGACCAACTTGCAGACACACCTCTCTCTAGAAACCAATCTTCTAACTTCAAATTCCCTGATGAATCTATTGCTACCATCTCCTGGATGATACCCTTTACCGAGATGAACTTATTCTTCAATGGTTCTAAATGTCGGCATGGGGGTGGTGCAGGGCGTTATCCCCATTCTTATTAATGGTGATCCTATACCATTAGCTTTCAAACTATATTTTGATTGTAATAAAAATATCACCGAATATGAAGCACATGTATTAGGTCTTCAAACCATCATATCCTTAGATGTTAAATCAATTAATATCTTTGGTGACTCTCAACTAGTTGTGAACCAAGTCAACAGTATATACCAAAGTGTCATAGTGAGATACTTCAAAAGTATAAACATCATGTTGACATGATTTTAACTACCTTTGACCATTATAAACTTCAAACCACCCCACGTTTCACTAACAAATTCTTGAACACCGTGGCCTGTCTCGCTTCTCAAATACCCACTTTTCCTCCGAATCAAAAATATTTTTCACACTACAAAGGTTATAATCACCTTCTTATCTATTCTAACATGTTAAATTTGTAGGAAACATTAACCGACCCACCCGACATTTGGTATAAAAACTTTTTGACTACCTTTCCCTTTCAATTCTACCTCTAGATCTTACTCACAATGGACAATGAGCCTTCCTCAAAAGTGTCTCTTACTATGTCATCATGGGTGGTCTTCTCTATAAATGTGGCTTTGACGGTATCCTCTTACAATGCCTTACAAGTTCTGAAATCCCATACACCATCAAGGAAGTTCACAACAGGATTTGTAGAGGTCATTTCAGTGGCTTCATTGTTACTAAGCACATCCTTCACCTCAGCTATTACTAGCCAACCCTAAACCAAGACTATTGTGACTATGTCAAACATTGTGTGAAATGTCAACAACATGTTAATCTTCATCACACCCCTAGTCACGCCTTACAGGTCACACGAGACCTTTGGCCTTTCTCTCAATGGGGTTTGGATATTTTCAGAGAGATTAACCCTCATTCTTCCCAACGTCATTAATGAATTATTACCGCTACCAAATATTACACTAAATGGATGGAATTCATACTATTACGAAATAAGGGATAAAATATATGGAATAATCCCTCACGTAACCGCATGACAGAGAAACTAATATGTAGAAAATATTACGGATCTCAAATAAAAGTGCGAATAAAATAACACAACACAAAGAGACAATATTTAATGTGTTTCACCCTATTTGGGCTACGTCCATCAAGAATCACTTTCTCATATTTTATTACAAGCCATCGCTCTCTTAATACAATACCTAGATCTGTTAGGAGCTATGCTCAACAAACTCTCTGAGAATTCACACCCGAATTCAAAGCACATCTGCAATGTTTTTCATACTTCTATCATATGCATAAAACCATATAAATAGACAAGCTGCTTAAGTAGTTTTACAAAACCGTGGGTATCAAAAGCATGGGTAAAAGCTGTCCCATAAAACTATGGGTCAAAATCCCACCCATATGAGAAAATCACATTTCTGATATATCGAGCATGTTTTAAGGCCCAAAACAATTTTTTTTAGGGTTGCGCCTAAACCACCTGGTAGAGACAACGTGGAAAGTGTACAGTACTCTTAGTGTACAATCTTCAACACTTTCACACATGAAAACAAGCTCCACAACCTAACACATACCTCTCATTTCTATAAAATAAGACAAAATATGTGAATTCATCAACCATCACATCATTTGTTTCTTTGGTGTTTCTCATCGCGTCATCACTAATAACAGAAAATAATTCAAAAACAAAACCCTATGGAAACTTTGTTATGAATTTTTCATTCAACTCGAGTTTTCTTCACCTTATTATCCTCAAAAAAATGGCCAAGCTGAATTGACTAACAATACTCTAAACAAAATCCTTATGAAAGTGGTTGAGTATACTAGTAAGGATTGGCACACGCACATTCATTTTTCCTTATGGGCTTATTACATGAGTATTCACACCTCAAATGCTACTAAACCTTTCTCTTTGGTCTATGGTACATTCGTTTTCTTTCCTCTCGAAGTCCAAATTCCATCTCTTCATATCTCACTCAAATATATGTTGAACGATGATAGTTTTCACTAAGACCGTTTGGCACATCTTGAGTTATTAGATGAACGTTTCCTAGATGCTCTTGATCACCTTCAAATCTACCAAAACATATCAAATGTGCCTATGATAATTTTTTCCAAGAACGACCTTCAAGGTCTATGACCTGGTCCTAAAGTAAATTCAACATGTAACAAAAATGGATAAAAGTAAACGGGAAAATTTTCTCCTAATTGGCTTGAACCCTACATTGTCACTCATACCTATAGATCAGGTGCTTATCATTTATCCTCTCTCGATGGGTAAATATGAACCTAATCCCCTCAATGCATTACACCTTTAACCATTCCACTTTGGAATTAAGTCCTATATCACCTTCTATATATTAAATTCTTGTCCCTTGAGCAACCTTCACCTTCCACTTACCTATTTTAAGGATCAATGACTAAACAATAATCATGTGATTATTTTTCACCTTTTAGCCTTATCTTCAATATGATAACCATAGCTCTACTCATGGCACGATTCCCATAGATACTTTTCATCCTTTCGGGATGGAATCCCATGGTCGTTCGTCACTTAAAACCTTTATTTTATAGCTAAACTCTACGTTTTATGGTTTTCCTTCATAAAATAATCCTATACTCCTTTATAGTCTTGTTCATGACCTAAAATTCCAAAAAGCAAAGTTCAAAAGTAATATATGGTACTTTCAAATTCAACTCCTTGAGTTAAACATCGCACACAGATGAATCCCTTAAAAAGGACATCTATCTTTCTATCTTTCTTTATAAATAGAATGTTCCCTCGAAGGAAAGATATACAAAGATAGCTATATTGTATGTAGTCTATCCAAAAAGAAGACTATTTTCTACAAAATAAAAATAAAATATTCAAAGCTTCCCACATCAATCAGCTTCACGAAGACCTCAAGTAGTCATTCTATTTATCCCATATAGACTTCCCACATCGATCAATCTATAAAACAAAAGCAAAAAGAAAATACAAAAATAAAGAGAATTACAACATTTTTGTCATGGATTTGCCTATTTCAGTTTTGGGTATCTTGCAGAAGAGGCATGTTGTCTCGCAACAAGGTTACGCTAAATAGTCCATTTCACCTCATCTTCCTTTCTTTCTCATCTTCTATCTACTCAAGGGACATGCCACAAATGTGACATTTTGTGATCATGTAACTTCTTTCACCCTTATAATGGTCAATAATGCACTTCCTTTAGGGGTTTAAGTTCATCAACCCATCCTCGTATGCTCATTAAGGTTATTGCCACTACTGGAGCATTCCACCACTTTTACCGTTCATCTCTTTTCTTACTTAATTATTCTTCTATGCAGAACTAGAACTTCGACACCTACATTATGGTATTTCTTCTCCTTCAACCATGCCTATTCAACATAAATTCAACCATTCCTAAAACAACCTACACTCAACCATGCCTCAATGACCTAAACTCAATCATGCCTAAAACCTACTGACCCATTCATCTACCCCATCATATTCTTCCCTATCTTATGGGAGAACTACATTAGCATGAGGCCCCTTTTCATTGG
Source organism: Taxus wallichiana var. yunnanensis (assembly GCA_018340775.1). Taxonomy (NCBI): domain Eukaryota; kingdom Viridiplantae; phylum Streptophyta; class Pinopsida; order Cupressales; family Taxaceae; genus Taxus; species Taxus wallichiana. The sequence continues at coordinate 741,985,292 of CM031238.1, read as the reverse complement.
GGCTATGTAGGCAGCACTCCTAGGGCATGGGGCCCTTGGAGGTTAGCTCAACCAATTTTACCCCTAACCATTTTTCACCCTTTACATTCACATTCTAACCTAGTTAGTTTCCATTTACACAATAACTTGGAGATTAATATATCACAAAATCATACATTGTTTCATCATACCTACCATTTTATAACCTCAACCATATCATACATCAATCATTTAACATTTCCATGATATCAATTACTTGGAAATTTAAACACAACATACATACAACACATCATTTCCATAAAATCAGTAACTTGGAAATTTTCAAACTCCATCATGCCTACACCTAGACTCAACCATGCCTACACCTGACTCCACCATGCCTATACTTGACTCAACCATGCCTACACCTAACTCAACCATGCCTAAATGACCTAGACTCAACCATGCCTAACTCACCTAGTTTCCATAATATAACAATAACAATGGAAATGAAAACCAAGAACATAATCATTCCAAATCATCATCAAATATATAAAGGAAGTATCTATGTATCAATACATATGTACACATGGATAAATAATATAAGTATATCAAAAACTCTCATGTATAATCTCTCCTTACCCGACACACTTTTCACCTTACTCATGTTTAAACCCAACCTTACAACTCAACCTAATGACCTTATTACCTACAACCCAACCTCACAATCAGTTGGGGCATGTTTTCACCCCTAACATGGCCTTACCTATGGCCTTGCCTAAATCACCCAACCCAACCTCACCCATTGTGACACTCGAATTCACTTACTTGTTATACCTTTCAATGATGCTACTTATGTTGTTCAACCTCATGACCTTACCTTGTCTTATGTCATGTTGTTTATCCCAACCTAACCTTTGGTGCCCTAGAAAAAACCTATTTCCCATTCTTGCACCTTTCCTAGTTGTGTTTTAGGACCGTATCCTATACCTTGGATACCTAAACCACTTCAACCTTGTTTGGATAAACCTATCAACCTTTGATGAAGTAGATTTTGTAAGATCTTCAACCTGGTACCATATTGCATTCTATACATGTGCGTGCATTAGAATGCCACTACCTATTACCTGAACCGAAATCACCCTTACCTAAAACCCACCTACCCTTTTTTTCATCATTTACCTATTTATCAAACCACTCACCGACTCTGTTTAACACCTCATTAGTTCTGGTTTGAGGGTGATCACCTCCACCCATACTTGGGGTAACCTAACCTTCACTCATACCCAAGAGAACAAACTCTTGTTTTTGTTAGCATCGCTTATCAATACAAGCTACCCGATAATAAGGGGAAAATTTAGACACCGAATTTGGGTCACACTCCCCTTTTCCCCTTTAATAAACTATCATAACATATTCACTTAACCATGATCCCTTACCCCACATTCATATTAATTTAATTACTTACAATCAAATTAATGTTCATCCTCACATTATTAATTAACTTAATTAATTTAATTAAGTTAATTTACACCTCACCTAGCCACATCACCTAGACACCTCACCATGGACTTATTCCTAGCCTATTAATTAACTAAGATTGAGTCTCTACTTATCTTAAACAATTGGGACTCTTCCAAACCCTAAAATTAAAGTCCTATTCCTTCTCTAACAACACTCCCACTTATATAAGTGCACACCCTCACTTGAGACCCATATTAGCAATCAAGATCACGCCAAACATAGTAAAGATTAGGATTTTTTTCAACTATGACTAATTCACCCTAACCAATGTTGGTTTATCCTCACCGATGTCAATCACCTAAACCGCCATCAATTCCTTTATCTATAATTTTACAACTCTTTACACAGGTTGGTCATTTAGTTTTCTGGAATTCTATTGCAATCAAGTGTGAGTATTAAATCCATTCTTGCATTAAAATGACGACGACACACCACCAGATTGTAGTAAAAGAAACAAGTTCTCTTCTAGAGCATTGAGTATCTATAGGAAAACAAAGATTACACTATTGCAGAACTAAAACAACCATCACCTCACCATCACCACCTTTGTTCATGAGATTTTCATAGCAACAAGTAAGTAATGTGGTTTTCATAATTTTTATTACTTTACTATAAATATTATAATTCTTTCAAGATTTCCATTTCTACTATTACTCGGATATCTCCATCTTCCCACCAATCCACCTACCCAAAAATTTAAGTCTTTCCACCTTTCTTAACCTCTTTCTCTCGCATTCTTGAGTCTTCTTAGCCATATTATGAGCCTAACCACACCTTCCTCACTCTCTGTGCAATCACATAGGGGCTAAAAATCCATTTTTATTAATTTATCACCCATTGCCCCTACCGACGTCAGTTTACCTTACCATCATCAATTTCATCCCTATACTGACATCGGTCACCCGACCGATACCGGTCTCTGTGTCATTTTACACCCTCAAACCAGCAAGCCTTCTATTCAACCAAAACCAACCCAGACCTCACCTAATTAGTCCCAGACCTTTACCAGACCTCTAACAAACCTTCCCAGCCTAAAAACCTTTGGTTTCATTAGACTTAGTGATACATTTCATATTTAACATTAAATCTAGCATATTGTTTTGTATTGAGAAACCTAAATCATTGCATTACAATAGGACCTTTTTATTTCAGTTTCCTATTTACATTAAATTAAACAGTGGATTGACAACCTTTCTATGAAGCATCACACTTCTTGAACCTAGCATACGTTAGACAGGTCCCAATGTCATATGCTATTTAATGTTCTTTTATGGTCTAATTTTGTATTTACGATAGTCCTTCCCAAACAAAAAGAGTTCTCTACGATCAGCTTGGATAACACCAAAAACATGCGCATTATACCTTCCACCTTCACTTCATGGTTATTCCTCCTTAACCACTTACCTTCCGCAGGCCCCTAACAGCTACTAAGCACTGAGGTGAGAAGCCTTGTGGCATGCAGAGACAGTACGAAGGTATACATAGAATTAGTCCTCGGGAGGCACGAAGGGTCACATCAAGGCAGGTTGGAGTTAGGAATTAGTAAGTTTTGGGAAAATAGAAAAATATGTGCATAAGGAGTGAATAGAAAAGTGACCAGATACAGATGTGGATAAGCTATGGAGACTTGCAATCCAAGAAAAGGATATTCTAGGGAATCATTATGGTTATCATGAGAGGATAAGGAGTCGAGGTTGTTAAGGATTAGCTAGCACATGCATGCTAAAGGCACTCGATTGAGGGAAACACATGGTGACATTTGGCAGATTCTTAAGTAGTGGTAGAGAAATCATGAGGAGATTCCGTGAGTATTTTGCGGGTTAGATAATATTCCTTTGATGATTTGATATAGAGGATCATTTCTAGAAGAATAGAGGAGGAGGAGAATAAGAAAAGTAGTGTGTAGTGTGTGTAATAGAGAGCTCTATGATGTAAAGAAAGCTTTGTTACTATGAAAATGCCATGGATGGAACTTCTGATGTAATCTTAGCTATCTGCGTTTTCACTTATAAATATAATGAAGCGATTCTGTAACACTCTTATAATGGATCTTGATTTTTTTTTCCCCTTTATGTTCATGTTTGTGTTACTAGTTTTCTCAATGTTGTTTCATTATTGATTCTTATTTCAGTTGATCATGTTAAATTTGTGTTTAGGATACATCAACTAGGAGTAAAATCTTACATCTAAAATCATGTGGACAATTGCATTTATTCTCTGGTTATGCTACATCATTATTTTGATAAAGAAAATTATCATGAAGCTCACATAAAGGAGGGACTCGGCACTGCGTGCACCTCAAGTGAGCTTCGAGGATAAGATTAGATGATATGTCAAAGTACTTGTGATTAGTTTCTTAAATAGGTAGTGATAATAGAGACTACATTTTGGTTGTGTTGTCGAGACCTCTTTTCAAAACCATTTTGAGAATGGTGTGTGATGACAGAGCACTTGACCTTGGACAATGTCAAAGCATGACTTAAAATCATGGAGGATGAGTTTTCTTAGAGATTTAGTACTAGACCTGAGTTTGATACACGTAAATGGGTAGAAGATAATCAGTATCACGATTTGTATGACACCTTCTTCTATTGTTTTCTAATAGAGTTTTATGAATATATTTCGCGCGTATGCATCTAGATCAAGATAGTACTATAGACCTCATGTATGGACCTAAGATGAGTATCAAAGGTTACATGATGTTGATCTGACTTGGACACATGTTGTTGATCATTGGTGGAGTAGAGTGTTGACTAGTTATACCTTGGAATATGTTATTTATATGTATTCTTGTCTAGAGATTACTGAGTTTGAATTCCTAAGGGAGAAAGAGGATCGTTCTTGCATGTTATCCTTTTATCTATAAATATCTTGATCATCACACCAAGTTGGAAGCATTTCCCATGGTGGCTAAGCTTCTTCCGAGTACTAGGTGAGGAATCTAGGGTGGAGAAATATGGCAGACCTTGTGGCTAAAAAGGAGAGGGAAGAGAGACAACTCAAGTATAATTAAGCTCATGAGAAGGATTTATATAGAAAATACGAAGTTATTAGAGTGATGGATTTTCGAGGCGAGACGTTGCGGAAGTAATTGAGGTTCACGCAGAGGACGTGGAGCACAGACGATCATGTCTACCCCATCTTACCAAGTTTAGAAGACAGATCCCTTCAAATTCGATAAGTGTTCATCACTTAGAGAAAGGAGAGATGTCAGTTCACATCTGAATCCACTTGGTGACCAACCCTTGGTGCTTATTTTCCAAATCTAGAGATAAGTATTACTAACCCAATTGGTATTTGTGGAAGTGACTGATTGGCACCAAGGAGGTATAACTTTTCATTTGGTACATCTATGGTTACACAATCATTTCCTGTGTTTAGAGGTATATTTTCTAGAATAACATTTGAGAAATGTATGGGTACAAAAATATTGGGTATCACATCTAGAAGCGATGCGGGACACACATCTAGTAGCGGTGTAATATCATAGATTGTTGGCACACAGTTTAGCATAATAGTGGGGACACAAGGCATGACCACTTCAGGACCCTTGCTAGCTATGGGAGGTGGATCTAGTGGAATATAAACTAGAAAACCTGGCATACCTAGTGGATCTAGAGGATTTAGTGGATCGGGAGGGACAGTGCTAGTGGATCTAGTTGATCGGTGGTGGAGGAAACACGGGGGGTCAAGGTTCTAGATCGGGCGGACACACGGGCCTACCTACCGACTAAAAATTTGTTGAGGATGTTGTAGGGCACATACACAAATGTGATCTGATATGGTGCACGAAGGAGATCACTACCCCGAAATAGAAGGTAAGTCATTTTTCAACAATGTTGCAAGGAAGTGTGCATAGTTGGTACCAGAAGTATGACCCTCACCAAATAGTGGTATATTACAATGTGTTGCGTAATTCCTTCTTATTTGAGTTTCATATTAATGATTTCTTACAAAAGAGCATTAGCGTGCTGAAGGAAATTCAACAAGGTATGGCAGAGAGTGTGTGGGAGTATGAAATGAATTTTAAGACTCTCTTATCAAAATTGTCTTATGATATTCATCCTTCTTAGCATGCTCAGTGGTTTGTTAGAGGGTTGATAACACCTTTTAGGAGAGATATTTCGCACAAGACTTTCATAGACCCATGTGAGGCCTTAGAGGTTTCCCTGTGCACTGAGGTTGTTAGAAGTGTGGATATTGGGGTTATCCATTTTCTTGAAGCTCATATTTATATAATGACAAAGCAACTGGAGAATCTATCTATGAAATCTACGCATGAGACTCGTAGTGGCCTATGGTGCACAAATTGTGAGGTAGAGGGGAATACAAATGATAGTTCTCCTTGGAGATCGGTACATGCCATAAAATTAAACTGTGATATTTTCCACGAGATATCTTGATGTAAGTAGGTTTCCACTCTCGCAGGTGCGATCCATAAGAATGTATCTTGTTATTGCAATATTTTCACCTCTACTACTCATGACACCAAGGATTGTATATTTATTGACTAGATACATGATAATATTGATATTGGTGTGCTTCGACCATCATCACAAATAATTCCAAGGATGAGGGTCGTCACTATGAAGGGCACATGGATGGAGGGGCACATGGAAGATGTTTCCAAGGAGGATTTCGAGGTTGAGGAAACCACGGATGAGGAAGAAGTGATTTCCATCATTGAACTTGTTACAATCAGTGGGTTTATGGAGCACTATAAGCATGAATGTCCTAATCTATTGCAATGCTCTTAGTGTGGGAAGAAGCACACGTATGAGGAATTCCCAAAGCTATTTGAACATATAGCCAAAGAATGGTGGAAGGATAAAGGTGCAAGAATGGTAATCTTGAATAAATCATAATCACAATGGATGTCAAGGGTGGTGCACGAGTCAGAGTTAGAACCTATTCTAGTGACCACGTGAGTTGAGTTTTCTCATGCCAGGGAGATACCAAAGAAAATTTTGTTGGTTACTAGAGAAAAGGTGGTGCATGAGAAGTATCCAAACCCTAATCATCAAAAAGAGTTTTATCAAGATACCATGGATGTAATTCATATCCTACAAGGAGAGGTATAGTGCCTAAAGGAGCAGTCATGGTAGTTAGAGCAGAGGAAAAACATCGAGGCTCCACAGAAGGATCTAGATGAGGTTAGGGAAGTATGTAAAATGTTAAGGTAGGATAATATAGTTCCTTTTCTAGGGGAATGCTTATGGGAAAAGTACTATGCGTCGGAGCGAGCACGAGTGATGAGTCCTGCATGCTAACCTTCCCCTCACACCATTGATTATGATAAGGATATTACCTTGAATGCGGTAGTCGATGGGTGGCTTCTGAGCAATATTCTGATAGACATGGGTGCAAAAGTTAATGTTCTCACTTTAGACACATGGCATAAAATGGGAAGACCCCCATTACAACCATCTTCAAATGTGTTGTATATGGCTAAAAAATAAAGGCAATGCCCATTGGTGTCTTGAAGGATGCTACTATCATTATCTAAGGAGTGAAGTTCACCGGGATTTCTAAGTCTTGGCGCTAGACGAAGTGGACAACTTTCCAACATTACTTGGATACCCCTAGTGTTATAAGAACAATGTTGACCTACGGTTCAATAAGGGGTACATAAGCTTTGAGAACAAGGAAGAACGGGTTATCATCCCCTTAACCGATGGAAATTCAACACCCTATACTGATCCCTTGGGGAGGAAGTTATTGACAGGATCTATGTGTGCTCTATCAGGGACCCTAAGGTGATTAACCCTACGGAAGGAGTTATTCAATTTGAAGATGCTAAATCTATGATTGATACCACTAGTGTAGCATGTGAAAATTGGGTGCACAAAACTTATGAGTTAATTGGCTAGCAATTGAGAGGATCCATTACAAGAGTGACAAGGGCATGCCCACTTAGGCACTGAAAGGGAAGTAGTTACTAAGCTACACTTTGGGTATGGAAACCCTGATGTTTTCCTACGAGCCATGGAATCCCAATGGAGATGTGAAATCGAATGAAGGAGAATACTTGTCTACACTTTGCATGGAACCAAAACACATTGGTGGATGGTGCATTAGGACAATATTCTAGGGTGGCATAAGGTGAGAATTACGTTGTTTATTATATTTTTCAGGAGCAACGTGCTAACTAAATTTTATTTCTATGATGGGAAAGGATCCGCCTCAGATCATATCCAGGAATGTGAGAGGATCTAGATGGAAGGCACAAAGGATTTACCTCCTTCCCTCTGGGTGCACAAGTTTTATTCCACACTACAAGGTTATGCACGTGCATGGTATATTCATTCAAAATTACGTTGTCAAACAGGGAACTCGACAGAATTAACAAATGACTTGATTCAGGCATTTGAATATAAAAGTGCTAAGCCCTTGGAGAAAGAGGCACTGCAAGTTATTAAGTGCCTAACTATGGGAGATAGTTTCATGGAAGAGGATAAAATATTAGAATTATTAGGTGAGCTTGGCTTAGAAGATCACTTTGATGAGGAAGAATCAGAAAAGATGTAGTTTGAGCGTGTTTTCATGGAGAAGGAGAAGGGAAAGATGGTCTATGTGATAGATGGAAAAGAAGTGGAAAACTTAGATGTTAACCATACTCTAGGTACGGACGAAGTAACCGATAGTACTGATGAGCAAGTGTGTGCCTACCATGAACCCCTCAAAATAAAGAAGTTTAACATTGGCTTAGAAATGTAACCTAAGGAGGCTACTATTGGGGACTATTGGACAAAAATGAGGTTTTAAAAATAATTGATCTATTACATGAGTTTCAAGATTTATTTCCGCGTGGGTACCATGAGCTTAAGGGAGTTCACCACTCTTTAGGAGAGATGTGGATCAAGCTAAAGGAAGGAGCGTGACTGATTCAAAAGATACCCTACCGAATGAATTAAAATTTATGCTTCCAGATTCAAGTAGGATATAGACAACATGATCGCATCAGCATCATTGAAAATGTTGAGGAATTTGAACGGATAATCCCCATGGTTATTAGCATTAAAAAGTATGGGAGGATAAGAATGTGTGTTGATTACAAAGATTTGAATGTGGTATGTGTCATTGATCCCTTTCCCACCTCTTTCACCAAAGAAATCCTCGAGGAGTAGGCTGTGTGAGATCTATTCCTTCACGGATGGCTTCTTAGGATATCATAAGGTTAAAATCGCAAAGGAGGACCAAGAAAAATAAATTTCACCACTAAATGGGGAATTTTTCCTACACTATCATGCCCTTTGGACTAAAGAATGTGCCTGTTATGTTTTTGTGCATACTGGTCTAGGAATTTTAGGATTTTATCCATAAGTTCCTTTAGGTCTACCTTGATGATTGGACAGTGTGTGGACTAGTGAAGGACCGTTGTGAAATTTTTTGGTTGATGTTCGAGATATTCGGTAGTTGTGTATATCCTTCAATATCAATAAATGTGTCTATAGTACTCCATTTGGAACCCTATTGGCGCATATCATATGTAAGGAAGGTTTTCTAGTGGACCTTGCCAAAGTTTTCATTATTGTGGGATTGGGGGAGCCTACCAACCAAAGCATAGTGCGCATATTCCTTGGGCATAAGGGGTATTACCTAAAAATTATTAAGGGGTATGCCAAAATCTCGCACCACTAGAGGAATTGTTAAAGCACTAATGTATATTTCATTTGGGAGAGGCACAACAGATGTGGCATTTGATGCATTAAAGAATAAGCTTATCACTACGCCCATATTACGCTTTCCTTCTTGGGATGAGCCATTCCATGTACATGTTGATGCTTCAAGAACGGCTATTGGGACAATCTTAGGACAACCTAGAGAAGGAATTTTTGACCACCCCTTGTGTTTTGTTAGCGAAAGTTGACACCAGAGAGAATAACTATACTAATACTTTGAGCGTGAAGCACTATTAATGATCTATGTGTTGGAAAAATTTAGGTAAAACATTTAATATTCTACACGGACCACATGGCATTGAAGTACTTGGTGAACATTATTTTTTTACAAGGGCACATATGTCGGTGGGTCCTCTTGTTTCAAGAGTTGAATTTACAGTTGTTGTGAAACTAGGAAAGAGTAACTTAGGGCCTGACCATTTATCAAGGATTGACTCAAGAGAGGATGTGCAGAGCACTGAGGATACAATGCTAGACGCACAACTTTTTAGATTGTTATGCACACCCTCTAACTTAGAAGGTATTGTTTTGTTTCTCAAAATGGGTGTGGCACTAGAGGGAATAAAGACCTTGGAAAGGAAGCAGTTAGCCATACGTGTTGCACCCTACATGCTAATTAGTGGAGACTTATACAAGCTAGGTTGTGATGAGGTTTTGTTATGATGTGTGTTAGAACATGAGCGCATTACAGTCATGGAGGAAGTGAAGGTGGGATTGCAAAATGACAATATGCAGGGGATTGCAAATGCGTGCAACATTCTACTAGTAGGGATTTGGTGGGAAATCATTTACCAAGATTGTATCAAGTTTTGCAAGGCCTGTTACCATTTCCAGCGCCTTGGAAAACCAGGAAGAAGGGATGAGATGCCCTTAAGACCAATCACTATTGCAGAACCATTTGAGAAGTGGGTCATTGATTTTTTATGACTACTTTCACCTGTCACGCGAAGGACCAGTTCATGATATATCATCACTTGCACTTACTACTTAACAAGATGGGTAGATGCAACACCTACAAAGGATTACACAACAACCACAATGGCAAGGTTCCTGTGGGAAAACATACTCAACAAGTATGGGTGCCCTTTAAGCCTAACTAGTGACAGAGGCACACACTTTTTGAATGAGATGGTTAGGATTTTATTAGCAGAGTTCATGGTGGCCCATCACAAGACCACCCCATATCACCCCCAAGATAATGGAACCACTGAGGAATTTAACAAGATACTGAGTCACATGTTGACAAGAATTTTTGATGTGGGAAGACATGATTGGGATGACAAAGTCTTAGTAGTACTTTGGGTGTATAGGACTACCTACAAGAGATTGAAAAATTCCTCACCATTCCAATTGGTGTTTGGCATGGAAGTTTTTTTACCAATAGAGTTTATGTTACCATCCTGCGTATTGCATGAGCAGGAGGATTAGCTGATGAGCAAGAACTATAGGAGTGCATGGAGAAGTTAATTCAATTGGACGAAAGGTGATCACTCACTAGGTGGAGTCATAAGATTGAAAAGGTGTGAAAAAAGTGTGGCATGATTTCCATATTAAAAATAAACAATTCAAGGTTGGGTGGATGGTCTTGCTTTATGACTCCAAATTTATACGCCATCCTAGGAAACTGAAATTTCATTGGTTAGGACCATATATCATCTTGTAAATCCTTGATTCAAGAACATTCTAGTTACAAGCCTAGATGGGATGAGGTTACCAAGTTACTTCAATGTGAGTAGGCTAAATCCCTACTATGAATAAGGCTTTTGTTTAAACTGAAATAAGGTAGCTTTGCCAATTAGTTTAGATTTCTATCGTGTGCTCATTTCCTTTGTCATCATTTTCAACTTTGTTTTGCATGTTGGTGTGTCGTAGCTAATTACATTATAAGAGATTCTATGTGTAGGGGATCGCGCATACATTTTTGGTAGGGTGAGGTAGCAGCTATATTGAACATTGAGGCCAAAATGTTGGGAAAAAATAGCGCTAAGGAAGAAGAACGAGCGGTGAGATGGCAAGGGTGCATGGATGGAAAAGGTGCATAAATTTCGTGTAGTTATGAAGGTGGGTTAAAATAACATTAAGACCACAAGAAGGGAAGGATCGTGTGGTATGACATGAGGTAGGTAGTATTATATGTAACTACTTAGTAGACGGCGCAAAGGTTATGTACTTTGGCACACAGATATGCGCAAAGGTCTATGGCATCTAAGTGGTATTGGAGCACCTAGAGGTTATAGCTACAAAGTGCGAGAGGAAGTTGTGGAAGTTTCCTTAAGTAGAGAAAAGTGTTTTATAAAATAATTGACACTAGGACACGTGGTCGAGGAACTCTAAGGAATCGATAAAGTATAAAAGGAGATAAGGATAGTCATTTCGACTACCTTTCCTTAAATAATTTATTTTGTGCTCCCGAGCTCAAAGTGTGATGAGGGTTTTTCAAAGAAGAGCAATGTAAAGTACTATCACAAACTAATGGACTTGTGCAAAGCTATAATACAATCTATAACATAACATGGAGGGAATAATACAAAGAGAGCATAAAGGAGGTTGTGTTATCCAAAATAAGCCCCTTGCTTATTTATTTGGCTAACTCCCTTCATTCCTCCCTCCTGTGTGCCTCAGTCATGAATTTTTACTTTTTAGGCTCTCAAAATGTTTTGGAAATGGCACCATTGGATAGAGCTCCTTCTCAACTTTCCAGAAAGGTAAAGTTTTCCTCCTAACTCCATGTATTTTTGAAGTTATGGCTTAGCGGAGTTTTTGTGGGAAATTTTCCCATGGAAAACCCGAGCCAATGGGAGGAGGCCACGTGTCCTCGGAAGGGCGGAGGCGGAGGTAAACTTGAAATTTTTACCAAGTGTTTGGCGGGGTTCAAAGAGGAAGTTTTCACCCCAAGGCCTGCCGGCCAATCATATCGCACCACATGTCATCGCGGCGTCGGGGGTCGGAGGTGCGAGAAGATTTTTCCTTTTCACCCAAGTGTGGAAGATTTAGAAAAGAAATTCTGCCCCACAAAACCCAATCCAATAGAATCATGCCACATGTCCCAGGGAATGTCGGAGCTTCGGCCATAGGGGAGAAGTTGGGGAATTTTCCCAAAGGTTAGCGCAAAGATAATTTTAGCCCTAAGGCCCACCAACCAATTAAAAGAAGCCACGTGGCACTGAACTAGCAGAGTGCGGGGGAGAGTTGTGAAATTTTCCCAAAATAAAAATCAGAGGAAAAAATTAAAGGAAAGCCCTTTGAAGGCCCGAGCTAATAAAATCATGCCGCGTGTCCATGTGGTGGCAAAAAGGAGAAGGCAGGGCCGCAGAGGAAAATGAGCATGAAATTCCCACCACCAATAGGATCATACCACATGTCTAGTTCAGGGAAGGTGGTAAAAAGTGACCGAAAGGTTGAGGGGAAGGGTCCGTAACCAATCATAGCATGACACGTGTCCTCGGGTCATCCAACCGGTGGAGAATTTTTGGAAAAATTTTCAAAGGCCGAAACGATGGAAAATGAAGCGGGGAGAAACGCATCCAATCAAAACATGCCATGTGGCATAAGAGTAGTGGGGCATGGAGATTTTTGAGGAAATTTTCCAAAATGCAAAAAGTGGGAAAATTTCAAATTTTCGGCCCGCCAACCCATTTTGGCCCTGTTTTGCCCTAAATTTTTAGAGGGGCATAACTTTTGATCCATAGCTCGGGTTTTCACATTCTTTATATCAATGGAAATCTGGTGAAATTATCTACATGATTCTGGGCTCAATTTTGTGTTTTGGTGGATTTTGGAGGGAGAAAATTGGAAAATGCCTCTGGCATGTGGAAATCAACAAAATTGACATTTCAACCACCATTTTTAATGAAGTATGGCACGCATTCTCTCCCAGCATGGTTAAAAATGTTAGGGAATGGACTTTTGAGGGTGCCCATGCTATTTTAATACCATTTGGTTGGTGGTTGAAGCATCTTTCATGTTTTCCCATGTTTCTCTCTCCTAAGCTCAAATTTGCATTGTAAAAGCCAAAATGGGCTCATTTTTAATGGGTCAGACATCTTTTCTTGCTCTGCAACTTCTCTTTTCTTCCTCATCAGGAATATTTGTGGAATTTTTACCTTTTCATGCAAATACAACATCCCTTTTGCCTCTTGGTCATTGTAATGCACTGTATTGGACCTGGAATGATAATGTATGCTCTGTGATTAAAATTTTCTCAATCCTTTCATATGTTTATCATTGTTTCCTGATCTTTCATTACATTTTGGAAATTTGTGCATGTTTTGTGCTATATTTTCTTGTGGATTGTGTATGTTTTGCAGTAGCAGGTGTCTACTACTCCTTTGGTGCATCACCTTAATTAGACTAGGTTTATTCTTTGTATCTTCTCAACCCTGTCCCCTTGGAAAAGTTTGATTAAAATATAGGTAAACCCTCTGCAGAATGTTATGCACACTTGAACAAAGGAGTTGAGGAACCAGCCTCTAATCTAGAGATTATTTTCCCACTTTTACAAGTCCCACACTTGGGGAAAAGATTCAATGTTGTGCAATCACACTGGATGTAAAAATGTCAAACTACAAATCTGATAGAACATCTAGAGGGTGCTGCTAATTTTCACTAACAGCTTATGGCACACACGCTGGGACCTTAGAGGTATTCATCTTGATTGTAATAGAATTGATGTGCATTTGTTGCAAGTTTCTTGCTGAAAAGAGCACTTGAATTACACATCCGGAAACTCTAAGGAAGAAGAATCAGCTTGTTTTTGTAGTACATACCTAAAAATCATGAGAAGAATAACCACATGGTCAAGAGTTGGAGAGGAAGAATTATTGTTTGAGTATATACAATTATCTCCAAGAAGAAGATAAAGAGGAAGGATAATTCAAAGGTCTCCATCTCCACCAAACATAACTCTATCAACTCCTCCACCGGTAGACCTTTCATCCAATCAACAAGGGTTCTAAGGTTAATCGAATGGCACAACACAACCCCTATGCCAATTTCATAGAAGCATCCCACTTGCTCTCAATGCACAAAATCCAATCCCGATTGCAGCATTGAAGAACATTCCATACTTTACTAGAGAAATTCAGACCACTCCTCCTGGTAATCATGTCAAAGATATTGCTAATATTTGTGCAATCCATGAGATTGATGAGATGTAAGTTGCTTTGTCAAACTACTGGCATATTCATTCAAAGGGAAGGCTTTACAATGGTTCAGGAGCCTTGCTTCAAGCTCTATCCAAAATTGGAACCAGTTATGTATAGCCCTCCATGAGCAGTTTGGAGAAAAGGGAGATAACTTGTCCCTTTTGGAACAATTGACAACTATCAAGAGAGCTCCCAATGAGCAGCTGACTGACTTCAACTTCAGATTTCAAAGGAATTGGGAGAGAATTCCAATGGCAGTAAGGCCAACAGCAAAAGGTGCTTTTCTATATTACCTTAAAGCTTTAAATTTTGATATTTCTATGTTGATTCAATCCATGGGAGGCACAACTATCCTGCTTTACTTATAGCATTTCCATTAGAGCTGAAAATTGTCTAATTCAAGCTGGTAAGCTAGCTCCTAGGCCTCCAATGCCATTGTATCCAAATTTAGAGAGTCCAAGCACTAGTCAAGTGCCTATTTTAGCTCCTATTCCCACTCCTAGAAATCGAATTCAAGTGAAGCTTCTACTTCATCTTCTAGTGCCCCAAATGAACTTCAAGAAGTCATGAAGCAATTGCAAAATTTAGGTAATGAGCTGGTTACACTCAAAAGGAGCAAGCCCAAAGTTTCAGACCTTCATATCAGTACCAAGCTCACCTATTATTATGATAGAAGTGAGGAAGATCCACATATGCACCTACATATTCAAGGAATGATTCTTCATTTATAAATACATCTAGGGATAGGACATATAGCCATATCAACCTCAAAGACCACCCAATCCAGCTACAAATCAAACTCAAGCAAGGCCTTTAGCCAACAGACCATTTCAGCCTTATAATCCCAATGTTGCATCTACCTCTAAAGCACTAGTGCCAGTACAAAACAACATAGCTCAAGATTATGATTGGTGTTTCCCATGTAATGAACCTCACAACCAGTCTATGTGCTTCAATGGTGCCCTAAATCAAGCATTAATGGTAACAACAACTAGTGTGGAGGGTGAAGGGATTCAAGGAAATAACCAACAACAAGAAACATCCCAGCAACAATCAGCTCCAAATGATACCACGCTTGTAAACTGGTAGGTAGAAGACGTTTTTGGCATAAATCAAACAATCTTTCAAAGTGTTGCACCCAACACAAGGTCAAAAAAGAGAAATTTGGGTGAAAGGAATCCATTAGCTCCAAGTAATCCACAACCTTCTACCACCCCACAAACTGTTGGCAAACAAAATGCAGTTCCAAACATGCAAGGACCACCCAAACCAGCTCCTAGACCAACTCAGATGCCAGTTGTTGATGCTACCCATGTGCAAGGAATGAATGTGCAGCCAAAGGGCAGCAGAGAGATGCCTCATCCCCATTCAACATCATTGATTAGATGAAGAATACAAATGTAAACATATCAATGTGGGAATCACTATCCATCCCAGGACAAAGAGATTTGCTACAAGCTGCCATGAATGACTGGTCAACTTCAAATCAATAGGTCCAAATGTAAGAGAAGGTACTCACAAATGCTGCCCAGCCTGAAGGGAATCATGGAGGATAGCAAGGTAAAATGTTGAAGCCCCCTCCATTCTATGTTTCATTAATCATTGGGGACCAATTAGTACACAATTGCATGATTGATTCCGGGGCAAGTAGTTCAGTAATGCCCAAGAAAATTGCTGATCAGTTGGGGCTCCAATATGAAATCATATCCAAAGGGGTAGTGCAATTGGATGGGACAGCAGTGACAACAGTGGGAGTGATCAAAAACTTGAGTCTTACTTTGCATGCATGCCCCAACATTGTTGTTTTGCAAGATATCTCAGTGATAGACCTTCCACCACTCTTTTCCCTATGTTTGTCAAGGGATTTCACAGCTAAGATTGGAGTTTACTTATCTGTTGATTGGTCACACATGTTGTTCAGAACAAGATATGGAACTAAGGCCACAATCAGATCTGATCCTATTGCAAACTTTCACATTTAGCCTCACACTCCAATCCAAATCAACACCAACTGTTCAGTGTTTGATCAAGAGGATTATCCAAGCACTGATGAAGCTGACACCAAGGTTGGAAGCATCCCAGATTTGACTCTTGATGAATGAGCAAGCAAGGTGTATGATTTTTATCCTTATCAATAAATAGAAGAATCGAGCTAGGAGTCTATTGCATGCATGAAGAAAACCAGCCTATTGCTAGCATCACCAAGCCGGACCACAAGGATGACAATGAGGTATGGCAGTTTTCCTTTGATGGATCAAGGAGTAGACAAGGTGCGGGAGGGGGCTATGCTTGTTTCACCTCAAGGAGTTAAGTATTTTTCAGCTTTTAGGTTTCAGTTTGCATGTTTTAATAACACTTGCTAAATATGAAGCTTTGATACAAGGATTACATTGGTCAATCAAGAGAGGAATAAAGAATTTACAAGTCTTTGGTGATAGTGAGCTGATTTTCAACCAACTTAAGGGGCAGCATGCTGCCAAGAATGATCTGCTCAAGTGCTAGAAAAACAGGTGTGGGACCTCATTGATCATTTTGAGGGCTTTAGCATCAAATCCATTCCTAGAAAAGAGAACCAAGCTGCTGATAGGCTTGCAGCAGTTGGAGCAGCCTTTGATGTTGTTGAAAGCATCAAGAAGGAAAAAGTACAGCTAAACATTCATGTGATTGTAAGGCCTTCAGTGCTAGACAACAATGTAAGTTGGCAAGTGTTTGAAAATGATCAACAAATCATCCATTTCTTGCAAGAAGAGGTTGAGTTCTCAGCTAAAAATTAGGAAAAGTTAGAACAACAGTATGGTGATCAAGTGGTACAGCTGAGAACCAACAAACTACCAAAGGGACTTGTCACTTTGGAGTCCATTTTCAATCCTAATGATCAGTTTAGGAAAGAAAGAAAACATCCAAGTCAAGGGAGAAGATTCAGTGCCCATCTTGGTGGAAGAAGGCAAGTCACTCCAAATTGGTAAAGTGACAACTGAGCAAGAAAGGTATGAGTTCATACAGCTTTGTCATGAATTCCCTGATGTGTTTTCTTGGAGCTATGAAGATTTGAAAGGTTTCAATCCCAAGTTAGCTCAACACACCATTGAACTGGACCCAAGTGCTAAACCCATCAGGCAAAAACAAAGGCCAGTCAATCCACACCTGGAGCCTCTCATGAGAAAAGAATTGAATAAGTTGATAGAGGCAAGTATCATATTTCCTATCAAGCATTCTAGTTGGGTAGCAAATTTGGTTCCAGTTAGAAATAAGAGTGGAGAAATCAGATTGTGTTGACTTCAGAGATTTGAATAGAGCATCTCTCAAAGATCATTACCCACTTCCTTCCATGGAACATATTTTACAAGTTGTTGTTGGCTCTGAGAGGTTTTCATTACTTGATGGCTATTTAGGGTACAATCAAATTATGGTGAAGGAAGAGGATCATTTCAAGACAGCCTTCACAACCAAATGGGGGACTTATGCATATAGAAAGATGCCATTTGGCCTGTCCAACACTGGAGCTACATTCCAAAGGGCAATGGACATGGCATTCAAGGATTTGATTAACAAAATGGTGCTGATATATCTAGATGATATTACTATTTTTTCAAAAATACAAGAGACCATCTCTTTCATTTGAGACAAGTGTTCCAAAGGTGCGAAGATTTGGAGTATCCTTGAATCCTAGAAAGTGTATTTTTATAGCTCATGAAGGAAAGGTCCTTGCCCAAATTGTCTCCAAAGAAGGATTATCAATTGATCCAGAGAGATTTGAATCCATAAGAGCACTACCATTTCCGAGCCACAAGAAAGCCCTTCAAAGTTTCTTGGGAAGGATAAATTTTGTTCAAGTTTTGTCCCAAATTTTGCAGCCCTAGTCAAGCCTATCACCAAGATGCTAAAGAAAAGCATAGCTTTCAAATGGACAGAAGAAGGAAAGGCAATTTTTGAAGCAATCAAAGAGGCCATCTCACAAGCTCCAACTCTCATTAACCCAGATTTCTCCAAGGATTTCATCCTCTATACATTTGAGGTGATGATACTATTTCGTAATTTTGGTATAGCGAGAACAAAGATAATGATGAGTAGCCAATTTATTTCTTCACCAAATCCTAGAGGACTATGAGGTGAGATACTCCTTCATTGAGAAGCATGTCTTAGCAGTGATTAGAAGCTTGAACAAATTTAAGCATCTAGTTTCAAACAACAAGGTTCAATTGTTGGTTTCTCATGTGGAGTTAAAGACTTCCTCCTCAACAAAGACCTAAATGAAAAGAGAGCAGGGTGGATTACTCGTGTCATGGAATATGACATTGAGATAAAATTCACCAAGTTTGTTAGAGGAAAAGGATTGTGTGAGTAGCTGGTCTTAAACAAGCAAATGGAAGCATGCAATGAGAAAGAGGCTATTTTGGCATTGCAAGACAACCACGAACAAGGAAGCACTCAAGAAGAAAATAATGGTGTCCCCACTCCTTGCTGGACCCAAGACATAATACACTTCTTAAACATAGGCATATGCCCTCCGAGATGAATAAAACCAAAAGGAGACACTTCAGATTGCGAGGTTGTCCCATATGCCCTTTTTGATGGTGTTTTATTCAAAAGGGGTGTGAATGGAGTGCTTCGAGATGCATTGGTACAAATCATATTCACACGAGTATTGGAAGAGTTCCATGGTGGATCATCCGGTGGTCATTTTTCACCAAGAGTGACAGCTCTCAAGATCATGAGGGTTGGCTATTATTGGCCCAAGATTTTCAAAGGATCAAGTATACATGGATCAAGAGGTGCAAGAGTTGTGCATTCTTCACAGGTAAGGAGAGACTAGCCGCCCTTCCATTGCATCCAATTTCAGTTGACCAGCCATTCATGCAATGGGGTTTTGACTTCATTAGATTCATTAACCCAAATTCAAGCCAAGGACACAAGTGGATTCTAACAACAACAGATTACTTCACCAAGTGGACTGAGGCGGTGGCACTCAAGGAAGCAAATGAATCTAGCATCCTAGACTTCTATGAAGGGATAGCAACTAGATTTGGCATACCTGCTACAATAATATCAGATAATGCATTGGCATTCATTGGATCCAAGGTAACTGAATGGGTTGTCAAGAATGGGATCTACCTAAGCACTTCATCAAATTATTATCCTCAGGGTAATGGCCAAGCTGAATCTACAAACAAGAACTTGTTAAGGATCATCAAGAGGAATCTTGATGAAAATCAAAGGTCTTGGCATACTAAATTGAAATCAGCCTTGTGGGCTGATAGGATAACCCCCAAGAGATCTACAGGTAATTCTCCATTCAAGCTTGTTTATGGAAGAGAGGCAATTTTTCCCATGTCACTTGAGTTTCCAACGTTGGAACTCATGAAACAATTGGATTTGTTGGAGTTTGGACCCATGGAGGTTAGGTATGCAAAATTGATGGAGCTCCAAGAAATCAAAAATTAGGCATCCCAAGCAATGGAGAAGGATCAATATTTGATCAAGAAGACCTTTGATAGAAAGGCCAAGGATAGATCTTTCCAAGTTGGAGATCTAGTGTTAAAATGGGATGCAGATAGAGCAAAACCAAGGAGGCATTCAAAATTTGATGCCATTTGGAGTGGCCCCTACATGGTCACAAAGTGTAAGGACAACAATTCCTTCCAATTGTCTACATTGGATGGTGAAGAATTATAGATTCCAGTCAATGGAATCCATCTAAAGCACTCCTACTAGAGGAAAACTTTCCACCTTGTACATATTAGCTTAGGTTTTCATTCCTCTAAGTGCTTATGCACATTGTTTTATTGTAGTTTATCTTTGTTTTCCCTAAGTGCTTTAGCACAAGCTTGCTATTCCAGGAAATGTATTTTGTAGGCCTTTCCCCAATCAAGTGGTGTTCTTCCCTCCATCTTCCTACTTGCATTGTTCTTATCAGTTGGGGTACGAAGTAGAGAATTTGGTGACTCCATGCCCAATGGATTGCTTCAGTAACCTCGGAACTTCATCCAAAGAGGCGAGATGACCCCTTTGAGTCACCAAAATTGTTATCCAAAATAAGCCCCTTGCTTATTTATTTGGATAACTCCCTTCACTCCTCCCTCATGTGTGCCTCAGTCATGATTTTTCACTTTTCAAGCTCTCAAAATGTTCTAGAAATGGCACCATTGGATAGAGATCCTTCTCAGCTTTCTAGAAAGGTAAAGTTTTCCTCCTAACTCCATGTATTTTTGAAGTTATGGCTAGGCGGAGTTTTTGTGGGAAATTTTCCCATGGAAAACCTGAGCCAATGGGAGGAGGCCACGTGTCCTCGAAAGGGCGAGAGGCGGAGGTAAACTTGAAATTTTTACCAAGTGTTTGGCGGGGTTCAAAGAGGAAGTTTTCGCCCCAAGGCCCACCGGCCAATCGAGATCGCACCACGTCTCACCGCGCCGTCGGGGTCGGAGGTGTGAGAGGATTTTTTCCTTTTCACCCAAGTGTGGAAAATTCAAAAAGAAAGTCCACCCCCAAAACCTGATCCAATAGAATCATGCCACATGTCCCAGGGGGTGTCGGAGCTTCAACCGCTAGGGAGAAGTTGGGAAATTTTCCCAAAGGTTAGCGCAAAGAGAATTTTAGCCCCAAGGCCCACCAACCAATTGAAAGAAGCCACATGGCACCAAACCAGTGGAGGATGGGGGAGAGTTGGGAAATTTTCCCAAAGCAAAATCAGAGGAAAAAATTAAAAGGAAAGCCCGCCCCCAAGGCTCGAGCCAATAAAATCATGCCACGTGTCCACATGGCGGAAAAAGGAGAAGGAAGGCCCGCAGAGGAAAATGAGCATGAAATTCCTGCCACCAATAGGATCATGCCACATGTCCAGTTTAGGGAAGGTGGTAAAAATTGACGCGAAGGTTGAGGGGAAGGGCCTGCAACCAATCACAGCATGACACATTTCCTCAGGTCATCCAGCGAGCAGAGAATTTTTGAAAAAATTTCCAAAGGCCGAAACGATGGAAAATGAAGCGGGAGAGCCCGCATCCAATCAAAACATGCCACATGGCACTAGAGCGGTGGGGTGTGGAGATTTTTGAGGAAATTTTCCAAAATGCAAAAAGTGGGAAAATTTTAAATTTTTGGCCCGCCAACCCATTTTGGCCTTGTTTTGCCCTAAATTTTCAGAGGGGCATAACTTTCAATCCAGAGCTCGGTTTTCACGTTCTTTATATCAATGGAAATATGGTGAAATTATCTACATGATTACGAGATCAATTTTATGTTTTGATGGATTTTTGAGGGAGAAAATTGAAAAACTCCTCCTGCACGTGGAAATCAACAAAACCTGCATTTCAACCACCATTTTAATGAAGTATGGCACGCATTCTCTCTCAGCATGGTTAAAAATGTCAGGGAATGGATTTTTGAGGGTTCCCATGATGTTTTAATACCATTTGGTTGGTGGTTGAAGCATCTTTCATGTTTTCCCACATTTCTCTCTCCTAAGCTCGAATTCGCATTGTAAAAGCCAAAATGGGCTCATTTTTAACGGGTCAGACATCTTTTCTTGCTCTACAACTTCTCTTTTCTTCCTCATCAGGTAGATTTGTGGAATTTTTACCTTTTCATGCAAATACAACGATCCCTTTTTGCCTCTTGGTCATTGTAATGCATTGTATTAGACCTGGAATGATAATGTATGCTCTGTGATTAAAATTTTCTCAATCCTTTCATATGTTTATCATTGTTTCCTGATCTTTCATTACATTTTGGAAATTTGTGCATGTTTTGTGTTGTATTTTCTTGTGGATTGTGTATTTTTGTAGTAGCAGGTGTCTACTACTCCTTTAGTGCATCACCTTAATTAGACTAGGTTTATTCTTTGTATCTTCTCAACCCTGTCTCCTTGGCAAAGTTTGATTAAAATATAGGTAAACCCTCTATAGAATGTTATGCACACTTGAACAGAGGAGTTGAGGAACCAACCTCTAATCTAGAGATTCTTTTCCCACTTTTACAAGTCCCACACTTGGGGAAAAGATTCAATGTTGTGCAATCACACTGGATGTAAAAATGTCAAACTACAAATTTGATATAATATCCAGAGGGTGTTTGCTTATTTGCACTAACAAGTTGCGTGAGAGAGAAGCGGGAAGTTATCTAGTTCGGATAGTCAAAAGAGAGGAACATATAACCTAGGGAACCAGGGAAGGTATGCACAAAAATTAGCGGTGGAAAGGGAGGATCTCGTGGAGATCTACTTAGAGATGTAGTACCCTCCTAGATTTATCAACGCCGAGAAATGGAGCTCGAAGCTATACTAGTGTGAAATAAGTGAGTACAACCATAGAACGATTGAAAACAAAAAGTTGATGCAAATGGACCTTATGTCAAACACTTTGATGGTAGACGAGCTCATAAACCCTAAGGTTGATGACTCGGTGAAACAAGATCTCAGAAAATACTCGGGTTTTGTAGAAATATGGGAGCTTCCCTTCTTTCCAAACCCGCCCTCTTTTTAGGTGGTGAAAGTCACAGTGCATGAATATTTATTCTACTTCATGAGAAGAATAATGCAGATCATAGGCCATCTGATTCAAATGGTAACAGCCTACTAAATACTAGATAAGATATTGCACTTGATTTATGTTCTACTGCCAAGATCGAAGAGCCGGCAAAGAAGATAAATTACGAGAAGGGGGTATGGTAAAGGATATTGCAGACCTCGTAGACCCGGTCTGAGAATCGCATCCCGATTCATTAGTTACAAATTGGGAATGTCGAAAGGTGGACGGACATTAACCGTAGATTCATGTATGTGGCTTATAGGGTTTCTAGAGGGCACACTATAACATTTCCCAATTCATCGCAAATGGCAATATTGAAGAGGCATAGGTACGTAATGAGGTAGGAGTGAAGATCACTTATGGTTCTATCATTCTATTAATCAAGTTCTAGGAGATTGGTTTCTCGATGAACCAGAAAGGAACATTTGGGTTCACACACCCGCACACGCATCCCCTAGAGTCCAATTCACACAATTCACCTGCGATGCGACCATCTCAAATTTTTACAAGATGTGAATGAAATTTAGGTTTGAGTGGTTGCATAGATATTTTGAGAATGAATGGTGCATCCCCCATGAACTGCCACAAGTTTTTGGTGACCAAGTAAAAAATTTTGTCACCCAACACTTCTGCTTAGCAAATTTCATGATGGCTAAAGGAGAGATGGGGCCATGGTGTAAGCTCCCCTTTGCATTCACTTCCAGATACATGAAGTGCACCATCAATAGAATTAGGGACACACAAAAGTTAGTTTTTTATTCAAAAAATGTGGATGTTGATGTCCACATGTTGTGCGCTACATACAAGTATGGCGCTCAGCCTGCCTACCTCAAGGTTTTGGAGCCATATTTCCTAGAATTACACCCACAAATCAGCATTACCATCAAGGGGTATGTCCACCGGGTGTTTATGTAGCTATGCCCAAAAACACAGGGATGGATTAAGGTGTAGGTTACAAAATATCCCTTTCTAAAACCATGGGAGGTGCCAATCCCACCCATGAAGGCAGTACCATAAGAAGAACAAGAACAAGAAGTGAAGTTAGATACTTTGAGGAAGAGAAAGTACTATACGCGCCGTAATATAATCAAGGGTGCCAAAGACTTCATACTAGGGTTGTGTTAACATCTCATCATCAAGGCACAAGGAAGGGGAAGAAGAGAAGGAGGATCCTTAGGAAAATAAATAGAAGACACATGACACATCAAGCCCCACAATAGGCTCAGAGGAAGAAGACCCCACAACTTTCAAAGCAGATTTGGAAGCCGAGTTAGAGGGGCGGGAGGACGAGGTGAAGTCTGCAGATGCATGTAAGGTGTGGGAAGAAGGATAGGATCATTCAGTAGGGGGTGAGAAGATTCTGACATGGAAATCCACTACTTCATAGAACTCCATCCCAAAGGAGGAAAATGTTAGGATAAAATATTTAATTATGCATTATATGATCTATTATTTAATTAATTTATTAATTAAATAATAATGGTTATTTTGTTATATGGTTCATAAACCATATTTGTCTTTTATACATGTTGTTATATTGTTTTGAACAATATATTTGTATTTATTCATTTGTGCTTCCCGGATGTTATTGGAAGCTTGTGCATTTTGGAATTTGGTTGCACCTGTGCAACTTAATCTCCCGTGTGTATTTGGCTGTGCAATATCTATAAATATTGCAGCCCATTCTCTGTAATTTTTTGGTTGATTGAGATTAATAAAATTGATCAGCTTTCTTCCATGTTTCTCAATCTTCATTTGGTACCGAGCAAATCAAGCTCCCGGAAAGGTTGGAGAAGGTCAGAGAAAAGGAGAATTCGTGGAGAAGAAATCTGCAACATGAAGGAGAGCTAGTGCTGCCTCCTACAGCTTCCCAGAACCCCCTGCAAACCCACAACCTCATGTTCAGATTCCGTGTGTTTGGAACGTAAATTTTTTTTTGCACTGTGCAACCAAAGACTGTGCAAAATTCGCTGCAGGCCTATATATTTTTAAAAAAAAAAATTCCCCAACCAGGGGTTCTCCCTCTAATTCAGAGGTGCATTTAGTGACAGCTACAAGTAGCATGTTGTTGTAATTGGAGGTATTTGTGCCAAATTCGAGGATATCCGAGCTCACCAAGCTAAGGACACTCAGCTTGGTTATATGGATAATGCATAGCTCGACAAGCAGTACTTCACGACCGTAAGTAGAGACGTGTGACACAGAAAAGGGTGGAAGAAGTATTAAAAAGAAAAGTGGCTAAAGCTTTCAAAGTGGCTCATTTCAGTGGTTTTGTAGGTGAACATTTCAAAGGTGAATTCCTCCGATCTAGCGTGGAGGAGGCTTGCTAGATGATATGATGCTTGCTGCCACTAGTGTTCTTTGCCCGGAGATGGATGGCCCCATTTTAGTCTATGAGTTCATCCCCAACGGCACCCTCACAGAGCACCTCCACCGCGAGTGGCATGACAGCCCACTTGACTAGCGCACAATCACATGCATGTAATTTTTTGGAGCCATGCAAACCTGCATTATAGTCCACGCCAAAATCTATTCCACGCACCCGAAAGGCACTGATATACTCCAAAGCAAGAAACAAGCGGCTCGACTCAGATAAAAATGGTGGAAGAATATTAAAAAAAGTGGCCAAAGCTCTAGTCGTCCTCCACGCAGACCTGTAGAGCAAAAACGGCTAAAGCAAGGAGATATAAAGTTGCGTGCATCAAGAAAACATGCGTGGAAACCAGAGAGAGAGGGATCTCACTGCACATAAGGAGGCGGAAACATTAAGCAAAGTAAAAGGAGATTAAAAGGTGTTTTTTGATCCATTTTTTTAGCAGAGAAACCCTAAATCGACTTCCTCTCCTTTGCAAAACGTGGAGCATCTACCAGGTCGCATTTTTAAAAAGTAAGTCGATTTTCCCTTTCATTAAATACAAGTTACTTCATTTCATATCACAAGCGCCCTAAGAGGCCAAGTTGGTTAGTGAATGCGCCTTGGGAGTGAGAGGTGTGGGGGTCGAATCCTGCCCCAACACTCAAAAACTCATTTTTGAAATTTGGCAGATTTTTTGGCGGAACTGCTAAATTTAGCAGATTTTTTGAATTTAGTTATAACTAACTAAATTTAGTGGAGAAACCCCTAAGCTAGGGTAAAAAAAAATCTCCCATTTGGTCTGTTTTTTCATTTCGGACATTTTTTGCAAAGGGAGACCCATCTAAAAATTGCATCTTCAGCTTCTTTTTTGCAATTTTTAGCATTTTGGGTCGTATTGGGCTCAGGAGGCCACCAGGACCCGCGAAACTGAAATTTTTTTCCTGCCATTCAAATTGTCATAGTTTTTTGAATGTAAATTGTATACTGCTGCATATTGTACTAATTTGCAGGTTGCCATAGTCAACTGCAAACTTTGTAACTGCTCAAAAACTGGCAGAATTGTAATCAAAAACAATAAAAAAATTAGGTTCTGTAACACTCACGAGATCCTAGATCTCATTCGCAGCGTTCGGTATATACGGTGCCTCTGGAAGCACTTACGGGTAAATCCATCGTGACTACTACTGCACTTAATGCCTAATATAGCTGCAACAATGTCGTCTGGGCATCGTCCCTATAAATCAACGGGGAGTAATAAGGTCACAATGCACACACTATGAACCATCCCATCCGTCTGTGAATGATTGCAAGACATAAATCCAGACTGAGAAACTATCCGAGTATATAGCGAAGTTACGCGTGCGTATGAGGATATTTCTTTGAGCCGGTGTCAATAATCACACAGACCCCATCAGTACTGTCTTGGTACCACGTATTGAATTATTTCACGTACCACCGGGTATATAGAAAGGGTGAGCTTCTTCCACGTACCGACGGGTATATTGGAAGGGCGCGTATATAGAAAGGTTCGGTATATCGGACTGACGGTATATAGATTGGGAGACCTAATACTTGGAGTGATAAGAGCCAAACCCTATCAGTGATCTCTGCAAAATGGGCACCAATGCCCCCAAATTTTTCTTCCGATTCACAATTGCTCAGAGGAAGCAACTATGCTACATGGAAGACAAATATAAAGACACATCTTGAGTTTGAAGAAATCTGGTCTATCAGGACTGGTACTCTAACCGGATCAACAACCGATACCACACAACAATGACAGCTTTGATAGAGCAGATCGAAAGCAAAAATCATCATCTTTTTTGGAGTTTCCGACGATGTGCAAGCCCACATTCGAGATGCCACAACAACAAAAGAAGCGTGGGATAAGCTGAGCACAATATATGAGGCCAAGAACAAGAATGTCATAATAAATTTGCAGAGTCAGTTACATACATTGAAGTTCAAGCAAAATGAGAAAATTGAAGCTTTCCTAAGAAGAGTTGCAGAGTTGAGGGCTTCACTTCTAGCCCTAGGAGAAGAGGTCAAAGATGAATCTCTCGTTCCCATTGTTCTGAGAGCTTTCCCTTCTTCTTACCGCATTTTTGTCACAACTCTAAACTTGTTAGATACGACAATTAGTTTTGACAAGCTAGTAAACCTACTGCAACAAGAGGAAGCAATGCACAATAAGGATGATGAAGAGGAGCAGAATCGTCTTCACATCAAAATGGAAAGGAAAAGGTAAAGGAAAACCTAAATCCTATCGAAGTCCCAACATCGAATCGATCATGGGGACAATCAATAAAGAAGCAATGTCCAATATGCAAAAGAGGACATGACTTAAAAGATTGTTGGTATAACACTTATAAGAAAGGTTCATCAAGTAACTCTGGACCACAACAACAACAATCTTACAAGGGACATTCTAACAACTATCACGGGTAGAAAAAGGGGAACTGGAAAAGAAGACCCCACCAGCAAGGTAATATTGTTGAGCAACAAGAACAATCGATTAATGAAAACTTCTTGGTTCACTTTGCTCAATCAAGTGAACCATCCACGTCATCTAGTGATGTCTGGTATGTTGATTCGGGAGCCACTCGACACATGACCGGCCACAGAGATTGGTTTATTTCAATGAAGGACACGCCATCGAAAAATCATGTTTCGTTGGGAGATGATTCTTCATATACATTCGAGGATTGGAAACATTTCTCTACCTCTTGGTTCACGCAAATGCAGACTATCGATGTCCTATATGTCCCCGGGTTGACAAAGAATATTCTTTCAAGAAGTTAACTCCTAGATCACAACCTAAAATTTGACTTTGATAGTCAATCCGACAAGAAAACGTGTTTGATTCGAGATAAATCAAGAGGCTCGAAAATAATTGCAAAATCCTCAAATGTGGGATGTATGTTTCAACTTGATTTCATTCACAAAAACGATCAAGAACTTGTGGCTAAAAACTCCACCTCACCTCAGGTTGTGGCATCGGATATTTGGTCATGTAAGTTTCAAATATCTCAAACATTTCGCCGATGTAATATGGTACATGGGCTACCATCTCTTCAGAAGGATATAGACAAGTGTCCTCACTGCTTAGCAGGAAAACAACACAGAGTTTCATTCCAGAGGAGTACATTCCGAGCTCATGGTAAACTTGACCTGGTTCATACCGATCTTTGCGGTCCACTGCAACCAAGTCATTCTATGTTCCAGTACTTCATGCTTTGTGTTGACGACTATTCACGAAAAATGTGGATTTTTTTCTTCACAAGAAAAGTGAAGCTTTTGAAACATTCAAAAAGTTCAAAGTAGCAGTTGAGAAAGAAATTGGTCGTCGCATCAGAACTCTCCACTTAGATCGAGGGGGGGAATTCACCAATGATGAGTTCAAATACTACCTACAAACTCACGGGATTCATCAACAAATGCCTCCTCCTCACACACCACAGAAAAATGGTGTTGTCGAGAGAAGAAATCGTACTATCATGGAAATGGTGCGATGCATGATCAATGATTCCGGACTTGCAAAGACATTTTGGGCAGAAGTAGCAAAAACAACAGTGTATTTGTTGAACAGAGCGCCCACAACTGCTCTTGATGGAATTACACCACAAGAAGCATGGTCAAAAAGGAAACCATCCATTGCACACCTTCGAGTATTTGGGTGCAAAGCAAGCATG
Source organism: Taxus wallichiana var. yunnanensis (assembly GCA_018340775.1). Taxonomy (NCBI): domain Eukaryota; kingdom Viridiplantae; phylum Streptophyta; class Pinopsida; order Cupressales; family Taxaceae; genus Taxus; species Taxus wallichiana. The sequence goes on along the minus strand of CM031238.1, from coordinate 741,956,417 downwards.
CACATACCCAAACAAAACAGAAATAAATTGGACATGAAGTCACAAAATCTCATCTTCATTGGATACAATGAAGAGACTCTTGGGTATAGATTGATGGATCCTAAGACCAGAAAAGTCTACACAAGCAAAGATGTTGAGTTTTTCGAGAAGAAGGAAGCAGAGACTCCTCCTCCTGGACTCACAAGATGTAGATTTTTCACCCGTTGTAAAAATTGAAGCTAATGTTCCCTCAGAAGATGAAAGTGATGATGGGGATGATGGTGTTGATCAAATAGAACCACAACCCATGGGAACAGTTCAACGTATGCCTAAATGGTGTACAAGTACATTACGAGATGCAAGATTGGATGCTCCACTAGATACATCCACCCCTAGACCACGGACTCGCAGTAAAGCAAGAGAAGAAGTTAACTTTGCTTTGATGAGTAGAGTTATTGAATCAGATGAGCCCTCTACACCCGGAATCCCTACAAAAAAGCTTGGAAAGATGCCATGGATTATGAATATCAATCTATGATGAAGAATAACACTTGGCAGCTTATTGATCTTCCACCAGGGAAGAAACCCATTGGATGCAGATGGATATTCAAAACTAAGTACAAAGAAGATGGGACAGTGGACAAGTACAAAGCAAGACTTGTAGCAAAGGGGTACGCACAAAAAGAAGGCATTGACTATGAGGAGACATTTTCTCCCACAACTAAGATCAAAACGATCAGGATGATCTTTGCTCTAGCTACACAGTTTGGTTGGAAATTCCATCAGATGGACGTAAAAAGTGCCTTCCTGAATGGAGATTTACAAGAAGAAGTCTACATGACTCAACCTGAGGGATATGTTGTACCTGGTCAAGAAGAAAAGGTATGCAGACTCAGGAAATCTCTGTATGGTCTCAAACAAGCACCCCGGGCATGGTACATCAAGATTCATGAGCATCTCGTACAACATGGATTTGTCAAAAATCCATACGATCCCAATCTCTACCTCAAAAAGCAAGGGGGAGATGGTGATTGTTGTTGTTTATGTCGATGATCTAGTCATCACTAGCAGTTCAGTGAAGATGATTGATGAAATGAAGAAAGATCTTAAGTGATCATTCGACATGATAGATCTCGGGCTTATGCACTATTGTCTTGGACTAGAAGTATGGCAGAAAGAGAATCACATCTTTGTTTCTCATATGAAATATACCAAGACAACGCTCAAGAAGTTTAGGATGATGGATTGCACACCAATTTCTACACCTATGGAGAACATATTACAGTTATCTCGTTCAAATCCATCTCCTGAGGTAAGTGCCACTCTCTATCGGCAGCTGATCGGGAGTCTCATTTACCTGACCTACACTAGACTATATATCAGCTTTGCAATAAGCTATCTATCTAGGTTCATGCAGGAACCCAAAGTTTTTCATTGGAAAGCAGAAAAGTGCATTTTGAGATATCTCAAAGGATCAGTGGATCTTGGTCTAGAATACAAGAAGAATGAAAACTTCTTCTCGATCGGATATTCGATTCGATCATGCAGTAACATTGATGATAGAAAATCCACTTCTCGGATTTGTATTCTTTATGGGATCTCGACCAATATCATGGGGAAGTAAGAAACAACACTTTGTTTCTCGCTTCTTCCACGTGAGCCAAGTATCATTCTCGCAGAGAAGTCAGTCTGTGAATCGATTTGGCTACGCGCATACCGGAAGGACTTGGAATACCACAGAAAAACCTACTACCATGTATGTAGACAATGAAGGTGTACTCAAACTTGTTCGCAATCCAGCTTTTCACAAAATAACAAAGCACATTGAGGTTCGAGTTCATTTCATACGTGAACATGTGTTGAAGCACAACATCCAAATTCAATTTTGTCCAACTCACCGAACAACGAGCGATATTTTCACAAAGTCACTTGCACGTGACAAGTTCGAGTTGTTCGAGAGTTCCTCTCCTCATCTCTTCAGACAATGCACAATTAAGGGGGGAATGTTAGGATAAAATATTTAATTATGCATTATATGATCTATTATTTAATTAATTTATTAATTAAATAATAATGGTTATTTTGTTATATGGTTCATAAACCATATTTGTCTTTTATACATGCTTTGTTATATTGTTTTGAACAATATATTTGTATTTATTCATTTGTGCTTCCCGATGTTATTGGAAGCTTGTGCATTTTGGAATTTTGTTGCACTGTGCAACTTAATCTCCCATGTGTATTTGGTTGTGCAATATCTATAAATATTGTAGCCCATTCTCTCGTAATTTTTGGTTGATTGAGATTAATAAAATTGATCGCTTACGTCCCCTGTTTCTCAATCTTCGAAAGGGGAACTCCTTTACTATAAAGGAGGATATGGGATTAAACCCATGGGATGAAGAAGTAGAGGAAAAAGTGCAAGGCTACAAGGACAAAGTGGAATCCAATATCCCCACATATGGACTTCATAGATGACCCCAATAAGGTCCTGCATGTAAGGTTTTAAGCCACCATCCCATCAAAAAATTTGCATGGTTAGAATTTAATGGATCGGGATAGGGGTGTGCCTAAAACTAGGAAGTTGCTCAACTAGACTATACACTACCACGCCGAGGAACCTATGTTTGAGGTCACCAATCATGTGATCAAAAATTTTCATCTAAAGAATAAGGGGGGAGATACATATAAGGTGGTGGACCCAAACCACCTTAAAGATGAGCAGGAATGTAATTCCTTGCAAAATATGTCTTCGGAGGTGATATGGCACACTGGATACGGGGCAACTTTTCGACCTTGGTCGGAGAAAGAAATACAAAGGAGAAGGAAATAGATAGGTTTCACCAAGGGTTAAGGGGAGAGAAGGCACGTATAAAAGAGGCATACGACCAAGTTGGCTCCCTCATGAAGAGCATTCTGGGGTAATGTCCGGCATTGGTAAGCCAGACAGAGATAAATTACGAGGATGAGATGGACTATCTTGAGGACCTCATAGGGATGTTACTTGTTAACATCAAGGATGGTGTGGGCCCGATGGTTGTAGATCTCATAAAATAAAAGGAAGAGAAAAAGGTTTTCGTTGAATCCTAGATCACTGAGTTGGAATACTTGCTCTCCTAACTTAAGGAGGCAAATATACTAGCAGATAAGGACTTTTATAGGTATAGAAAATGTGATCCAATAATTTACGCACAAATGATAGATGAGGAGGTAGACCTCAAAGGTTTTCGAGGATACCATCCCCACCAACAAGGAAGAGCATGCACAATCAGTCATTAACTCCATTGCCCGTAAAGAGAAAATCAAAACAAAGAGTGAAAACCTAGATTTTAGAATCAGCAAACTCCGAGACTCCATCAATAAGCAAATGGATGAGTTCAAAGGTTTCTACATAGATTTAGGGATGGACATTAGTGCATTAAAGGGGAAGGTGGAGGAAATCATCCTAGATCATGTGCCCAATGTCATAGGGGACACGTCGGGAAAGGCCTTATCATAATTAAAGGCCTAGGAGAAATAGAAAGATGAGATAAACATAGAATTCCCTGAGCTCCTTCAATTAGTCGTATAAGTAGCCCCCATTCATTAATTCTTTTCTTAGATTCCTTCCTACCAAAGATTTTTATTCTTTAGAGTAGCATCACTATCATTGCGAGGTTTTGGTCAAAAAAATTATTGTTAGGTTAGCACAATTTTTATCGGGGTGGCAACCAGCTTAATGTGGGGTGATTTTAAGCCCCTAAAAGTTACTAAGTACCTAAGGTGTGAATCCTTGTGGCGTGCGGAGACAGGGAATGAAGGCATGTATAAAATTAGTCCTTGGAGGTGCAAAGGGTCACGCCAAGGCTGGTTGGAGTTAGGACTTAGTAAGTTTTGGGAAAACAAAAAAATACATGCATAAGGAAAAATGGAAACGTGACCAAATACATATGTGGATAAGCTATGGATACTTACGATCCAAGAAAAGGATATTTCAGGGAATGATTATGGTTATCACGAGAGGATAAGGAGTTAAGGTTGTTAAGGATTAGGTAGCACATGCATGCTACAAGCACTCAATTGAGTGAAACTCGTGGCAACATCCGGCAGATTCCTAAGTAGTGGTAGAGAAATCATGAGAAGATTCCAAAGAGCTTTCGCAGGATGATGGACGGTTAAAGAATATTCTTTTGATCGCTTGATATAGAGGATAATTTCTAGAAGAATATAAGAGGAGGAGAATAACAAAATTAGTGTGTAATATGTGTAACAGAGAGCTCTATGATGTAAAGAAAGCTCTGCTACTAAGAAAAATTCCATGGATGGAACTTTTGATGTAATATTAGCTACTATATTTTGACTTATAAATATAATGAAGCAGTTATATAACACTCTTGTAATGGATCTTGATATGTTTTTCCCCTTTATGTTCACGTGTGTGTTACTGGTTTCCTCAATGTTGTTTCATGATTGATTCTACTTTCATTTGATCATGTTAAATCTGTGTTTGGGATACATCAACTAGGAGTAAAAGCTTACATCTAAAATCCTATGGATAATTGTATTTATTCTTTAGTTATATTGCATCATCATGTTGATAAAGAAAATTCTCATGAAGCTCACATAAAGGAGGAACTCAATAGTTGCACAAGCCTTGGGTGAGATTTTAGGCTAAGAGGGATTAGTTTCTTAAATAGGAAGTGATAATAGAGACTACACCTTCTATCTATTTCATCCTTGAAAACTTCAACTTATTGGTGAAACAACATTAGGATGATATTATGGTGATACAAATTCCATCACAAGGGCATTATGATATGATGATAAGTGAGGGGATATAATTTCATAGGTTTGCTATCAATTCTAACTTGTCCTGCAAAGAGGGGGAAGCCTCTTATTTATAGCATAAAGGGAGATTAATTTATATAATTCTGATTTGGAAAAGTAATTATGATTAAGAGAGTGGGGGACCTGATTAGAATATTAAATTCTAAAGTGGATTTCAAGTGGATTATATTCGAATTTAAAATTCAAAAGTGGACTAAATAGGGATTATTTTTTAATATTTAATTCAAAGGTGGACTGCATATTTGAATATTTAATTCGGATTGGATTGATGTGGATTTTATTCAAATTTTTAATTCGTTAGTGAGATTAGAAATGGATAATTTTGGAATTTTAAATTAAGAAATGGGGTGACATGGATTATCTTGTAATATTTAATTCAATGGTGGGGTGCATGTGGATTAACATGGAGCGTATCAGCATGTAATGAGGATTATTAATTTAAATGGGATGAATTAACCAGCTTAATATTGATTAATTGAATATGTATTTTTTTGGGAAAAGGAATTTATTCGAATTTAGGAGGGAAAGGTGGTTTGAATGGGAAATCCTAATGAAGGAGATTGAATGTAGGGTGAAGGGGAGGAATGATACCAAAAACAGAGCCTACAGTATCTAGAAGGATATATATTGTGGTAGATAGACACAAGTAGCCCTCATCTTCACTAATCAATCCACAAACCTTTTGATAGCCTTAGATAATATTCAATTAAATTCCCTATCATAAATTTTTATACCAAACAAATATAAATCTCTAAGAAATTTATGTAATTGTGGTTGATATTTGTAAACAAGTTTCACTTAAGCCATATAGAATTCATTCTTCACTAACATTTAGTATGTATGTGATTGATTGAAAATGTGTTCATTTCAAATCTTATTGTTTACAATTTAAATGTTACTAGTATTTGTTAAGTTTGTAACACTTGAAAACATCATATTATATAATTGTAACACTCTTCTCAATCCTATGGACATCTTCTATCATGTTCCTCAAAATTTCTTGTGTTCCTCATCTTTACAAGTTCCTATTACAAATCTATTATAACTATGAACTCTTTTGTTTCACCATATAACCAATAATGACTAAAAATCATGTAATTTATTCCATTTATTGTCCATTACTTGATTAGTCTTACAACCGACAACTATAACCTATTAACTTACCTTTAGGTTACCTTTTGACCTTCCTCTCACTAAAATTTATGTTGATTTAACAATACCATATCCATGTAATTACAATGTAATATTAAATTGTAATTTTGCATCTCCATATAAAAAGTTTGTTCCCTTCCTAACATTAATCTATGAACATAGAGAAGTTTGACAAGCACCAAACATTGTGACAATTAAAATGCTAACAATTACACGAGTTGCAAAGTACATCAAAAGAGATGTCAATGTTCAACTCTCCTCTAATGTAAAAATGTCAATGTTGAATTTTTATTATAAATGAGTTATCTAATTTAAAAACATGGCATGCAAAAAAATCACTATTATTGAATATAAATTATGGCTTCCATGTAGTTGTTTTTAAGGATTCTTTTAGTTATGTAAATTCCTCTATCTTTTTGGTTTCATGAATGAAATCAACAATGAAATGGTTAAACGTGGAAAACAATGAAAACAAGTTGAACTCAACTTCTCTAAGGATATCTTTGTGATTGTCCCTCCGACCCTCTCCAAATCTTCCCGATATGATTTATAACAAAAATAAAGGAAAACATCCAAAGTAATTTTCTTGTATGTGGCTACTAGTGTGGAAATGTGTCTATAGATAACAATATTTCCAATATGTTGAATCTTAGAAATAGTTTTATCATAGTGGATAAGGAGGTGAGGGATTTTAAAGATGAAACATATATGTATTGAATTAATCTTCCATGAAAATATTTCTAATCATTTATTATGGTGTTCATTTCTTTGGCCTAGTTGTTGTTTCATCTTACCCGTATTCTATGTATATCTCTTCCAATTCATGGTTTTCTAATTTAGAGTTTTATGAGTTGTGGGGTTTCTAATTTAGGGATTTTTGTAGAAGTAATTTTGAGATTATATGTATGGTGGGTCATCATTTATATATTAAGAACCCAAATCTGGGATTAGTAATCCCATGTTCTATTTTTTGCATCTATATTACACGTGAATATTTCCTATTTAGGTATTGTCTCAAAAGAAAGGATGAAAATGTTATTTTACATTCCTATCTATGATTTTTTTCTAAATTGATTGACAATATGCTCAAGATCCCATTTCAACTGTTAAAATACCAGACTTTTCTAGAAATTGAAATCTTACCCCACAAAAATTTTCATGATTTAAAACATATAAATTGATATCAAATTAGAAATTTAAAAATTGAGTTCAAAAACATATTAGGCCTCTCAAAAATGTATGTAAAATAACATTAAGAATATCTAACCATTTTTTGAACTATCTAATTTTTTTTTAACTATCTACAACTATCATTTTCTAAACTTGCATGACTTCATGTTGATTAAAAAAATGAAACTTACATGATGAGTGTGTGTTACATAGTGCATCATTACCTCAAAAAGATAACATCATTTCAAATTTTATTTTTTTATATCTTGCAATCATGAAAATCCATGGAACCACATATAACAAAATTTTAATTTCCATTATGCTTTGATGAATATTTATGTTTTGTTTTACACTCCAATTTTGGCACGTCAAGGATGATGCTAGGAAAGGTTGAGAATTTGGATTTACACTTCCCAATTGCATTTATTTGAAAGTTTCTTATGCCTTTTCAATAAACCCATTATATGCATATCATGTTAAAAAATTAGTTCATAAGACCACATTTCTTTTAAACAATTAGTCAAACAGATCACAAGCCAAGTGGATGTTTCCATAATTCGCATTCATATCACCGAGTTCTTGCGTAACTACAACATCAAATGAAATTATTTTATCTATTATGCTTGGTGTATGTATATACCCTATTTCAAATCTCCTATGTTAAGATAGGATGAAATTATGCTAGCAAAGGTAAATTGGTCGGAGTTTGACGTTTGTTGGTTGTATTAGGTGTAACAACAACAATGCATTGTGAGGATGATCCTCTCTTCTAGAAATTTCAATTATGATATTCCGTTAGAAAAGGTTACAATTTACAAATCAAAAAATTATATTTAAAAATGAAACCCTAAGCTTCCATTGAAAATAAAAAAGAATAAAATAAAGAAAAACAAGAAGAGAATCGAACAGAAACATGTAAGATAATAAATAAGAAGATAATTGTCATTCATTTGTGTCTTCAAAAATTGGGCTAGCTTAGGTTCCTTGTTGGATTCTGGAATAGAGTTGCTTCTATCCTTTCATTCTTTTGAGAAACAGATAAGGGTTAGGGCTAGGAGGAATACCTGTTGAATGTTGAGAGGGTGTGCGCATACCGTAGAGAGAGATCAGATCGATTGCGAAGAACTCCTTTTTGTCTGGGAAGGACTACCTGCAAGTAAGAATACAAGACCACCAGATTTTAGTTAGACAATAAATGAGGGAACTACCTTGGGCCCAGGAAATATTAGACTTCCTTTCGAAGGTGGTCAGTTCCCCTTTTAATACGAATTAACACAAATGATAATAAAGAAGCTATTGCGAAATCACGATTTAGGTACCTCGTTACAAAGCAATAGAGACTAAACTACCAATAATAAAACGTCACGTTGTTTTGTTTGGTCAATGGTCGCTGATACATTCTCAGCTCGAGTTACAGGATAAACCAGATCGATCCGAGGTCATTAGGAGACAAATAGGTGAGAGGAAGGTTTTGGGTATAAGTCACAAAGTGACCGATGCCGGCCATCGGATAACCGACCATTAGAGAACCGCAAGCAGAGGGGATAACCAACACCGGTAGGGTCAAGAATCTAGGCACTTCCGGATGAGGTTGGTCAGTAGGGTGATTGTGGGGTTTTTAAGACTGGTGGATGGCTGAGGGGAATAGTGAGATGACAGGGAAGACTCAGAGTGTGATAAAACTGTCTTCTGGGCAATACAAGGATGTATGGATGAAGGTTAAGTGCAGGGTGCTGGCAGGTGGTAGATCTAGGAGTGAGCTTATAATTACTATCAATCAAAAGGCTCAAGAAATGGTGCTTAGAAACATACAAGACACTACTTACTCGTTCTTGATGAAGATTCAGGTCCAAGGAATGTGGTAGTGACAGTAAGGCTCAGTTGGGATGATCTGGTATTGGAAAATGAGCTGATGAAGCTATCCTCAATCTTTTCCAATGCTTGAATGGGGGTGACAAAGAATCCAAAGGCTCAATCATAGCCTTTCTGCTCGATGCTCTTCTCTTTTCTTCACTTGTCTCTTCTCGCCAAGTGAATTTCGGATCCTTTTTCCAAATGAGTTCCCGATCCTTTGTTTTTGGTCGGAGAGGTCATTTACAGGAACCGATGGAGGTTACGTAACCGATGGCGGCGAGTAGAACCGATGTTTCATTAAGTCAAAGTGGGCTATTTTTAGTAAAATAGCCAACTTTCCCTCCTTTTCTCCCGAGAGATTAGTCAGTGGGCTTGGTCAAGTCATTATTAGGTTGGTTTTGGTGCGGGTGAGGGTAATTAGTCATGGGTGTGGATGTAGACCAAGTTATAGGTCTTAATTAGGTTAGTTTAGGATTAGGGCTAGGTCATGATGAGGTGGTGAAATGAGGTGGCAGGTTTGAAAATGTGGATTTATTAATTATAAGGTAATTAATAAATAATTGTGCAAGGTTTAGGTGGTGAGGTTAGGTTACGAAATGAGATGCGGGCACAGGGTGTCGTAAGACACAAATTTGGTGTCTACATTAGCCCCTTGTTGTCGTGTAGCTTGTCTTGTAAAGCTGCACTGACAATAATAAGAAGTGGTTACTCCTTTAAGGGTATAGGTAATCCCCCTCAAATCTATCACGATTGAGGCGACGTGAAATCAGGGATAGGGTTGATAAAGGGTGAATGGTGTTGAGATGATGGTAAGATGGTGGGGTAAGTTCAAGGAAGCAGACGCATGTTGAAATGCAGTAGTGCGACCAGGGTACATGATTTGAAGAGCAAACAAGCAATTCATAGGCAAAGGTCGATAGTTTATCCAAACAAGGGTGATATAATCCTGTATCCAAGGCATAGGAAGTAGCTCCAGGGGATATAACGAGTAAGGTACAGAACGTTTAGGCATGTTCCAAGCAAGCACTCAAATGGTTGGTTTGGTTGAGATAAACGCACGGTCTCTTGGTCTAGGCAAAGTTGGTCGACTGATCAAGTCAAGTACCCTAATCATGCTAAAACACGAACAGTGAGCTTGATTGAACAAAAAGCTACATGATGGGTGGATAAAATTGTAATTTGTGGGTTTTGGGTGAGGTACTTAATTGGTGCGCCTTGGGGTCGATGTTGGTCGGGCGCGGCCTTGGTCGGGCCGGCCATTGGGTGGTCGATTGGTGGTCCTGGGTCGGGCCTCGATGGTCGGTCGCGCCTTGGTCGGGCGGGCCGATTGGTCGTGGGGTCGGCCGATTGGGCGCCTCGGGTCGGGCGACACGGTGGTCGCGCCGGGCGCCGTCGGGTCGCCTCGGGTCGGGCCAAATGGCCTTGGTCGGTCATGGTTGGTCGGGGTCGGGCCAAATGGTGGGTCGCCTGGTCGGCCTCGGGTCGGCCTCGGCCTGCCCAATGGTTGGTCAGCCCTGGGTCGGGGTCGCCAATGGTTGGTGGCGGCCTGGGTCGGGCCAAATGGTTGGTTATGCCTGGGTGCGGGTCAGGCTTGGGTCGGGCCTGGGTCGTTGGTCGGGCCCCGATTGGTCGGTTCAGCGCCTGGCCTGGGCCGGGTCGGCCTTGGGTCAGGCCGATTGAGGTCAAAATAAGGCTAGTCAACAAAGCCAGGGGTAGGTGATGGGGAAAAGTGGAGATTGGTGGCTAAGGGCGAGTTAGGTGAAGGAAGTAAATAACCGATATCGGTTATGTGTAACCGATATCGGTTAGGAGACCGATACCGGTATTCTAGGGCAAAAAAATAACCGGTATCGGTTATAGGTCAAAACCTATAAAAAGAAAAATATGGCTTGTCATTGTCACTTTGTGAATTTGAGCACCCAAATTTGTCTTTTCGAGGTGTGAAGTGATTGTGGTGAGTTTGTGGGGCTGAGGTGGCATTATTTGAGGGAGGAGTGAGTGATTGGTAGACCCAGCGAGCAGGAGGGGTAGAGTTTGATTGGTCGAGGACCCAAATTGAGGAGATTTGGAGCCATGGCACACCAGAGGAGCAGGAGGTGCTGGACCAGCTGACCACCGCCACCTATCCCACCACGACGACGTGTAGTCATACCGGTAGGCTCTGAACTCCTACCTATGTGAATTTAATGAGTTTAACTTAGATGTGGGTTTTGGGTAGGAATTTTTAAATTTAATAAAATAATGAATGAATGGAAGTAATTTGTAAAATGGAGTGGGTAGGTAGGCTAGTTAGGCTAAAACGGCAGGGTGGGTAGGTTTTTAGGTCCTTTGGGTGGGTAAATGGGTAGAAATAGGAAAAAAATGTTTTTATGGGCCGCTTTGGGTTCGGCCCTCAATGATGGGGACAAAGGACCGATGTCGGTCACTAAGCGAACATTCGGCCGAATAATTTCACCGATAGATTGTTTTTGGGAAGACCGCATTGGTCATGTCGTCCGACATCGCCATATACATTTTTTTGTTTTGTTGGGTGATTTTTTTTTTTTTTTTTTTTGGTTAGAATTGTTGTTGGTTTGTTTTTTTGTTTAGGGGGGAAGGGGAGGGGTAGAGTTGATAGGAAAGGTGATTGGGGTGGGGGAAATGGGGTGGTTGTGTGGTTGGTTCGGGTAGGATAGATTAAGTGTTGGGTAGGAAGTAGGAGGTGTTAAATTGGCGGGGGTATAGTTAGATGGCTAGAGTAGATCGGGGTGATTGGTAGGGTGTGAGATAAGTAAAGGGGATATCGTAGAGGTTATATGGTAAGATAGGTGGGTGTAGATGTGTGTTGTAGAGTCGGGTTGTGGTCGAGTGGGTATAGAGAGTTAAGGTAGTTGTTATGGTAAAGGGTAGGCCTGATGAAGTGGGTTGTTTTTGCAGGCACGCCAGCAGCTTACGATGCGGGATCGATGCCCCCTTTATTGAGACGGATGCGGCCACATGTGTCCGCAGCGCATTGGGCCATTATGCGAGAGGTGGGACTCAGCGGAGTCCAGCGGTATAGGGCTGTGGATAGGGACCACAGCCTGATGGTTGCCCTCATCGAGAGATGGGATCCGCAACCAATGTTTTCCATCTCCCTACTGGAGAGATGACGATTACATTAGAGGATGTGTATCGCATCCTGAGACTGCCGATCGTAGGGGAGGCAGTGTTCCAGGTGGATGCGGAGACAATGATGGACAACATCCTGCATGTATTTGGGGATGCAGCCGCATTGTTGACCTATCACAGCATGCGAGCATTGCCTATGGCGACATGTATCGCGCACACCGACAGGAGACACGGCTTGCCATGTTGATGATGATAGGTATCACCTGCTTCGCCCTCCCGGACTCAGAGGGAGGCCGCTTCCCACGGGCTTTGATGGGAGTGTTGCACGAGATGGTAGAGGAGCATACATGCTATGCCTGGGCACCAGTGTATCTGGTGCAGCTATACAGAGAGTTTGGGGTTATCGCCGTATGAGGCGATTTGGTATTTGCTCTACATTTTTGTTACACTACTGGGCGTACGAGCACATCATCTGTATACGACCAGTAGGGCTGCCCCAAAGAGCCTGTGGCCACAGATCAGTATATAGATATGGATTTCAGAGGTGGTTGGGGGTCGTGGGCCAGCCACGAGCGGTGCTCGCAGGACGGGATGTGGCCTACTACCATCATATGCTAGAGGGCTTGACCGCACCGACATTATATGGAGGCCCTACAGAGGCCATCAGCCCCGAGGAGGAGCCCGAGCACAGATGCGCTGGATCCAGTATAGTTTCTGGATAGCTGGACGGAGGCCCGGAGAGTATGAGCGGATACCCCTAGAGAGGGTACGACGGCAGTTGGGCTTGCGACAGGATGAGCCACCTCCCTTCCCACAGTACCAGAGGGATGATGTAGAGGCCCACCGCCGCACCGCAGCCCGTTGACCCGATCACGGGTAGCAAGAGAGACCGGCCGACGATGATACAAGGGATGATGCCGAGTGACAGGGGCCTTTTTGGTTTGGTGGGCAGGGGAGAGAGCAGCTAGGAGAGCACAAACCCGCACACAACCAGATTTGGCGGCTGTTATATAAGTAGAGAGGACCGCTCTAGGATAGTGCAATGTATTATAGGGGCATCTCACGCACAGCAGCACGATCAGGGTGCTACAGGGCTTAGCCCAGCACAGTGCTCAGCATACAGCAGCACCAAGTAGCCACGTATACCAGCAGCATGGGTCACAGCATGCACAGCACAAGCACAGCACAGTGCACAAACAGTGCACAGTACAAGCACCACCACAGCACTAGGTGTACCTACAGGACATAGGGGCCACTACTATTAGGAGTCGGGACCACCCCCAAAGAGCCATGGTGGCACGGGCCCGCTATATGGAGGTGAGAGCGAGAGGCCCAGATTATCGACGTCCTCGATGGTACCGGGGCTGATTATCACCCATATGCGGCACAGAGCCGAGACATCCCTGAGCCGAGATCCTGGGAGGCGCAGCACACAAATGGTGGGTCTCATGCACAGGGGGAGGAGGCGAGAGCCAGCACAGGGACCAGCAGGGAGACAGGCCGAGGGTGGTGGAGAGAGCTGAGACATCCCTGGAGCGGAGATGGGTTTTTGATATTGGATATAGACACCGGTCTACGAACCGGATATGTATATAGAGGCCTGCGTGCCCACATATGATTTATTTATTTATTCATTTTTGTTGTATATACCGGCCTGCGAGCCGAGTACATGTCAGAGAGTTGATACCGGCCTCATGAGAGCCGAGTATATTTTTGACATGAGAGACCGGCCTGCGAGCCGAGTCAAGATTTTGACAGGGATAGCGGCCTGCATGCCAGCTTTGTATTATTTTTAGATCACAGAGGCCCCCATGCAGGGCAAGTTGTATATTTTGACATTGATATATATAGATGATGATTTTGATCCACATGGTGTGTAAAAAATGTCTTATGTGTTTTGTCGATGGTTTTTGAAATTTAATGTATATAGATGATGAGTTTGATCCACATGGTGTGTATAATGATGGGTTTGATGTATATATTAAAATGTCACATGTATTTTGTCGATGGTTTTTGAAATTTAATGTAGATAGATGATGTTGATGAAATTGTGATGATATGTATATGTGTTGATGGGATTTTGATGACAAATATTGATAATGATGTCATTATGCAGGAAAAAGAGGCGGGCGCCACCAAAAATTTGCAAAAAACGAAGAAAAGGCCTAGGTTTAAGCAAAGGGAGACATATGACCGATATCGGTTAGCTAACCGATGTCGGTAGATATATGACCGATACCGGTTAGGTAACCGATATCGGTTATGCTAAAACAAGCTTTTCTAAAAATAGAAAAGCTTGGGAGACAACTTGAGTTCTTATTTTTAGAGGCATGCAATAAGTTAAATACGAGAATGCGACGCTGTTTGACGACTGATACAGATAATTGCATGGGAGAATTGAGTGATAAGGAGGAAAGAGACAGGTAAAGTGATTGTGGGCTGAGATTAAGAAGGCAGAAAGGCAAGTTATATCAAGAGGGTGGTGAACATGGCTCGACAAGGAGAAGCATCCAAAGGCAGTGAGACGAGAGGGAAGACAGTTCCACCGCAAGTCGCCGCGGCCCCAAGAGGTAAACTTTTTGGTTGTAATTTAATTCTCGTATGTTTTATGAATAGGATGAGAGAAGGTAAGTGGATAGAGACGAGAAAGAAAAGGTGATAGGTAAGGGTTTGGGATGGGGTGAGTGTTATGGGGTAGGTAAGTGGGGTTTCACGTATGTTCAGAGGTGCAGAGAGGAGTAAACGAGCAAAATAATTATCGTAGGGGATGTTTTTAAGCAGGTCAGTATATGTTTGATAAAGGACCGGTATCGCTTAGAGATAACCGATCGGCTTAGGTAACCGGATTTGCTTATCTATAACCGATATCGCTTATCGTATGAAATTCCGTAATGTGAGAAAAAACACTTGGGATTTGATTTATCAATGGTTTGTTTGTTGATTTGATGTACGCAGCAGAGGCAGGGTTTGAGGATGAATGATAGTGTGCCATATTTTTTGTCACGAGTCCGAGCGGATGTAACACCAAATGAATGGGTATTGATAAACCATGTGGGGTTAAGTGGAATCCGCTATTATTCACGAATCACACGCAATCATGCTATGTCAGCAGCGCTGATCGAGAGGTGGAATCCGAAAAGAATACCTTCTATCTACCAACAGGGAGATGACAAAGTGACGCTTGAAGATGTGTTTAGAATTTTGAGGCTCCCAATTACAGGAAGACCAAAGCATATCAAAGGCCTAGCATGGCGCGGGGAGCGATAATAACAGAGATTTGGTTCAAATTACACGAGATTTGACACAGCGAGGTTTGACATTCACTTATGGTACAATGTATGCAACACACCCTGAGGAAACAAGGTTGGCAGTGGTATTAATGATAGCGGTGGGGTATTATGCATTACCGAGGGTGGATGGGGGAAGATTTCCAAAAGCATTGATGTGTATTATTTGGGAAATGATAGAAAGGAGCGTGACTTTCACATGGGCACCCGCATATCTGGCGGAGCTATACAGGGGTTTATGGGCCTCAGTGAAATCACAGGACGACACTAGATTGTGCATACTTATTACATTGTTGGGCCTATGAGCACATTAGTGTGTGTGACCAATAGGCCGACCAATCCAGGAAAGAGAGACAGGAGTGCAGAGGTTGGGATTCAGACGATGGGTCCAGACAGAACAAGAGGCGAGATCCCAGGCCGTGATAGATGACATCGAGTATTATAGGTAGGTATGGGAGATGGTGATGATTGCAGATATTCGTTGGAGGCCTTACGGAACTATATGGTGACAGAGAACATAGCCGAGGAGTTTGAGGGGTGTAGAGCGATTGAGGTGGATCGCAGGGCACAAAGCCAGTGAGTACGAGAGGATTCCTCTAGATCACGTGGCGGACAATTTGGATTTGTTCAGGATATACCCATGGCTTATAGACCATACATGAGGATCGACGCCGAGGCATCATTCTCACCTCCCCGGCTGACACCTCCGTAAGGGCCAAAGAGATAAGCAAATGATCGCAGGGTAATGGATGCGGAGCGACAGAGGCTTATAGATTATGGTGGGTAGCAGAGCTGCGAGGTGTACGTGAGAGGGCCGATCATCCTGACATAGCTGTGATTACAACGGAGAGAGACCACCTGCAGGATTTGGTTCACCAGCTTCAAACACAGGTGAATGAGACAACGAGATTGTTAGAGGTTTCGCAGTTACGAGTGGAGAGACTAGAGGCAAGATTCCTCCACGCGAGAGGGCGTATTCATATGTTACAGAGATGTTGGGCGGATCAAAGGGGAGGAACCAATAAGCAAGTGGCACCTTTGAGGATGGAGAGGCCAAGTGAGTGGCGTCGACGATCACGATCACCACCTGATTCTGGAGGAGGCGCAAGGGTCTAAGTGAATTTCATAGGGGTATAAGAATAAATAAGGATGCCGACTCACGCACGCGATGATAGAGAAGATGTATTTGTTTAACATCTAAATAAAACTAAATATGTATGTTGATTTGAGTTATGATAATAATAAGAATGGTTGTGTTTTGAATGTTTGTTTTGAAAAAAGGATAAAGATGAATGTTATCAAATAGAAATACACAAAAATATTTATATTTACAACACATGATAGGTTATGGTAGGGGATGGTCGAGCTAACCTTGGGAGACCCCATGTCTCCTAAGTGCTGCCTACATAGCCCATTGCACAAAGCAAGGAGGGGCCTCAGATCGATGTAGTTCTCCTTAGACCAGGAGAGGTGAATTCAGTGCAATTTGGTCAGTGGTTAGGCAATTTGTTGGTTGGTAAAAAAATATTGATATTGGTAGGGTAATGTTGTTGGTGTTGGTAAGGAATTGGCGATGTTGGTGTAGGTATAGGTGAAGTGAAAGTTAGCTTACCCAAGTAGTAGGGAACCGTGTCCTGATTAAGGTCAACACATAATCCTAGATTCGAGTAAAAGAGGCAAAAGTGTCCCGTAGTTGAGAAGAGCTAAACAAACCACATATTAACGTAGGATGAGCTTGAATCCCTAGGTACCTTGCATATGCGAGAAGTCGATAGGTGAAAAGAGTTGTATAATCACAATATATCGATATACGTCACGTCCCTTGAGTTTTGTTGCTTTGACGAATGGTGAGGTGAGGTGGCTGATATAGTTGGGGTGCAGAGAACTTGTTATAAGGTGATTATTCTGACGAAAGAGAACCAAACCTAAATAGACAAGTCCATGACTCAAAAGTGCTTTGGAATACTACTTTTTACTTTTCTGGATATAGACTGATCGATGCGGAAGTCTACATGGGATATGTATTTTGTTGTTCTTGAGGTCTTCACGAAGCTGATCAATGCGAGAAGCTTCTGATAAAGGCTGACTTTGTATAGCTGTCCTTCAAGGGAGCAGTCTATTTATAGTAGCAGATGCGGTTTTTGTGTATAGCTGTCCTTCGGGGGAGCAATCTATTTATAATAGTAGAAGTGGTTTTGCACATAGCTGTCCTTCGAGGGAGCAGTCTATGTATAACTTAGAGGTCTAGATGTCCGTTTGGCATGAAGCATCTAGTTTTGTAGGAAGTTTGACTCAAGAATATCCCATAAGTGTATAATTGAGAACATGTTATTTTGATACTTTTAAGTCATGGACCAGACTAAAAAGGGGAAGGCATCTTTAAGAGGAGGTGATGACCAAACCACGTGAGCTTGATTCTATTTTGAGATGCATGAAACAAAGTGTATGAGGTGGTAAATGAGCTCAAGGGACGAGCGCAAGGTAGATAAGAAGTGATATAACACTAAATTCAATAAAGAGAATGGCCAAGATGCAAGGCATTATGGGGTTCAGCTCAGTTTACCATTAAGCTGAAGCTAAACGATAAGTGCCCCATCCATAAGTATGAGTGATAATGTAAGGCCCAATCCAATTAGGAGCAAATTTTCCACGCTTTCTTTTTTCTAGTTTGGTTACATGTTGATTCTCTTTGAGGACAAGATCACCAACCTTAAAGGTACGCTCATGAAGTCACTTATCATAAGCACGCTTGATGCACTTTTGATAGATTTGAAGGTGGTCAAGAGCCGGTAAGACGACCCTCTCAAGAAGCTCCAATTGGGCTAACCGCTCTTGCGGAAATCATCATTGGTGAGAATATCCCAAGAGATATTCTTAGGGAGGGTATTTGTATTTCGAGAGGCAAGACAAATTTCTCGCACCATATACCAAAGAAAATGGTGTGGCATTAGTGGAGGTACGAATGCTGGTACGATAAGCCCAAAGGGCAAAGGGGATGTGATCATGCCAATTTTTTCCAGAATCGTTAACGACTTTCATGAGAATTTTGGTCAGGGTTTTGTTAGAAGATTCAGCTTGACCATTTTCTTGTGGATAGTAAGGTGATGAGAAGCTAAGTTTGATACCAAAGTTGTCACAAAGGTCTTGTAATAACTTGTTTTTGAAATATTTTCCATTATCTGTTATCAGGCGATGAGGAACACCAAAACGATAGATAATGTGATGGTTAATGAATTCTACAATTTTTTTCTTTTTTGGTTGAAATGAGTGGAATGGCCTCCACCCATTTAGTGTAATATTCAATCATTGTCATTGATTATCCAACGGTGACGCTTGCGAAGAGGGTGGGTGAATCTCACCAATAAGGTCTAAACCCCATCAGAGAAAGGCCAAAGATCTCGTGTGACCTGTAGCGGATGGCTAGGAGTATGTTGAAGGTTGGCATGTTGTTGACACATAACACAACGCTTAACATATTCGTAGTAGTCGTTATTAAGAGTAGGCCAATAATAGCCTAGGCGAAGGATCCGTTTGGCCACGGCAAGGCCACTAAAATGTCCACCACAAATACCGTCATGGACTTGTTGATGGTATAGGTAACCTCCGCACCGGTTAGACATCGAAGGAGGATGCCATCAAAGCCACGTTTATAGAGGAGTCCCCCCATGACGACATAACGAGAAACACTTTTAAGAAAAGCACGTTTTCCATTACTAGTAAGGTCAGGTGGGAGAACAGAGGTTGTAAGGTAGTCGTGAAATTGGTGATACCAAGTATCCTGCGAGTCAGCAGACACATTATTTATCATACAAACATCCGGGCTGAAGTAAGATGGGGCAAAGAGTTGTTGACCAAGACAAATATGTCGAGTCAAGGTCAGTGAGGCAGAATTTGCGAGGCTAAGCAAGCCATAGTATCCGCAAATTTATTAGTAGAGCGGGGAATGGTTTGGATAGAATAATGAGTAAATAAGGTCAAAAGTGAATCCACGTAATGTTTGTACTTTTGAAGTTCCTCATTTTTACATTGGTAGATGCCCATAACTTGATTGACAACCAATTGAGAGTCACCAAAATGTTAATAGATTTTACACCTAAGTGTAACGCAACCTGGAGACCCAAAACAAGGGCCTCGTATTCCGCTGTATTATTAGTGCAGGGGAAATCGAGCCGAATGAAAGAGGCATAGGTTCAAAGATCCGAGGAATGAGAACAACGCCGCCCCTCCGCCGCACCGGCATTTGATCCATCAAGAAGAGGGTCATTGAATACGACTCATCACCGAGTGAAAGAGTGGCAATGAGTTCATCAGTGGAAAGTAAAATTGTAAATTGCTCCCTGTAAAGGGGCTTCCGCGAGTTGGTCTCGCATAGTTTGTCCTTTGATTGATTTCTCGTGTACAAACTCAAGGTCGAGGTCAGCGAGGAGCATAAGCCATCGGGTGATGCGTTGGTTTAGATGAGGTTTGGCGTATATATATATATGGATGGGGTCCGCGTGGTGATGACAAAAGTTTTGTGATTCAGAGGTAGTGTCGAGTTTGGTGGCCACGAATGATAGGGCTAGGCACAACTTTTCTACATGTGTATACCTAGTCTCGTAATCCACCGTAGAGTATGACTTATGTAATAAACGGCTTGTTCTCGATGCTCGAGTCACGATGTGCGAGCATGGCTCCTACAAAGATGGTCGGTGGCGTAAAAAGTAAAGGTAGAAAGGGATCATCCCGAGGTGGGATAAGCACGGGTGGCTAAAGAGATAGGCTTTAAGAGCCTCAAAGGCTTGGTGGCACTCTTCGCCCATCAAAGACAATGTCCTTTTTAAGGAGATGATGGAAAGGTTGACATCGATCCGAGAGTTGTGAGATGAAACGCCGGATAGATTGGAGTTTTCCCTGCAAACTACGCAATTGTTTGAGGTTAGTGGGTGGGGGCATTTCTAGGATAGCTTTGACTTTAGCTGGATCGACCTCGATGCCACGCAAAGAGACAATAAAACCAAGGAGTTTTCCCGAAAGGACACCAAAGACACATTTCTTTGGTTGAAGACGAACACAATATTGTAACAAGTGATCGAAAATAATGGTTAAAACATCGAGATGTTCACTGCGATGTTTAGATTTTCCAAGAAGATCATCGACATAATCCTCAAGGATAGTGTGCATAATGTCATGAAAAATGTAAGTCATAGCCCACCGATAGGTCGCACCAAAGATTCTTAAGGCCGAATGGCATGACACGATAAAGCAGTAAGGTTCCCAAGGAGTTATGAAGGTGGTTTTATGTTGATCGGCCGGGCTACCAAAATTTGATTGTATCCCGAGAAGCCATCCATGAGAGAAAGCATCTCATGGCCCGCAGTGAGATCAACAAGTTGATCAATACTTGGGAGGGGGAAGTCATCCTTTGGGCAAGCGAGGTTAAGGTCCCGGAAATCCGTACATATCCGAAGTCCCCCGTGCTTTTTAGTAATAGTACGATGTTAGAAAATCCATCGAGGATAGTCAATAGTAAGATGAAGGAAACAGAAAAGGAGTCATCAAGCTCTTCTTTGACCAAGAGGGCAATGCGTGGATGCATTTTTCTCAGCTTTTTTTAACTCGGTTTGGAATCGGGTTTCGTGGTAATGTTATGGACCGCAATGTCGATCAATTCCCGCATGTCAACAGAGGACCAAGCGAAAAAGCTTGTCATGGGCACGGAGAGAAAGGTAAAGTAAGGCCAAGTTTGTTCTATGCGTTAAGAGATTGTCCGATCTTCACAATGTGAGGATCATCCTCTCAGTGTGGATGTTGATTTCTATAGTCGACTCATTCAACATGGTTTGAGTTTCGATGGTAAGGCGCATTGAATATAAGAGTCATCCGCACCAAGGTAAGTGAGGATGGAGTCGCCATCCCGCACTCAACAACATTAATCAAGGTGAATCCTCTTCGATCATGTCCTGGATACGTAAGGGGAAGAGAAGATGGGTCCTCATTATCACGCGCTGATAAGTGAGAGGACCCAGAAGATAGCGTTTATGAAAAAAAAAAAAAAAAGTTAGGAGGGATAGATTCAGTGGTCTATCGACTCAGGGGGACGATGATGGCAAAATGGGTGATGATGGTTCGAAGGGGTGACTTCGCCTCTTCCCGATACAACCGACATGAGGTTTCTTTGGTGTAAGTGTTTCAGAAATCCAAGACCACTACGATCTTTGTGTTTGCGTGTAGTCACGGAATGATCAGTATGTCGGCCTTGTTCATAAAGACCAAAACCAAAGCCTTCCAAGCACAAAGCAAGTCAAGAAGGTGAGGGAAACGAAACGATTAGTTAGATATTGAAAATCAGATTGAAGGGAACCACACCAAGGGGAGGTTCAGGGGTGACAGAGGATGTATCGACACCCCCATACGTTAGGTTGGTGCAAAAAATTAGGTGGTCCGTAGGAGATTACTTCCCCACACGACGGTCGTAGGTAGGATGCGCATGTAATCGTCCGTACTCCTGTGGGGTATGGAAAGTGCTAACGTTATATAGGTGATACTCCCCAAACAGAAGGCGTTGAAAAACATCTACTAAGGGATCCGAGGTGGGATGTTGTCCGCGGGGAAAGGAAGTGGTATTTGCGGTGGCGGCGGTTTCATTGGTCAAGGTGTAGGTGCGGTTGAGGTGGATGGTTGAGGTGTGGTCAAATAGATGGTCAGGGTTGGATGAATGGGTGTCTTGACCGGTACAAGCACATCATTAGGGTGATATAACATATCACAGTTTTCAAGGGGGAGGGTCAGCTTTTACGGTGTAGGACTTCCCTCATACTCAAATTTTATGCATCTATGTAAGGTGGAGGGAACGCATCCCATAGCCCGATCCAAGGGCGGCCTAACAACATGTTGTATTGAATTCTCCTCAAGGACATAGAAGAGTTCAGTAAAGTACGTGGCCCTACACGAATGTTAAGGATCACGGTGCCTAAGGTAGAAGTAATAGATCATTGAATGAACGCAACATGGTGGGGTTTACACATGCAAATAGAAGGGATATTCATTTGTTGGAAGGCTTTGGAAGAGATGATGTTTAGCTAAGACACCCCCATCAATCATAACACGACGTACTCCGATGTCCCGACGTAAGCCGAGATGAAAAGAGCGGGTCAGATCTTCTCGCACCAAAGTCAACAATTTCATCTTCGAGAAACCGACAAAAAGCAGCGGTTTGTCAGTACAGGGACGGAAGTGGTAGATTGTTTGGTGAGAGAAGCAACGTGGTCAGGGTGTTAAGATGGAGGTAACGGCAAGGTTTCGTTAGGTAAGACCTCTATCCTCAAGGATTTCAACGAGAGCTCATGCGATGAGATTCAGAGGTTTGAATGAGATCATACAAAGTGTCATTTTTACAGTGATCGGTGAAGTTGTTTGATCATGGTTCGGGGGAAACTCCATCGAGACGGGGTAGGCAGTGTCCACGAATAACCACTTTAGGTGGTGGTGCGATCGGGATGGTGGATGAGAAAGAGAGGCCGCAGTGTGCTTTCTTTAGCTTTCCCATTGTTTTTCTGTCCTCGAGTAGCAACACTAATCATGTTGATCTCATGAACATGAGAGGAGGAAGATGGTAGGGATAAGTCATTGTTTTCGAGAGGTGGGGTCAGTAATAATGATAGATCTTGGTGAGGAGGGGACAGTGGTATAGAGAGGGATCAAGCTAAAGGTTTCTCCCTTCGTAAGTTGTCTTTCTTAACCTTTCTATCCGAGAGAGGTGATTGACGAAGTATGGCTTTCAAAGCTTTGCATCCCTCTACATCATGTCCTGGTGTGTGGTGGTAAGCGCAGATTTTAGACTCATCATAACCTATAGGTCGAGGCTTAGATGGATCATAGGGTCTAAGTGGGGGTAGGGAAATGGTCGCATTCTCCACCAACATATCAAGGATTTTGGCGTAAGATCCTTTGAGCGGGTCAAAGTCAGAGGAAGATGAGGCTATTGATTGGGTGGGTTTTGGTAATGATTGGGTATGGTTGATTCGTATGGGTGGTGGCTTAGACAAGGGGTTTTGATAATTGATTTAACTAAACGTGGCTTCTTCTGCGTAGAGGTTATGTTTAGTGGTTAGATGATGAGGCGATGACGTGGCAGGTAAAAACAACCATGGAGAAAGAGGAGGACAAAGAAACAAATCCTTTGATGATGGAGTTTGTTTAGGGTTGATAGGTGGACAGATACTTGGGGTGATTTGTGTTGATACACCCATGGATCTCTGTATGGGTGTAGAAGATGCAGGTCATTTTAAAGAAAACGCAGGAGGTATGATGTATTGAGGCAAGGTGGAGGGGTGAGGTCCCAATATAGAAGGTAGGTGTGACGGCGAGGGTTTTAGTTGTGACAGAGGCATAGATTGAACTTGGGCTTTAGGGGATTGGGTTTGTCTCTTAGGTGGATGGACGGCTTTATTTTTGGATAAATCTAACCGTTTAGGTGGGTGTGTCAGGCTGGGTATTGGTGACGTCCCAAGCAGGGAAAGGTTTGGTTAGGTTAATAGAGGTGGATGAGGTATTTGGTAGAGATGAGGGGGGTGAAGATGAGGACATAGGCATTTTGAGCTTTTGTAAACACTTTGGGTATATGGTAGAGGTGTCTGGATCGGTCATCTACATTTGAGTAGAGCATGGTGTACTCAAACGCTCCCATAGGACTCGTCTATCTTCTGAGGGGTGACAATCCTCACGTGTGAATAGGAACTTTTGTATGGAAGAGAGGTGGGTTGTGATTCCGGTCCACTGTGGGTGTGATACAGGGGGTAAATGAGGCACTGTATCAATGGGCGTTAAGAGGTCAACCGGTCACTGAAAAGATTTAGGCGATGAAGAACTAATAGGTAGGAGGGCATGTTTGAGAGGATCCGTCATGATTAAAGAATTTGGTGATGTTGGTTCGAGGGGTTTCTCGTCTAAGGATGACAGAAAAAGTGGCGAGCCTTCCTCTTGTACAGCAAGAGTGGTAGAAGGAGATGTTTGGGAAATAGATAAGTTAGATAACATCCGCTCACAAATCAGCAGGATGTGGTGTAAGAAGGCTCATCTCGTGAGAAGAGAACTCAGGGTTAATTCCTTTATGGGTAAAGGAATGGTAAGATTATCATTTTGTCTTGATGGGGGTGGAGGGGGTTCGGATCCCTGCATTAGTGAAGAGGCTCGATTCAGAATTTCCTCGATGGGAGCTTTTGGTTGGGAGTCGAAGACCGCATGGATTTCATGAACACTCTCCTCGGCTAAGATATCTTGGTTTATGTTATCATGTTAGAGAGAGTGGTTTGGGAATGGTTTGTTGAAGATTTTCAAATTTTGGTTAGCAGGGGCATTAGGATTATCGAGGGTTATATCCCCTGCATCAACCATTTCCTGCACTATGTTTTTCAACATCTTGCAGTTTTCATGACTGTGTCCCTTCACGCGGTGGAAGTTACAGAAGTCATTTTCTTTGTACCAAGAAGGTATAAAGACGGGTGGAATCAAACCCGGAGTGAGGTTTAACAGGAGGTAAGGTGATAGCTCCCGCTTTGAGCAATTTTTCCAAAATGACACCATAAGTTTCTCCCAAGGGAGTGTAATTGATGGGCTCGGCTTTATACTTATAGGTGGTTTTTGGTGGGGTATTAGATGGTGCTTGGGATTTGACCATCACCGCGTGTACAGCTCCTTTTGATTTCAAGCAATCGATGCGTGAGAATTGGTGGTGGTGTTGGGTTTGTTGGTGGAGTCTTGGGTTCAGAAATTAGGGTTTTTGTTGCACAACCGCAATTTCTCTTCCTCTAAGGCTCGAATCTCTAGTTTTCGAGCCATAGTAAAGGCCTCATCAAAGGTGCGGAAAGTTTGAATTTGGAGGGTAGGAGAAATGTGCTTAGCGCAGGCCCGCGTAAAGAGTTCGATAAGTTCGGCCTGAGGCAAGGCATAAGTAAGTTGGTTGATAAGGCCCCGCCATCGTCCAACGAAATCTGCGATAGATTCATCTTCAAATTGTCAGATGGCATAGAGGTTGGTGATAGATACTTTCTTGGCAATGTTAATGGAGAAATGATCCAAGAAAGATTGGGCTAATTGGTTAAAAGAGAAGATTGAGTGCTAGGTTAAAGCACTGTACCACTCCAAGGCGGGTCCTGATAAGGACATGGGAAAGGTGCGAGTAAGTAAGGCATCATCATGAGCAATCGATAGCAAAACATGTCTAAATGATCGCAAGTGTTGTTGAGGATCCTCCTTACTATTAAAACGAGTAAATTTTGGTAATTCCCATCGAGGAGGATATGAATGAAGGGGGACAAGAAGGATGAATAGGCTCCCAAAAACTTGCTCAGTATGTCAGGTGCTACGGCTTCCTCAAATGTAAGCCTCCAGATTTTGCATCTTGTCCATCATTTGTTTGATTAAATCAAGTGGTCGATGAGATGATGGTGCGGTTGTCATAAACGGAGGAGGATTGGGCCAAGGGCCACCACTAGACAATGGTGGGGTTAAATGTTGATAAGGTATTGAGGACGAATATGTTGAGGCGACCGAATAGGGATGTCCTATATAAGATGTCAAGTCACCGGATACGTGTGTGGAAATGAAAAGGTGGGCGAGCTTGAGAAGGAAAGCTTGTGTGGATAGGTGGTAGAGCAAGTTATGAAAGGAGCAACATGCGAGAGAGACGAGGTAGGAGCAAAATGGGTAATGATATGTGGGGCCCCAGTTAACCAAAGGAAAGCCAATCATGCCGTATGAACCCCCGGGCCACCGAGTTGGGAGACGGGGCTAAGGATGAAGAAGGCAAGGCGGAGTTATCAAAGTGGGGGGAAGGAGCTAAGTGAGCAGCTATACTAATAGGCATACCAACAAGGAGTCGACCGTCGTGTGTACGGTCAGGGGCATGAGACAAATAGTACTCAGACAAAGCTAGGATTAGCATCCAAAAATTTCACAAATTCCTTATCTCCTACAGGATTTTGGGAACCTCACCGTGTCCGTAGGATTCCCACAGATGTGAAGGGGGTGATTCAGAAAAGGCACGGAGCAGGCATGTGAAACCATGGTCATGCATTGTTTCCGAGTGATAATAACCATGGACAAGGGTACACAGTAGGGATGCAATCTATCAGGAACAGAAGCAGCAACAAAATGTTGGAATTGGTAGGTTGCTGGTTTTGGGAACTGTGAAAGACAGTAACCGATATCGGTCCGTAACCGATGTCGGTCGATCAGAATGCAGCGCATCGTAAGTTAACCGATGTCGGTAGAATAGGACCGTGTAAGAAGTCATAAGAAGTTGCTGATTTGGGGTTAACAATGCTTAGTATACCTACCAAACTGTTCTGAAGTGATCACAAAAAAGTGTATGACAGAGAAACAGAACTAAAAACAAGCAAGATGCACAAGAAAATCAAGAGACTAACCCTAGGATTAGTTTTAATTATTGTGGGCTTATGCCTTAGATGCAAGATGATGTCAATCCTAAACAAAAGACCTAGGGAAATGTCAAGTTTGTTTTGGCTTATAAGGTTACCTCAATCGGGCGAGGAATACCGCGGAAAAGGGGGATGTTTGAGCTGTTGTGTTAATTATGATGTGATTTGGTATGTGTTGTGTAGTGAAAGTAAGATTAATTTCTTGTCAATACCATGGATATCACCCCCACGTGTACGACCTGTTACTTAATCTACGTTCACTAGAATTGAAAACAACAAGCAAGAATGTGATGCACGTGTTTTAAACCCAAATCGAAAATGATATTCGATGAAGCAAAGAAGATGACTTTCACTAATGCAAAGATGTGAAAGCAAGACAAATTCTTTTACCAAAATAACAAAATATCTTGTGAATATTTTAGAAGAAGAAAATAACAAGTGTGCTCCCTATATGAAAGCAAGCAAGAAAGAAAGAAACCCAAAATGGGTCCCACCGGGCGTGCCAAAATGTTTCGCATAGAATGTTTCCATTCTTGGAATAGAGTTGCTTCTATCCTTTCATTCTTTTGAGAAACAGATAAGGGTTAGGGCTAGGAGGAATACCTATTGAATGTTGAGAGGGTGTGCGCGTACCGTAGAGAGAGATCGATCGATCACAAGAACTCCTTTTTCCTGGGAAGGACTACCCGCAAGTAAGAATACAAGACCACCAGATTTTAGTTAGACAATAAATGAGGGAACCGCCTTGGGCCCAGAAATATTAGACTTCCTTTCGAAGGTGGTCAGTTCCCTTTTAATACGAATTAACACAAATGATAATAAAGAAGCTATTGTGAAATCACGATTTAGGTACCTCGTTACAAAGCAATAGAGACTAAACTACCAATAATAAAACGTCACGTTGTTTGTTTGGTCAATGGTCATTGATACGTTCAAGTCGAAAGTTACAGGGATAAACCAGATGGATCTGAGGTTGTTAGGAGACAAATAGGTGAGAGGAAGGTTTTGGGTATAAGTCATAGTGACCGATGCCGGTCACTGGATAACCGACTGCGCGTTAGAGAACCGCTGCTGGTAGGGGATAACCGACACCGGTAGGGTCAGTAATCTAGGCACTTCTGGATAGAGGTTGGTTGCAGGGTGATTGTGGGGTTTTTAAGACTGGTGGATGGCTGAGGGGAATAGTGAGATGACGGGAAGACTCAGAGTGTGATAAAACTGTCTTCTGGGCAATACAAGGATGTATGGATGAAGGTTAAGTGCAGGGTGGCAGGTGTGGTAGATCTAGGAGTGAGCTTATAATTACTATCAATCAAAAGGCTCAAGAAATGGTGCTTAGAAACATACAAGACACTACTTACTTACTCGTCCTTGATGAAGATTCAGGTCCAAGGAATGTGGTAGTGATAAGAAGGCTCAGTTGGGATGATCCGGTATTGGAAAATGAGCCGATGAAGCTATCCTCGCCTTTTTCCAATGCTTGAACGGGGGTGACAAAGATCCAAAGGCTCAATCAGCAGCCTTCGCTCGATGCTTCGCTCGATGCTCTCTCTTTTCTTCACTTGTCTCTCTCTCTCGCCAAGTGAATTTCTGATCCTTTTTCAAAATGAGTTCCAGATCCTTTGTTTTTGGTTGGGGGAGGTCATTTACAGGGAACCGATGGCGGTTACGTAACCGACGGCGGTCGAGTAGGAACCGATGTCGGTTAAGTCAAAGTGGGCTATTTTTAGTAAAATAGCCAACTTTCCCTCCTTTTCTCCCGAGAGATTAGTTGTGGGCTTGGTCAAGTCATTATTAGGTTGGTTTTGGTGCGGTGAGGGGTAATTAGTCATGGGTGTGGATGTAGACCAAGTTATAGGTCTTAATTAGGTTAGTTTAGGGTTAGGGATAGGTCATGATGAGGTGGTGAAATGAGGTGGAAAGTTTGAAAATGTGGATTTATTAATTATAAGGTAATTAATAAATAATTGTGCAAGGTTTACCTATTTTCTTTCATGTCACATTGCTTTATCTCGTGATTCCACCTTTGTAAGTTATTACAAATCCTGAACATCCTCATCCTCATAACTACTATGATTTTTGATGTCATCTAGAATAGTCCTCCGCTTTCTTATGCTCTATATGTTCCTTTCTTTATCATTGTATATTCTTTGAATCTTTTTATTAATGTTCTCTCTTTTGTATTGTGTGTGTGTATATATATATATGTATGTATATATATATATACATATTACGATTTCACTTTCCATTTATTCCATGACCAATACCATGATTGTTTATCATTTTCCATTGACATTTCCTCATCCCATAGTGGACCTAATGGATATATAAAATGTGGTACATTCTACAGGTTTCATGTTTTTCAGGGACATTTCCTTGGGAGACTAACTGAATGGAAACGCTTGACATAGACCTCCTGGGATCGGGACCCGTTCTAGACACAAAAACATATCAATTACGGATCATTCTATTGGGTTCAAGTCCATTGGAGGATTTGGTTATCAATGGAAGGTTAAAATAATGCTGATAAATAATAATGTACAAAATAAAGACCATACCGAGATGTCCAAAATGAAAACTTCACGAAATGCAAAAGGAAAAAACTTACAACGATGAACCAAAAACTAGATAATTATCATTTGGAAAAATAAAAGACAAAAAAATAGCAGTTGTGGGAAAATTACAGACATCTTGTCACAAGCATGCTTCTTGTTACCACCATTTTCCTCACTGCGATGTACTTCAAACTTTTTAAACCATGGAAACATAATGCATTGAATGTACTCCAAGCATGGATTTCCTTAAACAATCTGAAGAGAACAAAATTATTTCTTTATCTTCAAATTCACTTCTAGCATTGCTTGTGAAAATAATCATGTTATAAATCCCTCGTAAGTGTATAGTAATATTAATTTTATTTTATTAATATTTTGGCAATGTTGGAATCTATCTCTCCACAACAAGAATTTTCCAAAAATAATGTAGGGGTTTACACCACCTCTTCTTCCTCCATGAAGATTGTAGAAGTGGGATCACTCTTCGACATATTTTCTTGTCCTTGTCGTAGTCTAGACAACATGTCTATAATATTTAATATAAAGGAAAAACATCAACATCTAGGGATATTTTTAATTCCTACATCCTTCAAGTTTCTTGAACTCATTCTCCAAGTAGGAACATGACAATATAAAAAAGAATACCCTTATCATGATTGTATCATATGTGAAACATCATATCAAAGCATTCAATATTCTATCAAGAATAATTATATTTTAGCTGGATTTTACACATTGACATTTCATTATCAATCCAAAGAACCCTGCATACATTCTCAAACTTGAATTCACTGTCTCATACCATAATGAGTCATAGATGAAAGACCATATATTATGTCTCATCTCCTTTGAAATGATGAACACTCTTGTTTATGTTTCAACAAATACATTTTTCCTTGCACTACAATTCTCTCGGATACTCTTTCATTGCTACTATGTTGTGCCTTTTGATTTGTCTTCTCCTTCTTGAAACATTGGAATTTTTTCTTCATTTAAGTTTATTTCCAATGCAAGGATGGAAATCATGTTTTGTGGGATCATTCACTACCTCAAGATGTTTGGTAAAATGAATTACTTTGTCTTCCATAATCCATATGCAGTTTTGTCTAGTTTCTAAGTAATGGAAAGAACTCATGACTTACACTATATTCTTCATGTGTTACGAGAAACAAAGAAAAAAATCCATGGATACCTGTAAATCGTAATAGTGGTCATCATTCATTTGAGATACAAATTTTACAAAGAGAACATGAAAAATAATCAACTTTTCGTGGTTGTCATGTTTTGATTTGGTATGATTTGAAGATTCACATCGAGGGATAATCTTATTTTATTCGTGTGACAGTCATGTTTCAAGGGTATGTAATCCACTAAAGCTAGGAACCTCCTTCAAGATTCCTCATATGTTATCAACTCAACTTAATGGATGGCACTTTTATATTTATGTGTGGGGCATTCTGGTGGCGGAGATGATAACAAGGGGTACAAAGTGGTTCAAGTAGGTGCTAATAGATCTAGAGTTAATGTAGGTTATGGTACTATAGAAATTTATGATTCTTCTATGGGGACTTGGAGGATTATGGCATGATTGAGAGATTGTTTCTTGTATGGACCCGTTGTCTTATGTAACAATTTTTCTTTTTAATTTCATATGAACTTGTGTTCGGTGTGAGAATTTATAACAGTCAAGATTATGCTACTATGCATTTTTTGTCGTTACCTGTAAGATATGGCAGATATCATTTCCCTCATTATATACCAAGGTTGGTTGTATCTGAAGAAAGGGTGATACTTCCAACACCAATTGTAAATGGGGACCATTTGAAGGACATAATTGTGTTTGAGCTTGAGCTTGAGTTTGGAAGGAGGAGAGGAAATGTTTGGTCTTGGAAAGAAATTGTAAGGATGCCCCATGTAATGTTCCAATGTTTTTCTCCGAGGAAAAGGATGTTCTTATTTAGTTGCACTACGGTGGGAGAGTTCTTGTGTTTCAGAAAGGTGCTTTCCAAAAATATCCTCATCCTTTTTTTTCATTTAAAGCAAGGGTCTTGGTCGTGGCTTCCAATATATAAACATAACTCGACATTCAATATAACAAAGTGGCATCACCTTTGAGCCCAACCTTATTTAAGACAACTACTTGGCTCCTAATATATATCCATGTGTGTGTGTGTGTGTATGTAAATATATATCAACCTTTTTTTTTTTGTTTCCAAAGCTTAGAAGCAATAGTAATCATTGAATTGTATTTTTAAGTAGAAGAAACTACAATCAACTATGGGAATAACACTAGAGAAATAATCAATCACAAACTTGAAATGACATGAGACTAAGATATGATAACTTTTCCTCTGTTACATTCTATTTCCCGTGAGATCGCAAATTGGCGTGTGTCCCTTCGAAATAATTTCATCTTCTTGCACTTGAATTAAAAGAGTGAAGAGCAAGAGTCGAAAATACAAAGAGGTGGAGGAGAAGAAAAAAATGTGTGCAACAAAGACAATGAAGGAGAAGAAGAAAAATACATAGAAGGGAAAATATAGAGAAAAGAAAAGAGAGAGAAAATGCAACAGCGGAAAATAAATAGAGAAAATAGAATGAGGAATTTTTACAAATAGTTGTGTGCAACAAAGACATAGAGGAAATTTTTGTAAGAATAAAAATATTTGGACACAAGAAGAGAAACAATAAAAAAATAGAGCAAAGAAACTCGAGATTGTAAAATTTCTTGAATCAATATAATATATTTTGTGTCTCTGTGTTTTAATTTATATTTTTGGTTGTGTCTTTCCCTTACTGGTTGCATTTGGCACTAAATTTTGCCAAATTTGCTCATGTTTCTCGACACACACATGTACAAATTCCAGTCTAGAAATATTCTTAACATGTTATGAAGCACTACTTCTCTACATCATTACATTTACCCCCTTCCCATGTTATTAAAAAAACACATTCTTACTGCTGCACATACCAGACATTAAAAAATTAATAACAACCAACTAGCAATGACATATCCTTGATTATTAAATATAAGTTATTTGTGCCTTATTATTAAATTTTTCAATCCTTCCTCCCAATTAAACATACACATGGAAGGATTCTAGGCCTCCCCAAGTCAAAGGTATTCCCCGAACTCCAAGCTTGTGGAATGAACCGATTCAATAAAGTTTTAGGTCCGTGGTGTCGGTGAGGCAAGGCAGAGTGGCAGTAAGCAATCACAAGATACCATGTGTCATTTTCCTATTCCTCCGAGTGGCCAAGTGTCACACATTCTAGGAACTTGAGCGTAAAGGTAAGGCATGCAAAATAAATGAAAATTTTTGGGCCTTATTACAATCAAATTCGATAGAGGGTATTCACCAAACAAATTATAGGAGATTCATTGTTTGATTTCCAACTATTTTTAATATTTTTACCATTTTTGTTGAAAGAACGAAACTGGTTACAGATATATTTTCCAAAACCATGAAATTGGTTAGAGATATATTCACCAAAACCACAAAAATGGTTACGGGTATATTCACCGTGATTTCTATAAGTTTTTGTAGGGTAGTTCCTTAAAATTTTCCCTAAAATCCTCTTAATTATAGAAGACCAAGTGTGACGAGATGTAAAAAGGGTCTCCATTGGCATACTCGATAATTCTATATGCTCCATTCTCTTTGAATTTGACTTTTCTCTCAAAACCCAATTAATTATTATTTTTTAATTTCTTTTCTTTCTTTATTTCTTCCTTCTTCATTTTTCCTCTGTGAAAAGATCCGAGAGATCTTGGGATTTACCTCCACTTCTATAAATAATGTGATAAAATTACCATTTGTGGTCATGATAAACCCCAATATTCTCACATTAAGTCATTTCAAGATCCATCCAATTATCTAAACATTCCATTTCCATTGAATAATATAAGATGGATGAGTTGGAAATGGCAAATCCCGATGACATAGGAACAAGATTATACAATTAATATAAACAAATAAAAAACAATACATATTGACAAATATTTGGGAAAATAACTATCTAGAGACGCTCTCGCCCATCATCTCCAAGCATTAGATTGTTGTATGCACTTCACTCATATTTTTTGTTGCCCAAACATCCTTCCATTACTTTCAAGGGCTCATCTTCTTCTTTTATTTTCTTTTAACAAGTTCACAGGACTTGTTTGAAGAGAATAAATCAAATATTAATTAAACATATGAACTCACATATCATATTTATCTAACACAGTCCAAAAATTTTATTTTAACAAAAATGAAATAGGAATGCATACAACATGACCCTCCAACACAAATTCAAAATAAAACCATCTCAATATAATATCAAGCTCACCAAAACAAAAAAGATAGTGTTTGCAACCAAAATCCTATAAGGAAACCTAGGAGATATAGAGATGTTTGAGATAGTGTGTGTAACCAAAGGCCTATCAAGAGACTTAGGAGGGATAGATGCACTAGAGACAATGTGTAAAACCAAATACCTATCCATAGATGCACTAGGAGTAGGGATAGAAATTGTATAAGAATGACTAGGAAAACTAGGAGAAAGAGCCTCAAAGGGAATACTTTAAACTATTACCACCTAGTAATTATGAATAAACTTCACACATTTTTGACTAAATGATGGAATATCCGTAAGATAACATATCTAAGGAATACCTAAATGTAATGCAAAATAGCTAAGAGTATCCATAACCAATAATGAAACCATTGTAGTAAGAGAACCAACCATAATATGTAGAGTAATACGTTAATAGAGAGGATTATAATCAAATTTAAGTTGCTTTGTATACATGTAAAGAGAGTGAAGTAGCATCAGATAGTGGACATTATCCTTATCACATGGATCAACCAAAAAATTGCATATATGTACTTGATTAATAGAGACAAGAATGGATAGAGTATCAAAAATAAGTGTGTCATCTATATTGGAGTCATTAAAAGTAATAATCGGTGTAGGAGATGGCATGTGAGTGACACTATCAATCATTGCATCAAAAGGGTGGTCATAAGAGGGTGGTGGTAGCATTGAATTATGATTATTATGCACTTCAAAGTTATATTTTTCATTGTTATGGTTAGGAAGCAGATCATTGAAGATTTTCAATTTTACATTATCATTGGGTTGCTTACAAGATTTAGTGGGCTTATCCCATTCAATTTCAATAGAATGAGGTTGAGTATTAGGAACCATGTTTGTATGATCAAAATAAGGATGTACACAAAGTGTTTCATTTGTATCACCAAGTATGAGCATGTAGCCCTATGGGCTTGATTTTACTATCATAGAACATTGAAGGAAAAAACATGATGATATAATGTATAAGTATGAATACAACTCCAATACTAAAGAGGAGTTACATAATCAACCCCTAGGGATACTAGAGTTGATGAAAAGGTTGAGTCACAATTCAGGTTCACCAAATGTTTATACCCTTATTAAAATTAATAGATTAGTGATTTAAATACACTAAAAGGATGTAAGGGGAGGTTATTTTGATCAATAAACTTCCAACATTAATTATACAACATCGAACAATGCATTAATTCTTGTAACTAATGTATACAATGTGTTATGAGCTCAAAAACATAATAGAATGAGTGCACTTAGCTGGTTACATATGGATATGTGAATTTCCTAGTGTACAAACTCTTGGAACTGGGAGTTCTAAAATTGTAAGTGCTTCATCTTTGGAATTGTAGCTTCAAAGTGACATGGTGTAGGACCACACAGATCTTCTGGAACTGTTTGTATATTTTTGCACCTATTGTATGGTTTTTACCATGTTATGAATCTTTTTATGTAGCTTTCTTAGACTGTCACCTTCTTGGAAATGTTTTTTTCTTTCAAACCCTAGTTGTCATTGATGTTGTGAAGCCCTTGGATATTCTGAGTAAGATCTCAAAGCATGTCCATGGGTAGGATATCCTAAAAAACAAACATTAATTGGGTTAAAGTGCAATCCTTCCACCAATGATGTCAACACTACTCCAAAGAGGCCTCAAACCACACATTGTTCCCCACATAGTATGTGATATCTGAATTAACAAAACTAGTTTGGAAACTTGAATCTTTTCTACAATTCTTAGAAATATGTTTGGATCTTGCTAAAATTTAAAATACGATTGTTTGAGTGCTTGCAAAAGAAAGAAGTTGATTACTTGACTTGGTAGAATGTTTCATACCTATATAGATTATTGCATTAATGATTGTGTATAATATTTGATGAGATTTAGGGTGTCTTAGATGCCTTTAACACTAATGTTTGCAATAGGACTTCATAAGAATGATATATTAGTCAATGAGGTGAGTTTAAGTTGATTATTAAACTATCATGGAAAGGATGATAGAGAAGGATTAAATGATCCAATAAAGAATATAAAATTGAAATATCATATGGAGGATGTTTCAGTCTAAAATCGTATAAGTTTTTCACGAATGGATTCCATAAGTCAACCAAAGTGGACATTTTTGGAAAATGATGAAAAACATGAAAATTGAAGGTTTCATCATGTTAGGTGGAGTTTGGATATGGATTTTATGTATTTAATACTCATAATATGTCGCCATATAATTGTGTATGAATGAAAAAGTTAGAAAAGAGACCGTGGATATACTTGAGCGGTGATAGAAAGAGTGTATATTAATAGCTCTTTCATTGTGAATAAAGAGATAGATCTCTGGGCATACATCTCTCTTATAGAGTTTTCCAATTTTTATATGTTTGGAATTGTAATAATATTAATTTGTATTAACAATTATTTCATTGTAAAATGATTTTTATAACACATGAGGCAGCATTGTTAGTGATTTTTCGATTAGATTTCACCTTAATCTGGATCAGTACCTCGTAATTAAAAACTTCCAAGATCATGTACTATTATCAAGGTTCCTCTTGATGACTTTGTTTCACCACGTAAGAAATTTTGTAGAAAAGGAAAGGAAACATATTTAGAAATTACCATCATCATATATGATGATTTCTCCATAGTTAATCTCCTCTCACTTTAATCAGCAAATTGGTCTCGTTGTTTAGGACTATCATTTTTACAACTCCTCTTTTCCATTATTAGAATTGCATATCATGCTACTCAGATTGAGCTATGGGAGTTAAGATTAGTGGTATGCATTTGCAAAAGTGAATGGGATTGGTGACAATTAGATTTTATCCTCTTCCTATTGGGTTGTAAAAGGACTCACCATAAACCCCCATTTTGACTTTCCCCAACAACTAATTAAGTATTTTGATAGATTTATATGATTCATAATTAATGTTATTTTATTTTTCTATAAGTTCTGAATGGAATTTTCTAAATATTTGAGGAAGTCATTTTTATGAGATGAATACTTACCTCTTTTCTAACCTGAAATATTGTTATTAAATAAATAGAATATCTTGCATATGTGTCATCCCCCTCCCCACAAAAACAAATTGCCTAGAAAACTGTTAGGCACATTATTTATAAGTCTTTAATAGTTATTTTGATTGAAAATAAGTTATTTACATAGATAGTGACATCTTTTCTCATGTTTTGGATTATGTATTGTTGATTACAATGTTGAGTAAGGATACATCTAAACAATTTCCTTCCTTGAGCTAAGAAGCCATGAGTAGGGGAATTTAACCTACCAAAATCATAGAAGAATCAACCGTGGTCGTGGCCCTCAGTAAATTTAATTCTCTTTGTTGGGTATTTAAAGGGATCTATATTGTGGTAGATGGACACAAGTAGCCCTCATCTTCACCAATCGGTCCACAAACCTTTTGATAGCCTTAAATAATATTCAATTAAATCCCCTATCATAAATTTTTATACGAAACAAGTAGAAAACTTTAAGAAATTTATTTAATTGTGGTTGATATTTGTAAACAAGTTTTAGTTGAGCCATATGGAATTCAGTCTTCACTAACATTTACTATGTATATGATTGATTGAAAATGTGTTCAATTCAAATCTTATTGTGTGCAATTTAAACGTTACTATCATTTGTTAAGTTTGTAACACTTGAAAACATCATAGTATATAATTGTAATGCTCTTCTTAATCCTATGGACATCTTCTATCATGTTCCTCAAAATTTTTTTGTGTTCCTCATCTTTCCAAGTTCTGCTTTCAAATCTATTATAACTATGAACTCTTTTGTTTCACCATATAACCAACCATATCTAAAAATCATGTAATTTATTCCCTTTGTTTTCCATTACTTGATTAGGCTTATAAGGGATGACTATAACCTATTAACCTAGCTTCAGTTACCTTTTGACCTTTCTCTCACTAAAATCTATGTTTATTTAACAATACCATATCCATTTAATTATAATGTAATATAAAATTGTGATTTTTCATATCCAAATAAAAATGTATTCTCTTCCCAACATTAATCTATGAACATAGAGAATTTTTTCAAGCACCAAACATTGTAACAATTAAAATACTAAATATTACACGATTTTCAAAGCACATTGAAAGGGATGTCAATGTTAAACTCTCCTCAATTGTAAACATGTCAATGTTAAACTTCTACTCGTAATGATTTATCAAATTTGAAAACATGGTATGCAAAAATCACTATTTTTAAATGTATTAATGGCTTCCATGTAGTTGTTTTTAAGTCTTCCTTTAGTTATGTAAATTCCTCTATATTTTTGGTTCATGAATTCAATCAGCAATGAAATGATCAAACTTGGAAAATAATGAAAACAAGTTAAACTCAACTTATCTAAGGATAACTTTGTGATTCTCCCTCTTCCCCTCTCCGGATATTCCCTATAAGACTTATAACAAGGTCAAGGAAAAGATCCAAAATCTTGTTCTTGTATGTGGCTATTGTTGGACCTTTTTCAAATTTCATATGTGTTTTCATTGATTTCAAGATGGATTAGTTGATGACAAGATGCATTGATGCAAAAAGGAGTCAATTTGGTAAAGTGAGAAAGCTGAAAAATATGAAGGTTAATTGGTAGTGTCACCATGCAAAGGCTTCGGGGTGATTAAGGATAAGTTATAAGGGACTTATTCAATATTTCTAAAATTCGCAAACATGAGGACATTTCCTCCAAAGACTTGGAGTAGCCACGGAACTCTAGAAGAATCTGCATAAGGTAAGTGAGTGTTGCGGGTAAAGGAATGAAGTCACGAAGCAAAATGGAGCCAAAGGAAAAGTTACACAAGAGAATGGTAATGTCATAGATGAGAAGGAAGAGCCACGAAGATGGAGGTGAATCTACAAAAATAAGGAATTCATAAGAAAATCCACCAATAAAATTAAAAGCCATGAAGAACTACGGTGAAGCCGCAAAGGATGGTAGATGTCCACGAAAGACTACAAAACCTCGTAGTAAAAGAGATAGAGTTGCAGACATGGAACAAAGTTGTGGGAAAGCAATGCATAAGGAGGAAAGCCATGAGAAGCATAGAAAACCCACAGATAACTAAAAATCCACCAAGTAAATAAAAGAACTGTGATATAAAAGAGAAAGTTAGAGGAGATAATAAAATCTACTAAGTGAGAGAATATGAATTGGAAAAGGGTCAAAGGAAATGAAATTGATTCAAACTTGGACTAGTGAGAGTTGGTTCTCCAAAATCAATGGTGATTCGATTGTCAGGTGATTGCGGCTAGGTGTAAGACTTATACTTCATAAAGAGCGATAAAATCTACTGTTCTAGTTGCCAACATTTAATGTTTGTTGACTCACACATTTTTCCATGTGCTTTCAAATTTCAAGGTGAAATCATAAATCGAGGATAAAGAAGCCCGATCATGAAAGTTCTTGAAATATGAGAATTTATTTTTGAGGGTTAGCTTATAATATTTTTTAAGAATGCATAGAATGAAATGTAATCAAGCCGAAAATGGTATGAACAAATTTTAGAGTGGAAGACTTCATTAATGGGCCAAATTCACAGTTGAAAAAGAAATAAAGGATTCCCGACACATTGCTCAAGAAAATGAAAAATTCTATTATCTATATAAAGAGGACTCAAATTGAATTTAGATGTTTCTCAAAATTGATAGAGTGATAGAGTATATTGGATAAGAAATGAAATGAGTAAATCAAGCTAAGCGAGAGTGATCAAGCAGAGCTACACAAGTGAGAAGATGATGCAATCAAGTTAAGAAAGATTGACAGGAAGAAAATAGAAGAGGAAGAGGAGAATAGACAAATGAAGGAGTGAAAAATTAGATAAGAAAAGCATCGAGTGACGGACTAATTGAAGAAGAAATATCAAATCATATGTGAAGAATAGAGTGACAGAGAGAACATAGAAAGATTCAAAAAGGTGATCATAAGACATTATAAAAGCAATTTTTGTAACTAGATGATCAATATTTTGTATGAAAATAAACTCTAAGTTGTAGCTTAGCATTTTCAGGGAGTTGTAGCCTCCTTGTGGGTTGGTACCTACAAAATATCATTTGTAGCTGATTTAATTAGGGTTTGGTGCTCCTTGTAATTGGGTGATTGCTAAAATTGTTGAGTGGGTGCTCCAAAAATTTTGAGTGGGTGTTTGAAATTGTGAAGTGGGTACTTCACAGGTTGAGATTGTTCTCAACCGAGAATATTGTAGGATGTGTAACATTATTATGAGTACTTTCTTTGCGTAATATAAGAAACAGCTTTGGTGGATTTTTATCCTGAAAGGGTTTCCCATGGTAATATTTATGTTATGTGTTATTGTTCATAGCATATGTTTTATTAAAAGCTTATTGTTCATATCTGCACATTAATAAAAGAATCTTATAATTATAATTAAAGTGTAAAGGTTTAATATGCACCTTTGAAACACCCCCTCAAAGGTGCTTGTGATATCTAAAAATTGGTATTATAGCAAGGTCCTTATAACGTAAGATTAAAATCTTCAATGAGATCCTCTTTTCACAAGCATGGCACCAAATCGGCACAAGGTGGTTTGTCACTATCAAGATCACCTATTTTCATTATAATTTGAATTATGCGCTCTTGAGAATAAGGATGAAGACATATTTGATGTCACTTTGTTTTGATATCTGGGAATGCATTGAGAAAGGATACAACCTTCCAGCCACACTAATTACTTATTCCATGGATAAGGAATAATATGAATGGAACTCGAGAGTTATGAACACCATTCTATGTTTCCTGACTGAAACTAAATTTGTCGTAGTTATGCATTGCACAACCACAAAATAAATATGGACCAAACTGCAGAGTATCTTTGAAGGTGATGAGAAAGTCAAGTTAATAAAATTACAGACCTATAGAGCTCAATTCAAAAAGCTGAAGATGAAGGATTATGAGAGCATAGTGGCCTACATGAAAAGAATAAATGAATTCATAAACATGATCAGAGGCTTATGATAAAAGTTATAAGAATCTTTTATTGTTCATAAAGTTATGATATCCCTAAACAGAAAGTATGATGCAAATGTTTCAGCCATAGAGGAATCCAAAGACATGAATACTCTCATGATGGATGAATTGTAAAGCACCATGTTAGCATACGAGATGATGACTATTGGATCTAAAACTACTAAGAAAGAAGTAGCATTCAAGGTCAAGAAAGAAACTCATTCCAAGTAAGAAGAAGAAGAATCATCTTCAAGAGATGAGTTGGATGATGAAAATATTAAAGCATTGTTTGTAAGAAGATTGGAAATAGGCTCAAGTAATTATAAAGGAAAATTTTCTTTCAAATGTTTTTCATGTGGACAAGTAGGTCACTTTGCTATTAAATGTCCAAATAAAATTAAATAATATCATCCTGAACATGAAGAGGACAGCAGAAGAGAAACTGGGTACAAGAAGAAAAACATTAAGAATAAGTTCTTTAAGAACAAAATAAACTTCTATTCAAAAGAAGAATCAAGTGATTCTTATTCTAGCAACCCACGAAGCTCTAAAGATGAAAATTATGAAGACCAATATGAATGTTTATTCATGTCCATGGATGCATCGAAAGAATGCAGCTCCAAAGCGAAGAATATTGTTGACTTCAAATTTTCGATGAAGAAGAAGCTAAAGTGAATCTTGAAGAGGAACTATTGTGTGTACTTGAAGAATTGATATTGAGAAGAAAAAATAATTAGAAGTTGAGATGCACATTAAAGGATTATGAAGAACAAATCTGCATCTTTGAAGGAATGAAAACTCAAAGGGAAGAAGAAGAGGCCGATGAGCTAAAGGAACTAGAAACTTGGCTTGAAAATATTTACAATTCCTACAAATCAAAGGAGGATGAATGCACTAAGATAAACTCAAAACTGGAGCAACTAAAATCGAGATAGAGTAAATGAGCAAAGAAGCTAAAGGTGTATGAAAAACATGAAAAGGGTTCAAGTTTTCTGAATGATATCCCGAGCAGCCAACGTGATGCAAATGAAAAATTGAGAATTGGTTTCAAAGAAGAAATTAAGGAAAAGGAGCCTATAAAGAATGAAGAAAACAAGGCCACATCAACATATAACACCTCATCTACCACAAACAAGAAGGTTATTAATTCCATGAATAGAATAACTTATACTCTTAGAATTACATATTCTATGAGGTACACACACTCTTTCTATAGTTACTATTATTTATGTAATCAGTTTGGACATAAGGCAGCTAAATATAGAAAATTCTCTATAGGATATAGAAGAAACTTTGGCCCATCTTACACCAGATCAAACTATAATGGTGTCCAACACAATTATCATAAGAATAGTAGTGTGGTTTCAACCAACAAACATGAACCTCCTAAACAAAATAAGTGGGTGTATGTTACAAAGAAAGATGAGAACAAGATAAAATAATCATGTTCAATAGTGAAAACATTTTTCATGTACAAAATGAAGATTAAATTTGGTATTTAGACAGTGGATGCTCAAGCCATATGACAGGTGAAAAAATCAAATTCATTACTCTATCTAACAATGCATCGGTGTTGTGAGATTTTATGATAACAACTCAAAAACATAGTTGGGAAAGGAACTCGAGTTTAGATAATGGAAAACCATCACGAGAGAATGTCCTATATGTCGAAGGTATTAAACATAATTTGTTGAGTGTAAGTAAAATTTTCATTGAGGATACAATGTAATATTCCATGACAAGGGCTTTTATATTATCAATGGAAAGGAAGGAAAGAATTTTGCAAAGGGAAACCAAACAAAGAATAACATGTATGTTCTTAATGAGATAAACAATAAGAAATGCTTCACAAGTAAGATTGATTATAGTGGTTGTGGCACAAGATATTGGGGCATATGAATTTTGAAAATATGGTAAAATTGAGTGCAAAGGGTTATGTCGGACATATTTCAAAGACTGTGAAACCTATAGATACTTTATGCAAGGCTTTCTTATATGGAAAAGATAAGGAGATCATTCAAATCAAAGGAATACTCTACAACAAGACCTCTGGAGTTGATTCATGAAGATCTCTACGGACCCACCAAAATTGAAGGTATAAATGGTGAGGTATATTTTATGCTTCTAATAGATGATTACATAATAATGACATGGGTAGCATGTTTAAAGAAAAATCAGAAGCCTTAGATAGATTTAAGAAATTCAAGGCATTGGTTGAGAATGAGAAAAATAAGAAGATCAAATGCCTAAGATCAGATAGAGGCAGAGAATTCTGGTCAAATGAGTTTGATGAATTTTGTGAAGAACATGGAATTAGAAGACAATTATCAGCCACGAGGACACCTCAGCAAAATGGGGTTGTTGAAAGGAAAAACATAATTATGAAAGAAATGGAAAGAACTATGCTAAATGAATCCAAACTCCTAGACATCTATTGGAGTGAAGTAGTTTACACCATAGTCTACATATTGAATGATCTCACTAAGGATAAAAAGTGACAAGACTCCTTATGATTTGTGGAAGAAAAGATCAACAAATGTAAAGCACATAAGAGTATTTGGAAGCAAATTCTATATCAAAAGAGATGAAGACAACTTGTTAAAATTTGACATCATGTATGATGAAGGTATATTTCTTAGTTATTTAGCGATCAAGCGTGGTATACATATGCTACAATAAGTGGTTACGAGAGATTTTGAAAGAACAAATGTAAAGGTGGATGAGAGGTAATATGCCAAAATCAGTACTCAGCATAGTGGTGGTCATTAAGAACAAGAAGATGATGAAGAATTGGACAATCAGTGTGAAGAAGTAGAAGAAGAAGACAGACTAGACACTAAGGAATCCTTAAGACAAGTTAAGAAGGGCCATCCTATAAATCAGATCATTGGAAACAAAGATGGCAGCATTCTCACAAGAAGAAGGCTAAGAGAGTAGCAGAACCATGAAGACATAACACTCCTATCAATGATAGAACTCAAGAATGTTGCGTAAGTAAGGATCAACCTTGGTTAGATGCAATGAATGAAGAAATTGATCAAATTAAAAATAATGAGACATGGGGAGTGGTACCTAGACCATGGAACAAGAATGTAATTGGAACCAAATTGATATTCAAAAATAATTTTAATGAAAAGGGAGAAGTGACAAGAAATAAGGAGAGGTTAGTTTGCAAAGGATATGCGCAAATGGAAGGAATTAAGTTTGATGATACATTTGCACCAATGGCAAGGAAAGGAAGCAATAAGACTATTTATGGCTTATGTAGCATACAATAAGATCACAAGTG
The DNA here is from genome assembly GCA_018340775.1 of Taxus wallichiana var. yunnanensis. NCBI lineage: Eukaryota > Viridiplantae > Streptophyta > Pinopsida > Cupressales > Taxaceae > Taxus > Taxus wallichiana. The sequence continues at coordinate 741,912,459 of CM031238.1, read as the reverse complement.
TTTCATATGGATGTTAAATCATCTTTCCTCAATGGTGTACTTGAACGAAGAGGTACATATTGAACAACCCGATGGTTTTTCACTAATCAAGATAAAGATCGTGTGCGAGTTGAAAAAGGCATTTTATGGACTCTAACAAGCTCCTAGAGCTTGATACAAGAGACTTGATTCATGTCTCATTAAGAAAGGTTTTATAAAAGGTGTTGCAGCAACAATATCTACATAAAAGAAGAAGGAGAACATTTTCTTATTGTCATAGTATATGTGGACGATATCATTTTGATGCGGGAGCATAACTTACGAGACCATAACTTTTGATCCGACCATTGGATTGCCTTGAAATTTTATAGGGTGGTATATATATGTTAGTATTGTAGTAGGATTATTATGGCTTGTGAAATTGTGGCCATTTTGGCACATTTTCAGGCCCGGATTCCTTCATCTAGTGGCCTAAAATTGGCTCCGAATGTTTTTTTCACTTTTGACTAGGTCTTAGAAATTTAATAACTTTTTTGTACTTGTTAGAATAATTCAAAATTTCGTGTGAGCCTTAATTTATGAAGGCATATTTGGCATGCAAATTTTGGGGCCCATCCGAGTTGTTTTGCTAGTAGGTAATTTTTGGCATTTTAGGGTTTTTAGAGTAGACGTGAAATAAAAGGAGGATTGTAATGATGTAAAAGATTAGTGTGGATTCCATAATGAGAAGAAATCTATTTTGAAACTCCTGGTTTTTATTTGCAAATATTTTTATGTGTGTTTTGGAGGTATTTCAACCTCTTGTAGTTGGATTCACATCAATTGGTATCAGAGCCGGATTTTGATCTTGCAGAAATAGTTAAGGTAACATATTACATTTTTCTGTGTAATTTTTCCTCTATTTTATATAATCATGGCTATATGCGGGGGAGGTTATGCCTAGATGAATAGGCATATGCAGGAGCTATAGAGATAGGTTGCTTGAGCTCATAGGAGAAGTTACCTACCTTAGAAGGAGACATGCAAATGGGGATGCAGACCCAGATAGTGATACTGAAGAAGTAGATTCATTAATGAATGAAGGAGGATATGAAGAATAAAATGAGAGATATTATTAAAAATTTAATGAGAGACCATTTGAGGAGATATTGATCCAATCTTTAGAGGGAAAGAATGATGGCATCAAGATTAATGTTCCTGATTATGGTGGAGGGTTACGACTAGAGGAGTTGATTAACATGTTGAATCACATGGAAAAATTCTTTGAGTGGAAAACCCTTTCAGAGGAGAAGAAGGTTAAGTTTGCATGCACTAAGTTGTTCATACATGCATTAATCTAGTGGGATCACCTACAAAATGAAAGACAAAGGAATGGAAAGGGTAAGATTCGAAACTAGAATAATATGGTAAAGAAGTCTGAAAGAAAAGGCTCTTCCTATAGATTATTCTCGAGACACTCTTTCGAAAGTTCCAAAACCTAAGGCAGAATTATCTTAGCATTGTGGAGTATACCAATGAATTTTACAAGTTGTAAATCAGGGTTGAATAGGGAGATTCTAAAGAACATAAGGTTACACGGTATATAAATGGATTGAGTTACACCATACAAGATGAACTAAGTATGCTCAATCCATGACTGAATGATGCTTATCAACTCACATTAAGGGAAGAAGAAAATAACAAGAGGAATAATTTTAGAAGAGGTGTGAAAATAGGGCCATCATCATCTCCAATGAGAGGCAGGGGTAGATTTGAATCTACAAAAGGTGAATCCTCTAATGCAGAAGGGCATGAAGATTCTGGTCAAAGCCATGGTAACTACCAAAGAGGTAGGATATTTCGAGGGGAAGATTTTATAATGGAGGACATGGTTGGAATAGCCCCCAAAGGCAATATACATGTTACAGATGTGGTGAAGAGGGTCACAGAGCCTTTGAGTGTCTACACTATCCTACACAAGATAGATGGAAAGGAGAACAACCATGAGTAAATCTAGTTGAAGCTGAAGAGGAAGAAGAAATGGAGGTTGCTGCAGACTTGGGTGAAACCCTCATGATAAGGAGGATGATGATTGTCCCAAGGAAAGAGAAAGAACAGGATGCTGCTGGTGCTGATTTGTGGTTGCGAACAAATATATTTCGAACAAGATGTACCTCTGGAGGAAAGGTATGTAAAATTATTATTGATGGTGGTAGTTGTGAAAATATGGTTTCAAGTGTGATGGTTGATAAAATCAATCTAAAATGTGAGAAGCACCCATATCCCTATCGTATATCATGGTTCAAGAAAGGGAATGAGGTAACCATAGATAAAATATTCCTTATAAATTTTTCAATTGGGAATACCTATAAGGATGAGGTATGGTGTGATGTTATCCCAATGGATGCATGCCATATATTACTAGGGAGGCCTTGGCAATACAATAGGAAGGTTACACATGATGGAGGAAAAAATACATATACCTTTTGGAAGGATGGTGTAAATGTGGTCTTATTACCCTTCAAGGAAGAAGAGAAGAGTGAGGGATTATTGGCTACAAAAGAGTTTGTTACAGAAATGGAAGAAGTTTGCTTTGGTGTTATGCACCGATGTCAAAGAAGGTGGAAATAGAGGACTTTAATATACCACATTTATGGAAAATGTATTAAAAGAATACAAATATGTCATACCAGATGAGATACCAGATGGGTTACCTCCAAAGTGAGATATTCAACACCATATTGATTTGATCCCAGGATTGGCCCTTCCAAACCAGGAATCCTATCGGATGATTCCGACATAGAGTGAATATTTAAATAGAAAATTGATAGATCTAATACAAAAAGGATTAGTGAGAGAAAACATGAGTCCATGTGCAACCCCAGCTCTATTGACTCTAAAAAAGATGGAGATTGGAGAATGTGTGTAGACAGTAGGGCCATAAATAAGATCACAATTAAGTATCGGTTCCCAATTCTAATATTGGATGATATGATGGATGTACTAGCTAGAGCCTGGTATTTTAGCAAGATTGACCTGCAAAGTGGGTACTACCAGATCCGATCCGTGAAGGGGATGAATGGAAAAATGATTTCAAAACAAAATAAGGGTTGTATGAGTGGATGGTGATGCCATTTGGGCTATCTAATGCACCTAGTACATTCATGAGGCTGATGAACAGAGTACTTTGAGAGTACAATGGTAAGTTTTTTGTTGTCTATTTTGATGATATTTTGATATTCAATAAGACAATGGAAGAACACTTGTTACATATGAAATTGGTGTTAGACTTGTTACATAAAGAGAGTCTATATGTAAACTTAAAGAAGTGTAGATTTATTCAAAAGAGTTTGGTTTTTTTGGGGTTTGTGATATCATAGGATGGAGTGAGGATGGATGAGGAAAAAGTAAAGGAAATTTTGGAATGGCCTATTCCAAGGAATGTGATAGAGGTTTATAGTTTTCATGGATTGGAAACTTTTTATAGGAATTTCATCAGAATTTCAGTAGCATTGTTGCACCCATAACAAAGTGTACAAATGGGAGGGAGTATGTATGGACTAAGGAAACAATAGATAGTTTTGAATTTTTGAAGAAGAAAGTGTCAGAAGTACTTGTTTTGGTATTGCCATATTTTAGCAAGGTCTTCGAGGATAACTGTGATGCATCACATGTCGGGATCAGAGTTATACTGAGTCAAGAAGGAATACCTGTAGCATTATTTAATGAAAATATAAATGAAGTCAGGAGGAAATATTCTACTTATGATGTGGAATTTTATGTTATTGTTCAAGCATTAAGGCATTGGAGACATTACTTGGTAGAAAAGGAATTTTTACTCTTCACTGACCATGAAGCATTGAGGTATGTAAACACACAAAGGAAAATAAATAGTATGCATACAAAATGGGTTTCATTTTTGCAAGAATATACTTTTTCTTAAAGCATAATTTAGGTAAGCAAAATCAAGTTGTTGATGCCTTGAGTCGGCATGTAGCACTTTTGACAACAATGGAAAATGAAGTAGTAGGGTTTGAGGCAGTTAAGGAATTGTATGAAGGTGATCTATATTTTGGTGATGTTGTGAGACAACTTAAGGATCCTATAGTAGGTAGTGGTTCTTCTGATTATTTGATGCATGATGGTTATTTATTTAGGGGGAAACAATTGTGCATCCCTGTTGGTTCAATGAGAGAAAATATTATAAGAGAATTACATAGTGGGGGGTTGGCTAGACACTTTGGTATAAGTAAGACAATTTATCTTGTTGTAGAAAAGTATTATTGGCCAAAGGTAAAGAGGGACATAAGTAGGATTGTAGCAAGATGTAGAGTGTGTCAAATGGCTAAGGGTCATGCATAGAATACTTGGGTTGTATATGCCATTACTGTCCCTACATGGCCATGGGTTGATTTGAGTATGGATTTCATGTTAGGACTTCCTAACACACGGAAAGGGAATGATTATATCTTTGTTTTGGTTGATATATTCTCTAAGATGGAACATTTCATTTCTTGTAAAACAACTAATGATGCTTCCAGAGTTATAGATTTGTTTTTTCAGAAGTGGTTAGATTGCATGGAGTTCCAAGAACAATCACTTCAGATCGGGACACGAAGTTTTGAGTCACTTTTGGAAGACTCTATGGAGGAAAATGGGGACACAACTACATTTCAGTAGTGCATATCACCCCAGACTGATGGTAAAATAGAATTAGTGAACATAATATTAGAAATCTCCTAAGTATTGTAGTTGGAGAAAATCCAAAACAATGGGACTTAGCTTTACCACAAGTTGATTTTGCCTATAATAGCTCGGTAAACAGTCAACAGGGAGGTCTCCTTTCCAGATTGTATATGGTAGGAATCCCAAGGGGGTCCTAGATCTGATTGTGCTACCCAGTGAAGATAAAACTAGTGATGATGTAGAAGCATTTGCAGAACACATTCTACACTACACAGGATGAATTAAGGGAAAATCTAAAAGTGAGTAATGCACAATATAAAGTAGCTAAAGATGCCAATATGAGATTAAGTGTATTCTAAGAATGATATATGGTGATGGTTCATCTTAGAAAGGAGAGGTTTCCAAAAGGGATATCTAATAAACTCCAAAGATAAGAATATTGGGCGTGTAGGATTCTGAAGAAAATGAGTGATAATGCCTATAAGGTGGAGCTACCTAAAAAAATTGCTATCTCACCAGTTTTTAATGTTTCTTACTTATATAAGTTTCCAATTCATGATCAAAATGTTGTGGAGGAGGAATAAATAAACTGGGAGTAGCAGATGTCGAATAAGAAAAAGGAAAGGGTTATGCGTGTCTTGGACCAAAAGAGATCAAATCACTACTAGACATGGGAGCTACAACGGATATTTGGTACACAAAGGAAGGTTTGCAACAAGAAGAAAATACTTGGATTTCTGATTGGGAATTGAATAAGATTGATAAAGCAAAATTAGATGAATTTCCTAAACCGAATTTGTAAGAGCTGAATTAGTTTTAACCTAGGGAATGATGCGGGAGCATAACTCATGGACACCATAATTTTTATCCGAGCATTGGATCATCTTGAAATTTTATAGGGTGGTAAATATACATTATTTCTATCCTAAATCTTGCTTAGCTTGCAAGGTTGTGGCCATTTTAGCACATTTTCGTGCCCTGGATTCCTTCATCTACTAGCCTAAAATTGGTTCTGAATGTTTTTTTCATTTTTGACTAGGTCTTAGAACTTTAATAACTTTTGTTTTACTTATTAGAATAAGTAAAATTTTTGCATGAGCCTTAATTTATGAAGGAATATTTTTCACGCAAATTTTGGGGGCCATCCGAGTTTTTTTTCTAGTAGGTAATTTTTGGCATTTTAGGGTTTTAGAGTAGACGTCAAATAAGAGGATTGTAATGATGTAAAATATTAGTGTGGATTCTAGAATGAGAATAAATATATTTTTATCCGCTTGGTTTTTATTTTCAAATATTTTTATGTGTGTTTTGGAGGTATTTCAACCTCTTGCAGCTAGATTCACATCACATTTTTGGCAGAGATAGTGATAAGATGACAGATGAGTTTGTAGACTTGATGAAAGAAGATTTTGAGATGTCAATGCTGAGAGATCTATCATTATTTCTAGGACTATAGATCAATCAATCAAACAAAAACATATTCATATCCCAAACTAAGTACATCAAAGAAATGTTGAAAAGGTTTAGGATGGAAGACTGCAAATCTATTGGGAAACCAATGGAAGTAGGCTATCTTGATGATCATCCTTGGCGTATGGACCATCAGAGTCATGGGAAACCTTAGGTTAGTGGGACGTGTGCCCTAAGGTGACCTCCAAATTTTAAAGAAGTTGGTTCTTCTCTGCAGTGTGAGATGAGGGTCAGAAAATTGAAACAAAACATAAAACATTAATGGGGGTGATGCGCCAAACAAGCCTTTTAAGAAATCAATCAAGAATGCAACTGTCTGAAGAAGGGAAATGGCGAACGACTGAAAAGGGTGGATGAAATTACACCACATGCTAGAGAATATCACATGGAACACTACCTCAAACTACTTAAGCACAACTTCTAAGATAGTAATAACATTATAGATATGCATAGTTTCTATGTGAAAATAAAGGCAATCAGAGACAACAAAGATATGCAAAGGATGGAAAAAATGCACCACAGGGCATATTATATTACTCCAAAACTTGTGCACAGTATTACAATAGAAAAGAGGTAAGATTACTATTACAAAACCCAGAAAGAAGGCTAGAGCTCCATGCCCCTACCTTTTACAGTAGAGGGACTGATGCATAGAAGAAAACTGACTAACTCCTTCTATATCTATTTTGAAAACCATTGATTACAATATATAGGAGGAGGAGGTAAGAAGCCATCCTCGAACTCCTTTCCAACTGCCTTTTAATTATGATAAATGGAGAGAAGTGACAGAAACATATTTTTGAGATATTTCTCACACTTTCCCATTATTTGCCCTTTCTAAAGAGTGAGAGCCATGCCTATTTAATGCATCTTTAACTATCTTAGACTGAATCTTTTGATATGGACTCACCTTTTAAGGAACATCCCTTAAGCTCTTTATTACATAACTAGATCTTTCAATTTCTTGTGCATTGGTTCTCGGGATCATGATTCAACCAAATAAGCATGTTTAGTCATTCTATTGGAATGACCCTTTGAATGCAGTGAATAAATTGAGTATTCGCAGTTCACACTCTTCACATGGGACTATGCATTAACTTCGTTACTGAAGTGACAAGCCAAATGACCCTTTACTTCTAATCTTTTAAAAATATCCTGAGCATTTAAAACTTGCAGATAAGTCTCATAATTACTCATACGTGATACATGGCTTGTCACCTTTTGTGACCTGCTTCAAAATTGGAGTCCATTTGTTGTAAGATCCACATGGAAGTCCCGCGAATCCTTAAGATTTCTACTTTTCTTCGGGATTTTGGGAATGCCTTGTGCTTTGACACTTGGCATCGTCTGCGACCACGCCATTTTTTTCCTTTGGGAAAGTAAACGACCTTGTTGTATATAATTTAAAAACCCCCTTTCGGTGGGGCCCTTATAGTTGGATCCACGTGGAAACCCCGTGGGAGTCTGAGACTTCATTCCCTCCTTTGACTTCTGAATTTGCATTGGTTGGACACTTGGCATCATCCACAAACCTATTGCTTTCTTTATGATTTGGCTAAGTCTTTTCCATTGGCGAAGACTCGACTCTAAATGGGATTTGAAAATGTAAGAATCTTCCTGGCTGCAAAATTTAGATAACAAGCTACAAGATGAGCAGAGATGATGACTCACCAAAGGTAGACAAAACTTTGTGTAGATCCATGATAGGCAATCTACTTTACTCCACCACATCAAGTAGACATCATGCGGGAGGTAGGCCTTGTTGGAAAATTTCAAGAAGATCCAAGGGAAACACACCTTGCATTGGCAGAAAATGTATAGCACTTAGCGAAGGCATACAAAATATTCACACGAAAGAGTAGATCACATTGAAAGGCACAAGAGGATCGGAAGGAATTGCGTGCGGAGGACAGAAACAAATTTGGGACTTAGGCATTTTCACGATTATGACCTATTTTTGGAAGATGGTGTGCGGAGCACATAAACTGGGAAAATACTTGTGCGACACACATCAAATATTTTTGGAAGAGCGGATATGGAGTGCTTTGCATGGATATTGGCTAAGAAGAGATTTGCTACTTCCAGTTAATTAGGAGAGGTCCATTGTTAGCATTCTTGCATGTGAGCCTATTATTGTAAAGGCACATGGCTATTCTTAGCATGTGACCTATTTTGGGATTAGATAAGTGGTGAAGGGAAAGTCCCCACCCTTATAAATATGTAATGAACTACGTAGTAGAAAATAGATATGTAAGAACTGGATTACTGTGAGAGTATGTTGTCAAAACTGTTATGCGGATGAGCATATAACATTATTATTGTAAGAAGATTTTGTGTATTCCTTTGTTTTTATATATTGGAGTGTATTGATGAATTAGTGTATTAATCGTGAGTATAATTGGTTCTTACGTGCTTGAATTCATTATGGTTATCATTTAAGTCTATTATCCTTTAGATCTAGTTATGAACATGCACCGTAGACTGTAGATGTATTAATTATGGATTTGAATGCATTAATTCTTCATAATGCTAACATCCTACAATAAAGAACCCTAAAGAGGGGCCCGTACCTTTGCACGCTTTAGGTAAGCACTTAGTATAGGCCGAGTGATGTGTTATCGCGCACCGATTTTACTTGGTAAATTCTAGGCTGCATCATTGGTTCCATTGTTGGGACCTCTTTTTCATTTTTTTCGGATGGTTCGCGATGAAGACATACCGGTTGACCCTAGCAAGTTTTGAGGAGTGGATACATGACCTAGAATAATTTCATATCCTTTATGATGCTACTCCGATTTGGACTCGCATTGTGGATATGTGGTTCCGTGGTGTTTTAAATAGTTATATCTTGGAGTACTCAATTTCCACTTATTCATGCCCGAGTTAGTGAATTCCGCTTTTACGATATCCAATGGGAACTTACCTGCAATGCATTCCATTGGTGATCAAATTTTGATGGTAATCCCGAACTTGAAGAGTAAACTAATGGCTAACTAAACCCCACCACATGTAAGTGTAAGAGCAGGCTTGGTGAAATATGGAAGACCTAGTGGAAGAGAGGCAGAGAGAGGAAAGGAGGCTTATTTATAATGTGGTACACGAGAGGGAGATAGAGAATAAATGGGATGTTGCGAGTGAATGGCATTGTGGAGAGAGATGGTTTGCGAATGATTTGAATTTCACACAGTAAGATGTGGAACCCGAGCATCGGGAACTCCCTTGTTTGGGAAAGCATGACAGGGAACCCTCCTCGGCCTCACACGAAGCGCCAAAGATAAATGACCAGGCCACAGTGTGCATCCGAATCCACCTAACAACTTTTTCCTTGTGCTTGGTATTACAATATCTAGTACAACAAATAGTCAAAAGCTAATTCGGATAGTGGGAGAGCAGGAGTGAGTCATATAAAAGAACATAGATGGTAGCGCAAATGTCTTCATTTTTTTATGGGAGAGCCTTTTTAGGTGTATCATCCACAAAAAATTCAAGCATGTAGACTTTTGGACTCTCTTCTGGGAGTAGTAACACTTCGCAGACCGTCGAGGTACAGTTCAATACTACTATTGGGACATAGGGAAGTACATCTTTTGGTCTAACCCTAGCTATAGGTTCGGGATCAAGAGGTATAGGTGGCTCTATCTCCATTGGATATGGTGGTTCTAGAGGCAGAGGAAACACATGAGGTTCTGGATTAGGTGGGAAGGGTCTACACCAACCCCAGAATATTTACATGGAGATGTCTCTTCATCTTCCAGAGTATAGGGGCATAAAATATGCTGCTGAACACATGCCTATGTGTGAAATATTGTGGTGTGCAAAAGGAATCACAGCTTCTGAGCATAGGAAAATTCAATTCGCTACTACATTACAAGGGTACACACACATTTGGTATAGAAATTGTGACCCTGATCATACTTGCGTAGACTATGCATCTTTAAAATATCCTTTCCTTAAATAATTTCATATCCCTGAGTTTGAGTGGAAGAGTATAAGTGCGCTAAAGGATATTAATCAAGGCACTACTAAGAGTGTCGAGAGTATGATGCTCATTTCAAAATGATGGTATATAAGCTTTCTTATGATATTCATGCAAGCCAAAGATGTGTAATGGTTCATTGGGGGCGTGATTAAACCTTTTATAAGGGCATATCACATAAGACATACACGATATGCATATGCAAAAGCACTTGAAGCAACTTTATGCGCTGAGTTATTTAGAAGTATAGACACTGGGGTGAGCCCATTTTTAGAGGCACAGATCGTAGTTATGGAAAAGTAATTGGAGAAGCTATCGAAAAATTTAGCACATGAGACGTGCACAGGGATTTGGTGCACAAATTGTGAAGTGGAAGGTCACACAAAGGATAGTTGTCCCCACAGATTAGTACGCTCATTGTTGTTGGACTGTGAGATATGTCATTTAAACCATGATGCTAGCTACTTCCCATTATTACAACACGCAATAAGGAAGAACATCTCTTGTTACTGTAAAATTTGCAGGTCCAAAACTCATGACACTCAAAGATTGTCGGTGATTGGTCGATCCATGATGCTATAGATATTGTTGTCATTTACGAAAATAGTTTTAGATAACTTTAAATGAAAGAACGAGCATCAGGATCAGGATCACAATTAGGCGCGCTATGATCGGAACAAAGGGTGTTTTGAAGGAAGTTGTGGCGGAGGTTGAGGATGTCATGGTGGATTCAGAGGATGAGGTAGTGGTGGTGGAAGAGGAGAGTTCCCTCATGGAACATGTTATACATGTGGATCTCCTGACCACTACAAGCGTGAATGTCCTTAGAATATTACATGCTCTTTCTGTGGAAAGAATCATAGTTATGAGGAATTTCCGGACTTGTATGAGTATCTTAGCAAGCAACATAAACAAGAAAACAAAGGCGCATGGATGGTTAGGATATAGTGCATTGTGGAAAATTAGTGGATGTCTAAGTTGGAACCAAAATCCAAGGCATTGCAAGTAAATATCACTACCTATGCTAAAGCAAAGTGCACCAAAGAAGAATTGTAACATAGGCCTACCATCACTAAGGAGGAGTTTCTACATACACATGCAGTACCTAGATCTTGTCTATCGAAGGAGGTGTATCAGGAAACCATGGGGGTGCTCAAAAATCTTCAGGGTGAAATATAGTATTTAAAGGAGAAATCATGGAAGATGGAGAAAAATAAAGCATCAGAGACGGTCCAATCTGATATGGATGACTTGAGAGAAGTGTGCAAAATGTTGCGCCAGAGAATATCATTCCACTATTAGGGAATTGGTTAAAGGAAACACTCCACATGTAAATACTGAGACTGGATGACAGATCCTACATGTGAATCTTCCCCCTCATAGCCTAGATTATGACAAGGAAATCACTTTGAATGTTGTTTTGGATGGGTGGCTATTGAGTAATATATTGATTGATACAAGTGCGGAATTCAATGTTCTTACTTTAGATGCATGGGTATAAATGGGAGACCTCCATTGCAGTCATCCTCTAATGTATTGTTCATGGCTAATCGAGACTAAGGCCACTCCCATCGGAGTTTTAAAAGATGCATCCATTACCATACAAGGAGCCAAGTTCACTAGAGATTTTGAGGTCTTAGCGCTGAAGAAGGCGGATAGCTTCCCAGATCTACTGGGGCATCCTTGGTGCTATGAAAATAATGTTGATATTCAGTTCAATAAGGGTTATATCATCTTTGAAAACAAGGAGGAAAGAGTTATTATCCCTTTAACAGATGGAAAATATATGCCCTATGTTGAGCCCTTGAGTGAGGAAGACCTAAATATGATTTATGTATGATCCAGAGGTGCTTGAGCCATCTAAAGAAGGAATCATTTAGTGGGAGGATGCATATTCTATCAGCAATACTACAAGTGTTGCTTGTGATAATTGGGCTCATAACACTTATGAGTTGGTGGGCGCGAAGTAAAGAGTGTATTTGCTAGGGATAGCAGACTGCGTTATATCATTCAAATAGGTAACAACTCAGTACCTCGTTACACCAGAGAAGGGGACCTTATGGTGTTCATGTGCGCCATGGAGGAGCAATGGATAGACCAGTTAGAGAGAAATAATATGCTAGCATATACCCTATAGGAGACATCAACGCATTGGTGGGTGGTCCATAAGGATAATCTTGTAAGATGGAATGAAATTAGGATTGCTCTTGCTACTAGGTTTGTCATGAGAAATGCACCTACTCATATGTGTACTTATAATGCTAATCAACTTGTTCAGGCTCCACGTTCAAAGAAAGGTGAGAGACTCGGACAGAGGTGCAGAAACTTTACCACTTTCGCTCTGGGTGAAAAAGTTTTATTCCACATTATAAGGTTACGCACGTGCTTGGTATGTCTATGTAGAACTCCATAGAGAGACTGGAAATTGGTAGGATTTAATTACAGGAATGATCCAGACATTTGAATTCTTCTCTACCAAGCCTCCAGTAGAAGAAGCATTAAAGGTTATAAAGCACTTAACTATGGGGGATAGTGCCAAGGTGGAGGAACTCATTCAAGAGTTATTTGATGAAGGGGACTCAGGAGCGCATTTTGTTGAAGAAACAGAGACAGATGCCACACTACTTAAATGCGCTTTCCTTGAGAAAGAAAAAGGAAAAATGGTCTACTTAGTGGATGATGAAGAAGTAGAAAATCTAGATGTAGACCATTCAATAGGTAGGTGTGAGGTGTTGGACAGTGCAAATAATACCACACGTGCCTATCATGAACCTATGAAGAAAAATAAAGTGAATATTGGATCAGATGTTGAGCCTAAGGAGGCCATAATTATAGACTATTGGTCAGAATTTGAAGTGGTAAAAATTATAGAGTTACTACAAGATTATCAGAACTTATTCCCTTGGGGGTACCATGAACTTAAAGGCGTGCATGAATCATTAAGCGAGATGAAGATAAAGCTTAAAGAGGGTGCATGCCTAGTTAGAAAGAGACCCTGTAGGATGAATCCAAACTTGTGCGAAAAGGTCAAAGAAGATATTAAAAAAATGTTGAAGTATGGAATCATCAAGCCCCTGGACGAGTCAGAATGGGTTAGTCCAATGGTGATCAATATCAAGAAGGATGGTCGGATTAGGATCTGTGTGGACTATAGGGAGATGAATGTTACATGTGTGACTGATCCCTTTCCTACGCCATTCACTAAGGAAATACTCGAAGGCATTGCAGGCACGAAATCTATTCATTTACAAATGGGTTCTATGGGTATCATCAGGTTAGGATTTCCTAAGAGGATCAGGAAAAGACTACTTTTACTACTAAATGGGGAAGCTTTTCCTATATTGTGATGTCTTTTGGACTGAAAAATGCACTGTTGTATTTTCACGCATAGTTGTTCAGGTGTTTAAAGATTTTATTCACAACTTCTTACAGGTTTATTTAGATGATTGACAGTGTATGGACTGGTTAAGGATCATTGTGACAATTTGCGCTTAATGTTTGAAATATGTAGATAGTTGAGTATCTCTTTGAACATCAAGAAGTGCATATTTGCTACACCATTTGGAATACTATTAGGACACATAATCTACAAGGAAGGTTTTTGGTTGATCCAACTAAGGTTGTAGTCATTATAGGCCTGAAAGAGCCTACCAGTCAAAGTGAGGTGTGTGGATTCTTGGGTCACACAGGGTATTATAGGAAATTCATAAAGGGGTATGCTAAAGTTGTTGCACCTTTGGAGGAGTTACTAAAAGGAAAAGGTATGTTCTACTAGGGAGAACCGCAATAGCGTGCATTCAAGACATTGAAGGAGAAACTTACTACCGTGCCTATTTTGTGCTTTCCTTTGTGGGACCAACCATTTCATGTACATGTGGACGCCTCGGCATGGCCATTGACATGGTGTTGGCTTAGCCAGAGAAGGTATTATAGATCATCCTATCTATTTTTCTAGTAGAAAGTTGACTCCTGCAGAACAAAATTACACCACTACAAAGCGTGAAGCTTTGTCAATGATATATGCACTACATAAATTCAGATAGTATCTGCTAGCTACACCATTTTTCTTTTATACAGATCATATGGCATTGAAGTATTTGGTGAACAAGCCTATTTTACAGGGGCACATATTCAAATGGGTACTCTTATTTCAAGAGTTTGATTTCATAGTTGTGGTAAAACTAGGGAAAAGGAATTCTGGACCAGACCATTTATCCAGAATACAGTCGGGAGAAGAAGCACATGCAATTGAAGATACCATGCCCAATGCACAGTTATATAGGTTACAACAAGCGCCATCAGAATTAGAGGACATTGATGTCTTTCTACGAACAGTATGGAACTAGAAGGAATGAAATCCTTAGAGAAGAAACAACTTGCTATATGCATGGTACCTTATATGTCGACTATTTTTGACTGCATGTCAGCCGGGATGAGGTATTATATTTTGTTGTGTAATTGGAAAATGAGTGTACATATATCATGGAGGAAGCTCATGGTGGTATTGCAGGTGGCCACTATGTAAGTGATGTCACTTCTCGCAATATTCTATTCATTGGATTATGATGGGAGACCCTGTATAAAGATTTTAAGGCATATTGCAAGGCTTGTGATCACTGTCAGTGCCTTGGGAAACTAGGTCAACGAGATGAAATGCCTCTAAGACCTATTACTAGTGCAAAACCATTTTAAAAATGGGTTATCAATTTTTGGGTCCTATTTCACCAACCGTGCGTAGGAGATGGATCGCGTTATATCAAGATACTTTCACAGACTATCTGACAAGGTGGGAAAAAGCAACGCCTACAAAATATTGTATAGTGGCTACAACAACCAAGTTTCTATGGGAAAATATTATTACAAGGTATGGATGTCCTTTGAGTTTGACCAGTGATAGGGGCACACATTTTTTGAATGAGACAATCAGGATATTATTGGATGAGTTTATGATTGTGCACCATAAGACTACACCCTATCATCCTCAAGCTAATGGAACTGCTTGAGGCTTTCAACAAAATTTTGAGCTAGACATTGACAAAAATCTATGATGTTGGAAGAAAGGATTGGGATGATAAAGTGTTTGCATTACTTTGGGCATATCAAATAACATATAAAAGGTTGAACAAAGCCACACTTTTTTTAGATAGTATTTGGCGCGCTTGAAGCGATCTTCCTACGAAATTAATGTTACCTTCTTTGCGTATTGCACACAATGGAGGTTTAGCTAATGAACAAGAATTAGAAGAATGGATTGAAAAGTTAATCAAGTTGGATGAGCGACGAGCAATAGCACGTTGGAGTCAAAAACAAGAAAAGGCTAGGCAAAAATCATGGCATGACAGGCACATCAGGGATAAAAAGTTTGAGATTGGATAGATGGTGTTCCTTTATGATTCTAAGTTTTTGCACCATCCAGGAAAACTCAAGGTACATTGGTTGGGGCCATATGTTATCACTCACATACTTGAAACAGCGCTTTCCAATTAGAGGTGCTTGATGGAACACTGCTACTTGGGTACTTTAATGGGAGTAGGCTGAAGCCCTACTATAAATAATTCTTCTTGGTGTTTGTAATTAGCAAAGGTGTTGCCATTTAGATTAGGTTTTCAATTTTGTATTTCCTTAATGTATTTCCTTCTTCTTCGCTATTTTTGTCAATTTAGTTGGTTTTTTTGTAGTAAGCGCATTTGCATGCCAGAAGCTAATTATTATTTGAAGAATTTTTATATGCAGAGGACTGCACATACCATTAGTGTGGGGTGTTTATTGATAGCCAAGTACAGGACTGTTGAAAATAAGTACACATGAAAGGAAAAAACTGTTATGGGTGATATTCAAGTTGGATAATTGTAAAAAAATGAGATTCCTTCTAGAAACAGGGACCATAGATGGAGATGAATGAAGAAACAAGTATAATGTGAGGTAATCAGGGGCCATGGAAACTACCAAGGGAAGGTGCAGAGATGAGGTACTCGAGTGCATGGAGGTGCGCTAAAGAGAAGTCTGTGGCTAGAAGGTAGGAAGGTGCACTAGAAGGTTATAGCTTGGGCACAAAGATGTTGCACGGAAAGAACGAAAATGGTTGATTAATGAGAAGATTATTGGTAGGTGAAGGAGCGATAAATTCACTAAATTTTTGAAATTCTATATAAGGATGGGATGCGAGTTCATTCTTAGCGTTGCAATTGCGAGAATTTGAAAAGAGCTAAGTGTAGATGAGCCGAGAGAATCATGTGGAGGTGCGAAGAGTGTGAAATCAGACGTGGAGAGAAGTTTTTGCACGGAAGAATCTTGCATCCCAATAGGTGAAGGGTTTGAGTGAAGCAGGCACATTACGAAAGAGCTAGGGCATGTAATTTCCACTAGGAACAGAGATTCGAACTAGGGTTTTAACTTACTTGTTACAGAAGATAGAAAAGAGATATTTTCAAATGGCACCGAAGAAAGCACCTGCAGCAGGAGTAAAAGGGAAGAAGAAAGTCGAAGTGGAAGAAGAAATTTCTCACGAGATTAATTTATCAGAAATGCAGTATTCGGAGGGCCTGATTGTGGGACAAGAATGGGATTCCCACATCTGTAAATGCAAGATCGGCGATTAAAACCATCACACATTGGATAATAATAAGGAACTAGATGCGTTGTTGAGAATGAAAACAAACAAGCGCACAGTAGAAGACATGTCAGTGTATGACGATGCTCGAGAGAAGTTACTAAAGCATATTGGAGTCTACTAGTTGTATGAGCTGCCATAATTTGGAAAATATGAACCATTGTATCGATGGTTGATGATAATAGTCTATGAGGACTTATTCTACTTCGTCGGACGAGAGGTTAGAATCACAATTGCCTTAATTTCAATAATGACAGGATTAAGGGCCTCAGGAGCAGATCTAGAGAGTGACTTAACAGATAAAGCAACGATCCTGGAGACAAGGAAGGATCTAGGATATACCAAGGGTCCGCGTAGCATGGACATTGATAAATTGAAGAATTACCCAGAAGAAAGCAAGCGACTTCACATTTGGTAACAAAATTGAATGACCAAGAGAGGTGGTTGGAGGTGAATACAATGTGGTTGCACGTTGCAAGGAAAATGTCACAAGGAGTGGTCTACAATATCGGGGATTACATAGCAAAGACGATCGTTGAAGAAGCGTGTATAGGTGACAGAATTATTTTTGGCACTATTTTATTGTCTTTGGTGTTTATGGAGATTGGAGTGCCCAATGGGCCCAAGGAAAAGATGTGGGAGTACCCCACGAAAAATAAATCTCTGGCGGAAATATTTGATAAATACATATGCGAAGGGACCATGAGTGGGCCATTTAAATAGAGGGTGGATATGTGGTATGATAGGCTCCGCACGATGTTTAAAGAGGAGTGGCGTATACCCAAGGAGTTACCTTCGGTGGTGGGTAAGGCGCAATAGTTTGCGGTCTACCAACATTTTTGCATCGCACGATTTGCAATGAAGGACAGAGCTTGGAGCCCTTGGTGAAAAATTCCATATGCCTTCATAGAACACTACTTACACGCATCAGTTTTCGATTCATAGATGCGCGCCAAACTTCATCACAGATAAGGTAGATTGTGATTATCACACTCTGAGAAAAACATATGTATATCCAAGATGGACTGCCTACATTGAGAGGCTTATCTCAGATGTAATAAGCATGAAGCCGATAAGCTTGGCAGTAGGAGACATTGGAGCAGTGCTTGTGTATCTTCAACTCAAGCCCAAGCTGGAGAACAACAAATATGTGGAAAATGAGTTCGTGCTTCCAAGGCCGCCTAAGGGTAAGCATATAGTAGAGAATGTGCCAACTCCATAGCCTACAAAGACTATAGTGGTGGATGAAGAGGAATATGAAAGATAATATAGTGGTGGCCTGGAGCATAGAGGACAAAGGCAGCCTACAGACAAGGTAGAAACTGAGTACGTGACTAAACCACCTCAGGTGCAAGAAGGAGGCGATGAGGACCTAGATGTAGTACAAGGAAAGTGTCGTTTCAAAAGGGTATTCAGAAGAACCAGAACCCAAGGTGTTACACCACAGTCAGTAGGTAGATCACCTCGAATCTCTCCAAAAAAGGAGACAGATGAGAAGAGAAGGAGAAATTTGAAGCTAAACGAGGAGGAAGAAGAGTTTGAGGAGAGTGCGCTCAAATCTCCTACACCACTAAAGGATGTAGAAGATCCAAAGGACGAAGAAATGAAGGATGGAGAAGAAAGATTAAAGGAGGTAGATAGAACAACGCAAGAGACTGCTCAGAGCATAGCAAGCCAAACTCCAAATCTTGATGCTCAAGTTCCTAAGGGGCCAAGGTCGAAGAGGACAAGTGGGGACTATATTGCACCAGTCCTGGGCTATATTAAAGACACAAGTAAGATTGTCTGCACCCGTTTCCAAAGCACGGTGGGCCTTAAGGAATTTTATGGATGGGAGATGATGGATGAGGACAGGGGCCACCGTAAGTGCAAGAAAATAGATGTCTTGGTCAATGCAGACACATATGGATGAACCGTAATTCGATGTATGTGGAGAATCTTGTGTATCAAGAAGATTGAATAAGGCACCTATGGCCGGACACATAATGGTAAAGCTTATTGTTCAATGGATGAACAAGTAAGTAATGCCTTGGTGAAGGTATCTACAGAGGTGGCAAGGAGGAATGTGGATAAAGCTGCAACTATTAGGGCACTGAGGGAAGAGATTAAGGCCAAGGATGTAGAGATCGCGCACTTGAAACAAGAAAAGGACCTAGAGAAGAAAAAGAATGGGGTTCTTATTGGCATGGCAGAGGAGATCGGGATCACATCCTCCAAGCAAGACCGCACTTAGAGCCCAAGGTGCCCAAAAAGTTCCCTTCGGCTATGCACTATGTGTGCACTTTGGTTGATATGGTGCTTGAAGAGGGACTAGTTAAAGTGCCAACGCCAAAATACCCTGAACAAGAGGAAGAGAGGGAAAAGGTTGCAGTGTTTGGAAAAAATTCATCGTACGAGGAACTGCTTCAAACCCTTCGGGAGGAGCTGAAGAAAGCGGATCAAGAATTGAATATTTGCACATCTCCGAAAGCACCATCGAATAAGGACAATAGTAGAGGACAATGAAGTCCTAAAAGCTATGAAGGATGAAACATTGGGGTGCACAAAGAGACTGACAATGGTGAAGAAAAAGCGTGAGGCCCTTACAGCGGCCCAGAGCCCCACAAGAACAGATTGGATGAACTAGGAAAGCTTATAGCTCAAAAAATGGATCTGCTAGAAGGGAGAATGTCTACAATGGCTAACATTATGTTAGTATTACAAAATGAGAAGGGATACATTGCGTAGGATGAGTTGGAGTCTATTGCATTGAATATCCCAGAAAAGGCACAAGCCACGTTGAGTGAATGGTAGACATTAGAGGCAAAGATAAAGGAAGAATATCCATAATTGATTCTTCTGGTTGAAGCAGAGGATACTTGTTGAGTAAATCATTCTTTTGTATAGAAAATTATTTACTAGCTTCCATTTATGTTCTTTCTATTCTTTGAACATTCAAGAGGTAGCCATTTCTGGGGCGACAATGCAGTTAGTGTGGGGTAATGTTGAGCGGACAATGTATAGCACTTAGTATAAGGCATACAAAAGATTCACGTGGAAGAGCATAGCACATTCAAAGGCACGGGAGGATCGGGAAGGAATCACATGCGGAGGATAGAGACAGATTTGGGACTTAGCCATTTTCATGATTATGATCTATTTTTGGAAGATGGCATGCGGAGCACATAAACTGGGACATGCTTATGATCTTGCGTGACACGCATCAGATATTTTTTGAAGAGCGGCTATGGATCGCTTTGCATGGATACGGGCTAAGAATAGAGTTGCTACTGCTAGTTAACTGGGAGAGGTCTATTGTTAGCATTCTTACATGTGAGCCTATTATTGTAAAGGTGCATGGATATTCTTAGCATGTGACCTATTTTGGGATTAGATAAGTGGTGAAGGGAAAGTCCCCACCCTTATAAATATGTAAGAACTAGATTACTATGAGAGTATGTTGTCAGAACTGTTATGCGCATGAGCATATAATGCTATTATTATAAGAAGCTTCTGTGTATTCCTGTGTTTTTATATAATGGAGTGTATTGGCTGAATCAGAGTATTAATCCTGAGTATAATTGGTTCTTACATGCTTGACTTCATTATGGTTATCATTTAAGTATGTTATTCTTTAGATCTAGATCTGAACATGCATTGTAGAATGATGTATTAATTATGGATATGAATGCATTAAGTCTTCATCATGCTAACATCCTGCAACAACAACCCTAAAGAGGGGCCTGATACCTTTGTGCGCTTCGGGTGAGTGCTCAGTCTAGGCTGAGTGATGTGCCAATGTGCCTGGGCTTTTACTAGTAAATTCTAGGCTGCATCACATCTAAAGGCGGTCAAGAGAATTTTGAGATATCTCATGGGAACAATTGAGTATGGACTATGGTATCCCAAGAGCAATGACTTCAACATAAAAACATATACGATCCAGTTGGGAAGGCGGTGTTGATGACAGAAAGAGTACAAGTGGTGGAGCATTCTTTGTTGGAAATTTTCTAGCATCTTGGCTAAGCAAGAAATAATCATCAGTGAATCTTTCAACATGTGAAGCAGAATATATAGCTGTCGCGATGTGTTGTACTCAAGTTCTCTGGATGAAGCAGACCTTGGAAGATTATAAGGTAAAATCTAAAAATCCTATTCTATTGTTGTGTGATTGTATAAGTGAAATTAGAGTCTCTAATAACCTTGTAATCCACTCGAATATCAAGCATATTCCAATAAGATATCACTTCTTAAGGGAATGAGTGCATGACAAGAAGATCACTCTAGACTATGTGAGCACTAAAGAATAAATTGCATATATAATGACAAAGCCACTTTGCGAAAAGAAAAATTTGAGCAATTAAGAAATGAATCGGGGGTCATTCCCGATCCCACAATTAACTAGAAGGTGTGCAGAAAAGACAAGGGAGCATTCTCGTATTATCACTCCTAATCAACACAAAGTCAAGGGAGCTAGTCTAGCTCAAATTTATCAAAGTATGCATTAGCTCGGGGAGCATTGCACGACACACCAGATATATGGATAAGAAGCATAAGCCTAGGGGGAGCTTCTTAAGGTAAGAACATGATATTTCTAGCTTACCTTCATATTCAGCTACATGCGGCTTAGTTGGCCCTTTGTCATTGTTGTCAAAGGGTGAGAGTGGCTATTATCAAAAACTAATCGATCATTTCATACAAAAATTGTAAGTGAAATTGAGATGTTGCATAAATATAATTGTAGGAGAGAGAAGTGGATATCAGAAACAAGCCTTTCACATTCAAGGGGAGAAATGATGTGATATATATATGGGGAGAGATGGAACCAGCCAAGTTATATACACTGTGTGACAAAAATGAAAACGCAAAATCATGTATGCAAGCATTTTCCATCAAATTTAGGAGTTAATTTGTTTTTGTGGTATAGAAGCATTAAGATGTATTGCGGTGTTTTCATGTGCATCAAGGTGTTTCCATTAATGAAAAATGGGGAGATTGTTAGACCTTTGTCAAATGTCATATGCATTGTCATTGATGTCAAGATGGATTAGTTGATGATAAGATGCATTGATGGAAAAAGGAGTCAATTTGGTAAAGTGAGCAAGCTGAAAAGATGTAGATTGATTGGTAGTGTTAGCTCACGAGGTTTCAGGGAAATTAAGGATAAGTTCTAAGGGACTTGGTCAATATTTTCTAAGCCATGGACATAAGAAGATAGTCGCCGAAGACTTAGAGTAGCCGCAAAACTCTAGAAGAAGCCGCGAAAGGTAAGTGAGTGTTGCGGGTAAAGGAATGAACTCACAAAGCAAAATGGAGTCAAAGGATAAGTCACACGAGAGAATGGTAATGTTGTGGATGTGAAGGAAGATCCATGAAGATGAAGGCAAAGCCGTGAAAGTAAGAAATTTAGAAGCAAAGTTACCAATAAAAAAACCACGAATAACTACAAGAGTTGTAAAGGATGGAAGATAGCCGCAAAATACTACAAAAGCCATAAGTAAAAGAGATAGAGTTGCAGACATGGAACAAAGCCGTGCGAAGGCAAAAACAAGGAGGAAAGACGCGAGAAGCATAGAAGAGTCGTGGATAACTAAAAATCTTCCGAGTAAAGAAAAGAGCCGCGATACAAAGGAGAAAGTCACGAGCTAAGAAAAGCCGCAGAGTGAGAGAATATGAATTGGAAAAGGGTCGAAGGAAATGAAATTGATTCAAACTTGGACTAGTGAGAGTTGGTTCTCCAAAATCGATGGTGATTTGATTGTCAAGTGATTGTGGCTAGGTGCACAACTTGAACTTCACAAAGAACGATGAAATCTATTGTTCCAGTGCCAACTTGCCAACATTTAATGTTTGTTGACTCTTTCACATTTTTCCACGTGCTTCCGAATTTCAAGGCAAAATCAAATATCGAGAGGAGAAAGATGCCCGATCACGAAAGTTCTTGAAATATGAGAATTTATTTTTGGGGCTCGGTTTATAATATTTTGAAGAATGCATAGAATGAATTGTAATCAAGTTGAAAATGGTATGAACAAATTTGGGAGTGGCCGATTTCATTAATGGGCCGATTCACAAGAAAAAAAAAAGGAATGGATGCCCGACACATTGCTCAAAGAAAAGGAACAATTCTATCATCTATATAAAGAGGACTCAAGTGAATTCGGGTGTTGCTAAAATTGAAATAATGCACCAAAATTGATAGTGTGATAGAGTAGAGTGGCTAAGAAATGAAATGAATAAATCAAGCTAAGAGAGAGCGAAGCAGAGCTAGCTACACAAGTGAGAAGACGATGCAATCAAGCTAAGAAAGAGTGACAACAAGAAAATAGAAGAGGAAGAGGAGAACATGAAGATTAAGCGGTGAATAATCGGATAAAAAAGCATCGAGCTGACAGATGATTGAAAAAGAAAGATCGAATCGGATGTGAAGAATAGAGTGACAGAGAGAACACATAAAGATTTAGAAAGGTGATCGTAATCCATTGTAAATGCATTGTTGTAACTAGATGATCAATATTTTGTATGAAAATCAAGTCTAAGTTGTAGCTTAGCATTTTCGGGGGTCAGAGCCTCCTTGGGTGGGTTGGTACCAATAAAAGATCATTGTAGAGCTGATTAAATTAGGGACCGATGCTCCTTAAGTGGGTGCTTGCTAAAATTAATGAGTGGGTACTCGAAAAATTTTCGAGTGGGTGGTTGAAATTGTGAAGTGGGTGCTTCATAGGTTGAGATTGTGTTCAACCTGAAAATCTTGTAGGATGTGTAATATTCTTGCAAGTCCTTGCTTTGTGTAATATAAACAACAATTTTGGTGGGTTTTTGTCCCGAAAGGGTTTCCCACAAGAATCTTTGTGTTCTCGTGTTATCAGTGCATGACATATGTTTGATTAAAAGCTTGTTGTTCATATCTACACATTGCTAAAAGAATCTTAAAATTGGAATTAAAGTGTAAAGGTTTAATCTGCACTAATTCAACCGCCCCCTACACCCCCTTAGTGCTTGTGATCTCTAATAGCTACTAGTGTGGAAATGTGTCTATAGATAACACTCTTTCCAATATGTTGACTCTTAGAAATGGTTTGTTTGTAGTGGAGAAGGAGATGAGGGATGTAAAAGATGAAATATGTAGGTATTGAATTAGTCTTCCATGAAAATATTTCTAATCCTTTATTATGGTGTGCATTTCTTTGGCCTATTTGTTGTTTCATCATACCCATAGTATATGTATATCTCTTACAATTCATGGTTTTCTAATCTAGAGTTTTATGAGTTGTGGGGTTTCTAATTTAGGGCTTTTGTACAAGCAATTTTGAGCGTCGATGTATGGTGGGTCATCATTCTTATGTTAAGTACCCAAATCTTGCTTTAGTAAGCCCATGTTTTGTTTCATTGCATCTATATTACACATGAATCTTTCCTATTTAGGGCTTCTCTAAAAAAGGATGCAAATGTTAGTGTACATTCCTCTCTACTCTTTTCTCGCTAAAGTGATTGACAACATGCTCAAGAGCCCATTTCAACTCGTTAAAATACCATACTTTTCTAGAGCTTTAAATCTTACCCCACACAACTTTTCATGATTTAAAACATACAAATTGAAATAAAATTAGACATTTAAAATTTGAGTTCAAAAACATATTAGGCCTCTCAAAAAGGGATGTGAAACAACATCAAAAATATCTAACCATAAAAGATACAGATATAAATCTGCGTTGAACTATCTACAACTATCATTTTCTAAACTTGCATGACTTCATGTTGATTAAACAAAATGAAACTTACACGATGAGTGTGTGTTCCATAGTGCATCATTACCTCAAAAAGAGAACATCCTTTCAAATTGTATTTTGTGCATATCCCGCAATCATAACAATCCATGGAACCACATCCGACAAAATTCTACTTTCCATTATGCTTTGATGGATGTTCGTGCCTTGTTCTACAGCCCATTTTGGCACATACGAGGATGATACTAGGAAAGGTTGAGAGTATGGATTTACACTTCCCAATTGCATTTATTTGAAAGTTTCCCTGGGCTTTTTAATAAACCCATTATATGCATATCATGCAATCATTGTAGTTCGTAAGACCAATTTATTTTTTAAACAGCTTAGTCAAACAGATCACAAGCTAAGTGTATGTTTCCATAGTTCGCATACATATCACCGAGTGCTTGCAACTACAACATCAAATGAAAGTCTCCTCTCCGTTATGCTTTGGTGTATATAAATACCCTATTTCAAAGCTCCTATGTTAACATAGGATGAAAGTATGCTAGCAAAAGTGCACTCGTCGTGGTTGATCTTTGTTGGTTGCATTGGAAGTAACAACAATAATGTATCGTGAGGATGCTCCTCTCTTCCATAAGCTATAATCGTGATAGTCAGTGAGAAGAGAATACAATTTACAAATCAACAAAGTATATTTAAAAATGAAACCCTAAACTTCCATTCAAAATAAAAAAGAATAAAAGAAAGAAAAACAAGAAGAGAATCGAACATGCAACATGTAAGATAATAAATAAGAAGCTAATTGTCATTCATTGGTGTTTTAAAGAAATTGGGCTAGCTTGGGTTCCATATTGGAAGCCTAAATCCTCTTAATTCTAAAAAAAACAAGTGTGACGAGATGAAAAAAGGGTCTCCATTGGCATACTCGATAGTTCGGATGTTCCATGCTCTTTGAGTTTGACTTTTCTCTCAAAACCCAATTAATTATTATTTTTTAATTTCTTTTCTTTCTTTCTTTTCTCTTTTTTTTGGCCTGTGAACCAGAGATTTGGACTTTACCTCCATTTTTATAAATAATTTGATAAAATTAAAAAAAAAACAATAATATCATTTGTGGTCATGATAAGCCCCGCAATATTCTCACATTAAGTCATTTCAAGCTCCATCCAAATATCTAAACATTCCATTTCCATTGACGGATGAGTTGGAAATGGCAGCCCTGACATAGGCAGAAGATTATACAATTAATATAAACAAGCTAAAAACAATACATAATGACAAACATTTGGATAAAGAACTATCAAGAGGCGCTCTGCCCATCATCTCCAAGCATTGGATTTACAGTATGCACTTCACTCATATTATTTTGGCTGCCCAGACATCTTTCCATTACTTTCAAGGGCTCCTCTTCTTCTGTTTTTCCCATTCTGTGTCTCCTCTTCAGTTTTCCGTTCCAGACATGGAAGTTCCCTAAAACAGCTCAACGGAATGACATCTCCATGGTAGCAGAAAACTTGACTTCAACAAATTCAGTATATATAGGCAGTGTTGCACATTCAATACTACATAGGTTTTTATGAAGTCAACAGCAAGGTCGAGATATCTAGAAACTTGTAAATATAACTAGCAATTGCCCATGAGTTTTATGCCAGTGAGGGTAACAATGTTAAGTTTGTTGGAGTTGTAATTTACAGCGAAGTGTATGCAAACTTAAAACTAAACAATTTTTTTCTATAAACTGAGAATAATCAAGCACATGACACATTATTATAGTGCAAGCTTATTTTTTTAGATTGCTTCATTTAGCATCACCAATAATCACCACAAGAACATTCTCCTTTTTAAAATGAAGGAAATGGTTCCCATTTCTCACAACAATTTCTCTTGCAACAATCTTGGAGTTAATTTTCGTTGCAATGTGGCAATGAGCACATAATTGAAGGTTCTTGACAACTATAATAGTTGTTCTATGGGGGCGTGTTTAACCAACCAAATATTGCCAACTTTTTACTATGGTGGCAGAGAAATAATTCTTTTTCCTCCACTTCCACATCATTAAGTAAATGTCTTTAATATGAAAAATAACTTGTTGCCTTCATCTCTCAAGCCATTTTCTCCAACTTTGCATAGATCTCCTCTCTCTGTCTGTAGATGTGATCTATGATTTATGATATGTCTCCTGGCCTTCAATTCAACTACATCCAAGGATCTTCTTAATTCCTCTATCTTTCATCAATCTTTATATCATTTGAGCCTCACCTCCCCTGCCCACTTCTGCATAGATGTTTGAGAGAAGAAAATAAGCTGCATCATTTTTAGGATCCAAATCAAAATGCATTATGGATGTAAATACTCCTAAGCCTATATTCATATGTCATCTACAGGAACCAAGCAAACACTTCCACATAACCCCCACAGGTTTATGTGGAATTTGGCTCTACACCTGCCAATTGCATTGTGCATATCCTGCAATCAACGATGTCCATGAAACCACATTTTTTTGAGGCATTTTGTCAAACAGTTCACGTGCCTTGTGTAATGTTCCACATTTTGCATACATGTCTACCAGAGCATTTGCAACTACAACATCTGAAAAAATATCCTTTGTGGCAAACAAATCCCTGCCGCAGCCATTGCTTGTCATTCCGATCTCCACCAGCTCGATGAAATCGCCATCTAGTTTCAACAATTTCTGCTCCAGCCAGCTATAAAGAATGCCCCATTGACGATAGACAACGCTAAAGAGCTCCTTCTTCTCAGTTGGGGACACAGCGCATGAACTCTCCAGAAAATGAAATGCGTCCTTATATCTTCCCACACATAACAGCGACTGAATTTTACACTGAACTCCAACGCTGTCTGAAGGGTTGCAGCAATGAAAACAGCTCAACGGACTGACATCTCCACGGTAGCAGAAAACTTCGCATCAACAAATTCAGTATATATAGGCAGTGTTGCACATTCAATACTGCATATGTTTTTATGAAGTCAACAGCATGGTCGAGATATCCAGAAACTTGTAAATATAAAAATAAATCATAAAGAAAAAATAGAACTTGGTCCCTTCTTTAACATTGCAGGTCTGGCACGGGGTTAACTTGTTATAGTTCAAGCCTATGCTTACAGATTGCATCACTTAGCATCACCAATACCCTCAATAACATTGTCCGTTTAGCATGACAGAACCAGTTGGCATATCTCACAATAATTTGTCTTGCAACAATCGTGGAGACAAACTTGGTTACAGAGTGGCAGTCAACAGATACATGAAGGTTCATGACACCGATAATAGTTGCTCCAGGGGGCATGTTTAACAATCCAAATGCAATTGCCAATTCCTCGCAATGGTGGCAGAGAAATAATTATTTTTCCATCTCCTCTGCATTCCTCGCTAAATGTCTTGGATCTGGAAAATAGCAAGCTGCCTTCATCTCCCAAGACAATTTATCCAACTTTGTGTACATCTCATGCCTGTGGTTGTGATCTGTCTCCCACACAAAAAGCTCGTAACATTTTATGGCCTTCAATCCAACTACAACCAGGTATCTTTTTAATTCCTCTATCTTTCATCAATCTCCTTACCTTTTGAACCTCACCCCACCTGCCCACTTCTGCATAGATGTTTGACAGAAGAACATAAGTTGCAGCATTTTTAGGATCCAGCTCAAAAGGAGAGTTGCTGTAAATACTCCTAACCCTATATTCTTATGTGATCTACAGGCACCAAGAAAACACATCCACACAACCACCACAGGTTTAATTGGCATTTTGATGATAAAGTTTAGGGTTTCCTCAAGATAGCCAGCACGGCCAAGAAGGTCAACCATGCACACATAATGATCAATTGTAGGCATAATGCAATAAGAGTCATTCATGCCATTGAAGTATTTACAGCCCTCATCCACTAAACCTGCATGGCTGCATGCAAATAAAACACAAGCAAAGCTTACATGGTCAGGGTATGTTCCAGAGTGCTTCATTAGTTCAAAGAGTTTTAGAGCATCCTTACAAAAACCATTTTGTGCATATCCTGCAATCATAGCATTCCACGAGATCACATTTCTTTGAGGCATTTTGTCAAACAGTTTACGTGCCTTGTGTATGCTTCCACATTTTGCATACATGTCTATCAGGGCACTTGCAACTACTATATCTGAAAAAAATCCTCTTTCGATTATGCTTTGATGCATGTCCATACCCTGTTCTAGAGATCCCATTTTGGCACAAGCTGGGAGTATGCTGGCAAAGGTTGCAGAGTTTGGCTTTACACCTCCCAATTGCATTTTCTTAAATGCTTCCAAGGCCTTTTCAGCAAACCCATTTTGTGCATATCCTGCAACCATGGCATTCCATGAGATGACATCTCTTTGAAGAATTTTGTCAAACAGTGCACATGCCTTATGTATGCTTCCACATTTTGCATACATGTCTACCAGGGCATTTGCAACTACAACATCCGACAAAAATCCACTTTTAATTATGCTTTGATGGATGCCTACACCCTGTTCTAAAGTCCCCATTTGAGTACAAGCCGCAATGATGCTGGCAAAGGTTGTGGAGTCTGGGTTTACATCTGTCAATTGCATTTGTTTAAAAGTTTCCAAAGCCTCTTCAACAAACCCATTTTGTGCATATCCTATAATCATTGCATTCCATGAGACCACATCTCTTTGAGACATTTTGTCAAACAGTTCACGTGCCTTGTGTATGCTTCCACATTTTGCATACATGTCTACCAGGGCACTCTGCAACTACAACATCTGAAAAAAACCATTTTCCATTATGCTTTGATGGATGTCCACACCCTGGTCCAAATATCCCATCTTAGCACAGGCTGGGAGGATGCTCATAAAGGTTGTTGAGTTTGGCTTTAAACCTGCCAATTGCATTTGTTTAAAAGTTTCCAAGGCCTTTTCAACAAACCCATTTTGTGCATATCCTGCAATCATTGCATTCCATGAGACCACATTTTTTTGAGGCATTTCTTTGAAAAGCTTTAAAGCCTCGTCAAGAACACCATTTTGTGCATATCCTGCAATCATCCCATTCCATGAGACCACATTTCTTTGAGGCATTTCTTTGAAAAGTCTTAAAGCTTCGTAGAGAACACCGTTTTGGGTATATCCTGCAACCATGGCATTCCATGAGATGACATCTCGTTCAGGCATTTCTTTGAAAAGTCTCAAAGCCTCATCAAGAACACCATTTTGTGCATATCCTGCAATCATTGCATTCCATGAGACCACATTTCTTTGAGGCATTTTGTCAAACACTTCACGTGCCTTGTCTATGCTTCCACATTTTGCATACATGTCTACCAGAGCACTTGCAACTACAACATTTGACAAAAACCCTTTCCATTATGCTTCGATGGATGTTCATACCCTGTTCCAAAGCTTTTATTTTGGCACAGGCAGACGCTATGTTGGAAAAAATAAACTGATCAGGTTGGACACCCGTTCTTTGCATTTGGTGAAACAGTGTCAATGCCTCGTGAGGAAACCCATGTCTTCTGTAAGCTTCAATCATTACATTCCATGAGAAGCCGTCACGTTCTGTCATACCCTCAAAAACTTTATTAGTATCCCCCAAACTCCCGCATTTGGCATACATGTTCATAATCTTATTTTGAAAAGCTGTGCCTGTAGAAAATGCAAATCCCCAGTGAGAGATGAGAGAATGGATTTGTTTACCTTGTGAGAACCCATTTTTGAAATACAGGTCTGCAATAGTTGAAGATATAAGGAGGAATCTGCAGGGGGATTGTGTATAGTAAGCAGAATTTGCAGCGCCTCCTTCAGTCTACCCCCTCTACATGATGCTGTGAGATTGAGATTGGCAGTGGATGGAATTGGCATTGGCACTGGCATTGTATGATTACAATTGAAAAGTGGGAAATATTCATTGCTATTCAATATAGTTCTCCCACACTGAAAGTAACGTCTTGGTTCTCAAATAGTGTATTATGGCCACTTACTTATTCCTCTGAGTAACAGCGATTTTGGGAATGGAAATACAAGTTTGCGAAAAGATTTCAATTTCAACTCCATTTTTTAATTTTCTAAGATGATTGCATTGCTAAATTACTTTTCCTTCGAATAGGCGATCGAATGTTTGCAACAAATAATTTTTATTTTTGTTTAATTTTGTCGATTGAAGATAAACTTCTTGGTAGAAGATTATAGAATAATCCACCTTGTAAGGGTTAGTGTCTCATCCATTTTTGGTGTTAGGAATATGCTATAAGAAATGGTTTTTCATAGATTTTTTAATGAGTCAAATAACTTCACCAACAAATGAAGAGTCTCTCATTATAATATATAAATTCTGTAAAAAAATTATAAACTTAATAATGAATAAATATTATTGGGCTTACGCTAATACATTGATGCATTCTAAGTGTTTGTTAACTCAAAATTAATGTTTTTCGCCCTACACCCTTAAAAGTCTCGCTCACTCTCAACCAAATACCAAGTTTATCAATTGGAAGCTCTTTGTTGCTTGATTCCCCATTTCATTAAAACAATAATAAATACTTATATACCTATAATATAACGTAACTTACTATTTACCTTGTAATCAAATTATTTAATGGATGAGATGATGCATACATTAATTAAGTTTAATAAGGTAAGGTTCAAAGATTGATGGCTATTCTAATTAATTAACTTCTAATATTAATTATGCTTAATAAGTTGAAGGTGATCACTAGTTTAGTTGTACGCTTACTCGTAATTGTAAATTTGATATATGCTTCTTCTTAATCATGAGAAGAGATGCTGAAAATCTATGTAATCTAGTGCCCAGTTAGTGCACTACTCATCAAAAACTATTAATTATGCAATACTATAATAGTTTTCTAAATCATACAACACAAATATAATTTTGAAAACATAATGGAATGTGTGCTCTTAGTTGGGTGCAAATGTTTGTGGAAAGATCTAGGAGTGCACATTTCTAGAACGAGGAGATTTGAATGTGAAAGTACCTCATAACTAAGATTGCAACGCAAACCACCCCGGTTAGGATTGTACCATTAAGTCATGACCATATCGTACATTTTAGCACCTTCTGTAAGCTTTTAGACCTGCTTTACTTTTTCTCTTGCAAATTTTTGGGTTCATCGTTTTCTTAGATTTATCTATTATTGTCTAACCCTAGTTGTCTCACATCGGATGGGACTTCACGCCAAACCCTAGTCATGGATGAAGATTCCTACAAAATAAATATTAAATGGGTCAGTGGGCACTCGCATCATCGACGTTGCAATAGTCCAAAGAGGCCTCAAACGCATGTTGTTCTCCATCTAACATGTGATATCTATATATAGATCAATCAATTTTGGCAATTTCTTTTACCATTATTCTTTTGACTTAGATCTTATTGAAACACTCGAGAAAGGATGCTTTAGTGCTTGTGGATGAAAGATATGGCTACCTTGACCTAGTTTGTAGCTTCAATCATGTGCTTTCATAATGGCTTCACATGTGTTATTACGAGATTTAGGGAGCTTTGGATGCCTTTTGTAAGTGTATGAAGTGAGTTCTCTAATGCATTTCCTTAGGAGTTCTAGGTTAGCAAATGAGGTAGTGTTTAATTACTTATTTGTAGATGATTTATCTAAGAAAGGTTGACCTAGATGATGTATAAGACCCAACAAAAGATATTGATTTGAAATCAGAGTTGGAGGACATGTCGGTCCAAGACCGTAGAGATGGATCGGATCGGATATAAGTTCTTGACCAAATTGTATGGCCTTGAATGGGAGCAGAAAATATGTAAAGTGAGGTTTGAGACTTATCAACTGATGTTTTTCTATTGATTTTGTGCATTGTATTCTTAGAATGTGTCGAAATGTCGGTGTGAAAAAGGATAAACAAGATAAGCAATGGACCTTTGAAAGTGATGAGTGCAAATGGGGAAGTTCTATGTATCGTAGCAAGAGTGCATAGTCAAATCAAGGGTTACCAAAGTGTAAATTACCAAATTTGAGTGTCTACATTTGTCCTCCCTTTAAGTATGAATTGAAAATTGTATGCTTAAAAAAATTGTACCAGAGTGTGTAAACACACTTTTCCTTTACTTGAATGTTTGTTTTGCAATTATGTTGGTATGCTTGGTCTTGGCATGCTCCACGATAAAACCTACAATAAAGAGTGTAGTCAATGTCCATGATAGATAATTGCACTTAACTCACATATATTTGCATTTGCATATATGTAAAGTGAAAAGATGTAAATGATGAAAGAATACACCTTCTTACTCATGCTTTTCTTTTGCTTGGATATTTGTATATTTTGAACTTTGTTGAAGGATTAGGAGTGATAAGTCCCTAATTTGTGACAAGGAGAAACAAGAGAGTTAGGTGCATTCAATCCAAGACAAAGATGTGCAAGAGATATAAGAAAAGGTACAAATGCACCCCTGTGAAGGAAGAAGACTGTGTACTAAATTTATTTTCCAACTCTGATATCTTCCCATTTGAATGCATACCCATGAAGCCCTTAGCTACTATTGGTGATAATCCTTTGAGTGAATCTGTCGAGTCGTAGGACACCGTAAGTTAGTGGGACATGGGCCCTAAGGTGACCTCCAAATTTTAAAGAAGTTGGATCTTCTCTGCAAGTGTGAGATGAGGGTTAGAGAAAATGAAACAAAACATACAAATTAACGGAGAGATACGTTGAAAAGTGAAGGCATTAACTCATAGCATAACTTCCTGAAATAGAGAAAAGGTGAGCAATGAAAAGGGTGGATAAGATGCACCATAGACTAGAGGAAATTCACATAGAACACTACTCCGAACTACTTAATCACAACTTCTGAAAACGGTAATAACATAAAAACATACACAGTTACCCACATCGAAATAAATGCTATCAGAGAAAATATAAATTATGCAAAGGATGGACGAATTGTACCACAGGGCATATTATATTACTCCAAAATGTGCACAATATTACAATAGATAAGAGGCAAAGTGCTATTACAAAGCTCAGAAAGAAGGCCAGAGCTCCACCCCTACCTTTCACAGAAGAGGAACTAAGACAAAAAGAATTGCTAACTCCCGATATTTTTGAAACATTTTCCTCCACAATATATATCATGGGAAGAAGATAAGAAGATCATTTTTAACTATTTCCCAATTGCTTGTTCATTATGGTAAATGGTGTGAAGTGAAAAAGTAGATTGCTTGAGATCTGTCTCACACTTCCCTATGATTTTTTTTCAAGGGGTGAGATCCATACTCATTTAATACATCTCTTAACTATCTTGCAACTAAATCCCTTGGAGCGGACTTATTCTTTCAAATATTTATTACATATTTGGATCTTTTAATCGCTTATGCATTGGGTCTTGGGCTCATGATTCAAGTGGCACCTATTTTTGTCATTCTATTAAAATGACCTTTTGAATGTAGGTGAAAAAATTAAGTATTCACAGGTTCGCACTCTTCACATGGAACTATGCATTAACTTCATCACTAAAAAGACCAATTCGAATGACCCTTTGTCTTTGATCTTTTTAAAAGATCTGAGCATTTAAAACTTTTAGATAGGCTTCATAATTTCCCATACGTGGTATTTGGCTTATCACCAATCTTTCGCAACCTTCTTCGAAATTGGATTTGATTTATTATGAGATCCACATGGAGGCCAAGTGCTTCTCTAGGGTCTATGTTCCCATTGTAGCTCTTGTAAGCACGTCGGGTTGAAACCTAACATTGTTTGCAATCCGCCACTTTTCTCGTAAGTTGGCTTGTCTCGGCTTAGTTTTTATCGTTGATTTGGCTAAGTCTTCCTTCCATGTTGCCGAAGGCTCAACCCCTGGTGGGATTCGAATCTGCAAGAACCTTAAAGCTTACTTGGTCAATTCAAGTAGAATCTACTTGTTATCTAATCTTAGCAGGCATTAGAATTTAGATAACAGTTTGGTGACTCACGGGGACCATTAGCCTGATAAATGGAAAGAACCCACAATCTCTCGTTATCCATTGGGTCCGGGACTATGTTATGAGCTAATCGAACTTGGTCCATAGTCTCGAAGGGTTTCTAATCCTTTATAGCTGCTAGTTGATCCTTGCACTTTCCTACTCTCATAAAGAAAACTCTACAACTTGTTTTGTGAGAGTAGAAAATTGAAGAATCTGCAAGGTCACTCCCTTGACTGATTTTAGTTGCTCTGTATTTGCTTAAAGTGAAGTTTACAACCATTACAAAAACTGCAAATTCCCTTATTGTGGACATTAGAGAGTCTGGTGCATTTTATGG
This sequence comes from Taxus wallichiana var. yunnanensis, assembly GCA_018340775.1. NCBI lineage: Eukaryota > Viridiplantae > Streptophyta > Pinopsida > Cupressales > Taxaceae > Taxus > Taxus wallichiana. Next base: position 741,877,779 of record CM031238.1, on the reverse strand, counting down.
AGTAATACAGACACAAGCTATATACAAAAGAGATAAATCATACATGCCTCAAATGAGTCATGCAAAGTGTGCACAAGCACTTATTCTACAGAAAGCAATCTACTCCTACTCCTACACTAACCAGACTTGGTAGAAGCTAAACAAAACCTGAAACAGGAAGGGAGAAATAACTTCCCTTCCTTATAAAGTGCGGCCATACAATTAATTTAGCAATAGATATGGCCTGTAATAAGAGTGAAAAATTACCTTTCACCCTTCCACCCACTGGTATCAACAAAAAAAAGAATACCTCCTCAAGATGTTCATCTTTTGGTTGGAGGCATCATAGCTGACCCATGGGGCTTTGAAGATCATCCTCATGCTCTGAAGTGAGCATGACTGGCGCTGGATTTTCCGTTGGCTCTGGTGTGGCCAAAATCTTGGTGGGGTGAGTTTTGAATTTCTGCGTTTGACCGTCGCTCTGAATTTCATCTTTTGGGATGAGGCTCTTTTGCAAAACTTCCTTAATGGTTTCATCCTTATTTTATTCCTCCTCCTTTTTAGCAGCTTCATTAGCAAATCTAGGCTCTTTTATTGAAATAAAAATCTTTCAATGATACTTCTTTCTAGAGCCCTTGGATTTGATCTAGAGGAACTGTCATGAGCAGCAAGCTATTTTTGTTGCATAGGTTGATGAAGTAGAAAAGGTTGTAATTTCCATGGGCTCTTCTTCATTGAGGCATCCCCCAAATCTGATAAGAAATCCAACTTATCTTCTTCCTCCTCTATCAAAGTCTCCCCCTCTTGTATGATGGTTTTTGAGTCTACAAAATTTCCATCATGTAATATGAATCCTGTTGGCCCAAACTCCTCCAGAGCTCGCTTTGTGGGGAGGGTAATCGGAGGTAATGTCTTCCACTTCTTGGAAACTCGGATGATATGAACCCCTTGAGTTTGTATCACTTCTCACCATATGCTCCTCTTCTTTTGGATTTGGAGCATTACTTGTTTGTATGGGGGGCATAGCTATTTGAAAGAAGGGGGCGAGAATGGATGGCTTGGAGATGGAGAAGGGAACTCGACATTTGGAGCGGTATGATATGGTGAAACCTAAGGTGGGATGGGAGATGAATAAAGAGTCAGTGATTGACCCTCCCATTGACAAGGTTGTCTCGTGCTTCGCCCATATATTTCAATACCCTCAATCCACTGTAGAAGTGGAGGTAGTGTTTCTTCTAAAAATAAGCTTCTCCTGCGAGCTATAGTGTCCAAGAACAGGGCCAACCCATGGACAAGGTGCCCTACATCCTATTTTGAATGCCTCCATTTGTGCTATAGCCTAAGATTGAACCATGCCTACCTCTATTTGTGTTATCTTCAAGAATACCATCATCTTCTAATCAATCGTAGTCATCAAATGCGCGCTGTGTTTTTGATTGCTCTCAAAGCCAAACTGGTCTTGACTTTTCTCATCTGGGTCACCATAGTGACTTTGAAACTGGTTATGCTGCTGGTTTAGAGAAGGCATGGAGCTCATTAGATACTGATGATACTGCTGAAAATGTGAATTCCATTGTGGGAATGAATTCATGACTGCACAACTTCCTGGAATGGAGGAAACTGAGGGACGTGGAAAGAAAGATGAATGGAGGTGGATAAAAGAAGGGTCTGTAGTTTTAGGGAAGGGGCCGTTTGGGCCAAATGGAGTCGTTGAATGTGCTTATACATGCCTCCAAAGGATAAATTTCACCAAGAACACACTAACTGGATGAAATGTAATAATAATATCCTTTGAGTCCCACCAGGTGTGCCAAGAAAACTATTGACGATAATCCTTCGAGTGAACCATAAGATTCATATGAAACCTTAAGTTAGTGGGACATGCACCCTAAGGTGACCTCCAAATTTTAAATAAGTTGTCTCTTCTCTATGCAAGTGTGAGATGAGGGTTAGAGAAAATGAAACAAAACATAAAACTTAACGGGAGATACGTTGAAAAGTGAAGGAGTTAACTCATAGCGTAACTTCCTGAAATAGAGAAAAGGTGAGCAATGAAAAGGGTGGAAAAGATGCACCACATACCAGAGGAAATTCACATAGAACACTACTCTGAACTACTTAAGCACAACTTCTGAAGATAGTAATAACATAAAAACATGCACAGTTACCCACATCAAAATAAAGGCTATCAGAGAAAATATAGATTACACAAAGGATGGACGAATTGCACACACAGGGCATATTATATTACTCCAAAAATGTGCACAGTATTACAATATATAAGAGGCAAAGTGTTATTACAAATCTTAGAAAGAAGGCTAGAGCTCCAGCCCGCCTTTCATAGAAGAGGAACTGAGACAAAAAGAATCACTAACTCCCGATATTTTTGAAACCTTTTCCTTTACAATATATATGATGGGAAGAAGATAAGAAGATCATTTTTAACTATTTCCCAATTGCTTGTTCATTATGGTAAATGGTGTGAAGTGACAGAAGTAGATTGCTTGAGATTTGTCTCACACTTCCCTATGATTTTTTTAAGGGTGAGAGTCATACTCATTTAATACATCTCTTAACTATCTTGCAACCTAAATCCCTTGGAGCGGACTTATTCTTTCAAATCTTTATTACATATTTGGATATTTTAATCACTTATGCATTGGGTCCTAGGCTCATGATTCAAGTAGTGCCTATTTTTGTCATTCTATTAAAATGACCTTTTGAATGTAGGTGAACAAATTAAGTATTCACAGGTTCGCACTCTTCGCACGGAACTATGCATTAACTTCATCACTAAAAATACCAGCCGAATGACCCTTTGTCTTTGATCTTTTTAAAAGATCTGAGCATTTAAAAATTTTAGATAGGCTTCATAATTTCCCATACATGGTATTTGGCTTATCACCAATCTTTCGCAACCTACTTGAACTCGAGCCAATTTATTGCGAGATCCATGTGGAGGCCAAGTGCTTCTCTAGGGTCTTTATTCCTGTTGTAGCTCTTGGAAGCGTGTCGGGATGACACCTGGCATTGTTTGTGATTTGGCCACTTTCCTTTAAGTTGGCTTATCATGGCTTAGTTTTTATCATGGATTCGGCTAAGTCTTCCTTCCATGTTGTCGAAGGCTTGACTCCTGGTGGGACTCAAATCTATAGGAACCTTAAATCTTACTTGGTTAATTCAACATGAATCTACTTGTTATCTAATCTTAGTGGGTAGCGGAATTTAGATAATAACTACTTCGCTACCTTCCACAACCCCACGGATCACACCATTGTAGATGAATCTAGACCCAATTTTACAAACAAGGACATACATTACAATAGAGAATATGTGATCCCAAACTCTCCCTTATGTCGTATAACTCAATATGAGTTGAATAAGTGTTGAATTATGTTAAAAAGTTCCAAAAACGATGAGCTAGGAAGGAGATCCATGGCTCAAGATTCCTAAAAATGAACCCGAAGCTAAGCGTTGATGTGAATAAGGAATGAAAACATTCATGACCCTGTACTTAATATGAATTGAGTATTTTGGATGTGAAAATTTACATAAAACCTATATACCTAAGTGGAAATATGAAAATGCTGAAAAATCTATTGAAATTTCCCCTAATCAAATACATATGGGTGGTCAAAACCATACGGATGGTTTTGACCAAAGTGTATGGTTTTGACCAAAGTGTATGGTTTTGACCTTATGCTGATTTTACAAAATTTATATGTATGAATACATTTTTGGGTTCCCGTATCATGTTTGTATCATCATTTACCCCACAATTATATTTATATCTATTGAAAAATGAACTTGGATAAATGTCCCCTCTTTTGAGGTATATATGAAAACCGTGTAAAAATGTGGCTATAAAGAAATTGATGTGTACTATCAAGGGGATGTCCGAGAAGCTATGTAGAATTTTGAAGAGATGACCACCTTAGAGAACTTATATCTACAACAGAAATGTATTTTTCACATGGTGGTAACCATGACACGAATTAAAAATAATGCTAGCAAAAAAATGATAGTATAAGCTAGAGCAACCAATTAAGTAGTAACAATGTATGTATAAGAAAACATGAACGAAAACCATGCATCTAATCGCAAACAATGACATAAAAAACATGCAAAATACTTGGATTTGGAGCTTGCAAATTGTTATACAATTTTTCCCCTAGGACAAAACTCGACAATATGGGTCAATTGTACTGCTAAATTTTGTGTTGAGGGAACTTCTATGTCATTACGGGAAGTTTTAGGATCATGTTAGAATGGGCTTCCGATAGTGCAAAAATTGGATTTTGGGCCCACTTCCAACCAATGAGTGCAAATAATTATCAAAATTGAGAAATCACGTTCAAAGGGTCTTATGTGCTTCGGGCCAAGAAAGGGCCCCGAAAGATCTAGAGTCATTGGTGTTGAGCTAAGGTATTGCAAGAAAGTGATCGAGCTCGTGCGAGCTCTTTATCAGCTTGACCAAGCAAGTTGGGAACGATCCTAGCTCGATAGCATGAAGGATGTGGGTTGTGTAATGTAAGGCTGACTCGACCTAAGGGTAAGTGTTGGCAAGAAATTGAGATCTCATCGATCTTGCTTGAAGACAAGTGACAATAGTGGTTTCAGCTCATCGGGTCAATACCTAGTCATTTTGTTGGGAGCACAACACCATGATAGGTTGAGTCAATGCATTAAAACAAGATACATCAAGTAATGCATAAAGACCGAGCTAATGGATAACTTAGCTTATGAGCTCAACAGATCACACATATGAATTTAGCATAGGGGAAGCTTGAGCTTGTCCATATAGCTAGCTTGGTAAATCAAAGAGCATGGTGCTATAGATCTTGATATGCAATATGAGTCACTTGAGTTATAGGAAACTATTTCAATGAGCTAAATTGAATTGTTCCAACTCGATGTGAAGCTCGAGGGTAGGATTGGGCCAAGATAACTATGTGGTGCATGGTGCAGGATGATCTTGCAAGTAAAAAGGAGAACACTTGAATTGGAGTAGGCCCGAGTTGGAGGTTTTGAATGCAAAACAAGTGCAAAGCATAACTCAACCGGTGTAATGAAAATGGAGAAGGAAAAACTCGGAGAAAGATATGATTGGTCGTCTTTGAGAGGATTGATGATCGATCTCTATGAGCTCATTAAGAAGATCTCAACCCCCTTACCCAATCAACGATGAAGTGGCTCATTACGATGAACTATATGCAAATTGCTCACTTTATTAACAACAAAATCATGCAGACTTAGAGCGGTGAGAGTTCGATCAAGCTAAACATTGTGGAAACTAAGCCTCTTGGTAAGAAGATGGGGGTTGAATGAATGGTAGAATGAATAGAATCATCCCATGTAGATCATATAATCGATGTATTGTGGGGAGAAGAGCTCAAATAGATCAATTTGAGATATAGAGAAAGCTTGTTTGAAGAACCCGACTGCTTGAAATATCACAAAGGTCGAGTTCTCAATAGGTCGAATGATGAATGAGTAAGGGAAGAAAAGATAATGTCACGAGGCTAGCTACACAAATGCATTTCACTAGCCAATGTGCGGCACTAAGACACTACTTTTTTCGCTTGCCTTAGAGGATCAAGCTACTCCAGCAATCCCAGACTACGCCTTCATTCCTTCTTCATCCATCTCCCATTCCCAACGCATCTCCAACTTATGCACAAGTGAACCCTTCCAACACCTTTCACAACTGCCCATACAACTGCTCCAGAAGACCACTTGCCAAATACCATGGCTTCCCATACAACCGCCAGAGCTCTTAATATGCCTTCTTAGTTCACCTGAGGGAATGCACAACTCATGCCTCCACGACTCATCACTGACCCAGCTCTCTGCGCCACTGGCCGACTCACTGTCGAACATCCAACTGTTCTGCACAAGGCCACTAAGGAACATCACATGCACCTTTCTATCATCCATCCATGAGTCTAGCCTAAGTTTCCATGCCGGTCACCTACACGTGCACTAGCGGGGAAGTCCTCCTCGTGAGTCCTTCCCGGGTGTGAGCCTCTACTCACCCCGACCTACTGACTGTCCTGTCACCCAAGTCCAAAACCACCAAAGATCCCTGCGGGGAGCACTGCAAGCTCGCCATATTTGTAGACTGCATCACATGCGGGTGAGGTACTCTTCTTCCCTCGGATCGATCTAACCTCTGATCTCACCCCGATGCCATGGCCACTGACATCGGCGTGCCTACTCTTTGAGACACCCGTCTCGCATCCAGACCGCATTGACTCCTACTCAAGTCTTCTACCTTAGTTGTCGACACCACCACACCGCAATCGTATCCATGATGTCCTTGAGTCAGCCCCACCATGTCGCGCATCACCATGTGAACCATCCTCTGTCCCACTTCATGAGTCTCAAATGCACATCAGCTTCACACCACTCCGCATCCATGCTTCCGCTGCGCCTCCGATACATCTATGTGAGCACTTAACTCATCTGCGTTGTTTAACCTCTGCAAGGTTGAGGAGCTCACCACACTTGGCTCACTCGCGTCTAAGTTACTTCTCCTCTGTTTCGACCTCCGGATCCCAGTCTCACTCCATCATGCCTCTTGGTTGTTTCCCACATGAACTCTGCTTCTAAGGACGTTGCCACCTCAAAGGTCTCCCCAAGTCCACTGTCACTTAACACTGGAGTCCCACTACTGATCCACGATGCACATCTCTGCATGGACATACTCCACAAGGGTAGAGTATATCTCCAAGGTCTCCTGAACACCCCATCCTCTGAATGTCCAGTGCACCAAGTGTTCCACGCTCCACTTGGTGGGGTTGTGAGTTCACCACGTTGGTCTTATTGTCTGCCATGCTCATCTGGCTCATTAGGCTTGCACTACACTCTCAACGCAAGGCCTCTATCATGCAAGGTCTTCATGCTCAAACCAACTCACTCTACCACTGCATTGCTCTCATGAGTTTCCCAACTCACTCCGCGTACATTGGGTAAGTTCTTTGCTCCAAGACACCCTGCACTGTTCCTAAGTGCAACCAACTTTGCTCACCAACCTGCCTCGGCTAAACCTTGATTCTGAGACATCCTTGGGCTCATAGCATGGTCCTTTCAATCCCCCATGCACAACTCTTTCTCACTACATAGCCCTCAAGAGTTGCATTGGTGCACCACCGGGAACTTCCCAGGAGGTCACCCATTTTTAGCCTACGCGCTTAACTGCCCAACTCGCCCAGATCTTCTGTAGGCCAATGCATGTGAGGTTGTCAACCCCAACCCATGCCTGGCCAACCGTTTGCCTCCTGGGAGTCCCTCTGGCTCCCTGGATAGCGCCTCGTGCACTACCCTGCTCGGATGGGGTCTGCCCATCCTGGGGAGGCGGTCGCTCTATGAGCATGGAGACGCACCCCCCTTATATTCTCCCCCACTTAAAGTGGCGACGCCCACGGCACCGATGCTAGACTTCACAAGCCTGCACAAAGGATACCAGTGTTCGCAACACTGGGACAAAATGTAAATGCACTACTCACATGCAAATACACAAGGAACACATCGGTCACTGCTGACATAACACAACTCAGTCTCTTCAACATCTCGCTATGCTAACTCCCTGTGCTCGGACAAAAAGTGCTAAATCACTCAACACTTATGTTCTTTGTAGCTCTCTCGCAACTCGAACTACACTTCACCAAACATCCAACACAATGTCTGATGGGATACCCCTTCTGCAATTCCTACAACCTCTTAGGAATTCTGCATGATGTACAAGCTGCCCTGCTAAGCTCTGAGCCCTTCTTGCACAACAATCACTACATAACTGGAGAACTGCCAACCTCCATGTTGATTGACGAACCACTGCAAGGTTTCACTGCTTTGGAACTGGTCACACCATGCTTCCACATGCAACATGAAATTCTCCACCTGATCTGGGGCCTACTTCACCACAACTTCACCACAATGCTGCCCTTGTTCAGCACTTCTACCAACACCATACCACCACTATGCCTCTGATGCTGATCTTCTGGCAAAATCTTCACCAAGAATACCTCATTTCACTACAACCTGACTGATCTACTCACCACCGCTTTCAACCAACTAACACTTCCGAAAATGCAACACTTGCTTCACTCGGAAACGTAGCCACTGCCACTGTTGCCAACCTAAAATTTCTGAGGTTTTGCAAAATCACCACACTGATTCTGCCAAGGGAGAGCCACTTTTTCCACTTCATGGCTCGAGTATCAACTTGATATCACTTCACAAACACTGCATTTCAGCCATCCACAATGTACAAGTTCTGTCAACAACTTCTGGGGAGTCGTCACGCTACTCAGTGCTTGCACACCTACCGAGTTTTTGAGTTACTCTGCCTCTGCACCTAAACTCTACCAAGTGTTATCCCTTCACTCTTCGCTGCTTGGAGTTAGTTCTACACCAGCCTTCACATGAACTGTCCACCTCAGTGACATTACCCAGCCCACACTATATGCATCCCTACCACCTCCTCTACATCTGAGTTCTGATCAACACTGGCCTTCTTCTCCCACAAAGTCTCTAGCAACCTACACTGGCTTACTTGCATTGCACAAGTGCCAACTCTTGACACCTGCATGGGTCTAAAACACCCTTATCATGAACACCATGCCGACCACGTCGCAACTACATGACTCCTTCCTCATCAACCCACTGGTCTACCACTGAGAAAGTTCACTAGCTTCATTCATTCCACTGTGACATCAATAAGGCTCAACTTAGCCCTGATACTCTACTGGATCACTCTGATCTGACACTGCCCTCTGGCCCGCACCAGTCTGCTTCTTACATGGAACATAACTACTCCTCTTGATCCAGTTGTGTTGGTGTCCCGCCTTCCGATCGCCAACACCGTTGATTGCCAATCTTCACAAGACTCAACTCCTGATCCAATTCATCCAACAACCAACTCCCGCAAACATGCATGACTCTGCTCAGCCACACATTACGTTGGGCACTTCAATCTGACGCTGCTTCACAAGCACACACCAGTCTACTTCTGCTCCGCCCAACCACATTGGTGTCCCGCCCATCCGATCACCAACGATGTTGATTGCATTGGCTCCCTAGTCTGCCAACTTGTTCTTCAATCAACATCCCACATGCACGAAGTTGAGAGCTCTTTCGCCAACTACTCACACTGGTTTACACTCTGTTCCCAACTCCAACACCGATGCTCATTGCGCTCTACGTACCAGAGAGAGCATCACTTCAAATGTTCTCGATATCACCACACGCTGATTGTATCAAGCACAACATTAACTCACAAACTCTGATACCAGCTGTCACGGGGCTAGCTACGCAATGGATTTCACTAGCCAACGTGCGGCACTGAGACACTACTTTTTTGCTCGCCTTAGAGGATCAAGCTACTCTCAGCAGTCCCAGACTACGCCTTCATTCCATCTTCATCCATCTCCCATTCCCAACACATCTCCAACTTATGCACAAGTGAACCCTTCTAACACCTTTCACAGCTACCCATACAACTACTCCAGAAGACCACTCGCTGAATACCACGGCTGCCCATACAACCACCGAGAGCTCTTAATATGCCTTCTTAGTTCACCTGAGGGAATGCACAACTCATGCCTCCATGACTCATCACTGACCCAGCTCTCTGCCGCCGCTGGCCGGCTCACTGTCGAACATCCAACTGTTCTGCACAAGGCCACTAAGGAACATCACATGCACCTTTCTATCATCCATCCATGAGTCTGCCTAAGTTTCCACGCCGGTCACCTACGTGTGCACCAACAGGGGAAGTCCTCCTCATGAGTCCTTCCTGGGTGTGAGCCTCTACCCACCTCGACCTCCGCCGACCGTCTTGTCACCCAAGTCTAACACCACCAAAGATCCCTGCGGGAGCACTGCAAGCTCGCCATCTTTGTAGACCGCATCACATGTGGGTGAGGTACTCTTCTTCCCTCGGCTCAATCCAACCTCTGATCTCGCCCCGATGCCATGGCCACTGACATCGGCGTGCCTACTCTTTGAGACACCCATCTGCGTCCAGACCGCATTGACTCCTACTCAAGTCTTCTGCCTTAGTTGTCAGCTCACCACACTGCAACCGTATCCATGATGTCCTTGACTCAGCCCACCATGTCGCGCATCACCATGTGAACCATCCTCTGTCCACTTCATGAGTCTCAGCCACTACTTCTGCACCCACTCCGCATCCACGCTTCCGTTGTGCCTCCGATACATCTATGTGAGCACTCAACTCATTTACATTTTTTAACCTCTACAAGGTTGAGGAGCTCGCCACACTTGGCTCGCTCGCATCCAAGTTACTTCTCCTCCGTTTCAACCTCCGGATCCCAGTCTCACTCCATCACGCCTCTTGGTTGTTTCCCACATGAACTCTGCTTCTAAGGACGTTGCCACCTCAAAGGTCTCCCCAAGTCCACTGTCACTTAACACTAGAGTCCCACTGCTGATCCACGATGCACATCTCTGCATGGACATACTCTGTAAGGGTAGAGTATATCTCCAAGGTCTCCTGAACACCCCATCCTCTAAATGTCCAGTGCACCAAGTGTTCCACGCTCCACTTGGTGGGGTTGTGAGTTCACCACGTTGGTCTTATTGTCTGCCATGCTCATCTGGCTCATTAGGCTTGCGCTGCACTCTCAATGCAAGGCCTCTATCATGTAAGGTCTTCATGCTCAAACCAACTCGCTCTACCACTGCATTGCTCTCATGAGTTGCCCAACTCACTCCATGTACATTGGGTAAGTTCTTCGCTCCAAGACACCCTGCACTTTGTTCCTAAGTGCAACCAACTTTGCTCACCAACCCGCCTCAACTAAACCTTGATTCTGAGACATCCTTGGGCTCACAACATGGTCCTTTCAATCCCCCATGCACAACTCTTTCTCACTACATAGCCCTCAAGAGTTGCATTGGTGCGCCACCGGGAACTTCCCGGGAGGTCACCCATTTTCAGCCTCGCACGCTTAACTCACCCAACTCACCCAGATCTTCTGTAGGCCAATGCATGTGAGGTCGTCAACCCCAACCCATGCCTGGCCAACCATTTTCCTTGGCGGGAGTCCCTCTGGCTCCCTGGATAGCACCTCGTGCACTACCCTGCTCGGATGGGGTCTGCCCATCCTGGGGGAGGCGGTCGCTCTATGAGCATGGAGACACACCCCCTTATAGATAACATGAAGCAAAATTCGTAGGATTTTAGAAGATTAAGGGCACCAATTTCGGGAGACACCTTTTGGAGCCCAACCCAATGTCATTGTTATCAAGAGAGGCTAAAGTACTAACTTGCTATGATAAGCCATGAATAGCTTGGCATCACAAACGATGAAGTTAATTTCCAGAGAATGTGCTTTGAGTGTCCATTATGCCACATTGATGCCTACATGGTGGTGATATTGAGACCAAGTATGAGCTCGGCCATGAGTGACTCAGTCAACTTACAGGGTATGGCTTGATCGAATTGCTCAAACATCTAAATCGGGATCTCAAGCGAAGGGAATGGCGAGTTGCTCACTTGAGTAACTTTTAGATCTCGTCTCAATACGTAAAGGAAAATGCACTATTTGGATCATTTTTTTGAGCTCCTCAATACAAGGTAACCAAAAACATGGTGAAGGAAAATTGGTTGGTAGAATGAAGAATTTCATCAGCGAGTGAAATGTCGAGGTCTCGAGCTTGGAGTAAGAGCTTGGTGATCATGTTTTTGGGTTTACATATCCGACACCGCATGGAGGGACCTCTGTCACTCAGGAATGGTGATCATCTTGAGTGTTTTGGAGCAATACATCATTAAACTTGATTAGGAAGTGTGCAGGGTAACAAAAGGAAGAGTAGCACGTATTTTAGCTCTTTGAGTCGACGAGCCTGGTAGTGGAATGATGGAGATAAATGGCTCACTGAGATAGGTGAAGAGCTCGATCCAATCGAGAAGCATGATCAACACAAGTGATGGGATTGTCTCGTGCTGGAAAAATAGCTTGTGGGTTCATGTTATGTTAGGTTTGGTGGTAAAATGAGGCTCGACCTAAGCCCAGAATGAATCTATCTCGTTATGAAAGCGTCTTAGAAAATATGAGCACGGATCACAAGTTTGAAGTCGACGTGTGGTCTCAGAGAATCAAGTGCGGTATTGCGCTTAGTTGGAAATAGGACATTCCATGGAGAAGTCGAGTAGGAAGGATGTCTGTTAGAATTGGTAAATATATTTGGTATGAGACCGAGATGGTTCAAGTCGGTTTGTTCGGAAACATTTCAGGATTTCAAGGTTTTAGGTTCGAAATCACCACGTAAAAATTTGATTGAAATGGATGGAAATCTCCAAGCTGAACTCAAAAATTTGGAATTTGGAGCTTTTGTTTTTCAGAATTCAAAACTATGGCTCTTCGGGATTGCATTTTGAGTTTTTTTCGAAGTCAAGTTTGGGATCCCGAGTCCAAATCCTAACGCATGAAAAATCGGGATTGAATTTCCTTGTCAAATCGAGACGGGAGGCCCGAGTCTAATGCCGAGTTGGCATGACAAGTTAATTGGGATGAGTTGTTAGATATTAATGTGAAGCGGAAATTTCTAAGGGTTAGTTAGAATTAATAGTTTGGCATGTGGAAATTTAGTGGGAAGTAATGTAAGAAGGATTTTGGGAGATTAAAATGTGGCTCGACCGATTCATTTATAGCACAGTCTTCCAAGTTATACATGGAGTTGGATGCATGATGGAAATGTTAGTGAAACAAAGCAAACCGCAAACCCAATAAAATTACAAACGTGGAAAATGGTTTAATGGGAGTTAAAAATAAAAAGCACCATTCAATGCAAATGTTTTTAAGACCGAGTCATTCATATTCCATGAGGATATTTAAAGTTTTTGAGCTAAATATAAGGCGGTAAAAATAAACATGGTGGCTTTGATACAATTATCTCGGCGGAAGATAAGTGGCATATTCAACCCATAAGGAAGGGAAGTTTAAGTGAAGAATCCACCGAGTTAAACTTAGGAGCTGACCAATTTAGGAAGGATCCCAACCATGTAATGCATGGAAATTTAAAATGCTAACTTAATTCAAGGTGCTTCAGAAATTTTGCATGTTAATGAGGACAAGGTGCCTAGAATGCCCAACAAGGAAGTTTTTCTCGGAAGCCACAACTTCCTCCTCGGTTGCTAGTTTTTTACAAAATTACAGTTGGTGGAATCAGGAGAATGAGAACTAAGTGATGGAATCACCAAAAGATGAATTTTTGGAGATTTTGAATTACAAATTTGTAGGTTTTATTCATTCCTTTAATGGTGCCTTGAAAGGTGGAGGTGCAATAAATGGGCAAACATGGCCAACAACAGTGATGAATTGTTTCCTACATTCTAGCCTAGATTCTAGGGTTTCTTTCCTCTTTCTCTCAACCACTCAAGGTTTTCTATAAATGTAAAATGGGTGCTTATTAAAAAGGAGTTAGACACTTTCCAAGCTTCCCCTCTCTTCACAAGATGAGATGTTTTGAAGCTGTAGGCTCTCAAGCCTTTCTTCTCAAATTGTAATGGCAGCCTATGCCTTTTCCCGATGTAATGATGCACTTTGTGCAAGTGCTTGAAGTAATGGAAATTATGTTTTGTGATCAGTTATATGTCCTTTCATGATTTTGTTGCTTCTATTTTCCTCTCTCATGTTTGCAAGTGAACTATGCAACTAGGGTTTCTTTTGCAAGTTTTGGAGGTCATTGTGCTTATTAAGGAGTGAAGTATTGTATGTAAAGTGGGTTTGTAATGCATGTTCATTATTTCTCATGATCATCTCTCTTCATTGGCAAGCTGAAAATTTGTCTAGCAACACCCTTTCTTGGTGCATCATTACTTCTAGTATAGGTTTTATTTCCTTTCAAGTATCTCTCCTTAAGCCCTTGAAATGTTAGTATAGGTTTAGTTAGCCATTTTTATTGCATTAGGAGTAGTGTAGTGCTTAGTTTAGGAAGAGGAAGTTGGCCTTCTCTGGAGGTTCACCTCAAGCCCAAGTCCCACATATTGAGAGGTGATCCCATGTTTCCCAATCACACCGAATGTCGTGTTCACTTTCAAACCATTCGGGGTGCAGTGATTTGGTGATAACAACTTTGGGCATGCTCGATGGGATAGTAGGTGAAATTTATACATTTTATAGGCATCCCATTGTATATCTTAGATTCATATCTTTCACAGGTGTGTGTATTTTTGTTCATTTCATTTCATTAAGTTGTGCTCTTAGTGAAATTTTAGCCTTAAGAGGTATACCCAAGCACAATTGGTGACTCCATTGGTCTACGTAACCCATTCTCTGAGTGCAAACTTTCTTTTTCCACCCATTTCCATCCGTTTTCTTCCACATCTTTCCATTTTTCTTCCATTCATGAAGTTGTGTAATCATGGTTTCATTTCCATAGTTGAGTTCCCACTTGCACCAATAGCAACACTTTCCATCTTCAAGCTACTTTAACCCACCTCCAGCTCCATTTTATGATGATAATCAACAACATGCATATCCCTCCAAGAAAAGTCATGATCAGTTTGGTTTTTCACCTAACTATGCAACTTTTCAAGAGCAGGAACATGTAGATGATGGAGGCTATCCTACAGATGAAGATGTAAAGTTACAACTTAAGATGCAAAAACTAGAGGTAGGCATGGTACAATCAAGAGCTACATCACATATGAAGGCATTCAAAATTTGCTTTGGAATACCTTGTCCATGGGTTGGCCCTATGCCAAATTTTGACAACTTGTAGGAAAATATTGGTTTCATGACTGAATTACTACCTCAACTTGAAGGTTGGATCGAAGAGATAGATGCCTATGAGTTTGATGAAAGGAATCCTTGTCAATGGGTAAGTCCCGCACCATCAACTCGAGTTATCTTTCCAATTCCCATTCAATGTCATTTCAGTTTAAACTTCAAATTCCAAGCTTTTCATCATCTGCCCATGCTTTGAGACTTTCATTCCTTCATTTCCTATATTTCCATCCCATCATGGATCTTTTATTCCTTACCCTTCCAAAGTTCCTTCTTTTTATAAAGGCCATCAAGACAAGGAGTTGCACCTCTTCCACTATCTCAAACAGTGAGGGAGGCCATTGAATCCCAACCCATCCCTCCTCTTATAGTTCCAAATCTATTTTGGGAAGAATATGCTTATACTTAAGATGAAGAGGAAAATGTTCAGGAGCTTCATAAGAATGAAATTTCAAAAACCTCGAAGGAATGGGCTGCAACATTGAACGTCAAACAAGTCCCTCTCATAACTTGGCCTTTGTCAAAAGTTGAGATTCAAGAGTAGATGGTGGAGAATGAATTTGCACAAGAACAAGTACAAGATGATAGTGAGCATCGGTCTACCTGTTCAAAGTGCAACATACAAGTTGGCACTATGTTTGTGGAAACTACTAATTCCTCACCAATTGCAAAGTCGGTTGAAGAAGAGAATGTGCAAGCTAAAGAGGAAAGACTCTCAAGTGTACAAGGTGATTTTTATGAGTGCAATGATCCTACTTGTCAAGCATGTCAAGAACTTGCTACATTTATGGAACATTGTAGCAACTTGCCAATATCCTCATCAAATGCCACAACTGACCATAGTGGGATTCTTTCCATGATGGAATCGAAGTTTCAAGTGTAGATTATACCATGCAAGAAGTTTTAGATTCTTCCCCTTCTTCATATTTTCAAAACTATGTTTTCCTAGATGAATTTGATCTTACAAATTTTATGTTTGAAGATGAGGAAGGTCATGGGGAATCAACTGCTAATTCAAGAAACATCATAAGGGAGGTTGAACCCTTTGCATAGTCGATAACAAAGAAGAAAATTTTCTGTCAGATTTGGAGGGGTATTTGGATATAAAAAGAGCCTATAGAAATACCCATTCCATTATCTAACCTTCAATATAAGTTGTCTAGTGCTATGCAAGGTAATACTCAAGGATCACAACTAGTTTCAAATAGTCCTCTTAAATTTGAAATGGAGGAATTGGATCTTCTACAACATTCATTGAATGAAGAAAGAGAGGAGCATGTGGGAGAAACTAAGTCAAATTTAGAGGCTTTGGGCAGAGATGACATTATTGAGAGTTTCTTGCTCTCAATTGTGGAGTCAGATTTGTTTGATGAATAAGTAATGGTGGAAGAAAACCAAGGAGGTCTTGTTTCCCTTAATTTTCTTCAGAAACATTTGGTGAAATAATTTGATCCTATAGTTTTCATGTGGGATGAGGAGGTTAAAGATGCAAAACAACTTTGTCTTCAGATGAAATTAGAACTCCTATATGAGAAATACTCTTCAAACAGTTGCAGATATTTTCAAGTGATTCCATTAGAGCCTGTAAGTGGTCCAAAGCAGTTGCATGTCATGGAGGAACTTCTTGTTATCAAAGAAGGAAAAAGAAATGGAGAGGACATCAATTTAGTACCATTCATTCATATGGGAGAGGAATTGTTTATAAATGGGGAACATGAGGAAAATCAGATCATAGACAATCACCTTCTTCAAGGGTGCCTTTAGGTGGACTTCCTTGTTCAAGTCAAAGCTCGGAGTAAGCATTGTATTCAAAGGGTTAGACCATGTCCCATAAGGTATTTGAATTCTTTAGAGACAAAAGAGAAGTCACAACTAGTCACATTCATTTTAGAATGTGAGGATGAATTTCACAGCCCCAAGAATCAATTGCTATGCATCTATAAAAAATACAGAGCAACTAAAAGAGGAATATTTTATCTTTCCAGTTGATGCCTTGGTGGACCAGGTGAAGAATTGGGCTTGCTTCAAATTTTCACTTTTAGTTTCAGCCATGTCCATTATCACATCATCTTCATGGCTGTCCATTGTGAGGAAAGGGAGTTATTTCTCACAACCAACAGTAGGTGTGTTTAGCTCACCCGTGCTTCCAAGCTAAAGATAGGGTACAAATAGGTTTTCTTTTAGATAATAAGTGCTTGGCACACTTTGCATGTTTCATTTGAGGCATGAATATTTTGTAATTATTGGTGTGTGTTGTGTTTCATCATTGCTCTTGCACAATGTGTCGAAGGTGGAATTTTTACAAGAGGGAGAAAAGGATCAGTATTCCATAGAGTTCCATAATGTTCCAATTCAATGGATGTTTCGTTTGGAACCCCACAATGTGTGTTATAAGCCAGACCATTACCTGATTTAGTGTGTTTTACACATGCAATATTATGTTCTAGGTCAAGTTCATTTATTATCCTTCATTCTGTGGTGGTCATTCTAACTTTGGGATGTAGGATGTAATAATGTTTGGGTATTTGGATGAAAGGAGTTTCATGGTTCAACATCAGGTTTTAGAATGATAGTTATGAATCCATGCCCAATGGATATTCAAGGTCATTTGGAATCATGCGTAAGACGCAAGAATCCCCTAGAGGTTACTAATAATGTTATACAATTTTTCCCTTGGGACAAAACTGGACAATATGGGTCAATTGGACCCGCTAAATTTTGTGTTGAGGGAACTTCCATGGATTACAGGAAGTTTCAGGATCATTTTGGAATGGGCTTCTTGATAGTGTGAAAATTGGCCTCTGCGGGCCCACTTCCAGCCAATGAGTGCAAAAAATTATCAAAATTGAGAAATCACATTCAAAGGGTCTTATTGTGCTTCAGTTTCAAGAAAGGGCCCCAAAGATCCAGAGTCATTGGTGTTGAGATAAGGTATTGCAAGAAAGTGATCAAGCTCGTGCGAGCTCTTTATTAGCTTGACCAAGCAAGTTGGGAATGATCCTAGCTCAATAACATGAAGGATGTGGGTTGTGCAATGTAAGGCTGACTTCAGCCTAAGGGTAAGTGTTGGAAAGAAATTGAGAGCTCACCGAGCTCACTCGAAGACAAGTCACAATAGTGGTTTCAGCTCATCGGGTCAATACCCAGTCATTTCGTTGGGAGCACGACACTAGGATAGGTTAGGTCGATGCATTAAAACAATATACATCGAGTGAATGCATAAAGACCAAGCTAATGGATAACTTGGATTTTGAGCTCGACAGATCACACATATTAATTTAGCATAGGGAATCTTGAGCTCGTTCATATAGCTAGCTCAATAAATCAAAGAGCACGGTGTTATAGAGCTCGATAGGCAATATGAGTCACTTGGAGTTACAAGGAAACTATTTCAATGAGATAAATTGAATGGTTCCAACTCGGTATGAAGCTCGAGGGAAGGATTGGGCTAGACTAAGTGTGTGGTGCATGGTGTAGGGATGATCTCGCAAATCAAAAGGAGAACATTTGAATTGGAGTAGGCCCAAGTTGGAGGTTTCGAATGTGGAACAAGTGCAAAGCATAACTCAGCTAGTGGAATGAAAATGGAGAAGGAAAAACTCAGAGAAATCTACGGTTTTCCGTGCTGAGAGGATTGAGGATCGATCTCTATGAGCTCATTAAGAAGAGATCAACCCCCTTATCCAGTCAATGATGAAGTGGCTCATTGCGATGAACTATATGCAGATTGCTCACTGTTAAAAACTAAATCCATATCGAGCAGCGAGTGGCCGATCGAGCTAAATATTGTGGAAACTAAGCCGCTTAGTAAGAAGATGGGGGTTGAATGAATGGTAGATTGACTAGAATCAGCCCACGTAGATCATATAATCGATGCATTATGGGGAGAAGAGCTCAAATAGATCAATTCGAGATACAGAGAAAGCTCGTTTGAAGAGCCTGACGGCTCAAAATATCACAAAGGCCAAGTTCTCAATAGGTCGAATGATGAAGATAGCATGAAGCTGAACTCGCAGGATTTTTTAGAAGATGAAGTGAACTAGTTTTAGGGAGACACCTTTCGGAGCCCAACCCAATGTTGGTGTGATCAGGCGAGGCTAAAGAACTAACTTGCTACGACAAGCCATGAATAGCTCGGCATCACAAAGGATGAAGTTAATTTCTAGAGAATTTGTTGAGTGTCCATTATGCCACATTGATGCCTACATGGTGGTGAGATCGAGACTAGGTGTGAGCTCGGCCATGACTGACTCAGTCGACTTATAGGGTATGGCTTGATCGAATTTCTCAAACATTTGAATCAGGATCCGTGTGAGGGAATGGTGAGTTTCTCGCTTGAGTAATTTTTAGATCTGTGTTGATACGCAAAGGAAAATGCACAGGTTGGATCAGTTTTTTGAGCTCCTCAATACAAGGTAACCAAAACATGGTGAAGGAAAATTGGTCAGCCGAATGAAGAATTTCATCAGCGAGTGAAATGTCGAGGTCTCAGAGCCTAGAGTAAGAGCTTGGCGATCAAGTTTTTGGGTTTACAGGTTTAACGCCGCATGGAGGGCCCTTGTCACTCAAAAATGGTGGCCATTATGAGAATTTTGCACCAATAAATCATTGAACTTGATTTAGAAGTCCACAGGGTAACAAAAGGAAGAGTAGCACGTATTTTAGCTCTTTGTGTCGACGAGCCTGGGTAGTGGAATGATGGAGATAAATGGATCACTGAGATATGTGAAGAGCTTAAGCCAATTGAGAAGTATGATCAACATAATTGATGGGCTTGGCTCGTGATGGAAAAATAGCTTGTGGGTTCATGTTATGTTAGATTTAGCGGTAAATGAGGCTCGACCTAAGCCCAGAATGAATCGAGCTCATTATGAAAGCATCTCAAAAAATATGAGCATGAATCATAGGTTTGAAGTCAATGTGTGGGCTCGGAGAATCAAGTGTGGTATTGCAGTTAGTTGGAACTAGGACATTCCGTGGAGAAGTCGAGCATGACGGATGTTTGTTGGAATTGGTAAACAGATTGGGTATGAGACTCATTCAGAGTCAGTTCGTTCGGAAACGTTTCGGGCTTTTGGAGGTTTTAGGTTCGGAATTCACCACGGACGGGTTGGTGAAAATGGTTGAAAGCATTGAATCTCAAACTCCAAAATTCAGATTTCGAAGCTTGTGTTTTTTGGAATTCGGAACTATGGATCTTCGGGGATTGCATTTTTATTTTTTCGAAGTCAATTTTGGGAGCCCAGAGTTTGAAATCCCGACGCATGAAAAATCGGGAATTGAATTACCTTGTCAAATCGGAACGGGAGGCCAGAGTATAATGCCGAGTTGGCATGATAAGTTGAGTGGGATGAGTCGTTGGATATTAATGTGAAGTGGGAAATTTCTAAGGGTTAGTTGGAGTTAATATTTTTCCACGTGGAAAGTTCGTGGGAAGTAATGCAATAAGAATTTTGGGGAGATTAAAACGTGGCTCAACCAAGTCATTTATACGTGGAGTTGGATGCATGATGGAAATGTCGATGAAACAAAGCAAAATGCAAACCCAATAAAATTGCAAACGTGGAAAATGGTTTGGTGGGAGTTGAAAATAAAAAGTGCCATTCAATGCAAATGTTTTTAAGACCGAGTCATTCATACCTATTCCATGAGGAGATTTAAAAAATTTGAGCTAAATATAAGGCAGTAAAATAAACATGGTGGTTTTGATACAATTAGCTTGGCAGAATATAAGTGCAATATTCAACCCATAAGGCAGGGAAGTTTAGGTGAAGAATCTACCGAGTTAAACTTAGGATTTGACCAATTTAGGGAGGATCCCAACCATGTAATACATGGAAATTTAAAATGCCAACTTAATTTAAGGTGCTTCAAAATTTATTAAATTTTAATTTTACTCATTTAGAGGGGGAATTTACATAAATGGAGGAATTAAAAATTGTTGGGCTATTATCAAGCATGTTAATGAGGACAAGGCCTAGAATTCCCAATAAGCAAGTTTTGTTGAGGAAGCCATAACTTCCTTCCCGGTTGCTTTGGTTTTTAACAAATTACGATTGATGGAATCGAGAGAATGAGAACTACGTGATGTAATCACTAAAAGATGAATTTTTGGAGGTTTTGCATTCCAAATTTTTAGGTTTTCTTCATTCCTTGAGTGGTGCCTCGAAAGGTGGAGGTGCAATAAATGGGAAAACATGCCCACAAAAATGATGAATTGTTTCCTACATTCTGGCCTAGATTCTAGGGTTTCTTTCTTCTTTCACTCAACCATTCAGGGTTTTCTATAAATGTAAAAGGGGTGCTTATTAAAAAGGAGTTATACACTTTCCAAGCTTCCCCTCTCTTCACAAGTTGAGATGTTGTGAATTTGTAGGCTCTCAATCCTTTCTTCTCAAATTGTAATGGCAGCCTATGCCTTTTCCCTGATGTAATGATGCACTGTGCAAGTGCTTGAAGTAATGGAAATTATGTTTTGTGATCAATTATATGTCCTTTCACGATTTAGTTTACTTCGCTTTTCCTATCTCACGTTTGCAGTGAACTATGCAACTAGGGTTTCTTTTGCAAGTTTTGGAGGTGATTGTGCTTATCAAGGAGTGAAGTATTGTATGTAAAGTGGGTCTATAATGCATGTCATTCTTTCTCATGATCATATCTCTTCATCGGCAAGCTGAAATGTTGTCTAGCAACACCCTTTCTTGGTGCATCACCACTTCTAGTATATGTTTTATTTCCTTGCATGTCTCTTAACTTAACCCCTTGAAATGTTAACATAGGTCTAGTTAGACATTTTTATTGCATTAGGAGTAGTGTAGCACTTAGTTTAGGAAGAGGAAGTTGGCCTTCTTTAGAGGTTCACATCAAGCCCAAGTCCCACACTTGAGTGTTTCCCAATCACAAGAAAATGTCGTGTTCACTTTGAAGCCATTCGAAGGCAAAGTGATTTAGCGATAACAAAACATGAGACACCCACAACGTCATAAGACAATCAAGGCCCATAGGATAGTAGAAAAAATTAACAAAGGAGACATTGATCCTCAAACATGGGACACCCATGGTGTTAGAAGATAATCAAGGAACTTAGGCCATAAATAATGAAACAAATAGTCAAGAATGTACATGCAACTAGTGAGGATGTTTAACAACCAAGAGAATCAAAATGTGATAAATAACAATGAAAATAATAACCAAATGATGTATATGTTACTTAAGACATGTGTTAGTCACGTTAGTCTAAAAATAACAAGTACATAATGTAAATATAATTGTGTGTAAATGCAAAAGTGAAAAAGGAACTATAATAGAACAATAGTACTGAAGGGTGTGGAGTAATTTACCCCAATATGAGAATGTAAGGAAGAAAGAGTGCTCTTGTAAGCGTGTATCAATAGGTGTGTCGTACATCCATATCACTATACCAAGTGAACACATGTGTGTAAAGAGATAACCAATTTTATATATCAAACCAATGTTGGCCATTGTGGGTTATTGTTGTCATTGATGATAACCCCATTGATGGAAAAGGGTGTCATAGTGTTGTATGATTCCCCATGTGATGTTATTCAATGGTCAAACATGAAGGTTGATTGGTAGTGTCAAGTTTTGGTGAGTTCAACAGTGTCTTGGTGCATGATTAAGTATATTGAGTCATATTATGAGGTCTCCCAAGATAGTTGGAGTGTGTCTTGAGGTAATTCATGGTTCATATGATGTGTCACGAGTATATATAGTTCTCGCATTGAGTCATCATGGTCATTTCATGGTTGAATTAAGTCTTTCCAGGTCTTGTTTCTTACCCCGAAGCATGAAAAATGAGGTATAAGTATGATATTTGGAAAAAATAACTCTTGTTAAAACATGGTAACATCATGGTGATGGTATATAGGGCATGTATGGTTAATTTCAAGTTTGCATTCAAAGATTCAAAGGTTTCTATGAGGTCATTAGGAACCAAGAAGTGAGATTCAAGGAGGATTACATAGGTAAGTTGATGTGTCTTGAGATTTTGAGGCATATAAGGGCTATGGGTCAAGTTTGAGAAGTTTAGAGGATGTTTTCATGGTGCTTCATGCCAAATTTTAGGTCATTATGTTAAATATTTTTGAATATATGTAATTTTTAGTGAAACTGGGTAAGTAGCAGTGTAATTTTTAAAGCAAAGTTATACCTTCTGATGCTCGTTGTGAATTGTGTGCTTTGCATGGGGAACTGAGATATTTGGGGTAGATTATTAGGTCAGTTATGAATCTTTAAAAAAATAATGAGGTGGTTTTATCATCATTTTTGTGAACAATTGTTAAGAAGGTAAAGTTGTTTGAAACCCTTGCTAAACCCTAACTAGGAGAAGCTTGCATAAAATGTCTTGTATCAGCGCAATTTTGATTGGTTCCAAGAATATGATGATTTTATTTTGTAGAGGACTCTTTTATATTTCCAGAAAGGTATGGTGGTGCTTGTGATAGTATGTGGGCCCCACCTAGATATGCATGTTTGAAGAATTCTAGTTTGAGGAAACGTTTTCTAAATGAGGTGATGACTATATTTCCATTTATGATATCCCTAGAGTTGAAAAAGATGTACATGAAGGTTTCAGGTCATGTTCACCGTGAAAAAGTGAAAATTTTCCCCTATCTTTGTTGATTGGTTTTGGGGCAACTTGGAGTAGTTGTTAGTTAAATTGAGATTGCAGGAGCTACGGGGGGGAGTTAGGAGTCCATTTAGGTTTTTGTGAAGATGATTAATATATATTTATATTGGTATAGATAAATTTAATATTGGACATGGTATTAAGAATTTATGACATGTTCTTTTAGGGTTAATTTTGGAGGATGATCATTCTAGCAGGGTGCATGTAGCTACATGAGGTAAAGTGATGATTCTGATTTGTTAAATATTATTGAAGGTTTTATATGGATCATACATAATTATTAGGCATGTTTCATGATTTGGTTAAGTTTTGAAGTGATTTTTGTATGTTGGAGCAAGTTGGGCTAATTGATAGTTCTTGAGTCCAAGTAGGCAGAAAGAAGAGGTTTACAAAGATGGAAATGTTTGAATGCCTTCCACTTGGATTTGGAACAAGTTTTTATATGTTCTTGAAATTTAATTCAAATATATTTCCAATTAGTATGAATTGAGTCATGATGAGGTCATTTGATGTGTCTTTCAGGCTGATTTGTGAAGAAGTTTGTAATGGCCGTTTGGGACAAAGTTCTACTACTTTGAGGTTTTGAGTTGTTTAAGGAATGAGATGGATGATTTGAAGCTATATATCAACTATAAAGTGAAGATGGATGAATTTGGAACAAAATTAATCAATTTAGAGGTCTTTATTATTCCTATAAATATTTTTATGAGCTAATATTTTAAAATAGCTTTTTAGGCAGATTGATTTGATGAAGATAAAAATGGTTGTGGTTTGAGCAAGTGATTGTTTCAAGGCTTATAACTTGATTATAAGTATTCTAAAAGTTCTGAAATTTCCATCAAGTGGTCACATGTCATGGTGTTTTTATTTGAAGTGATTTGGTGGCGTAATGAAGTTTCCAAGGTCTGAAGGATGTAGGAAACATCGGTTTTAAGAAATACAAAGAGTTCTGGGCCCATTAAATGAAATAATTTGATTGTTTGAGATAAATTGTGACCATGTATGAATTTTAAATTATATTTTAAGAAATTTTAATGATTTATGGGTCATGAATAAGTATGTTTTTGATGTAACGACATTTTTTATCTTTGCGCCCATGAGATTTTGAGCCATTTTATGCACATGTAATGAGGTTTTTGGTTAGGCCCTTCCTACTTGGGTCATATGTGACCATTGTAATGATGTTATTTGAATGTAATTAAGGTTTATGGGTCAAATTTGTCATGAGGTACCGACCTCCTTTGGGTTTGAGAGAAGATTTGGCTATAAAAGTGATGTTTTAGCTCCATTTGTGAGCTAGTCTTGCATGGGGGAGTAGTGCGACCTAGAGGAGAGTTATTTATAGGTATAAAGGAATGATTTGAGGAAGATAAGATTTGTTTCATATTTAGGAATATATGAAAACATGAGATAAAGTGTTTAGAGGCAAGACAAGTTGAGAAGGAAGAATAAAGAATAAGATTGAAGACCTAGGGTTTGTAATTTAAATATGTTATTTCCATCGGTTGTTGCAGAGCAATATTAGAGATAAAAAAATTACGTGGCTTATTTGGTGATTTTTCATCCTTGGGGTTGTAGCCTCCTTGTGGAATTTTTTTCACTAAATTAGGGGTTGGTGCTCCTTGTAGGGTTGGTGCTCTACTAACCTAGGGGTTGGTGCTCTTTGTGGGGTTAGTGCCTCACTAAATCAAGGGTTGGTGCTCCTTATGAAGTTTTTTCTTCACTAAATTTCTTTTCTTTGTGTAATATAAGTAGAGTTTCAGTGTTTTTTCTTCCCCATGAGGGTTTCCCACTTACATATGGTGTTTTGTTAAGTACTTTGTTCTTTCTCTTGTGGTTGATGTTGTAAATCTTAATAAGCACACATGGTGATGAATGTTGTATGAAAAATATAATTGATGAATGTATGGTTTAGTAAATGAAATTAAAATTTTTGTGGGACTGATTCACGCCCCCTTTCATTCGTTTGTGCTTTCAAAAATTGGTATCGAGAGCAGTACTTGAGAAGCAAGTTTCACCACTTGAAGGAGATCCTTTGAAGAAAAAGTATGGTAGATTATCCGCTCAATTTGAAGAGAATCCATTGGTTTAGTTGAGAGCATGCTTAAAACTCTTAGGGTTTGATATTCGGAAAGATGTTCTTGGTGCTTTCACTCCTCCTTCCAATCTAACTCATGAGATGACCGTTGAAGGTGTCAATATGTAGTGATTTTGAAGCGGGTTTTCCTAATGGCAAGGATGAAGACGATGTTGAAGACCTTGACATGGATGATGAAAATTACCTAGAAGCCTATTCTGTTATATGTTTCCCTAAAAATGAGGATGGTGAAGATGGATATGTTCAAAGTGTTGATTTTTAATGTATGTTTGATGTTTGTAATCACAAACAAAAGGATGAAAGTGATGATGGTTATCTAGTAGAAATAAATGTATTTTTGAAGCCTTATCCTTAGTGACTAGTTATGAAGTGAACCAAGAGTATCTTGAATAAGACATATCTTTTTATAAGAAGGAATTTAGTATGGTTATGACAAAGATGACTAAAGAGGACATGTATGAGAGTGTTGACACTCTAAGAGTAAGGACATTTATAGGGTTTAAAGTCAAGAAAGGCTTGAAATTCTCAAACAAGGAGCTATTTGATGATCCATCATTCCATTCAAATGGGTTATATGTATATTATTTGAATACTCTTTCTTATTCAAGCGAGATATTTCACAGGCCGATTGATAAATGGATAAAGAGAAGAATCCTACAAGTGTCCCCGAGCTAGAAAGATCATAAATTTTTCTATTCATGTCTATTTATTGTCATTCATGTGGAGGAACCGTGTCAAAGGTATGTTTTTTTCATTATAGTCTTGTCCTGTTTGTGAAAAGAGTGCTAAGGTCGGTTTCCATGTTGTTGTTCTCCATCTTCTCGAGTTAATTGTTGGGGTGTGGAGCCTATTTTTGGTCTTCTAGAATCAGTATTAAAGTGTTGGAGTTTGAACGGTTAATTTTGGAGACTTTAGGAGTATTTTGTTGTTGTATGCTATTTTTATGTTAGATGTTGCTATTAATTTACTATCAACATCATGACAGCTTTTCCAGCCGTGGGAAGTTGAAAGATTATGAATTTCAAACTTCTAGGGTTGGTTTTAGGACTTCTTAAAAGATTGTAATCCTATAAATAAAGGTGTTAGGGTATCTTGAAGATATCTTGAGTGTTCAAGAGGTCTTAAGTCTTAGTAATCAAGAGGTGATCAAGAGTGATCAAGAGTGATCAAGGTTGAGCAATTGGGTTTCAATTGTGGTTTAGATGTGGTTTAACATCTTTGGAATTCTGTTGTGAATTCATAACTGAGAGAAGATTGTGAGAGTTGTTTCACTCTTGTTGATAATAAAATTTGAGCAAGTTCTTGGTGGACGTAGCCCACATTGGGTGAACCACATTAAATCTAGTCTCATCTTCTTTTGTGCATTATTTATTTATGTTGTTATATTTCTGCAAGTTTGATTCTGCTAAATAGTTTCCTAATTTTGTGATTTGAGGAATTATTTTTGCATATTTGTTTACTAATTCCTAACAATTAGTATCAGAGCTTTGGTGGGTTTTTGCTGAAGTGGTAAATCAAAAGGAAATTTAGCTTGAGTGGGAGCTATGACGGATGAGGGAAGATCAAGGGTTGATAAGTTCAATGGGCGAAATTTGGTTTGTGGAAGATACAAATGGAGGATTACTTGTATCAGAAGGACCTCCATGTTCCTTTGGCTGGAAAAGAAAAGAAATCTACAACCATGTCAAATGAGGATTGGGAATTGCTAGATAGAAGGGTGCTCAGGGAAATTTGGTTATGCCTTGCATCTTTAGTTGCTTTCAAAACATCACAGGAGAAGACCATAGAAGGTCTCATGAGTGTGTTGGGAAAGTTATATGAAAAACCCTCTGCCTCTAATAAAATATTTTTAATGAAAAATTTATTTAATATGAAGATGTATGAGAATGGTTATGTTGTTGATCATTTGAATGAATTTAATATGGTTGTGAGTATGTTAAACTCGGTAAAAATTGACTTTGATGATGAGGTTAGGGATTTGTTGATTTTTTGCTCCTTGCCAGATAGTTGGGACAACTTGGTTATGGCTGTAAGTAATTTAGTCTCTAATAATTAAAAGTTGAAGTTTGAGTATGTAATAAATGTCATCCTAAGTTAGGAAATGTGAAGGAAGAGCACCGGAGATTCTTCTACTTTTGGAAACACTTTGATGGTGGAGAGAAGAGGGAGATAAAAGAATAGAGGGAAAGGTAACCGTGGAATTTGAATGATCACAAGGTCAAAGTCCAAGAGTAAGTTAGAATGTTGGCACTATGGGAAGGTTGGTCATGCTAAGAAATATTGTTGGGCTCTTTAGGATAAGAAGAACAAGAAGGAGGAAACTAAAGAGGTAAATGTGGTAGTAGGTGATGTTTTTAAAGATGCATTAATTCTTTCTTTAGATAATATTGTTGAGTATTGGGTGTTAGATTCAGGGGCTTATTTCCATGCCATCCCACATAGACATTACTTTATTGATTTTGTTCAAGGAGATTTTAGAAATGTATATCTTGATGATGATGAAATATGGAACATAGTAGGGAAAGGTTATGTTGGGTGAAAATGTAGAATGGGAACACATGGCTACTTAAGGATATTAGGCATGTGCCTAATTGAGGTGGAACTTGATATCGATGGGTCAGCTGGGTAGTGATGGATGTACGATCGGTTTTATAGCGGATTCTTAGATGGTTACCAAGGGAGCTCTTGTTGTTACAAGAGGTAAAAAAATGGTAATTAGTATTTAACTAGTGGTGTTGATTATTGTAATTTAGTTGTTATAGATGGAGATAAAAATTTGTGACACTAGAGACTCCTCGGTCATATGAATCAAAAGGGCATGTAGATTATAAAGGATAGGTTGCCCAGATTAAAGGAGTTAGATTTAGACTTCTGTGAGGACTGTGTTTATGGGAGGGGAGTAGTAAGTGAGATTCCTCAAGGTTGGACCTACCAGAAGGAGGGTAAGTTAGAGTTAGTGCATATAGATGTATGGGGGCCATCTAAGGTAAACTATATTGGTGGTTCATATTATTATGTCACTTTCACCGATGATGCAACTAGAAAACTTTGGGTATATTGTATTAGAAAGAAATATGATGTGTTTGAAACTTTCAAAAGATGGAAAGCCTTGGTTAAAAATGACATAGGTCTCAAGTTGAAATGTCTCGGGTTGGATAATGGAGGGGAGTATTACGAAATTAATTTCTTGATTACTATTTGGCAAATGGGATTTGTAGGCAAAGGATGGTTCCAAAGACTCCACAGTAAAATGGAGTGCCAAAGAGATTGAACAGGATAATCATGGAGCATGCTAGGTGCATGAGGTTATATGTAGGGATGCCACTCATTTTTGGGTGGAAGCGTAAGCACATCTATTTATCCTGATTAACAGAGAACCCTCTATGGCCTTATAGGAGGTATACCCGAGGAGGCTTGGTATGGTAAGAAAATTGATTACTCATTTTTAGAGTATTTGGATGTGAGGTATTTGTTCACATTGATAAAGATGATAGGACCAAGTTAGAGACTAAGTTTGAGAAATGCACCTTTGTTGGATATGGCGAGGATGACTTTGGTTTCCATGTTTGGATTCTTAAGGACAATAAAATATTCAGTCTAGAGATATTGTCTTTAATGAAAAAGTCATGTATAAAGATCGATTGTAGGAAGGAACTGAAAGAGGAATCAAAGAAAGAATACACAAGTATTAGAGGAAATTGCAAACAGTAAGGTGTCCAGGGGCTGATTCAGTGCAACATGTTTTGGCACAATCGGTTCGAACCTACTCATCAGGACCCTGAAACTCCTGAGGTGATAATGTCTTCTAGGGTAAGAAGGGAACCTAAACGATTTACTCTGTCTTTGAATTATTTATCGCTAAATGAAAGTGGAGAGCTAGAGTGCTTTGAGGAATTAGTGTAGGTAGATGCCAGGAAGAAGTGGGAGTAGGCCATGGATGAAGAGCATAGATCTCTTATGGAGAACCAGACTTGGGATCTGGTGGAGCTACACGAGGGAAAGAGAGCATTGCAAAACAAGTGGGTGTATAGAATCAAAGAGGAAGATGGAGGCAGGAAAAGATACAAGGCCCAGTTGGTGGTTAAGGGATTTACACAGAAGAAAGGTATAAAATTTGATGAAATTTTTTTCTTCTATTGTTAAAATGACTTCTATTAGCACTTATTCTTGTTTTAGCGGCAATAGAAGACCTGTAATTAGAGTAGTTGAATGTGAAAATTGCATTCCTTCATGGTGAGTTGGAGGAGGAATTGTACATACAACATTCACAGGGTTATGAGGTCAAAGGAAAGGAGAGGTTAGTGTACAAATTGAAGAAGATCTTGTATGGCTTGAAACAAGATCCATGGAAGTGGTACAAGAAGTTTGACAGTTTTATGCAGAAGTAGGGTTATTCTAGGGGTCACTCAGACCATTGTGTGTACATCAAGAAGTTTCTTGATGGTATTTATAATATTATGTGCATGTATGTGGATGATATTCTTGTTGCGAGGAAGAACATGCAAGAAATAAATGTACTCAAAAAAAACTAGGTGACTCCTTTTTATGAAGGATTTTGGGGCAACAAAACAAATCCTTGGTATGAGAATAACTTAGAACAAGAAGGAGAGGAAGCTGATATTATCTCAAGAAGAGTAAATAAAGAAGGTATTGGATAGGTTTAGTATGCAAGATGATAAACAGTTGGTACTCCTTTGGCGGTCACTTTAAATTATCAAAGGGGCAGAGTCCCAAGATTGAGGAGGATAAATTCTAGATGTCTAGGGTACCATAATCATCGGTGGTTGGTAGCTTTATGTATGCTATGGTATATACTAGGCTTGAAATTTCACATGCAGTGGGAGAAGTGAGTAGTTTTATGAGTGATCCAGGTAGAGAGTACTAGTAGGAAGTGAAGTGGATCCTTCGGTAATTGAGAGGGACCATGGGAGCAACATTGTGTTTCGTTGGATTGGACACTACATTGCATGGCTATGTAGATTTAGACATGGTAGGATATTTGGACAACAAGAGGAGCATGAAAGGTTATGTATTTATGGTTGGTGATACAACGGTGAGTTGGATTTCATGGTTATAAAAGGTTGTGGCTTTGTCAACCAAAGAGGTTAGTATGTTTCGCCATAGAGTCAAACAAGGAGATGATTTGGATATAATAGTTTCTTGATGAGTTAGATCATAAGCAGGAAGTTGGGAGACTACATAGTGATAGTTAGAGAATTATTCATTTGGCAAATAACTCTACTTTCCACTCTAGGACGAAGCACATTCAGTTGAGATATCATTTAATCAAGGCAGCTTTGGAAGAATATAAGTTGAAGCTGGAAAAGATTCATACCAGTCAGAATCCTATGGATATGATGACCAAGGCGGTCACAAGGGAGAAGTTAAAGTTGTGTTTAACTTTGATTGGCCTTCATAGTTGATAATGAAGGGTTGAGAGCTTTTCTCAAGTAGAAATAGTCTCCAAATGGGAGATTGTTGGGGGTGTGAAGCTGTTTTTGGTCTTCTGGAATTAGTATTGAAGTGTTGGAGTTCAAATGGTTAAGTTTGGAGACTTCAGGAGCATTTTGTAGTCATTTGCGGTCTTGATGTTGTGACGCTGTTGTTAATTTGTTTGTCAACGCCATGATAGTTTTTCCAGCCATGGGAAGTTGAAAGATTATGAATTTCAAACTTCTAGGGTCAACTTTAGTACTTCTCAAAAGGATTGTAATCCTATGAATAGAGGTGTTATGGTATCTTGAAGATATCTTGAGTGTTCAAGAGGTATTGAGTCTTAGTAATCAAGAGGTGATCAAGAGTGATCAAGGTTAAGAAATTGGGTGTCAATTGTGGTTTAGATGTGGTTTAACATCTTTAGAATTCTGTTGTGAATTCATAACTGAGAGAAGAATTTGAGATTTGTTTTAATATTGTTGATAATAAAATTTGAGCAAGTTCTTGATGGATGTAGCCCACATTGGGTGAACCCTGTTAAATCTTGTCTTATCTTCTTTTGTGCATTATTTATTTATGATGTCATATTTACGGAAGTTTGATTACTGCTAAATAGTTTCCCTCTTTGTTGTGATTTGAGGAATTGTTTCTGCATATTTTTCACTAATTCCTAACATTAATAAGCTTGTCATAAGCAACAAAAGTGATGGTATGTGAAATGTTTCATGGTACTTTGTTGTTTTATTCTTGTCAAAATTATGGATGATCTAGATCTAAAACAAGAGTCGTGAGCATGGAGATGTGTGCTATAGAGTTGTTTCAGTCTCATAAGGTATGTATTTCCTTTCTCATCATAGTCTTTTCATAAAAGAGTTTTTAGTCTTAGTCAAAAATAGATTAAGTTTGTTTCGAGTTGTTATATCATTAAATACTTGTTTAAGGTCTGAAATATCTATGTACACTCATGTGTTGGTCCTCATCTTGAAAAATGTAATGTGTATGAAAGCATATGTTTTGTGTCTAATTTATCAAAGTTGTGTATAAGTCTCTGTGAGGGCTTATGTAGTTTGGTTGAGTTGGATATTGGTCTTAAAAGAAAATTTGCAATCTTGTCAAGAGCTCAAAATTCTATTTTAAGGCCTGTTGAGTCATTCTCGGCCATCAAGTGTTTATTTCAGTCTTGTGAGTTCATGCAAATATGGTGTGTCAGCTGGTACCCTCCTCTTTATGTGTATTTAATGAAGTACTTGAAGTCCCGAATGGTGAGTAAAAAGGTTTATACAAGCTACCCGATTATTTCTCACAAGACAAAAGGTGATCTTAAGATATTTCCAACCCTAATCATGAAGTGATTTTTTCTCAAGAAAGGAAATATATCTATGGTGGTAAATTGCATTTAAGATCAAGACCTTCATAGTTTTGTAGTTTTTAAAGTAAGGTGTTGACAAATATTGTTTCACTAATGCACATTATCTCGATCTTGTCATTTGAGGTGATATAAGGCTATGAATGATCTCTCAAAGTATGTGAGTTTTTAGTATTGCATATTATGTCATGTAGTATCATGGAGGATTGTCTTAGAAAGGTGTCATGGGTTGTATATTTTTGATGTTTGTAGACAATCTCGGTATCTTTTGAGAGACAATGGTGTATGTTTCAAGTCAAGTGTTGTTGTTTCTTAGAGAATGATATGTGTAGATGTCCTCTAGTATGAATGTGCTAGTACAAAGATGAATTAGTATTAGAACTTCTTGATGATGTAAAATCAACATTTAGTATTCAATGTTCTGGGAAAGAATTCATTCAAGTCAAAAGTGTAAGTCAGGGTTTGATGAAAATACTTACTAGATGAGCATGATTGTCAAGATGTAGATAGATTGTAGAGATTCAAAGTCAAATTTGAAATATTCCATTATTTCAAGGTGTATGAAATGTATCCATTATTGATAAAATAGTATTAAAAGATTAAATTTGGTAGAAGGAATGCTTACAAGATTTTTACGAGGATTGTAAATGCCTAGCCGGAGTAGGGGAGCATGTGGTGCTTCTTGGTAAGGTGATATAAGAGGTCTATAAGAAGGAAAGATATAATTATTCAAGAAATTTGAGTGTGGTCAATGGTTAAGGAGAGTCATAGGGTGTTTCCCAATGAATAAGTCATTGTGTCCATTCAAGCAAATTTAGGAGATGTCATTTAGAATTTTCTCTTCCTATATACATGATGGAAATTTTGTGTTGATCGGTTTATCATGCACTATATGTATGGTGGAATTTTGGAATTTAAAGTACATCATTTCCCTATAGAAGACACTTCCATTACATCAAGAGGGCTACAAAAGTGAATTTGAAAGTTTATCTTATATATTTAAAGAATGATAGGGTTATCATAATCTACAATGATAAAATGGTATAAAGAAGTTGGTCTAAACACTAAATCAAAGGATGGTCTAAAACTATGCACTCTAGATGATTGATAATATCTTTGAAGTGTGTGAATACAAGTATTCAAAGATATCTATAGGAAAAATGGAACTTAACAAGGATTGATATTAGTGTATGTTGCTCAATGCATGAAATGGTTTGAAATTTCTCTTTGAAGGTCACTTGACAATTTTCGTGTAGAATATAGTGCTCCTTGACCGGTAGAAGTATGAACTTAAGTTTGAAATGTGATCTTAACTCTAGAAAGGAGATTGTAAAGAAGCTCTTAGATACCTAATGGAAGAAATCAAGGCATTGTGATCCCGAGTGCTTATCTACAAGAATTTGAAATACATCCGGGAAGTTCAAGTGAACTTATGGAATCTAAGTGGAAATGCATCTCTATACGGACAAGTATTGGTTGTAGAAGACATAGAAAAATATTGTGAAGGTAAGGTCTGATTCTTATAGGTCGATAGTGATCTACAATGAATTGTGAAGACTATCTTTAGGTTTGTATTTAGTAACCCTCCTAAGGGTTTTATGATTGGGTCAAATGATGTAAAGAAGGATATTTGAAGAATGCCTAATGTATGATGAAGATGTCTTAAATGGTCAAGATCAAGTATGGTGACTAGAGGTATCTTGAAATAAGCTCACTATTGGGATAATGAGCTTGCAATCTCATTATATTGGTAAAATGATGTGCCCTTGATAAAAAAATATCATCTACAAGTATGTGTAAGTATCTTTAGACAAAGTGTGTTCTTGTTGGTCCTTGATCAAGATTTCAGGTGTCATGTAGGTGTGAGTTGTCTAACAAAGAAAGGAAGAAATCATAATGTAACAAAACAATGAGATACTCATGAAAAGTGATATGAAGAATGTTATAGGTCATGTAAGTTGCTTTTTAAAGCAAAATTTGACCGTGAATCAAGTGTACTAAGTCAGCAGAGAACGTTATGACACTCAAATAGAAGTGTAAAGTGTATAGGAATTCTTTGAAGCATTAACAAAGTACCTTCAGTGGAAGAGACTATGACAAGTGGTAGTCATAGGGGCATAAAATGTATTCAATATATGAGGGACTCATGATCAAGTATGAAATTGTTAAGATTATGTTCTACGAGGTCTAAAATTCTTTCTCAGCTGGTATGTAAGGTAAAAGTGTAAAACCCTTGTGAATTTTGTATGTCAAAAGAAATTGTGGTCAATATATTATATAAAATGTTGCTCTACCATGGTGATCTTTGGGATTTCAAGAGATAAAGAATGCAATCATGTCAAGTATTCCAAGGATATGTAAAGAAAAGAAAGATGATTCAAGGTGTATTGAAGAAAATGAACAAGGTACATGGACTAGGATTTTATTTCTCAGGACTACAAAGGTGAAATAGTATGAGTATGAGGTAGTGTACTGCGAGAAGATACTTTAGGACATTGATAAAGATGTTGGACCTCCTACAAGGCATGTGAACAAGGTATGAGTTAAATTTTTTGCATTATTAGTTCTTTCTTAGTGATACAAGTTCAGGGGGAGCCATTAGGTTATGTAGCATTGTGTATTTTAGCTTCTAGAGTTGTGAGAAGGTTGTCTCATATGTATTGAAGTTTTCATTTAGGGATTATAGCCCTAATGCATGTAAATACTAATTTTGGAGGCAAAAATTGTTAGTTTGAGCATGAATACACCTAGAAGAAGATGTTTTACCATGATAGAAGGATAAAAGAAGGATTATTGGCTGAGAGGAAGCTATTTTGAGCATAGATCGGGATCGAAAGGATCAATTTTTCTATTTATAGAAGAGAAAAAGGAGATATTTCAGTCTAGGGGAGCATTCTAAGTCAAGTAAGTTTGTCTTTTAATTATCGTCATTATATCTAGTTGAGTGTTGTCTTTTTCATGTCTTATAGTCATTATAGAATTTTTCATAATGTGAAGGGGGAGAGAGACATTAGAAACATGCTAAGAGATCAGTTAGTGTGCTTGTCTTGCTGGTTTCCATCAATGAAAAATGGGGAGATTTTTGGCCATTATGGGTTATTGTTGTCATTGATGTCAACCCCCGTTGATGGAAATGTGTGTCATGGTGCTGTATGAGTCTCCATATGATGTTATTCAGGTGGTCAAACATGAAGGTTGATTGGTAGTGTCAAGTTTTGGTGAGTTTAGCAGGTGTCATTGTGCATGGTTAAGTATGTTGATTCATAGTATGAGGTCTACCAAGCTGGTTGGATTATGTCTTGAGGTTATTCATGGTCAATATGATGTGTCATGAGTATATATGGGTAGACATTGAGTCATCGTGGTCGAGTTCATGGTTGATTCGAGTCTTTCTAAGATTTTTCTTGCCACTGAGAAAGCGAGAATGAGGTAGAAGTATGATATTTGGAGAAAATCAGTCTTATAAAAACATGGTGACAACATGGTGATGATATAAAGGGAATGTATGGTGAGTTTCAGGTCTACATTCAGTGATTAAGTGCTTTTATGAGGTCATTGGGAAGTAATAAGTGAGAATCATGCATGATTTCATAGGTAATTTAGTGTGGCTAGAGATTTTGAGGAATATCTCGCTATGTGGCAAGTTAAAAGTTATAGGATGTTTTCATGGTGATCCATGCCAACTTTCAGTCAGTATGCTAAAGATTTTTGAAGATATGCAATATTTAGTGAAACAGGGTAAGTTGCAGTGTAAATGTTTAAGCAAAGTTGGACCTTCTGATGCTCGTTTTAAATTGTGTGATTTGAATGGGGAACTGATATCTTTAGGGTAGATTCTTAGGTCATTTATTCATATTTCACAAAATAATGAGGTGATTTTATTGTCACGTTTTTATGAACGATCGTTAAGAAGGTAAAGTGGTTTGAAACCCTAGCTAAACCCTAGCTAGGAGAAGCTTGCAGAAAAGTGATTGTATCAACCCAATATTTATTGGTTCCTCAAAAATAATGATTGAATGTTTTTTAGGACTCTTCCAGGTTTCTAGAAAGGTATGGTACTTCTTGTAACAATATGTGGACCCATGTAAATATACTTGTTTCTAAATAATTCCAGTTTGAAGAAAATTGTATCAAATGAGGTGATGACTAAATTTCCATTTCTAATATCCTTGGAGATGATATAGATGAACATGAAGGTTTTAAGTCATGGTCATAGTGAAAAATTGAAATTTGTGCCCTATCTTTGTTGATTAGTTTTTGGGGTAGGTTAGAGTAACACTCAATTAAATTGAGATTGCGGGAGATAAAGGAAGAGTTAGGACCCCATTCAAGTTGTTTTATGAAGATGATTCAGATATATTTATAGTGGTATAATATTGGACACAATATGAATAATTTATGACCTATTGTTTTAGGGTTAAGTTTGGAGTATGTATGCATCTTCTCGGTATGACTAAGATTCATGATCATTTTTAAAGCATGGAGAAAAATTATACGATTTTGAGTTGATATCTTGTTTGAGGAAGCTTGATATCACTTTGAAAAGTTATAAATGCCATTTAGAAATTTTTGGGCAATGTGGTGTGAAAATTTGGAGTTTTGTGCGGAGTTGGACGTGTGCACATCTTCTCCAAGTGTTTCAATCATATTGCGACATGTGGAAAATTTGTGTGACAAAAGTTAAAAAAGTGGTTTTTGGAACACCGGTCTTGGACACTCGTTCGTGGACAAATGGACCCCACTATTTATTGGTTGGGGGCCCTCAGCCAGGTTCGACACACTTGATTATGGAGGGGTGTCTTGGCCTCCTTCTCATATTATCATTATACCAACTTGTGTATATATATGCCTCTGATTGCATTTTTTATGCATGTGGGACTAATTGATAAGTGCATATTAAACCAAAGACCAATTCCATATTCCATGCATTTTAACCAATTCCATATTCCACGCATTATTTAACTACCTCCATATTCCACGCATTTAATTTCAACCTCCACAATCATTATTAAACAAGGCGCCTAAAACTATGTCAATACATGCATGCACATCCTTATCCAACCAATGAACCCACATTCCAAGTGGCTAAAATGGCTCACAAGCCAATACAAAAGTGCCCCCTTTGCATTATTAAATACCTCCCTTCATTCACGCACCCACAATGTGGGATAAACCTCTTGAAATCCGCCTAAGGAGAAGGAAGTGGAGATATGGGGGGGATTTGAACCATGGTCTCCATGGTAAAAGATAAGGGCTTTGACCACCGCACCACTTCTTGGGAAACATTATATAAGGAGTGTTATTGTATTTGAATAGCATTCGAGTGCATGTAAAATATTGAAATGCTCATAACTTGAGCTAGGAGTGGAATTTTGAGGAGAAGTAAAAAGCAAAACCCTATTATTTTTGATAGAGGAAGACTGTGAGAAGGTTATAATTTTGTAGAATTATTTGTAAAGAATTATTTTCAAGATTTTAATAGATCGGTCCCATTCAACCGGACTCGGAGATGTAGGCCTCAAGCGCGAACTCCGTTATCAATTCTTGTGTCAAATTGTTGGTGAATTCTCTTCATTTATTTAAATATTTACATAGTACTTGTAGTTTTAATTCTTTTATTAAAAATACAAAAAGGATATAATGCTCAATTTTTACATCGAAAATCAATACAAAGCAAAGAAATGTGTGTGCACAATTGCTAGTTAAATTTGATTTTCAGATCATTGGTATCAGAGCTGGTTTTGACTGATTTTTGGTTCAGATTAACTATTTTTGGATTACAAGTTGTGTGTTGGATGTTAACAAGGTCTCGATCTAAGAAGGGTGAAGGAGAGTTAGTTGAAGGAGATCCCAAAATTGGTACCAGACGATCTCGAAGTCCTACAATGGCGGATCGAGAGGAAGAAAAAAAATTTCATCAATCATTCCAATAGATGAAGGAAATGGTGGAAGAAATGTACCAAGATAGACAAAGGGAAAAGGGAACTAGAGGAGGTAAGAAAGAAGAAATCTCTAGTTTTGATATTCCAAAAGAGACTCTTTAAAATCTGATTTTCCTTCATTAAAGTTAGATATCAAGTTTGAATTGCCTATGTATACTGGAGAGCTAAATGCAGAGAAGTTGGATAACTGGGTCAAGTAGATAGAAGTATATTGTAGGGTTCAGAGAATTGTTGATGATGAAGCAAAGATTCATTTGGAAACTCTTCGGATGGGTGGCACAACACTCATTTGGTGGGAGAGTAAGCTTCAGGAAGTGGAAGAAACCAAAGGTATAGAAATCACTTCTTGGTCTAAATTTGTTTCAAATCTTAGGCAAAAATTTTATCCTCTTGGTTATAAGCAACAAGCTATGATGGATTGGAAAACATTAAGACAAACTAAGGGACAAAGTGTTCAAGAATACACACAAGAATTTAGGAAAAGGGCTCTAATTCAGGAATTTCCCTAAACACAGAAGAAACACTGCTCAAATATATTGGTGGATTGCATAGTTATCTAAGGCATATGATACTTGTTTTAGGTCCTACTAATCTTGATGCAGTATGTGTTCAAGCAACCCATTTGGAAGCACGAGGGAAAATGACAAAGGAGTCCTCTTTCTCTTCTTTTAATCAAAAGAACAAGCAATCTGAAGGAAAAGGTTTGAAAGAACAAGGAAAAGGAAAGGGTAAGCATAAAACAAACTCTACTATTAAGAAGGAAGATGAAAAACCATTTTGTAATCATTGTAAAAAAAACCATGATGAGTCTAAATGTTGGAAATTACATCCTGAAAAGAAGCCTAAATGGATGGTTAAGAAAGGAAAAGAAAAGAAAACAAACACTGTAGTGCATGATCTTGGTTCTGATTCAGGTGATGAAACCAAAATCACAGCTATGAGTTTTCAAGGTAAATCAACTCTTTCAATTTCCAACAATAGCACTACAAATGTTGCATCTTCTTCTAGTAAACAAACTATACATGATGATAAGAAAAGGAATGAGCTTTTCCACATTAGAGTAATTTCAAAGCATATGAAAATTGATACTCTTTTTGATAGTGGATCTCAAGCTAATCTAATTTCTGAGGAGGTTGTTAAGAAATTAGGACTCAAAACTAAACCACATCCTAAGCCTTATCCTTTGGGTTGGGTTTGTGATGATGCAAAACTACAAGTAACTAAAACTTGTACTTTTAGATTTGCCATTATAGACAAGTTTATAGATGAGGTTGAATTGGATGTAGTTCCTTTGGATATTTGTGGGGTGGTTTTGGGAAGTCCTTATTTGTATGATCGTAAAGCAATCTTCTATAGGGAAGAAAATAAATATTTTCTTGTAAAGGATGGAATTGAGTTTATTATTAGAGCTCACCATGAAAAGAATAATCTATCCTTGGTAACTACAGGTCAAATGAAAAGGCTTGTAAACTCAAGCAAAAGTTTTGTGCTCATGGTGGTCAAAGCCAAAGAAAAAGAACATGAGATGGCTTTTGAGACTTGTGATCTGAAACATAAGGATGAATTGGTAAAAATTGTTTCTCATTTTGATGATGTTTTTCAGGATCCACAGGTCTACCTCCCAAAAGAGGGGTTCAACATGAGATACAATTGCTTTAGGATGCACCTCTTCCCAATATCGGAATGTACAGGTTGTCAGTAGTAGAGAATGAGGAAATCAAGAGACAGGTAATGGAACTTTTGGCTCAAGGTATAATTCATCCAAGTACATCCCCATGTGGTTCACCAATTATATTGGTTCCTAAGAAGGATGGCACTTGGTGAATGTGTGTTGATTTCCGTGCTTTAAACAAGATTACTATAAAGAATCGTTACCCTCTTCCTAGAATAGATGATTTACTGGATCAATTAAAGAATGCAATTTATTTCACTAAGTTAGACTTAAGAAGTGGTTATCACCAAGTAAGAATTGCAGAAGGTGATGTTTGGAAAACTACTTTTAAAATGAAATAGGGATTGTTTGAATGGTTAGTGATGCCTTTTGGTTTGTGCAATGCACCAACAACATTCATGAGAGTTATGAATGAAATCTTTAGACCATTCATTGATAATTTCATTATTGTCTACTTAGATGATATTCTTATTTTTAGTAAGTCATGGGATGAACATGTTAAACACATCCAAAAAGTCTTAGATGCACTAAGGAAAGAGAAATTGTATTTGAAGATGTCAAAATGTGAATTTGGAAAAACATCTTTAATTTACTTGGGTTATATTGTAGGAAATGGAGAATTGAGAATTGATCCTGCAAAAATAGAGGTTATTGTGAAATGGCCTAGACCCACTAATGTGACGGAAGTTAGAAGTTTTCTAGGTGCAGTTCAGTACTGGAGAAAATTTATTGCTAACTTCTCATATATTGCATCTCCTTTGCATGCTTTGACAAGTATTAAACAGGTCTTTCAGTGGGGAGGAAAACAACAAAAATCCTTTGATACACTAAAAGAGAAGATAAGTACCACTCTGATCTTGGCACTTCATTTACAACATTCATTTGAGATTGAGATAGATCTTTAGTGACTACGCAATAGGGGATTTTGATGCGAGAACAAATGACCGAGTGTGTTACCATTCGAAACCTTTACAAGTGTGGTAAGAAACTATCCACTTATGATAAAGAGTTGTATGCTTTGGTTGAAAGTGTTAAAAAGTGGAAGCATTATTTAATGGGAAAAGAAACAATTATACATACTTGACCATCAACCGCTTCATACTTACAAACACAAACCAAATTGCAGCAATCTAGACATTTCAGGTGGATGGGATTTTTGCAACAATTTCATCTTGTAATCAGGTATAAAAAAGGTATTCAAAACAAGGTTGCCAACATGTTATCTAGACCACCAGTGGTAGTAGCATCTATTCTTTTGCAGCATAGTTCTTTGGCTCATGTTAGTTATAAGGAACAATATGTAAATGATGTTGATTTTAGAGAAGTGTATGAGGATCTAGTAAGTGGGAAACAAGTAGGAGAAAAATATTATCATTTGCATGAAGGATTGTTATATCATTCTGGTAAACTTTGTATTCCAGAAAATGAACGTGTGCATATGATTAGGGAAGCACATACTTCTCTTATTTCAGGGCATTTTGGTGTTAGTAAGATAGTTGCACATTTACAGAAATATTGTTATTGGCCTAGAATGCATGAACATGTAAACATGTATATTAAGGGATGTGTTCTTTGTGCCACAAGCAAGCCAAGTAACAGGAAATTAGGACTTTACACTCCTCTTCCTATTCCAACAAGGCCTTGGGAAAGTGTTTCCATGGACTTTGTAGGAGGCTTTCCCATGACACGGAAGAAACATGATTACTTATATGTGGTAGTGGATAGATTTAGCAAAATGTGTGTGTTGGTTCCATGTACTAAACAAATAACTGGTGAGGAACTACACATTTGTTTTTTCAGTTTGTTTGGGTTCATTTTGGTTTACCTACTTCAATTATATCTGATCGGGATTCTAGATTTCTTGGGAATTTTGGTCAACATTGTGGGGGTTAATGGACACAAAACTGAAAAAGAGCATTGATTTTCATCCACAGACTGATGGTCAAATAGAGGTTGTAAACCGCACAGTGGTACAATTACTTAGGGGCTATAGTAGCAAACATCCTAAATTGTGGGATGAACATCTTTATTATGTGCAACATGCTTATAATCGTGCCTTACATTCTTCTACTTT
This sequence comes from Taxus wallichiana var. yunnanensis, assembly GCA_018340775.1. NCBI lineage: Eukaryota > Viridiplantae > Streptophyta > Pinopsida > Cupressales > Taxaceae > Taxus > Taxus wallichiana. The sequence continues at coordinate 741,835,806 of CM031238.1, read as the reverse complement.
GAAGTCTCCATTTGAGACTTGTTATGGATATCTACCTAATTCTCCATTAGATATATATTATGGACATGAAACTGTGTTAATGGTGCAAGTGATTCTGACAAGGCTAAAAGATTTGTGCAGAGAATACAACAGGTTCATCAGTATGTCCATGAACAATTGGAGAAAAGTCAGGCTAAGTACAAAGTTAGGCATGATAAACATAGAACTGATCACAAGTTCAAAGTTGGTGATTCAGTTTGGCTTCACATCAATAAGGAAAGACTGACAGGTGAAGGTAAAAAATTGAAACCTATATGGTATGGTCCATTCCAAATATTGGAAAAAATTGGTAACAACGCTTTCGGTTGGATTTACCTCCATATATGCAAATCTACTCAGTTGTAAATGTTGAGAATTTAAGATTGTATGAACCACCTATGATTGTTGATCATGATGATTCTAACATAATGCCTTCCATTGATGATTTTGCTCCCGAGTATCTTGATGAGTTGCAGGAAGACATCATTTTGGACAGGAAAGTAAGAACTTCACGAAGGGGTGATATTGAGTATCTTCGTGTTGGGTTCAAAGGCATGCATCGAATAAGGCTAAATGGATGGAAACCGGAAGGTGAGGAGAAATACCCTCACCTATTCACCAATTAAGTTGACTTTTGGGGTCAAAAGTTTCTCGGTGGGGAGGAATGATCCGAGAGGATCCTCACGAGAGAAACCGATCTAAGATCTTCTCAGAATAAGTTTCAGTCATTTTTAAAGCGTGGAGAAAAATTATACAATTCCATCGATATCTTGTTTGCAGGAAACGGAGCTCGTTTGCAAAAGTTATAGCCCACTGAAATTTTTGGGCAACTGGCAAAATTTGGAGTTTTGTGCAGGTTGGACGTGTGCACACTTGCCAAGTGTTTCAATCATATTGCGACACGTGGACAATTTGTGTGATAGAAAAAAGTGGTTTTTGGAACACCGGTCTTGGACACTCGTTCGTGGACAAATGGACCCCACTATTTACTGGCTGGGGGCCCTCAGCCAGGTTCGACACACTTGATTATGGAGGGGTGTCTTGGCCTCCTTCTCATATTATCATTATACCAACTTGTGTATATATATGCCTCTAATTGCATTTTTGTTATGCATGTGGGACTAATTGATAAGTGCATATTAAACCAAAGACCAATTCCATATTCCACGCATTTTAACCAATTCCATATTCCACGCATTATTTACTAAACTCCATATTCCACGCATTTAATCTCAACCTCCACAATCATTATTAAACAAGGTGCCTAAAACTATGTTAATACATGCATGTGCATCCTTATCCAACCAGAAAATGAACCCACATTCCAAGCGGCTAAAATGGCTCACAAGCCAATACAAAAGCGCCCCCTTTGCATTATTAAATGCCTCCCTTCATTCACGCACCCACAATGTGGGATAAACCTCTTGAAATCCGCCTAAGGAGAAGGAAGTGGAGATATGGGGGGATTTGAACCGTGGTCTCCATGGTAAAAGATAAGGGCTTTGACCACTGCGCCACTTCTTGGGAAACATTATATAAGGAGTGTTATTGTATTTGAATGGTATTCGGTCTGTGTAAAATATTGAAATGCTCATAACTTGAGCTAGGAGTGGAATTTTGAGGAGATGTAAAAAGTAACCCTATTATTTTTGATAGAGGAAGACTGTGAGAAGGTAATAATTTTGTAGAATTATTTGTAAAGAATTATTTTCAAGATTTTAATAGATCGGTCCCATTCAACCGGACCCGGAGACATAGGCCTCAAGCGCCGAACTCCGTTATCAATTCTTGTGTCAAATTGCTGGTGAATTCTCTTCATTTCTTTAAATATTTACATAGTACTTGTATTTTTAATTCTTTTATTAAAAAAAATATAATGATTTTTATCAAAAATCAATACAAAGCAAAGAAATGTGTGTGCAATTTTACAAAGAGTACGGGGCCCATTAAATAAAATAATTTGATTATTTGAGATAAATTGCTACCATGTATGAATTTTATATTATATTTTAAGAATGTGTAATGATTTATGGGTCATGTATAAGTATGGTTTTGATGTAACGACATTTTTTAATCTTTGTGCCCATAGGGTTTTGAGCCATTTATGCACATGTAATGAGGTTTTGGCTAAGACTTCCTACTTGGGTCATATGTGACCATTGTAATGATTTTATTTGAATGTAATGAAGGTGTATGGGTCTAATTTTTCATGAGGTACCAACCTCCTTTGGGTTTGAGATAAGATTTGTCTATAAAAGTGATTTTTAGCTCTAGTTGTGAGCTAGTCTTGGATGGGGATAACTACGACTTAGAGGAGAGTTATTTGAAAGTAAAAAGGTATGACTTGAGGTAATATCAGATGTGTTTTAGATTGAGGAAGATATGACAACATGAGAGAAAGTAGAGGTAAGACAAGTTGAGAAGGAAGAAGAAAGAAGAAAGAGCAAGATTGAAGACCTCTAGTTTGTAAGATAAGTATGTGATCTCCATCAATTATTGCAACAAGAATATTAGAGAATAAACATTTTTAAGTGGATGAGTTGGTGCTTGGTAATCCTAGGGGTTTTACACTCCTCACGAGTTGGTGTTTCACTAAATTAAGGGCTGGTGTTGTAATTTCCTCGTTTTATTTCAATTAAATTAGTTAACTACTAAAGAAAAGTAAAAAAATCAGAATATGGAGGGTTTATGGCACCTTAAATGAGTGTTAGATGTGGATGAATAGGAACAAAGTTAATGATCCTTATTGTTGCAAGCTAAAACTATAAATAAGAATAATTTAAAAGGAGATTGATTAGATAATATATGCGTGGATTGTCCGAAAAATCGGCTCCAAGAAGTGTTAACTTCCTTGGTGGATGTCATTTCTCGTGTTTGATAAGGTATGTGTTGCTTAGAAAATTTTTCGGTGGAAAAATTTTGGATTTCTTTCCAACACTCTAGGAATATAAGTCCCTCTATTTAACCAAAGGTAACTACCATATATGCATGCACAAGTAAAGGTGGATTTTCCTGGTGGCCTTATGGCCAGAGATCCAATAGGGGCACTCCACTAACCCTGCAGCAAAGCTAGTAATCTCTTGCTAGGGAAGACTTTGTTTATAAAGAGGGAAAGGGGAGTGAGAAATGAGGTAGGAGAAATAATGTTGTAGGTAGAAAATCATATTCTTACACACACTAGTTAGAAATTTCAACACATGCATTTATGAGAAGAAACAACTTTACAAATAACAACAAGACCAAATAGAATTTATTGATCACAAAGTATCAAGAAAACCCTTAGTCAAAGAAAGATAGAAACTCCTTCTTGTATTGTTTTATTAAACAAAATTTGTACATAGTGTGGGAAATGAGGAAAACTAGTGAGGGGGGAAGTGGAAGAAAATGGCTATCTCCTTTGTTCTCTCAAAGTACAATACACTCTTGAGCTTACAAAATCAATCACCAACCCTTGAAATGGGAATGGATTTACAAATTATAGAATGAGATACAAATCTTCATCTACCCCCAATGCCTTTTCATATTTCCTCACACAACTTAAAACTTTTCAACTTCCTAGGAAACTTTTAAGTCCCTTTTTATAACATAAAGGTGACTTATTACATTAGGAACATTAATACATATGAAAAAGTGCAACCCCAATGCAAAATTAGAACATTGAGAAGAGAGAAATTTGGGGAAGAGGAGAGAGAAAGAGTGAGAGAAGAAGAAGAGGAGATGTCATTCCCAATGAAGTCCATTGATCCTCGTTGATGGAAAGCTCAATGCGATGAAACTCTGAATATTCAAACTTGTGTGAAACTCCTTCCAATTGGCTCACAGATGATTTGGAATGAGTGTTTAAAAACACTATTGAATGGTTCTACTGATGACCATAACTTCCACCCTACACAAGATACTCCTGCAACTCGAGCCACAAAGTGAGTGTCGGGAGACACTGTTGAATTCCTTGAGATGAGTCTCGAATTCCCTATGAGAAATTCCCATGGATGATCTAGAATGATAGTGTTGACTTGAATGATCATCCCTCTATGTCCCATTGTGCCAAACTTTCCCTTTGAGAATGACCTACTATTTTTAGTAAGTACAAATGGGAAACTTACTATTTTTAGTAAGTGTCATAGTTAGCTTTTCCCAACCTCAACCGACTATGGTAGCTTGAATTATTTCTTCTTACTGTGTTCCTCTCACTTTTTAGACCAACTGGCTATTTATAGTAGGGGCTTGTGGAACCACTTACTATTTTTAGTAAGTGTCAATTGCATGAGCCGAGATGACCTTTTTGATGACTTTTCCGATACTCCCTCTGTGTTCACTTCCTTATTCATAGTATCTTCAAATGGTGGCTTACCTAAAGTAACATACCCCTATGTAGGAAGGCATGCTATTTTTAGTAAGTGCATCGTGGATGTCAAATTGCAACAAAATAGGTTTTGAAAATCTAGGTCTTATTTCGGGATTCCACGCTCTGCATTTTGAGTAATTCCTTCATCTGAACAAGTGGGAAAATGAGATTTTCATTGTCGGGCTAGAATACTAAAAAAAACAACCCTCCATATCCCTAAAAATAGGGACTTCATGGCATGAAAACTAGTTTACATGAAACTAGATTTTTCAATGATCATTCCCTCCAATTTTCACGTGATTTTGCCCATTGGAACCCTGAGAAGTGAAGAGGTAGCTTGCTGCCTTTTTTTGCAGATGTTATTCATGTGACAGGGCAGAAATATGATGAAAAATCATTCCTCCATATCCCTAAAAAATAGGGACTTCATGGTGCAAAAAATATTTCACGTGAAACTAGATTTTTCAATGATCATTCCCTCTCAATTTTTGCGCGATTTCACCAACTAGAACCCTGAGAAGTGGAGAGGTACCTCATTGATTTTTTCCACTACTGTGTCATGGCAGCCATTAATGGAGCTTGAAATTTACAGGTCTAGTTTTTGTCTTCATTTTTCAAAGAAAACAACTCCATTGCGATAGGTTTTTGCTTTTTGTGTCATTGGTGAAATTTCTCTTCGATTTGGTTGCCAGTTTGACGAGAAATTGATATTTATTCTTTGTAGAGACAAATAAAATTTATTCACTATGGAAATTACTTACTATGAATGGGAGGTTTGAATGGTGATTTTTAATGGTCTTCGAGAGTGAAGAACTCAACAACAGATGGTTCTTTGTTTCATGGACCGGCTTGCAAGATATGTTCAATCTTCTTCTCACGACAACAATAGAGGTTTCAAGAGTTCATTCACTTTTCTATTTCATTATTCATTCCTATATATATTTTGATCAATATTTTTTTTAAACCTATGAATATTCATGGAGTGGAAGGTTTGGTTGCTATGGCAAAGCTAGTTCAGACTAATAATGGTGGACTGAGGTGTTCTCTGCTGAACTTTTCTTATGGCGGGAAAAAAACAACAAGAAGTGGAAAATAGTTAGATTTTTTTTTCAAATTTTTGAGTTTGAGTTGGGAAAATTTTCATGTCCTTGACATATCTCACCTCAAATTCATTTGAGGACATCAAATTCCATGGCAAGCAAGGCAACGACATGTGGCGAGATCCAACTATGGAAGTGATGGCATTGAGCTCCCACAAAAACACTGGGGGCTGAATCAAATTATATCCTCTGGATGTCATATATGGGTTTAGAGGATTCAAGGGGGTTTGGAGATTTTTACCAACCTTTATGTAACTGATCTTGAGGGATGTTAGGGACAAAAATTTTTCCATGCTCCATGGAGCTGACATGTGTCCTCCCAAAAATTTGACTAACTCCCGAACTCTTCCAAGAGGACAACTTACTACGAAAATATCTTGAGCTCCTGATGGACTTTTTTGATGAAATTTTATATTATATTGACTATAAATTTCATTATGAATCTAATGGTGGGAATTTTAGGTCTTGATTCATCTATTTGATCCATGAAAAAGTGGATTTTTGATCTGGCACTCTACCTGTGCATGAGAAAAACTACTTACAAAACCATTGTGCCAAAGTGTTGTGAAAAAAATAATTTCACCATATTATAGATATTTGAATTAAATTTCCTATGATGATGTTTTTTTCTCCTAGCTCTATTTGAATCTCCTAGAATTACCTTTATAATTTCATCAACTATTTTGGCCTCTACATTGCCTAGGCCAATGAACCCTGATTTTGATCAAACTACTCTAAACTCCCCAAATCTTCCCCGAATCTTTCAAAATTAATTCCATGATGTTTCTAGGAGTTCATTTCACCTACATGTTGGATTTTTCTCCTGCGTTCAACTCCATGGGGGTTTCCTAGTCCTAGGAAGGCTAGTGATAGCCCTTCCCAAACTGGCCCAAGAGATAGCAGTTTTTAAGAACTCCTAAAATCACTTAGGGGATTGATTTGAATTTTCTAAATAACCTAGGAGAGTGAATTAAAACCAATTGGGAGGTTACTTGAATTGATGGGTAGACCCGAGGTGCCTCGGAATGATGAAACATGAAATTTTTTCTATTGGGGTATTTTTGTCATGCTTGGAAATTGTCAATTTCCCTATTGCACATTTGCATGACAACAACTGGCTCTAGCTTGGGGGCATGGCATGGAATGAACGTGGTGAAGACATGCCATGGAGAATCCAAAATCTCAATTTTAGACCATATGATCCATTGAATAATGCCTTATCCATTAGGCCCTGCAGAGTCACGTACAACTTACAAAGAGAGAGAGAGAAAGTGAAGAAGGAAACACACAAACACCAAGAACAACAAAAGGAAACACATGACACACACATGAAGAAAATGGAAACACTCCTAAACAATCACCTATGGTACAAGGCAAGGGACAACTCACTTTCATTAAAGAACTCCTCATTCCTCAAAATTTACCCCTTGAGTGGGAAACATTGAGTGATGTTGTTCTATGAAGCCATTGACTGTTCCAGAAAGTAGCCTCCTCTCCTTAACTATTTATGAAAGTTGGGTGCTTTCATGACCATTTGTGTTTTTTGTAGGAGTGAGTCCACATGAGCTTCTTGATGCTCAGGTCTTCGCTTGGAAATTCCACTACCTTCATGTTATTTGAAATTGGTTTCATAGTGCCAGTTGCCTTTCGTGTTTATCCACATAGCTAATTCTTCATTAAGCATCTCATCGCTGCCCCAAAGCTGATTTTCATTCAAATTTCTTGAATATTCACAAGTTACTTTCTTTCCTAATTCTATACTCATTGATATCTTCTCCATGAGAAACCTTAGATTCATCCTCTATCTCTATTCCACTGTGAATTGTTTGAGTACCTCGGTAGGAGGATAAGGAAAACTCATAATTTTCTTGTATCACTATGACATGAGTTAAGAGATAAAAATTAGCTCGAGGGTTTTCACAACTTCTACTGCATCCAATACTTCTTACACAGAGATCTCCTTTGTTATTTCCTACAAATAATCTTTGTATGCCTTTGAAGGATCTTTATTTTTTTATCTCACGGAAACTATCTGGAGAGATTACTTCATCATATTAGGAATCACTGCATTCTATCACTCCTTTGTATAAATGTTCTTCAGCTTCAAAGGTCTAAAAAATCCTTGCTTAAATTTCTTCATCATGGAAAGAGTCTTTCTCTTCAAATGGGAAAGAAAATAACTTGATTTCATCATTTCATCCATCAACTATTGGCAAAGGAGGGGCATCATATTTCTCATTTTGCTTTGTTTCAACATGGCCAACCTTCACACTTACCGGTTAAGGCTTTCAAATTAGATTCATTATTGTCTTGAAGATTCATGGCTTGCATCAGGAGTTTGAGACTGAGCTCAGGGTCTTCTGTTTCTTCCAGGGCTCTTAGCATTTCTTATAAAGATGGTTCTTTCCCCTTTCTTGAGGGGGCTCATTATAGACTGGCTTGGTATCTTCCTATGTGACATGACCAAGGGAGTCCTCATTTTCAAATGGGAATGAGAATATATCCTCATCACAGATAAACACATAAGCTGATTTTTTCTTCTTGAAAATCATCAAGAATCATTTCCTCTTCTTCATGGTTTATCTCATCTAGAAATTCGGGGATGCCCTCTTGTAACTTAAATCTCCTCAATGCTTCTTCAAGGTCCATGCCTCTCTAGGAAGGCATGTCTGGACCTATCAATATGGGAATATCATCTTCTTCTTTAGTTATTATGAAAAGATTCATCCTCTTGCTATCTTGGTATAAAATGTTAGCTTTTGGGCTTCCGAATTTTTACCGTGTTCCTCATCTTCTTCTCGGGAAGAAATTTATCCATGTCTCCCTTCACTGGTATGGTTATAGATGACCAATTCATTTGAATTTTCCCTCCCAAGTCTTGGTAGAAAATTCTACTCAACAACATTCCAAATGAGGTTGAGATGTCTGCTACCAAAATCATCACTGAAACTTTCTTATCTATAAATCTAGTGAGAGCCACTTGTGCCTCTTTGACCTTCCCTACAAGTGAGACCTCTTTTGACTCGAAAGAGTAACAATAGCCATTGGGTGGAGTCATGGTAAGTTTTAGAGCCTTGGTAATATTCAAAGGCATCACGTTGTCTAAGGCACCAAAATCTATTATGTAATTGTTCAATACATATTCTCCAACAAGAAGGGAGACATAGAAAGGATCGACCTTGTCAGTTTTGGATGCACTTAAGGAAAGCATGTTTGTGAGGGAGGCGTAGGTGGGTTTGGCAACATGCCTTTGGAACTAGAAGTTACAATATTGGGTGTTAGACTACCACTCTTGATATATTAGACGAACCTCTCAAATTGTTTAGGATGAGTCCACAAATATTCAATTTTAGTAATTTGGACTTTGGCTTTGTTTGCATATTCTATGAAATCAAAAGGAGCGTATGCAAGTAAGGGTGATGAAGGGACTGATTTTGGAGTCGGGATAGGTTTGGAAGAAAGGTTTGATGCTTGGGGAATGGAGGGTATTTTTAAAGGTACACTAGGAGCTTTCAAAGTACTAGATTTTATAGGAGCATATTTAGATTTAGAATTGGAAGAGGCATCAAAAGACTTACTTGGAATTGCGGGAGCCTTCTTACTTGTTACAAGATCAGGATTCAACAATGCAAACTCCATGAAGGGTGGGAGCAGAGATCCTTGATTGATTATTTTGTTTTGTAGAGTCACCACAAGAGGATCATTAGCCTTATTTTTCTTTGCAAGTAGTGGAGGGAGGTGCTCCTTTCTTAGACTGAGAATGAGTGAATACCACACATGAGAAACTGGGTGCATCTTCTTCATCACCTCTAAAATACTCACAGAATCTGATTTGTGTATCATTCTCAAGCTCATCAACTTATAGGAAATCACCACCTCCACTTTCTTATTCAAGATCCTCTTCATTTTCCTTACTCCTACAACTTGCATTGATATGTGGGGCCTCCAAGGAAAGCCTTCTAGATCCTCTTGCAATTTTATTTTTGTGGTTTTTCTTTGAGAAAATACTCATTCAAAAAATTCCTTTCTCAATGATGCCATCTCATTTACCAATTTTTATAGCAATGAATTTTTTCTCTCATATCTAGGATGTTGAGCCTTTCCTTTTGATGTATTCTTTATCTTTCTAGAGAGGATGAGATCTTCATCAAGTTCAATTTCCATCCTTTGTGATTCTACAATGTTCCTTGGTTGAAATATTCATAGGATAAATCCTACCTCTGGTGATTGAGCATTGATGAAGAATCCTCTTCAGTTATCCTATGAAGAAACAATTTTAAATGATCCATGAAGTATCTCATAGTTTCACTTTCTCCTTTCTTCATTTGAGCCAACTGCACCAAGAGGTCCTAACAGTCTTTAGTTAATTTAAATATTTCCTCAAGGAAGTCTTGATGTCGTCCAACCAGTGATGGATCTGGAAGGTAGGAGGTAGAACCATTTTTCTACTTTTTCTTGGAGATATTCCATGAACAATATTACAAAGAATGTCTTCATGTTCAACTCCAAGAATCCCACATGATGTGGTGAAAGCAACGATGTGTTCTTTAGGTATCTATGTGCCATCACCTTTGAAATTTGGAAAGTTCTTGCATGGGAACCTATTGGTAGATCATGAAGAGGTGGTTCAAGAGCAAGAAGACCTATATTTCTTCCCCATGGAACAATGCATTAAGGTATTTCTACTTCATTCACCATTTTTTCTGCTTCAGCTTTAGCTCTTGCTTCTACAAATTCTTCTTCAAATTCTTCTTCCTACGGGAACTCAATAGTCAATGGATGTTGAAAAATGGGGGAATTTGAAGGGGGAGTATCCATGGGAGTTTAGATAGGATTTTTAGGTGAGCTCCTTGAAGATTCAAATGGGGATGAGGCTTGAGAGAAAAAGTATGGATTATCTCTAATTCATTCTTGCTGATTTTACAAAGCCTTGAAATTGGTATCAACAACACCTCTCGACTTGCTCAACCTGGTGTATCTTCCTTCAGCCAACTTTTAGAAATTATTTAAGTGGGAATATAAAAATACATTGTGGAATATGAAAGGTCACATACAGGAATTAACAGTGTATCTTTCAATAATGAATTTTCATGAACCTTTTTTTTTTTTTTTTCAATATTTCAATATTTTTAATTTTTTTTGGACCTTACGATCATATTTTGGGTGTAGATGCTATTAAATCTACCCCACGGTGGGTGCCAAAATTGTTGGCAAGAAAATTTTTCAAGTGGAAAAACTTGTGGATTTCTTGCCAACACTGAAATCTAAGTCCCTCTACTTAACCGGTGTAGCTTACGTATGCATGCATGAGTAAAGGTGGATTTTTATGGTGGCCTTATGGCCGTGGATTCAATAGGGGCACTCCACCAAACCTCAAAAAATCTAGAAATCTCTTACAAGGGAATAATTTTTCTATAAAGAGAAAGGGGAGTGACAAATGAGGTAGGAGAACTAATGTTGCAGGTAGAAAATTAGATTCCTACACACTATTTAGAAATTTCAACACATGCATTTATGAGAAGAAACAACTTTGTAAATAACAACAAGACCAAATAGAATTTATTGATAAAAAGTATCAAGAAACCCCTTAATCAAAGAAAGATAGAAAATCCTTCTTGTATTGATTTCTTAAACAAAAGTTATACATAGTGTGGGAAAGGAGGAAAACTAGTGAGGGGGGAAGTGGAAGAAAATGGCTATCTCCTTTGTTCTCTCAAAGTACAATACATTCTTAAGATTACAAAATCAATCACCAACCCCTTGAAATGGGAATGGATTTATAATTTATAGAATGAGATATGGCTCTTCATTTACCCCCGATGCCTTTTCATATGTGCTCACACAACTTAAAAATTTTCAACTTCCTAGGAAACTTTTAAGTCCCTTTTTATAACATAAAGGTGACTTGTTACATTAGAAACATTAATACATATGAAAAAGTGCAACCCCAACACAAAATTAGAACAGTGAGAAGAGAGAGAAAGAGCGAGAGAAGAAGAAGAGGATACATCATTCCTGATGAAGTCCATTGATCCTTATTGATGGAAAGCTCAATGTGATGAAACTATGAATCTTCAAAATCGTGTGAAACTTCTTCCAATTGGCTCACAAATGCTTTGGATGAGTGTTTAATATGTAAGTGTAGCAACAAATTTACATAGGAAATAACACACAATAATATTATATTTCTATATATCTGCACAACATGTTTGGCTAATATATAGCCAATACAATAGAATAACTACTTCCTAGAAAATAGGAAGTCAACAAACAACTTACCCATTTATAATTTTATGGGTACAATACAAAAAAACTCTATAATAATATATTGTTGAAACAATATATTATAGAAATATGAGTTGTATTACCAACTCAATTACATCACATAATAATAATCTAACTTTAATAATAATGTGAGCACTACTAATATGAAATCCTAACATTCCCCCCTTAGTGTGAACATGGGGAAAACCTGCCTTTGAACTTGCACTGCTCATGATCCGTGATTTTCACAGGATGATCACAAACCTCATGGATGGTTTTTCAAATGGTTGACCATAAACTGAGAATGGTGGTTTTGCAATTGGTTTACCACAAACCACAAAGTGATGGTTTTGCGAATGGATTACCAACAACCAAGAATGGTGGTTTTGCTATTGGTTTACCAAAAACCACAAATGAAGGTTTTCAAGTGGTTTACCTACAACCACATCATGATATGCCAAGTATTATTCTTAGCCCTCATCACATCTCACTATAGGGAATAACATAGGAAATTCTGTTGAAATCTGTTGCTCATACATACATAGAAAAATTGACATAATGGAAATGGAACATTGGATCATGTTCCCCCCCTCAATGTGAAATTTCCACTTATTGAAAATAGGATCACTACAAACTGAAGCAAACACACAACTAAAAACAAATGCCACCAAATCATCTGTGTGGCCCCATCGTTGGTGACTGACGAGAGGTTGTTGAATGACCTCCAACCTCCGATGCCTCCATCCTCCGGTATCATGCTGCTAGTTCAACGGGATTTGTTTAGGAAGCTCATTTTTACATACCTCAACCTGGATGTTGGATTCCACCGAAAATGCGTCCGTAGAGTTTTTTTAAAATTATTTTCTTACAATATTTTACTTTTGAGAAAAGACTTGACAATAACTTGATAATGGACTTTGACAATAACGATGATATTTTGACAATTTAATTCTTTTGACTAGATAATAAAAATATCTTAAAATAACCTATTTTTATATCGATGTGACCCTCAACGTTTATTTGGACCGACCATACCAAAATAATAAAGACCCTTACACAACTACTAACTAATGGAACAATAAACCGACTATTCAGGTGACTACTTAAAAATTAATAAAATGACTTACTAATGAGGTGGATGAATCCGTTATACATGAATATGAAGTGACCGAAAATAGATCACTAATACCATTGACCCATTGGCACAAGGTGTAGCATTTTTATCCTTGGCTATACCAATCTAATTACAGATCGATGTCATGGGACATAGGTCCTTAGACATAGTAGAAGCATGTATATAGAGAAGGTTGGATTCCACGTGAGCTACAGAAATAATTAGAATTATTAAATATTCTCCATGTTTCGAGCATGTTAAACCGAGTTGTACTGACCAATCAAAAATTTCAATGCGCTTCTTCTTGCATTCAAATCCATGTGCTGGCAATTGGAATGACTGATTATAATTTTCCAAAGGACTGGACAAATTATGGATCCACTGAAAGATAGATTTTTAATATCAAGATGAATATGATATGTTTGGGCAGTGTAAGACATGAACCAAATGCGGTAGATTGAAAATTATAATACAATGTAAAAGACATTTTGTTGATCTAGCTCAAATCCTTACATTGAGATCGCAGAATGCTAGGAAAGTATGGCTGAATTACCACCACACTTTAGGTAATGTCCATCATTGAAAAACCATGTGATACTACTATAATATGGATGTGATATGCAGGAACAGATTCAAAATGACCAATATGATAAACATGAACTGATCTCTAGGAGGAATGACCAGATCGAATAAATCCAAAATCTTTCTTGTTGGTTGAGCTTTTAACCGCTGAATATAATATTTTCAGCTATTCCTCATAATTGAACGCAGACAAGACATCCACAAAGTATCAACGTAATACCAAATGTAACTAGTTGGAGAATCTTGAGCGTAGATAGAAGACAACTATCTATATGGAAAAAAACTTCTAATATCAACACCGACCCAATGTAGAATTTCAACACATAAATAAATGCTTTTCTCAGAGGATTTAATGGCTCGGGGCAAGAAAGGAATTTAAAAATGCCCCTTCACATATTAGCAGACCATTACTCCTCCCATGACTTGCTTTGATGCCAAATGTAAGTGCAGCAACAGATTTACATAGGAAATAACACACAATAATATTATATTTCTATGTACTTGCACAACATGTTTGGCTAATATATAGCTAATACAATAGAAGAACTACTTCCTAGAAAATAGGAAATCAACAAAAGACTTACATGTTTATAATTTTACGGGTACAACAAAACTCTATAATAATATATTGTTGAAAGAATATATTATAACAATATGAGTTGTATTACCAACTCAATTACATCACATAATACTAATATAACTGTAATAATAATGTGAGCACTAATAATATGAAATCCTAACATACTAACACCGCTTAATGATTCTACCAATGGCCATAACTTCCAAGCTGCACAAGATACTCATGCAACTCAAGCCATGCAATGAGTGTCGAGAGACATTGTTGAATTCCTTGAGATGAGTCTCAAATTCCCTATGAGTAATTCCCATGGATGATCCAAAATGATGGTGTTGGCCTGAATGATCATCCCTCTATGTCCCATTTTCCCAAACTTGCCCTTACTATTTTTAGTGAGTACATATGGGGCAACTTACTATTTTTAGTAAGTTTCATAGTTAGCTTTTCCCAACCTCAACCAGCCATGGTAGCTTGAATTATTTCTTCTTACTATTTTCCTATCACTTTTTGGACCAACTGGCTATTTATAGTAGGGGCTTGTGGAACCACTCATATTTTTAGTAATTGTAATTTGTGAGTTGAGATGACATTTTTGATGACTTTGCTGCAATACTCCCTTTTATCCACTTCCTTCATCATATCCTCTTCAAATGACATCTTACCTAAAGAAAAATTCCCCTATGTAGGAAGGCATTCTATTTTTAGTAAGTGCACCGCGGATGTCAGATTGCGACAAAAAAGGATTTAAAAATCTAGGTCTTATCCTAGAATTTCACGCTTTGCATTTTGAGTAATTCCTTCATCTAAACAAGTGAGAAAATGATATTTTCATTAGCGGGGGAAGAATACTAAAAAAACAGCCCTCCATATCCCTAAAAATAGGGAATTCATGGTGCAAAAACTAGTTTACACGAAACTAGATTTTTCAACGATCATTCCCTCCAATTTTTGCATGATTTCGCCAACTAGAACCCTAAGAAGTGGAGAGGTAGCTCATTGATTTTTTCCACTATTGTGTCATGGTGGCCATTAATGGAGCTTGAAATTTTTAGGTCTGGTTTTTGTCTCCATTTGTGATGAAATCAAATCCATTGCGATAGGTTTTTGCTTCTTGTCTCACTTAGTGAAATTTCTCTTCAATCCGGTTACTGGTTTGACGGGAAATTGAGCTTTGTTCTTCGTGGAGCCGGAAGTGAAATTTATTCACTATGAGAATTCCTTGCTGAAAATGGGAGGTTTTAAGGTTATTTTTTAATAGTCTTTGTGACAGCTTAATAACTCGGTAATAGATGGTTCTTCATTTCGTGCACTGGCTTATAATATATGTTCAAATCTTCGTCTCACAACAATGGAGGTTTATGAAGAATTCCTTCACTCTTCTCTTTCATTATTCATTCCTCTAGCTATTTCGATCAATATTTTATTTGAAACATGTGAATATTCATGGATTGGAATGTTTGGTTACTATGTCGGAGATGGTTTGGAGCAACAATGTGGAATTGGGTGTTCTCTACAACTTTTCTTTTGGGTCATGTAAGAAACAACAAAAAGTGGCAAATAGTTAGAAATTTTTTCAAATTTTTGAGTTTTAGTTGGGTGAATTTTCATGTCCTTGATGTCCCTCACCTCAAAGGGACATGAGGGACATCAAATTCCATGGTGAGCAAGGTGATGACACATGGTAGAGATCCGATGACTTAGGCTTTGAGCTCCCACAAGCACCGGGGATGAACTTGAAATCCTGAAAGTCATATGTGGGTTTAGAGGACTTCAGGGGACGGGAAAATTTTATAAACCTTGATGTCCCTAACCTTGAGGGATGTCAAGGACACAAAATCCCACCATGCTCCTGGAGCTGAAAATTTGACTAACTCCCAAACCTTGAGGACAACTTGCGATGATAATATCTTGAGCTCTCGATGGACTGTTTTGATGAAATTTTATATGATCTTGACTAGACATGGACTTTGTAATAAAATGATGGGGATATCAGGTCTTGATTCATCCATTTTATCCTGGAAAAAGTGTATTTTGTATTTTGTATTTTGTACTCCACCTATACACGAGAAAAACTACTTACAAAACCATTGTGCTAAAGTGTTGTGAAAAATTTAAATTCACCATCTTGTCGATATTTTAATTACCTTTCCGAAGATGTTTTGTTTTTCTCCTAACTCCATCTGGAGCTCCTAGAATCACATTTGGAAGCTCAACAGTTGTTTTGGCCTATGCACTGCCTAGGCCTGTGAACCTTGATTTTGATCAAATCTTCCCTGAATCTTCCAAAATTACTTCCATGATTTTTCTAGGCCTTCAATTCACTTCCATGTTGTATTTGGATCCTTCGTTCTACTCTATGGGGTTTCTCCTGTCCTAGGAAGGCTAGTGATAGCCCTTCCCACAACTACCCAGAGATAACATTTTTCAAGAACTCCTAAAATCACCTAGGGGTTGATTTGAATTTCCTAAATCACATAGGGGAATGAATTAACACAAATTGGGAGGTTATTGGACTAATTGGGAAGACCTGAGGTGCCTCAAAATGATAAAACATGAAATTATTTCTACAGGGGTATCGTTGTCATGCACGAAATTGTCAATTTTCCCGTTACACATTTGCACGACAATAATATGATAAAAGCAATGGTAATAAATAGGAAAATATGTAGAATCTAAGGAACATAGACACTAAAAATGCAAAAATGTAAGGAACATACAAATATGATCTAAATGAACTTAAAATAGATTTGCATGGTCGGGTCGATGGAGACCCAAACTTTACAAAGGTAGGTTGATGGCAACTTGGGTGTATGGATCTAGAAAGAGGGATGATTATGCAGGACCTACAGGGTCCGAATGCAACATGGATGCAACAAAGACTTGTGGATGCTGTAAGTAACTTGTAGATGGGATTATGAGGTAGAAAATGCGAGAGAAAATGGTAGAAAATAGTGGCGAGGATGGAATGGTTGACAAACGTAACCACAGTCGACGGTGACTGTGGGGAGTAGGGCAATAAAGAATGTAGTAGGATATAACAAGGATGAGAGTAAATGGACTGAAAAAGTAACTTACAAGTAAGGAAATTGGAAGAGAAGGTAAATGATGGATCTCTGAATGTTCTTTGAAGGTGATTTGGTCTTACAAAACATTAGATACAAGCAAAACGATGATAATAATTGAATAAAACAACACAAAGATGATGATAATCTCATGAAGGATGTTCATGAGTGATGCAAGCACGTTAGAAAGAGATCTAAGAGGTGCAGAATTATTGTAGGAGTGCTCAAGCACTAGAAAGAGTTCACAAGTTACAAGAAATCTTAGATATTCACATGTATCTGTCTTGTTTTGGAAAGAGAAGAACTCAGTCTTATAGGGTTAATAATTATTGGGTTGGGTCATCGCAAAATACGTAGAAAGTTTCCCAAAGGGGTTGATTTTGTGTTTTAATCAATATTTTGGGTTTTTAAGGATGGGAAAAAGGGCTTAAAACTTGTAGGAGGGAAGAAGTTGTTTAGGGATGTGTCATGGGTAGTTAGGAGATAAATATAGGTAGGATAAAAGCTAGGAAAAATCATCCTAAATGGAAAGTTGATTAGGGAAAGTTAGGTACAAGATATTAATTAATTAATTAATTAATGGGAATGGGATAATAAGTGAGAATTTAATTAAATGAAGGTGATATAGCTAAGACCATGGTAAAATATGTGCACGTGGGAAATTAAGGGTAGCGATACCAAATTTTGGTGTCTACATTGGCCCCTTTTGTCAAGTGGTTTTGCGCACTTAATCCATGAGACAAAAATAATGAGAGATGAAAAGTATAATGAGGATTGACGAAAGGTGTATGATGAGCTCCCCTCGAATGGGGATCGATGATGCCATGAAAAATCGATGACACATTTGAAAAAGGTAGATGATGAAGGGCGTGTGAGTGAAGAAAAATGGGTAAAATGATAACCAGGCTAAGATGCCCCAAGAAAAAAGGATCACAAAAACAATAAAAAAATGGAAGTGACTTTGATATCACATCGGTAGGGGATAATGGCGGTCTTAACGAGATGACGACAATGTCCTATGGGCCGTGAGTGGGAGAAAATCAGCGTGAAATGGATGTAAGTTGGGATGACCAACAGGTCATAGAGTGAACATGAAAGTATGTGAAATCATTCGTACATGATAAATCAAGAGAAAAGGTATGCATCCACAAGGGATGAGGATGAAAATAATAGTGCCCCAACATAGGACACGAAAAATGGCCTGGAGGGAAAACTGAAAAATGGTTGTGAAATAATATGCCCCAAGGGGGAATAAGTATGGCCGTAAAGGAAAATAGGAAATGAAAGATAAAGGAAAATTCCACAAGGGGGAATAAGTATGGCCACAAGGTGGAATTTGTGTGCGGATTGGATAGGATTGTGAAATAAAATGCCCAGAGGAGTAAATATGGCCAAAAGGTGGACTTAGAGAGTATAAAGGGATAGTTTGAATGTTGGATTAAAATGCTCAAAGGGGAAAATAAATATGGCCACAAATATGGAATTTGAGATTGAAAAGTGAGGATGTAAAATATTGAAACAAAATTCCCTAAAGGGAGAATATAGATGGCCACAAAGGTGGACTTAAGATGAGAGAGATTGGATAAGATCAGATGAGGTATAGGATAAGACACAATATAACAATAGCGACCTATAGGTATGGATGAAATTATAAATCATATCAAGGAACATGTGAGGGAAAAGATGCCTCTAATTGCATTGGAGGTAAACAAGAAGGATATCCAGGTGATGCAAGGCACATGCAACCAAAATAAATGTTAGCATATAACCAACGATAGTTAGTTATACCAAAGATCACAAGGAAACATGGATGAAATGAACTCATAAACCTAATGTCAACATGAAAAAGGGGTTTGAGATGTAACTTATACACAAGAAGAGGGTTCTCCATAAGTGGTGTTCCCTAAATCTACGTACCAACTCTAGGAAGGGGGAGAACAAAATGATCAATGTGGGAAGTTTGCTAGAAGAAATTTGATCAATGTGGGAAGCTTTTCTAGTATGCTAATAAATTGAAAGACTGATAAATGTGGAAGCCTTCAATGCCATGGTACAAAAGATTGGCCATCCTTCAAGGGTATGTTCTACTTTATACATAATATAGATGGCAATAATGATATATGATAGCCGTCCTTCAAGGGATTGGTCTATTTATTTTGATTTTATTTGAATTTGATTTGCATGTTTTTTTTTTGAATGAACAACTATCCTTCAAGGAGCAGTCTATTTTTTTAATATCTTTTGAATTTTGATAAGAGAATCCATGAATTTCAAATTTTACATGGGGAGAGAGTCTGGGAATAATAAAATAGACCGCCTATAAGGGGATAATGAATGTAAAAGAAACACCCCTAGACCCTTTGCATGGTTACAATTGTAAAATAAGAGTTTGATGTATGTTATAATTGTGAAGTTATCGCGAAGGGAGAACCTATCCATAAGGAATATGCTACGGGAAGAGCCATGGTACCCATATTTAAGGTCATGTAGAAGAAAGTGATGGTAGAACACATAAATCTAGATCATTATGATGAAAGATGGAAGAGGCTAAAATGGAGGAATGATCTAAGGATATGACTAATAGTTCACTGGTAGATGTGCTAACAATAGATAAGTCACAAGTGCAATGCATTAAGAGTTTCCACTTCTAGTTTACCATAAAGGGAGGCTATATGATAGGCTCTTGACCCATACTTGTGCATGATAATATATGGTCCAATCTAGTTAGGGAAAAACTTTCCACATTGGCTCCTTTCTAGAGTAGTAATGTTATGATTTTATTTGAGGATGAGGTCATCGACATTAAATTAGTGTTAGGATTGGATATGATTAGATCTTGTAGATGAGTGGAGATAAAAATATGTGCTACATTGAGGAAGTGAGTAAAATATGCATCCTTAATGAAAGTGGACTTAAAAATATGGAATAAAAATATGGTGCCCCAAGGGGAGAAAAAATATGGCCATGAAAGTGGAATTAGGATGAGAGTAAATGGCCCCCACGAGAGAGAAAAATATGGCCACAATGGTGGAATTTGGATGAAAAATATGGTGCCCAAAGAGAGGCACAAACATGGCCACAAAAGTGGACTTTGATAATTATGAATAAATCTGATAATAGGAGTTAAAGTATATGCACCACCCCGCTCAAAAGTGAGAGAGAGGAAAATATGTATCTTAGTGAGACGAAGATGGGATAAGATACGATGAGAAGAAATGAAAACTTTGCGCTACCTTTGAGGGAGAAAAAAAATCCCTAATGAGCATAAGATAGCCACAAAAGTGGACCTATGATGAAAACTATGGAACCCCAAGAGAGGAACAAACATGGCAACAAAGGAAAATTTTGGATGCGATGAGGTCATAGATAAATTTATTAGTTAAGATAAGACAATAAATTAGATAAGATAAAGTAGGTAAGATGGAATGGATAAGATTGGATGATATAACTATGGTAATGTCAAGGAAAGAACCTAATCAGATATCCCATTGATGCTAAAGTGTATTCCCCCATCACCCATGGAAATTTTCAATGAATGGGAGGATGAAGGACTGCACTTATGATGTATGGATGAGGAGGAAGATGTGAGCTATCTAGAAGTGAGGGATAGGTGGTCCCCTAGTGAGAGATTTTGCATTGCATTAGGTAATGTGGATGTAAATGGATTGGTAGATGTGGATGATGAGGTAGGATTTTTAGGAGTATTAATAATAACTTCGGATTTGATTGGAAAAATGATCGAGGATCGTAGGGCTGATTGGTAAGACAAATAATACTGATAAATAAAGGAGGACCCTCTTTGGGAGGATTAATATGCATGTGAGATATGATAAGGGATGATGTGGATGAAGGAGGAGATTTAGAAAATTTAATGGATGAGGATGTAGAAATAGGGAGTGGATTGGTTATAGATAAAATGGTGGATGGAGAAGGATGATCCCTCTGGGACGAGAAATTCATCCCTCTCAATAAGATCATGGATGATAGCTTTAAGGGCCTTACAATGCTTAGTTTTGTGACCTAGGGTATGATGATAGTTGCAAAAGAGATTGGAATTAAACCATGATGGTTTCTTACTATGATGGTTAAAAGATTTAATGGGAGGGAGCATGATAGTGGAAGTTTTAATTAAATGTATAAAGACCCCTTTATAAGATCCAATAGGAGTAGTGAAGGGAAGGTTTCTCTTGTGAGGCTTGGTAAGATATTTATTCTTGGATTTAAGGGAAGGAATGGATGTAGATTGGATGGATGAATTGGATGTCTTAAAATATGAACCAAATTTAAGAGGAGGATTATCTTTTTGGATTTGGATTGATTGTGGAAAGATGTCTTAGATGGAGGGCCTGACCCTAAAATATATGGGGGTGCTCCTAGGATGGATGTTGTAATATTGGATTGTTGAGAAGAGGGAAGACCTAACTTCTTACGAGGATTTGTGAGAGACCTTTGGGGATATTTACCAAAAGTATTAGATTTTGATCGATAAGATTTACCCTTGGCAGGGATGATAGTGATGACAGGTGATCTCAACTGGAGGATATGGAGATTATGGTGTAGGGATGGATTTCAATGGAGAAAGAGGTGTTTGTATGACGCGTGTAGGTTTTGGATTAGTTAATGTAGAAGTAGCTAGTTTAAGAATACCCTTTGTGTTTGTATTAGGTGGTGGTGTTTGTTTCATGAATGTTTTAAGGGGTATCATTGATATGTTTGTAAATCAAGTAAGATTTGATTTATGTGGCAGTGGGTGTAGATGTGGAAGTGGTGGATGTTGAAGGCTTAAGTGTAGAAGATTGGGATAAAATAGGTGATGTGACCATGGGAAAATATGTAGGTATATGTGATGAATATTTCAAGGTAGACATGAGTGGATTTACTGATATGGTAGATGTAGGTATAGTTAAGATTGATGATGAGATACGTATAATTGGGATGTTTAGGGATGCAAGTGATGTGGTAATAGGTGTGTTTTATGTAGATGCGGGAAAGGGGTTAGATACGATATGATGGGGCATAATAGATATGGATGAAGAGGTAGGTATAGTAAAATCTTATCTATATGTGGTAAATGTATGAATTATTGTAGAACAAGTGGTAAAAGTCGATGCAGATGTGGGAGTATATATTGAAGAAATTACAGACACAATGTCTAAGGTAGAGGTAGATGCTGTGGTAGATGAGATAGGAAAGGATGAAGATGTCTTATGTAAATGATAGATCAAATGAGGATTGAATTTTTAGGATGTGGAAGGTGAAGATTTATTTGCGGGTGATGGATTAGGAAAGGGTTGTTTGAAGATTTCAAGTGGTTGGCTTAGAGATGAGGGAGAATTGTCTACTTGGAGATCACCCTGATTTATAAGTTGTTGAACATGATCTTTAAAATATTTTTTTTTTCAATGTCATGACCTATGATATGATGATATTTGAAATAATGACCCTCGTAATACCAAGCAAGTTTGGGGTGCAAGTTTTCAATAGGTTGGATGGGAGGAAGTGTGAGGAGGTGAGCCACCATCAACTTATCGAAGAAGGACCTGTAAGATTCCCCCAAGGGGGTATAATTAGAAGATGGTTTAAAATTTTCATGTGGAGGCACCGTGTAAGAGGTGGAGGGTTGTGTTAACACAACATGAGAAGTGGATGGATACATATGTAGAGAATATTGGGGGTATGTTGAAGTTAAAGGGAGTTTTTGAGAAGAGGGAATATAATTATGTGGTGAAGAATGGATTGGTTGGAGGATTGTGTGATGTTGGAAACTAGGGATGTAATAAGATGGTTGGGATTGAATGGAGATACTTGATTGTTGAGACACATGAGAAGTGTGAATGTTAGTAGATTAGGATGTTTGGATAGACATTCGGTGATAATACCAGATGAATTAGGGGTGGTGTTGATATGAAATGATAGGGGTGGAATAGGATCCACCAATCTAGTGGATTGATAGGATTGAGAGGCTATGATAGATCTATGAAATAGGAAGTCATACGTGGGGCTAGGAGGAGGCCCAAAAGTTTCTAAAGGAGTAGGAGATGGAGTTGTGGCTGCTTGAGGGGAAATAAACTAATGAGAAATAGGAGAGTTAGTTTCAAAAGGGGGATCGAATTGGATGACATGATATTCAAAAGGTTGAGAGATCCAATGCATAATCTTGAGATTATTGGAGGAAGCACTATTATTGGATATATTATATTGTTGTATTGTTTGAGAAGAGGTATTAGTAGTCATGAAATGGGATATTTTTTTAATAAATTTTATTAACAAACAAATTAAAAAAATGATGTTTTTATTAACATGATTAATTAAGAAATGTTATAAAAAGAAAGGGGTGGATAAAAAGGTTCCTAGGAAACAAAATTCTAAGGTTGGTTTCGGTAGTTATGGCTAGGGAGGTTTTGGAAAGTTATAGTGGCTTCTTGTTGGGTGATGTAGTCATTTTTACACCCTCAAAGAATAAGGGAACCCCATGCACGCTGACCTATCACCCAAAGGTGCTTTGGGCACTAACCCGAGGCACGTGCAGGTGCCGAGCCTTTCTTTTATGTGAGTTGAGAAGGAAAACATCATATATGATCTGAAATTAAAGGAAGTGAGTGGAAATGAGACATGTAAGCATCATAGAGCTCAGAATGGCTTCTAGATCAATGCAGTCATTCCAAACAGAAAAGTACTTAATAGATTAAGAATTGAATCAAAATAGAAAGGGAAATGCGTAAGGATTCAGACTCATTCCATAAACATGCATAAAATAAAACCATGAAGATATGTAAATGCACCAGAATCATTACTGATCATATTCATATAAATTGGTAACCTCATTACATTCATTAGATTCATTACAGAGCATCGCAGAAAGGCAGACCAAAGTCATGCATCATAACTAGATTCCTATCCTTTAACTCTCAAACAAAAATTTAAACATCCAAGCCCTTGGTACATCCATCTCCTATGTTTTATCTACCCAACCCAAATAGAGTTCCTTTGTAGCATTTCTATAGAGCTCCACTCCCTCTTTCTCTCTATATCCCTTTTCTTTTAGGGTGCTTGTATTTATAGGCTGCTTGAACTGCCAACTCACCTTTTTGAGGCTTTAGATCCGTTGCCAAGTGTCCAGATGTGGTCCTCCATGGGAGCATGCTCTTCCGTGGCATGAACTCTCCATTCTTTGTCATGATGGTCTTCTAGGAGCTTCCATCGTGTGGAATATTCTTTCTTAGGCCAACCTATCGCCAGGATGGCACCTTATCCACTCCACATGCATAGTTGGGTCACGCTTTTCTCATGTCCTTCCCGATACGCCAAATATGGCTAAGTCCCGAGACCTTGTCCTATGGGTGCGCATCACGGGTTCTACTAAGACCCTCCTAGAACCTTGCCTTGCATGTCTTCTTCTTGCACACCCATTTCTTAACTTCATCTTGCATGCTCATACACCTTTTTAGACTTAGTCAATATTTTAGGGGCCCAACATCAACGTACATTACACTGCTCTTCCCCACGGAACACTTCTCTAATGAATAAATAATCACAAAGTACTTAACATCTTGGGAAAAGAATAAGGGAATGAAGAATTTAGGAAAGAAGAAAGAATGGGGAAGTGATGGCATTATTGCAACAAGATAGGAAAATCTTTTTGCAATTCAGCCTCCAACTTGTTCCAGGCATTGACTTCATTTTACGCTCTTTAGCAGAGGTCACCGACTAGGGTGCTTACCTCCCCAAAACTCATTCCATCTCCTTGAGCGTTCATAGTGTCAACAATTTTTCCAAATCCTTACCCATGTCCTCAAGCACATCCATCCTTCTAGTAATATGTGGGTATAACTCCTTTAGCCGGTTCTTGATTATACCCCTTAGGGCCTCAATAGCTTCTGACTTCTTTTCAACCTCGGCTAAGATTCTATCTCACTCTACTCTATTCCCTTTGTTCTTTTCTTGGAACTCTTTAAGCTCTACTTCATAGTTGGCGACCAGAATACTCACCACTTTATCTTTGTCTGCGTAGTTGTCATATGTGGCCTTAGTAGTATGGGAAACAATCTTTACATCAGTAAGGACTTTATTGTATTCAGCCATGATTTCTACTACCTTTAATTTTTCCTCATTCTCCATGTGCACTGATACTTATTCCACGGATTCTACGGCTAGAGGTTACCTCTCCATGGTGAGGATGCATGTTAAGTATTCAAGGAACTCAAGGGAAGATCCATACTTTTTCACGGGCAACGTTAAGTCTGGATGCTTCAACGTAATGACATCTGTGATGGATTCTACCTTCTTATGTACTTTGTACACCCTTTCCTTTTCTTCCCTATGCTCACGCTTTAGCTGAGCGCTAATTAACTCCTCATGCTTTAAATCCTTCGCCTTCTCTTCTAGCTCTTACTCCTTATTTTCCAATTCTTCTTCTAGAAATTTAATCCTATCATTATGTCCAAATAGCCTAGCTTCAACGTCAACTGAGACCTTGTTGAGTGCATTGCATAATTGCTCATCTGAAAGCTACTAAGTGTTTACCAAGGGTTGTCTCCTTTTGACTCAGGCATTTTCATTAGTTCCCTTGGATTACCTCAAAATCTACCTCATCGATGTGGGACTCAATTTCCCAAGAGAGAATCTTCCTCATCCGAGGGTATGTACCTTCTTCATCAAACGAATTCATTTCCAAGAGTTGATCTATTGAACTGTGCTTTGGAAGTGTGCACACACACTTGTTGGGATCATTAATGTAGCTCATTCCTTGCCTCTGGATCTCCATGTACTTTCCCTATGCACATTCCCTTAGGAATAATTACTGATAGACTGGGGCCTCCTACGCTGCCGTGATCTTTCCCTGTGCTTTCTTCTTTATCTTCTTCCATCACTATATTAGCGTTGTGCTCCAATTCTTGTTCTACCAAGGCTTTGATGATTTTCTTTGCTTCTCTTTCTGCCACCTCATTTATTTTCTCCATTGTGAGGCTTGGAGTTTTTTGATCCTACAAGCCAACCTCTTTACTTATCTCCATGTTCAGGGAGACCTCCTCCCCTGGATACCCTTACGCCGCATGAAAAGAAACTCATGTTCTTCTTCTCTACCCTCTTCTTTTGAATCGTGCACGCTAAAAACAAGTGGTCCTTGGTCCCCTTCAGGATCATTTTCTTCATTTTCATCCCTCTCACCTATGTATTTCTCCAAGCTCTCTATTTCCTCTGAGTCAACTTCCTCCATCACCTTCTGTTTCTTCCTAACTGGGATTCTAGTATAGGAGATTCTACTTTCTCTTCCTCCTCCTCTGGTGATTTCTCCCTGTGATAAGCTTTTCTTGTTTTGGCACCTCCTCTTTGACTGGGACCTCTTCTTATGCATGTAAGTACTTATTCTAGTGATTATTCTTGGGGCACCTATTTCCTGTGTATCTTGGGCACTGGTGTCTTTTTCGTATTTCTTCTTCCTTGTGTCTCGCATGTGGGCTTCTTCCTACCTATTGGGTCCTTAGGTATAGATACTTCACTTTCAAGATAAATACCCTTCTCAAACTTGGGCCTTATGCAAAGGTATACTCGCACTACAGACCTCCCACATGGGAAGAGTCAGGGGTTTCACCATTTGGACTTCATGCAACATGTAATTTTCCACGTACGCGTGCTTGTTGGGGTAGACCAACATCCTACGCATCTCCCTATGGTCCCGGTCCACCTCACTAAGGTCAAAATTTAACTTCTTGGACTCCTTGAATCTGTTAACTCCCACCTAGAAGTATTGAGTTGTGAAGGAGAATGGGAGCTTACACCATGGGCTCATGGTTTCATCAGTCAACTTAAACCTACCAATATAAAAGTGTTGGTATATAGCAAACTCAACTTCTCCTACTATAAGTGCTGGCAGTTGTTACGGTATTCTCCATTCTTCCCCGAATGCATTCCTTAAATGCGTATACCACTTTTCAAGATGCGCCTTGTGAACGGGTGTCATGCTATCACAAGTGTATTTCTCAAATATTTTTGCAGGTGAGGGGTCTTCCTCTGGGTACTCCCAAATGAACTTTTCTACTGCATCTAGTACTCCGATCTCTAAGAACACAATGGTTAAGAGGACATTACCAAAGAGAATCTTGTCTCCTTCTTGTGCACTGGTGATAATTTCATCTGCAATGTATGCAGATAGATTGTAGATGGTGCCCTCTGATATTCTTCTACAAACATTCAACCAGGACTTGTTTACTTGCATCCATATTTCTTGCATGTTGAGTTTTTTTACCAAGTGCGCGGCCATTCTCATCATTGGGTCTTGGATATCCCCAATATCAAAGTACCTTGACCCCTTCTTGTATGCATACACGGCCACTATTTCCTTAATTTTTCCTTGTCACTTGTGAATCTTGAAATCGAGTTGAAGGGTTATGCGCATCTTGTGCCCCGTGAAGTGAAAGTGGTCTTCATGTACGTGCAACATTAGCCACTGATAAAGGCGCTCTAGCTTTCCAAAGTAGGGAAACTCATAGAGTTGTAATAATCCCACCTTCTCTAACTTCACCTTGAATTCATCGCTATAAATTGGTAACCCCTCAGGTGTTCTCTGGTTAGTCAGTGCACTAACTCTAATGCCATTTCCTTTTCAATCACGTTCATGTGATGATTGTAGTCACTTACTGTCATTTTTCTTAAGTGGGATTCCCATTCCATCCCGAGAAAAACCCCATCTGGGTACTGCATTTTTGCATACCATTCCTTGTTGGTACTTGTGGTAATCTCTTGTTGTTTTCCCTTGCCCTTGCCCTTCTTAGGTGTTACTGCTGGTTTCTTAGGTGCCATTGCTTGGGTTATCACTTCAACTTCTCTTCCTAGCTCTGCTCTTCTATCTTTTCCAAGTTCAAATCTCCAACCTGCAAAGAATACTCTTTTTTATAATCCATGCCCTAGTTGTCAAACCCTAACTGGAATATCTTTTCACAAGACGACGCTTCTCCACAACTCTTCCCATGCCCGTGAATTACTTCCCTCCCGGTTTGTAGATCCAAACTAGTCACTCATGGTTAAAATTTTCCAATATTTTTTCTTCGCATGGATCAACTCTGGAAACCCTAGTTCACAAAAGCTCTTCCTCTTTGTAATCGCAAAGTAAATAATGAAGTTCCCAACCTTCTATTTATAGTTTTTCCCACTTTTAGCATTAAATGCCACTTCACCTACCACTGTACTTTAACACTTAATGTAGCTTTTTCAAATAAACCCATCTTTAGCACCTTAATTCACATGCCCAACCTTGCACGGAAAATTCTCCAACCTTATGGCACACAACCAATCCATCTTGTTAGGAGACTTTTACTAAGCGTGGAAACTACGCCGAAGGCACTTATTCTATCATGATTTTTTCTCTCACCTACCTCGTGTTGCATTTGTACATATTCCTTTCTTGTACATTGATCTACAATGTAGCATTACCCTGACACTAACCTTCCTTTTTCACCTTTCCTTGCATGCACTTCCTTCACAGGGCCATTCAACTGGGATTTCTAATGCAATCCTTCCTGGCACTTCAAACCTTGCAATTTCTTCCACCTTACTCTACCCCACACTAAAATGATGCGCGGTCCTCTATACATTCACAACATTTAAAAAGTAATGAGGTTACCGGCACCCAAGCCACAAAAAAACAACGAGAAAGGGAAATACAAGAAAAGGAACATGCAATAAAGGAAATCCTGAACTATCCGGCAATACTACCTTATTATAGACACCAAGAAGAATTATTTATAGTAGGGCTTTGGCCTACTCCAATTGAAGTTTCTGGAAATCTCACCCCATCCAACACTTGCAAATCGGCACACACCTAAATCAAAGATGTACGA
Organism: Taxus wallichiana var. yunnanensis; assembly: GCA_018340775.1. Lineage (NCBI taxonomy): Eukaryota > Viridiplantae > Streptophyta > Pinopsida > Cupressales > Taxaceae > Taxus > Taxus wallichiana. The sequence goes on along the minus strand of CM031238.1, from coordinate 741,806,907 downwards.
GATGATGTAGGGACCAAACCAATGCACCTTCAACTCCCAGGATGGTGCAAAAACCTTGAATCATACAGTAAGACCATTTGCCCAACCTCAAACTTCTTGTTCTTAATGTGACAATCATGCCATGCCTTTTGTTTTTCTTTTTAGTTTTCTAGACTCCACCTAGCTAATGATCATCTCTCATCCAATTGCATTAACTTGTCAATTCTTTCTTCCAGTGCTTGTTCATCATCTAATCCTCCTACGCACGCTATACACAAAGAAGGTAACATGAATTCAACTAGAAGGATAGCCTCCGTGCCAAACACCAATTGAAATGGTGTGGCCTTATTCAACCTCTTGTAGGTTGTCCTATATGCCCAAAGAATGACTAATACTTTGTCATCCTAATCCTGTCTACCAACATCACAGATTTTAGTCAACGTGTGGCTAAGAATTTTTTAAATAACTTAGCAGTTCCATTTGCTTGAGGGTGATAGGGAGTAGATTTGTGATGGGACACCATGAATTTTGATAGCAGAATCCTAACCGTTTCATTGAGGAAGTGTGTAGCTCTATCAATTGTCAAACTCAATGGGCATCCATATATGCCGATTATGTTTTCCCATAAAAATATAGCAGTAGCTGCCATACAATCATTTGTAGGTGCCGCCTCTTCCCATCTTGTCTAATAATCAATGCAAGTGAGGATATATCATGAACCAGTCCTTCACGCCACTGGCGAGATTAGTCCAACAAAGTTGATAGCCCACTTCTCAAATGGCTCCGCGATGACTATTGGTCACAAGGGAATTTCATCCCTTTTTCTAGGTTTTCCAAGGCACTGGCAATGGTCATAGGCCTTACAAAAATCAATGCAATCTTAATAAATGGTCTCCCACCAATTCCCTATGAGTAGAATCTTCTACATGGTTGTATTTCTTGCATACTATCCTCCTGTAATCCCACCATGTGACTCTTCCATAATTTCAATGCACTCATGTTCTAGCACGCAACAGTGCATAACCTTATCATGACCCATTTTGTATAAATATCCACTAATTAGCATGTAGGGCGCGATGTGTATGGCCAACTTCTTCTTCTCCAAGGCCTTCATTCCGACTAACGCCACACCCATTTGGAGAAATACTGCAATATCTTCTATTGAGGGTGCGCGCCACAACCTAATTAGTTGTGCATCTGGTATGGTATCCTCAATGATTTGCACCTCCTCCCCTGAATCGATTCTAGATAAATGATCAGGTCTGGAATTACTTTTTCTTGATTTGACAACCACACTGAACTCAAATTCTTGGAACAATAGTACCCACCAACATATGTGCCCTTGTAGAATGGGCATGTTCACTAAGTATTTCAATGCCATATGGTCAGTGTAAAATATAAAAGGTGTTGCCGAAAATACCGCCTAAACTTTTGAAGCACGTAGATCATGTACAAGGCCTCGCTCTCAGTCATAGTGTAATTATTCTCTGCTGGTGTCAATTTCCTGCTTGAAAAGCACAAAGGATGTTCAACAATCCCTTCACCAGGATGTGCAAGTAATGCTCTAATGGTGGTCCTCGAGGCATCCACATGAACATGGAAAGGCTTATCCCAAGAAGGGAAATGTAGGATGGGCGTGGTGACAAGCCTATCCTTCAAAGTGTCAAATTCCTTCTTCTGTGCCTCTCCTAATGAAAGAAACTCTTATGTCTAAGTAACTCTTCTAAAGGCATGGTGATCTTGGAATATCCCTTGATGAACTTCCTGTAGTACCCCGTATGCCCAAGAAATCCACGCACTACACTTTGACTAGTAGGCTCCCTCAATCCCATAATTACTGCAACTTTTGCGGGATCTACTAGTAGGCCCTCCTTACATATGATGTGCCCCAATAATGTTCCAAATGGGGTAGCAAAGAAACATTTCTTAATGTTAAGGGATATCCTTAATCACTTTGACACCTTTCAAACGTCAGCCTTAAGTTGTCATAATGGTCCTTTATTAACCCATATACTATCCAATCATCCAGGTAGACTTGAAGGAATTTATGGATGAAGTCCTAGAAAGCTTGCATCACAATGCTCAAGAACACAACAGGCGCATTCTTCAACCCAAAAGGCATGACTATATAGGAAAAAATTCCCCACTCAGTGGTGAAAGTTATCTTCCTCTGGTCCTCCTTTGCAATTCTTACCTAGTGATAGCCCAAGAATCCATCTGTGAAAGAGTAGACCTCGTGTCCTGCCACTTCTAATATTTCTTTAGTAAATGGGGTTGGGAAAGGATCAATGATACATATTGCATTTAGGTCCCTGTAATCAACATAGATCCTTATCCTTCCATCCTTCTTGATACTAATCACCATTGGACTTATCCATTCCAACTCTTCAACAACTTCAATGATGCCCGACGCTATCATCTTATCTATTTCTTCTTTAACCCTCACATGTAGGTTAGGATTCATCCGGTATGGTATTTTCCTGACTGGGTGTGCACCTTCCTTTAGCTTTATCCTCATCTCCCCCAAGGAATGGTGGACACCTTTAAGCTCATGATACCCGTGTGGGAATAAATCCTCAAACTCACGTAAAAGATCAATGATCTTAGAGACTTCTTTCTCTGAACAATAGTCTCCAATGATTGCCTCTTTAGGTTCTTCTTCTGATCCAATGTTTACCTTCTTCATCTTTAAAGGTTCATGATAGGTGCGTGCCCATTCATTAACACTATCTATGACTTTGTGTGTCCCTACCGAGTGGTTAACATCCAAGTTCTTTGCTTTTTGTCCATCAATAACATACACCATCTTACCCTTTTCTTTCTCTATACATGCACGCTCAAACCATATTTATTTTGTTTCTTTCTCCCGAAAGTGTGCTTCTAGGCCAGTTCCCTAAAACTCTTGTATTCGTCTTCTCGCCATAAAACTATCCCCTGATGTAAGGTGCTTGAAAACTTGTAATGCCTTATGTACTGATGGCTTTGTACTATGGTACTACAATGTTTGAATGAGGTTAACTACCAATTTTTGAAATGACCAGTTTGGCGACTCATCTCTAAGTGGATATACCATGCATTTACAAAACCTTGTAGGGTGGAATACAACCTGTGAACCCACAATGAAGGTGAAAATGCTTCTATGCTTCCCATCTAGGTTGTCTCACATGCTTGGATATGGAAGGAAGCTATCTCTTTACCATGGTAGTATTTTATAGCCATGGGTGTGTTGCTCCTGTAAAACCTTACAGAGAAAGAAATTCTCACCTTATGTCATTCTAAGAGATTATCTTGATGCATTTCCTACTAGCGCGAAGTAGTTCTCGAGTAGGACATAACTTAACATCCCTCTTTGTTCATTATCCTTCTTCCACTAAGCTTCCATCTCATGTAAAAAGACTTCAGGGAAGGCTCCTCCTGAGTACTTAGGTATCTCCTTTCCCCTAGGCTTCGGAATAAACACATCTTTGTCACCTTTGTTACCGATCCTCTCAAATGTCGTCTGATTAACTCATAGGTTCCATGCACCCAATTATCACACGCTATACTTGGTGGTGTCACTTAGGGATTGAGCATCCTCAAATTGGATAACTCCTCTCGTGGGATGAATTGTCTTTGGATCCCTGATTGAGCACACATATATTCTATCTAGGACCTCTTCTCCCAAAGGTTTAGTATAGGGTGTTGATTTCCCATCAGCCAAGGGTATGATGACTCGTTCCTCCTCATTTTCAAATCTTATGTATCCCTTGTTGAACCAAATATCCACATTGTTCTTATAACACCATGGGCACCCAAGTAGTGTTGGGAAATTTTCTTTATTGGTGAGTGCCAAGTCTTCGAAGTCCCTAGTAAACTTAGCCCTTGAATGGTGATAGTTGCATCCTTTAAGACACCAATGGGAATTTCCTTCATTTTGTTTTCCATATACAACACATTCAAAGATGGCTGTAATGTAGGTCTTCCCATCTGATTCCATGCATCCAAGGTGAGAACATTGACCTCCGTGCCTATGTCAATGAGGATATTACTAAGGAGCCATCCATCCATGACTGTATTCAATTTGATCTCCGTATCATAGTCAAGGATGTGAGGGGAATGTTTTCATGTGACCCTCCTCTCGCACTCTTCTCTGGTGCATGGTACCTTATCTCTCAACCATACTCCTAGCAAGGGAATAATATTCTCTTGCCTTAGAATTTTACATACTTCCTTGACCTCATCTAGGTCATCTTTTGGTACCTCGACCTTCCTTCTTTGATCCTCCTTCCCGACTACTCCTTTAGACATTTGATTTCTTCTTTTAAACTATGAATGACATCCATGGTTTCTTGATATACCTCCTTTTGATGTGCAAGTTCTGGGTACTTCCCATGTACCACTTCTTCCCTTGAAACTAGGTTCTTCTACCTTGGCATTTCCTTTGCATGTATGGCCTCTGCTCTTGTTGTTACCATAACAGGTTCCAAGCCTGCATCACATGTCACCCGTGACATCCATTGTGTGTCAACCTTCTTAATGCTTACCATTGCAGCACCCTTGTCTTTCTAGTGCTACTGATTCATATGCTCAAACAAATCAAGGAACTCCTCATACTTGTGCTTCTTCCCCACCATGAACACCGCAAAAAATCTGGGAAGTCACACTTGTAGTGGTCTGTAGACCCACAATTAAAACAAGTTCCACATGGGAACTCACTTCTTCCTCTCGCATGCGCTACCACAATCACATAATCCTTCATGAAATCCCCTTCCATGTGCGCCTCCATCTATGAACTCCTCATAATGGTGATCATCACCCTTAGAACTACTAGAAATGCTAGTCTAGCGCACACCATGATCAATATCCTCATGGATCTAATCAATAAGCCTACAATCCTTAGTATCATGGGTTGTAGAGGTGCAGATATTACAGTAGCAAGATAAATTATTTTGAATTGCATGCTGTAACAAGGGACATCTACTCACATCATGGTCCCCATGAAAATATCACAATCTAATTCTATGGTGTGTACTATCTTCCAGGAAACTATCTTTGGAATACCTTTCTACTTCACAATATGTACACCACATTCCATCATGAAGTCTCATGAGTCTGCGTTTGTAGATAATTTTTCCAACTACTTAGCTAGAACAATGATTTGAGATTATAGGAATGGGCTAACCCAGTGTCACCATTTCCAACAACTTCAAAGGTGCGTAGGGTGGCTTCCAACACCTCACGTGGGTCTCGTGAAATTTTTATGAGATAAAGTTATTCTAAATGGATTTATCAACCCTCCAACAAACCATTAAGCATGTTGCGAAGGGTGAATGTTATACGAAAATTTTGTGACAGAGTGTTTTAAATCATGCATCATACTCCCACACACTCTCCACCATTCCCTATCGAATCTCCTTAAGGGAGATGATTCTCTTTTTTATCAAACTCAGGGATGTGGAATTATGCTAGGAAGGAATTTTTCAATGTGGTGTAATCTACCACCATTTGATGGGGGTCATAATTCCTATACCAGCTATGCGCACCCTTGCGCAACATCATTATGAACTGAGTAGCCTTCCACTTGGGGTTGTGATCCCCTTCGCATGCCATAGTAACTCACACTTGTGAACATGCTCTGCAACATCTTCAATACCCATGTAGTGTGGAAAATGTAAAGACATCTCAAAGAAAACTTGAGGAGGTGGCTGAGGCCCCTATCCTCCTGGTCCGCACTTTGGTTTCCTCCAGTGTTTCCTCCTCTGTTGGATCCACTAGATCCACTAGGTCATGTGTCCCTAGATCCACCAGTTCCACCCCCAAATCCACCAAGCGCATTAACATGCACCAAGCGGTCACAACTAGGGTCCCCAAAATCCCACTAAATTGTGTGCCAACCATCTGCATGAGATTGTGCCATTTCCATATGTGTATCCCACACCACTCCTCGATGTGTTACCCAAACCTTGTATATTTTCTCCTTGTCTAAAAATTCGTTTGAATACTAGAATAGTATGTGTAGCCATAGAAGTGGGAAATGAGAAATTGTATTTCCTGGGCACATATTTGTCACTTCCATTGATACCAACTAGGTTAGTGATACTCCTTGATTTTTAAAACCAAGTTCTAGGGTTTGGTCACTAGGTGGGTTCAGATGCATGCCAATGACTCTTATCTCTCCACATGATGAACTCTCATCAGAAGCCGAAGGGGTATCTCTTACGTGCTTTCCAAGATGGGGTAGCATAAAATGCTTAGGTTCCATGTCCTCTGCGAGAACCTCAAATCCTTCCCACAACATCTACCTCCATATATCCATCATGCTTGCATCCTCACATTGTCTAGCAATCTCCCTTTCACGTGATTCACTATACTTGAGTAGTCTCTCCTCCCTTTCTTTATCTATTGCAATGTCTACCATCTTCCTCCACTCTGGCTTCCTCACCCAACACTCAGAATGATTTAGATGGCCATCGGAAATGCCTCTAAACTCAAGGTAATAATCAAGATCTTCATTTCTAGAGGGATAACATGTAGAAACAATCCTCTAGGATCCTACGAAACTCAAACTCAATGACTTCTATACAAGAATATGTAGAAATAGCATACATCGAGTGTATCTAGCCAACACACATTTCCACCAATGATCCACATCACAAGTCCATGTCAGATCTACATCCTACAGCCTCTAGTATTCTTCTTGGGTCCAAGCGCATGATCTACAATACTAGCTTGATCTAGATGCATATGTTGAGAGCCATTCATACAAATTCTCTACCGGGAAGCAACAAAAAAATTTCATACAACTCATGGTAGAGTTTATCTTCTAACCATCTACATGCATCAAACTCAAGTCCAGTGTTGAATCTCTCGAGTAAATTCTTCCTCCGTGCTTTTGAACCATGATTCAACACTTTCCAAAGTTAGGCGTTCTATCATCACTTATTACATAGATCATGATGTATGCCATTTCCCACTACAAATTTGAAAAGAGGTCCTAGAAATGGAACCAAGATGTAGTCATTTTTACACCCACCAAGAACAAGGGAACCCCATACGCGCCGACTGTCACCCGGTGGGCACCGGGCACTCACCCAAGGCATGTGCGGGTGCTTTGAGTCTCTCTTTTATGTGATTTGAGTAGAAAACATCATCTATGATCCAAACTTAAAGGAAGTGAGTGGAAATGAGACATGCAAGCATCATAGAGCTCAGAATAGCTTCTAGATCAGTGCAGTCATTCCAGATAGAAAAGTACTTATCGATTAAGAACTAAATCAAAATAGAAAGGGAAATGTGCAAGGATTTAGACTCATTCCATAAACATGCATAAAACAGAACCATGAAGATATGTAAATACATCGAATCATTACTGATCATATTCATATAAACTGGTAACCTCATTACATTCATTAGATTCATTACAGAGCATCATAGAAAGGTAGACCGAAGTCATGCATCATAACTGGATTCCTATCCTTTAACTCTCAAATGAAAATTTAAACATCCAAGCCCTTGGTACATCCATCTCCTATGTTTTATCTACCCAACCCAAACAAAGTTCCTTTACAGCATTTCTGCAGAGCTCCACTCCCTCTTCATCTCTCTATATCTCTTTTCTTCTGTGGGCGCTTGTATTTATAGGCCAGCTTGAACTACCAAATCACCTTTTTGAGGCTTCAGATCCATCGCCAAGTGTCTAGATGTGGTCCTCCATGAGAGCATGCTCTTCCAGGACAAATATCTCCATTATTTGTCATGACGGTCTTCTAGGAGCTTCCATTGCATGGCATATTCCTTCCTATGCCAACCTGTCACCAAGTTGGTACCTTATCCACTCCACATGCACAGTGTCACATTTTTCTCGTATCCCGCCCAATACGCCAAATACAACTAAGTCCTGAGATCTTATTCTGCGGTGTGCATCACGGGTTCTACTAAGACCCTCCTAGAACCTTTCCTTGCACACCTTCTCCTTGTGCGCCCATTTCTTAACTCGGTCTTGCGGGTCATGTGCCTTTTTGACTTAGTCAATATTTTAGGGGCCCAATCGTGATCAAATCCAAATCACTCCACCTAGTAGAGATATTTCTAGATGTGTGAGTTTGGTTGTGTGTGATAGAATGTGAGATGCAACCAATTAACCCTTACTTAAGCTATGCAAAGCAAACAAGGATGCAAAATGTTATTTTAAAACCAAATCCAAATGTGAAGTTCGATGTGGAAAAACACGAAAGGAAGGGAAAATATGATGGAAAAGGAGAAAATAATGAAAAATGAAGAATACCTAGAGAATGCTTTTCCTTTTTATCTGATCTTTAAAGCAAGTGAAGAGTGTTCCAAGAAGCCGAACCCAACACAAGTAAATGAAAAGTGAATCCTTGTGCTTTAGTGTAAGTAGAAGATAGAAGAAGCGAAAATATGTAAAGGATCACCTAAATGTTGGTCCCACTGGGCATGCCAAGAATGTTTTTTTAATTTTCTTGTTTGATTTCAATCAAATGAGTTAGTTACTAAAGAAAATTAAACAATTTAGAATGTAGAGTTTTATTGTACATCAAATGCGTGATGGATGTGGATGAATGGGCAAAAGTGAATGATCATCACTATGAGCTAAACCTCAGTAAATAAGAATTAGTGAAAAGGAGATTGATTAGATAAGATATGTGGGGTTGGATGATGAAATCCACTCTAAGAAGCAATAACTTCCTTGGCGGATGTCAACCCCGTGTTTGATAAGGTATGATAAAAAAATGGTAATAAATAGGATAATATGTAGAATTTGAGGTACACAAAAACTAGAAAATATAGAAATGTAAGGCACATAAAAATATGATCTAAATGAAATTAAAAAAATTTACTTGGCTGGGTCGATGATGACCCACTATAAAGAGGTAGATCAATGACGACACTGTGTGTACAGATCTAGAAAACAGGATGAATGTGTATACCTATAGGGGTATGAATACAAACTGGATGAAACAAAAACCTATGGATGCTTTGGAAGTAACCTAGAGAAGGGAGTCTGAGGTAGAAAATGGTAGAAAACATTGACCGGGATGGAGTGGTTGATAAAAAAACCAGTCGATGGTGACTATAGTAGGGTAGAACAAGGCCGAGAGTAAATGGAATGAAAAAACAACTTGCAAATAAGGAAACTAGAAGAGAAGGCAGATGATGGAGCTCGAGTGGTGCTAAAGGTGATATTGTCCTAAAAACATTAGATGCAAGAAAGATAATTATAATATGATAATAATTGAATAAAACAACAAAAAGATGACGATAATCTCATGAAATATGTTCACGAGTGATGCAAGCACGTTAGAAGGAGATCCAAGAGGTCTGTAACTATTGCAGGAATTATTAGGCACCATAAAGAGTTCCCAAGTTGTAAGAAAGCTCAGATATTTACATGCATATATCTTGTTTTGGAAAGGGAAGAACTCATTCTTATAGGGCCGACATCGACCGGGCTGGTCGCCGATTGACTATGGGGAAACTTTTCCCAAAGGGGTTGATTTTTTGTTTTAATCGGGATTTTGGGCTCTTAAGGATTGGACAAAGTTATTTAAAGCTTGTAGGTGGGACATGTCATGGGTAGTTAGGAGATAAAGAGGGCTAGGATAACAACTATGAAAAATCATAGGGATGTAGATTTAGGATAAAAACATCCTAAATGGAAATTTGATTAGGGAACGTTAGGTAAAGGATATTAATTAATTAATTAATTAATGGGGATTAATTAATTAATGGGAATGGGATAATAAGTGGCCATTTGATTAAATGAAGGGGGATGAATTAAATAAAGAGGGTTTAGTGAATACCATGGTAAAATATGCACACACGGAAATTAAGGGTAACAATACCAAATTTTGGTGTCTATAATTGGTGATCCTTATAGGGTTGGTGCTCTACTAAACTAGGGGTTGGTGCTACTAATGGGGTTGGTGCCTCATTAGATCAGGGTTGGTTTTCCTTGTGATGTTTGTGCTTCACTAATTACTTTTCTTTACGTAATATAAGTAAATTTTAAGTGGTTCTTCTTCCCCATAAGAGTTTCCTACTTACATATGGTGTTCTTGTGTTGAGTACTTTGTTTCTTGCTCTTGTGGTTGATGTTGTAAATATTAATAATCACACATGGTGATGAATGTTGTATGAAAAATATAATTGATGAATGTATGGTTTGGTAAATGAAAGTAAAATATTTGTAGGACTGATTCACTCCCCCTCTCAGTCCCTTGTGCTTTCAACAACCAAAGTGATAAAGAACACGTAGAATGTAAAGTGCTAACAACTCAAGTAAAATGCATAGGTCCTAATTTTGTGTTTTTGCAATTATTTAAATGTTTTGTATTATCAAAATGCACAACTATTTAAAAATGGGTAAGTAATAAGAAAATTATACAACGATAACTTCCTAATGAGGTGAACATTTTTTTTTGGGAGATGGAGGCTTAATCATCAATCGTGATTCAAGTGGTACCTACGTAGTAACACGTGCCAAAGAAGGTCTGATAGATGCAAAAGTAACATTTGAATAAAGGTTCCAATGTAGTAGATGAGAGGAAAGAGTGTGAAAAGCACTAGGAGGATGTTGAGAAGATGTGTACATAATATGTGCACTAGGGGATTGTTGGCATGCAAATGTGCAACAGGAAATTGATAATTTCCAAGCATGACAATGATACTCCTGTACCAATTTTTTCAATTCCTATCATTCCAAGACACCCTAGGTCTGCCTAGTTAGTCTAGTAACCTCCCGATCAGTGTTAATTCATACCCCTAGGTGATTTTAGGAGTTCATCAAAAGTTGCAAGCTACAGGTAGTTGTGGGAAGGGCTATCATTGGCCTTTCGAGGACTAGAGAAACTCCATGGAGCATAGAAGAAAATCCAAAATAGATGTGGAAGAAATTGAAAGGAATATGAACATCATGAAGGTGATTTTGGAAGGTTTAGGGAAGATTTGGAGCAGTTGTGGCAGTTTCATCAAAGTTGGGGATTCACAGGCCTAGGCAAAGGCACACACCAAAATAGCAGCAGAGCTTTAGAAGGTAATTCTAGGAGCTTTGGATGGAGTTAGGAGAAAAAAAAACATTGAAGGAAATATAATTCTAAGAACTACATGATGGTGAAATCATATTTTTCACAACACTTTGGTGCATCAGTGCTGCGCAGCATTTTTCTCTCGTGCACATGTGGAATACCAAATCAAAAATCTGATTTTTAGGGATTAAATGGAAGAATCAAGACATGAGACCCCCACCATTGGATTCAAAATTCCATTTATAGTTAGGATCATATAATTTTTTTGAAAAATTCCATCGGGAGCTCAAGATATCATCGTCACAAGTTGTCCTCTTAGAGCAAGTTCAGAATTAGCCAAATTTTTGGAGGACACATGTCAATTCTAGGAGCCTGGTGGGATTTTATGTCCTTGAATTCCCTAAGGTTCAGGTACATAAACCTTGGAAAAATGCTCCCAGCCCTCATGTGACCTCTGGAACCCCATACGACCATCAACATTGCCAGTTCAGCCCCCAGGTGCATTTTGGAGCTCAAATTCCCTGCCATCGGATCAACGCCACATGTCAGCTCCAGGACCACCCTGGAATTTGATGTCCCTCACATGTCATGGACATCAGACCTTGAAAAATTCACCCATACCTCTAGGAGAGAGTTTTGGTCACTCATGTGACCTGCTTACAAAATGCCCCCCAATGCTTTAAAGCTGATTTTGGAGCACTCATTCCCTGCCGTTGGATCAAGGACACATGTCACCTCTAGGATTACCATGGAAGTTGACATCCCTCATGTCCCTTTGAGGTGAGGGATGTCAGGGGAAAAAACATGCGCCTAAATCAAACTCAAAAATATGAATTTTTTTCTAATTGTTTACTGCTTCTTGCTTTGCTTCTCACCGCGTAAGAAAAGTTGCAGAGAACACCTTAGTCCACCATTGATGAACCTTGAACCAACTCAACCACAACAACCAAATCCTCAAAAACATAGAAACACATAGGTATTTGAATAAATATTGATTAGGAGAGCTCAAGGATCGAAGAACGGAAAGAGAGAAATAGAGAAATCATCTGAAAATCCTCACTATCATAAAATGAATATTTGAAGATATCTTACAAACCGAACACGAAACGAAGAATCGCTTGTTGCTGAGTTATTCACTCTCAAAGGCCATTTAAAAATCACCTTCAAACCTCCCATTTTCTACAAGGAATTCTCATAATGAATAAATTTCATTTCCATCTCCATGAAGAACAAAGTTCAAATTCCCATCAAATCGACAACAAGATTGAAGAGAAATTTCACGAGTGAGACAAGAAGAAAAAACCTATCACAATGGAATTTGTTTCATTGTAAATGGAGAAAAAAATAGACCTGAAAATTTCAAGCTCCATTAATGGCTGCTATGACACAGTAATGGAAAAAATTAGTGAGCTACCTCTCCACTTCTCAGGGTTCCAGTGGGTGAAATCACCCAAAAATTGGAGGAAATGATCGTCAAAAAATCTAGTTTCCCATGAACTAGTTATTGCACCATGAAACCCCTATTTTTTAGGGATATGAAGGGCTATTTTTTTGTCAGTATTCTTCCCATGCCATGAAAATATAATTTTCTCACTTGTTCATATGAAGGAGTTACTTAAACGCATAACGTGGAACACCGGAACAAAACCCAAAAGTTTCAAGACATGTTTTGTCACATCTTGACATCCACAAAGTGCACTTACTAAAAATAGCATGCCTTCCTACATAGGGGTATGTTACTTCAGGTAATCCACCATTTGAAGAGGATACAAAAAAGGAAGTGAACATGGAGGGAGTATCACAGAAAAGTCATCGAAAAGGTCATCTCGGCTCGAAATTGACACTTACTAAAAATAGTAAGTGGTTCCACAAGCCCCTGCTATAAATAGTTGGTTGGTCCGAAAGGTGAGATGAACACAGTAAGAAGAAATAATTCAAGCTACCATAGCTGACAGAGGTTGGGAAAAGATAACTATGACACTTACTAAAAATAGTAAGTTTCCTGAGGTGTACTTACTAAAAATAACATGTTGTTCTCAAAGGGAAAGTTTGGCACAACAAGACATTGAGGAGTTTCGAACTTTGTTGCATTAGAGCTTTCCATCAATGAGGATCAATGGAATTTATTGAGAATGACATCTACTATTCTTCTTCTCTCTCTCTTTCTCTCTCCTCTTCCCCCAACTTTCTCTCACTTTCCAATATTCTAATTTCGTGTTGGGGTTGCAATTTTTCATATGTCCTAATGTTCCTAATGTAATAAGTCACCTTTATGTTATAAAAAGGGACTTAATATTCTCCTAGGAAGTTGAAAAGTTTTAAGTTGCACAAGGACATATGAAAATCCATTGGGGGGTAGATGATAAGTCACCTCTCATTCTATAAATTGTAAATCCATTCCCATTTCAAAGGGTTGGCAATTGATCTTGTAAACTTAAGAGTGCATTGTACTTAGAGAAAGCAAAGGAGATAGCCATTTTCTTCTACTTTCCTCCACTCTCAAATTTCTTCCATTCCCACACTATGTACAACTTTGGTTTAAGAAATCAATACAAGAAGAAGGAGTTTCTAGCTTTCTTTGACTAAGGGGTTTCTTGATACTTTGCGATCAATAAATTCTATTTGGTCTTGTTGTTATTTGCAGAGTTGTTTCTTCTCATGAATGCACATGTTTAAGTTTCTAACTACTGTGTGTAGGAATCTGATTTTCTACCTGCAACATTAGTTCTCCTACCTCATATTCTCACTCCCTTTCCCACTTATAGACAAAGTCTTCCCTAGCAAGATATTTCTAGATTTTTGTAGGGTTAGTGGAGTGCCCTTGTTGGATCCCCACTATAAGGCCACTTGCAGAAATCCAAATTTTCTCACGCATGCATATACGGAAGCTACACCGGTTAATTAGAGGGAATTATATTCCTATAGCGTAGGTAAGAAATCCACAAGTTTGTCCACCCAAAAGTTTTCTCGCTAATAAGGATCAATGTAGGACTCTAGGAAAGGAGGGACATTGAGAAACAATCTATGTGATTATAGCTCTATGAGAAGACCTAGAATGATGAGATGAAGTGTGGGAAACCAAAGGCCTATCGAGAGATTTAGGAGGATTAGATTGAATATGAATAGTATATGAAGTAGAATACTTTGAATTTATATTTTTCATTAGCATACCATGTTTTGAATGGATTACATTCAATTGATATTGATTTTGGTCGATGTGTAAAAGCCATTTTGATAGAAGAGGTATGATGTAACAATGCTAGAGATCATATTGGAATTATAACCCTTATCAAAGTACACAAGGGCATGAAAGGAAAACTATTCTTGGAAAATAAGTAAGGGATATATATATGCCCCCAAGTATCAGAGAAGGTGTCATATTGTGGTGCATGTGGATGATATAAGATGAATGTAATAGGTAAAAACATGGGTTATAGCATTATACTTGTAGCTCTAACATAGATCTAGAAAGGAAATTGCAATTTAGCATATGAGTTTGTTGATCGTAACAAAATGTTGTTTGAAATGAGAAGGAAGTTTAGATTGATAAATGTAACAAATTTCTAGAACCACCAAGGATAAGGAAAGAACCATCAACATGAATGATAGATGGAGATTTAGCATCAAGATCTAGCTTAGCTTGTCATTGGGAAGTAGAGATGTCCAAATAAGGCAAACTAAAAGAAAACTTAGGATTTATCCTATATATTCATATTCCTATAGAGATCCACATATCAATATTATAAAAATACTTGTATTATGATAACTCCATTCATACATAATAGTTTCTACTATGCTAGTAACTAGTATATAATCATTTATATTGTTATGACATGCGATATCTATAGTTGGATTTGAATCAATAATAGCTTATGATAGAGAAGTAGAGATATCCATAGAAGGATCACTTGGTGTATCAATTTATTCATCATCACTGCTATCATAATCCTAATAATTGACCCAAATATCATCTTTTTGAAAATGGAGTTGTATGTGTAGGTGGGTATGATCCTTGATATTTTCCATTGTATTCTTTGTGTGCTTTGAGGTTGTTTACAATTGGTCATGCTTGATATCTAATGCTACCTTGGTAGTTTACACAATAGTAGGATGTAATTCTTATACTAATATTAGTGCTTCCAAACGAGGACTTTCATTCATTTCCTCTTATTGAATAGGTGGATCTTGTAGTATTAGGGGAGTTTTATCATTCAATATTGCAGGATATTCACTAGACATAAATTTATAAGATTTAGGAATCCATTTAGATTTTTAAAATTAAGATGTAATAAAGTTTACTATAGCAAATGAAATAAATATCTTACGCTCAAGTTTTTGTATTCTTCATTTTAAAACATAGCGTTGGTCCCCATTTTGATCCATGTGTATCCTTAAAAACATCTTTATAGAGTTCTCCATTGTGGCTTAGTATCATCCTTCCATTCCCGTGTTGTTGCTCATTTTTCGTTTTCCTTTTAAGATTTTTCATGGTCATGTTGATGCAAACCCTTGTGGAATATTCATTTATCCTCCGATTCCCTAAGGTAATTTTTACTCTCTTCCAAGAAGGCTTGAAGGTCTCCATGAATTTCATTTGTAGGCTAAAGAGGCTCTAATAATGATCTTGCATCCTCATTTGGATCCATGCTAACTTCATTCCTTGTTCATGAGATGAATAAATTTCAAGAGGATAATTTTTAGATTGGGAGGGTTTTGGAATGATTATGTAGATTTAGAGGTTAAACTAGGAATTGATAATTACAGATTCATTTACTTTTTCCACTTTTCCTCACGATTCATCCTCTTCTGTAAATTTTTGTCAGCTCCTTTCATCATCTATGCCCATTGGCATCAAGTATTTACTTCACAACATGATACTTAACATGAATTCCATGTTTCCTTTAATTTTTTTGGAAAAGGTGCATAGTTGTAGGTCCCATAGTGATATTTGAACATTCACATTGCCATTTTAGTCCCAAAGGTAAGTATACCCATTTTGAAAAACTTAAGTATTTTTGCAATGAGGAATACTTTTTTTTAGTTGTAAGTCGTGGATTGCATACACAAGCCCAACCCCCACAAAAGGGAATATTAAAGGTATCAGGGGAATGTGGGTCCTTAAATCAATTTTTCACTTTTTACAAGAGATTGAAAATTGAAAATGCAAGTCCAAACCCCACACAATGATTCAATAAAATTAAATCTAAGAGATGGATACTTCTCAATAAATAGATATAACATTAAAAAAGAAAGATCAAGAAAAGGAAATATAAGAACAAGTGATAAATAGGGTTTTGAGAATGACTCATCTTATCACCGTAAGTATGGAATAATTTTGGGCAGATGAATAATTTGAAAAATATATTTATGGCTTTGCAAAATCTATTTATAAAACTGAAATGTGAAAAATTTAGGGATAGGAGTGTTCAGGAGATGACACAATCACCTGTGCATTGGAGTCTTATAGGTGGTAGTATCCATACGAAAAATTTAGATCCGGTTCTTTTTGTGTGACTTCTTGTCAATGTTATCTTAGTGTAGGTCACATCATGTTCGTTAAAATTTGGATATGTCACACTTGTACACTGTAAAACAAACCCTATCTACCTATATATGACTCAATCATGCATTAGACTCAATGAAAAATGTATATATGAGAGAGTCATAATAATCCCATCATCACATTGATGTGATCTTGTTACCGAGCACTACACTACATTTAAAAATCCATCTAGTTCTTATAAAGTGTGATTGAAATTGTGTCCCTTGAGCTAGGATGCCCTAGTGCCAGTCGTACAAAGAATAGTGGTATACAATTACATTGTCTCAATGAAAGAATGTGTGATATGAAATTTAGAATTTCCCCCTAATGAAAAATGCATCCCAAAAATGTATTCCTTTTTGTTTCTCTTTGTATGTGGTAGATATAGAAAATGATAGCCCAATTGCCCCTTAGAATAGTTAGTAGGTTGTGTTTATATATGAGTTATTTGTTTGAATTTCAGCACATAGTGACACCAAAATATGACCTAGGTCGTGAAAATAAGATAAGAAAGGACCCAAAGCCAAAGAAAACCAACAAAGGAGAAAACCATGTAAACATGACAAAAACACCCGTATGACATTATCGTCGGGCACTACTATCCTGTTTGGGTGGTACTATCTTGTTGTAAGAAAATAGAAATAAATGAATGAAAAGAAAAAATATCCCTATGGCTCAACCAAAAAGATGAAAATTCCGGATAAAATACGTGAGAATAGCTAAATAGAGAAAGAAAAGGACCGAAGAGGTGTCACCAAAGTGCCTAGTTTCCAAAACTAGAATTCATGTATATAACAACATACTAGAGGCATACTTGTAATAGTAATAAGTGCATATTATAGTGACTACATTTGACCTCCACTTTATGCTTGTGAATAAGGATTCAATAACATAAAGTAGAAAATAAATTGTACCTTGGGAGTCGAAAGAACATTATGCTCGAGGCAGCATGTCGAATGAGTGTTGTAGAATGCCGAATAGAATAATGAAAAATATGTATAGTGAAATTATAAGGAGAGGGAAGAATAAGGATCCTAGGGGTGACCATTGCATGCATGGAGTGATAATGATGTGTTAGTGTAGTTCCCTAGATATTTTTCTCTCGCAAGAGTGTGCTTGAGATTTATTAATGGCCTCGGATAGGGTAGGACTCGCAAAATAAAATAAGTATAGTCAATGCTCTAAGTAAACACAATTGAAATTTAACTTGGAAAATATGTAAAAATGGAAAGGTGTATTGGAAAAATATAAACCAATCCTGGTTAGAGTAGACTATTATCAAAAATCACAACACCCCGAATAGCTAGCTTTCTTGACCGAGTTATTCAATGTGATTGGCTAACATGGAGTTATCCCAAAGTGTGGGACCTTGCAATTGAGATAACTCTCCAGAGAAGGTCTACTTCCTCTTCCTAATCCTACCACTACAACTACTCCTAATGCAAGAAAAAAAAACTATCCAAACCTATCCTACAATTTCCAAGGAGACAGGGAGAGAAAGTGCATGAAAGAAAATAAAATCCTACACTAGAAGTGATGATAACACCAAGAGAAGGGGTTATTAGAAAATTCCAGCTTGTAAATAGATAAAACGAACATGGAGAGGATAGACAAGTATCACAAACCATATTACATACAATACACCATTTCAATTTAGCACAACTTCCAAGCCTCAGTAAGGAACAACAAAAGGTTGCACAATATACTTGCATCCATAAAGAGAGGAAAAGGAAAGAAACAAAAATAATGCAAGGATAGATAATTAATCACAAAACATAATTTTTTATTGCTCCAAACATATACAAAGTACATCATTACAACAAGAATATGCAAGAATTTCCATTACAATGCTCAGAAAGAAGGCTTGAATCTCCAAATTCATAATAGCTCATCCGAGAGAAAGAGGGAGCATGGGGAGAATATGTAAAAACCCTTGTAAGATGCATCCCTTTACAATTTATATGAAGAATAGATGAAGCAAGGAGAGAGAGGAGAGTTCAAAAATTTCTCCAAAAACCCACAAAAGTAATAATTTTTCTTACAATGGGTATGGGAAGATTTGTAAATCCTAAGCTTGATTATACCTTGGCCTATGATGAAAGAATGGCTTCCATGTCTTCATTTGCATCGTTCGGTACCCGAGTTTTACCTTCATGTCATGGTACTTCACCCCCATTTTTCTTCAACCTAACTCCCGATCTCCAAAATTTAATCCCTTTATTATATGTTCATTTGAATTCTCTTTCCAATGAGTATAATTTTTCTAAATTTGGACGCGTTTAGAGAAATTTAATTAAGTTTTAATCTAGGTCACTTCTAGAGATCCCAAATACCAACTAATACCTCCTAACCAAACTCACCACCTACCTCACCCCTAAAGACGGTGCCCAATATAACTCGGTTCCCTAGGTAACTCAAAGGGGATTCCATTTCATACTTCTATTTTATAGCTAAGTGGACTTTGGTGTTAAGAACCTCACACTCACCGAATGCTTCCACATTCCCGCCCTAAAATCTAATCATGAAATCCAAACTCAACTTACCCACCAATCAGATTTCGAATCCTAAACTTTGTTAACTTTTAAAACACCCCCAATTTGGATTTTAGACTCCAATTTCATCGAGATATCACCTTGCCAACACCCCGAACACTCCAAAGTTAAAATTATATGAAAACCCGATGTGCTCCAACTCCAAAACCCAACGCACTAAGTCTCGAGATGCAACCAAGACATCGACCCCGAAGCTTCATTGACCTCTGAAATTTGGAGTTCAGACTTCATATGAGTTGGAAATATGGCTGAATCATGCATTCAAATGATCCCCAAATTATGATGTCCAAAGTTCCAAAACTCCAAAATCCATGACACCTCACTGTGCCATGCTTGCAAACTTGCCGAATTCTTTTGTTTATCCACTTCCTTGTGATACACTTCCTCATGCAGAGGTTTGAGCCATGCGCCGAGTCCTCTGTGCTTCCCAGCACCAAGAACTCCAATTCAGATTGCTTTGAGCTACTCGGTGAGCCATCACCCCTATTAAGCTAATACCGCACAACTCAAACCATAGCTTGCCCAAACTATTTTAGGATTCATCCCCTCATACATTCACATTAGCTTGCTAGTAGCTTGATGAGCTATTTTTAGCTTGAGGCCCTTTTGGGCCATTTTTTGCATTTTTTCCTAAACTTTTGGATTTTTAAATGGAATTTTCTCAAACCAAGGGCCCCATGGAGACCGAGTGGGATGCCTTTTGTCCCATGAGTTATTTTTATCCATTTTTGTCATTTTCAATGAATGTGGACCCACTGTAGCCCATTTTGATCTATAGCCATATCTCGAGTCCTGTCAAAAATCTAGAAGAGGAATTTTTTTTGAATGATTCCACACCTTCATGGATTATTGAAAATGCCCGAAACATGGAATTTTTCTATAACCTCGCATTCACCTCTTGAAGACCCTATTCAATGCTCCAATTCAATTCCTCCCGGTTGTCCACTTTTCCCGGGGAAAAAATGTATAACAATTTCAAAGTGATTCATGGGGACATCTCGCCTACTAGATGTGTTGTCTAGGAGCCTTGTGCTTCCATTGGGCACAGAGTCATAATTTATAGCCTAAAACTGACCGAACATTTGTAATTATGACCCTAGAATATGCTTGTAGCAAGTAATGTTTGACTTGAATTGACTCGCTGCTTATATTTTCAAATTTTTATAAGAAAATATTAAAGTTTACATGAGCAGGAAATTGTTTTGATTCCAAAAATTTATTTTATCTTTCCTCGACACATCTGATCTGTTAGGACTAATGTAAACCCAAGATTTCCTCCAAAATATGATTCTTGCTAATGTGAAGCACTGGATTGACTAATGTATTGATAAGAATGAAGTAATACATATCTTGGAAGCACTGTTAATTGGGAGGCAATGGGACTGTTTTTAAAACTAAAATGTTTCCATCTTATGAGCTACTTGGGACATTGCTAGAAGATCGGAGCTGCCCACAAATCCATAAGATTCTCAATTGAAACATATTTGAAGAATGAGAAAGATAAAATTTTGGTTGATCTTCTGTTTTCAACCTTGAGGATACCTTGAATGATTTGAGGAGGGTTACTCATGAAGTTTCGAGGACTTTTATTGTTATTATGATACTTGCCATCGCTTATGCAACAACTACCACCGAGACCGATTTCTTGATTCTGTAAGGGGAATGAGAAGCTCAACTATGATTGATCTTGAAGGGGAAAGTGATTGGAAAAAATTGGAAGATGAACTTAAATATGCCTTTTAGTTTCTCTAAATTTGAATTTTCCTAAAGATCAAAATTATTCCATACAACTTTTAGCCTTTTGTTACAACATTCCTCCTCTCAAAACATGGTGAACTATGTAAGAGAAACCACATAACAAAAAATACATACAAAGAAACAAATCATATGTGCCCAAGTGAGACATGTAGAGTGTCCATAAGCACTTCTTCTACTAGAAACAAACCTACTCCCACCCTACACTAACCAGAAGCAAGGAAAAATTCAAACAAAACCTGAAACTAGTAAGGAAAAATAGTTCTATTTCCTTAAAATTTAGGACCATAGAACTAATTTGATGAAGGAAATGGTCATGTGCATGAATGAAATACTAATATAGAACCAATTTTCCACCTAATCGGCCAAAGAATCAACATCAAACAAACACGGTAACTCCTCATAATGATCACCTTTTGGGTTATGGAGGCTTTGGTGCTAACCCTTGTACATTAAGATGTTTCCTCATGCTTAGAGATAAGCATGACTGGTGATACCTCCTCCTTTGGATCCAATGAAGATAAGTACTTGATAAGACATGGTCTGATCCATTGAATATTCCCACTACTCTAAGCCTCAAATTCAATAAGGAAGTCTACCTTGTAGACATTCTTGGAAAAGGTGATTGTTTGTGAGTTGATTTTCCTCTTATTTCTCATTGATGAGACAATTGATCTTCCACTTGAATGAATGTTATCTAAGTTATTTAATTTTGGTTTCCTTTCTCTTTGTTGGCAACAAGAAGCTCCTTCATAACATGTAGCTCCTTGATATTTCTTGCATCCTCTAATGGAGTCATTGATGAATCACTGTAAGTGTTTGAAGTTTTTTGTTCACCTATGAGTTTCCCTCTTTTGTTTGAAGAAAAAATTGACATGTATATTTAATCTCCTCATCAATCATAAAAATTTAAAGGTCAAACTCTTCCATTTTCTACTCTTGAGGATCGTATACCAACAAGGTCTTCAAGGATATTCTCCACCATTATAGGTTTATTAACCAAACCAGTTCCATAATTAAGAGCAAGAAACTCTTAATGATGTCATCTCCATTCAAGGTTTCTAAATATTACTTCATTTCTCCAATGTTCTCCTCTTCTTCTTTTTTCAATGAGAGACATGGAATATTCAATTCCTCCAATCTTGATTCGAGAGGATAGTTATGAGAAACATGTTTCTCTCCTATGTTTTCTTCCATAGAAACAAAATTATTATGTTGGAAGAGAGGTGATGGGATAGAAAAGTTGTGAAGTTCTATAGGATCTTGTCTATCAAAACACTTCTCCAAATATGACAAATAATCATCTTCCTTGTTATCCTACTATGCCAAGGATTCAACCTCCTCCATGGTGTCCTCTGGATTGGTAATTTATTCACCATGGTATTCTTCATCCTCAAACATGAAATTAGAAAGTTCAAATTCATCTAATAAATTATATTTTTAAAAAGATGAAGAGGGAGAAGGATTTGAAATATCTTGAATAGCCTTATCTACACTCAAGACCTCTGAATTTGTATGGTTTTCCTCCATGGCTTAAGGCTCCTTGTAGCTGATTGCAATGTTTGGTGATGCTCTTGGTGGAGTGATGTAAAAATTTAGAAGTGATGCAAGATATTGACATGCAAGATAGTGAGGGTCACTACATTCACTTGAAATATCTTGAAAAATTGAGATATTCTCTTCTTTAACTTGCACATGCCCTCCCTTTTATGAATTTAGAGCTAATTCCTCTTCCTCCTTAGCTGACTTTGTAACCTATGATGAATCAATGATCTATTGAAACATGGTTCCAATATGAACACTGTATTCTAAGCCAACCTAGTGATGATCATCATCCTTTGGTTCTTGTTGTTCATATGAAAATACAGTATTCACCACTTGTTTCCATCATTCATGGCCTAACTTAGCCTCTACTAAAGGTTTGACTAGTAAAGGGATTTTATCAATTCCAAATCTTACATCCCAACTCTTTAAATTTTATGTGACTCTTTCTCTATTGAGATATTTATCTTTCTTCCTTGACTAGTTTTCAGATATTCTTCTCCAATAAATGGATTCGGGAAGTAAGAGGAGGGATGGGTTGGGTTTCAATTAAAATGTTTATTTCTTGTGGTGGGAGAGGTGAAACTTCTTTTCCTTGTGGAGGGAAATGAATTTTGTAAGAGAAAGGGGAAGAGCATCCAGAGTGGGGTGGAAAGTTAGGAGATGAAGAAGTGGAATTCCTAATGGGGGCAACAACTAGGAAATTGGGAAAATGAGGTTTAAGTTGTGATGACATGGATTAAGGAAAGGGGAGAGGGTTGTGTGATGAAAATGTAGGAGTTTCCCATTAATAGGGATGATTAACATCATACTCATAAACCTACCTCTTCTTAATCCATTTTACAATTTCGAGAAGTGTTTTAATTAACCAATGGAGATTTTACTTGAGGATTTAACTCACTTGGTATAAAGCTAGTCCAGGGGCATGGAACTTCAAAATCAATATGGGCTACATTTGGAATTTATTTGATCCTCATTTGCACCATGCTATGCTCTAGTTATTGAACCTTTTTTGCAAGTAGTCCTCTTCGGTGTAGGATAACCTATAGAATATGTATATTATTTCTCTTCAATAGCTCCATAGTTTAGTGATTGACCAGACTAAAATGTCTCCTTCTCATGTGGATATTCATACACAAATTGATTGTGATCATGGAATAGATATGGGGGTGGAACATAGTAACCTAAAGGTAGATTTAGTTAATACTTTATAACTTAGGATTCCATGGTGGGAATGAAGCCATGACTAGATAAATTCATGAATATAAGGAAATGAAAGGATGTAGAAGGAAAAATGGATGGAAATGGGTGAAGGTAATGGTATGTAACTCAAGGAATGGGTTGTTTTGGACCAAGGGATTCTCTAGTTGTGCTTTGTATGTGCCTCCAAAGGCTAATATTTCATCAAAAACACAAATTAATGGGATGAAATGAAATAAAACAATATTAGAACACACACCTATGAAAATATGACTTCTATGTGTCCCACCGGAGTGCCAAAAATTATATAACCAAATCACAACATCCCTTGAATTGTTAGCTTTCTTGATAGGTATTTAGTGTGATTGGGTAACATGGAGTTATCCCAAACTGTGGGACCTTGCAATTGGGATAAATCTCTAGAGAAGGATGACTTCATCTTGCTAATCCTCCTAAAACTACTCCTAATACAAGAAAAAAACTATTTAAACCTATCCTCACATTTCTAAGGAGACAAGGAGAGAAAGTGCATGAAAGAAAATAAAATTCTACACTAGAAGAGGTGATATAACCAAGAGAAGGGGTTGTTAGACAATTCTAACTTGCAAATAGAGAAGATGAACATGGATAGGATAGAAAAGTATCAAAAACCATATTACACATAATACACCATTTTAATTAAGCATAAAAACTTCCAAGCCTGTAAGGGACAATGAAAGGTTGCACAATATATCTGCAAACATGAAGAGAGGCAAAGGAAATAAACAAAAATAATGCAAGGATACAAAATTAATTAAAAAATCATTTTTATTGCTCCAAACATATGCAGAGTACATCATTACAACAAGAAGAGGAAATAATTTCCATTACAATGCTCAGAAGGAAGGCTTGAAGCCCCAAATTCACAATAGCTCAACTGAGAGAAAGAGGGAGCAAGGGTAGAAAATGTCTAACCCCTTGTAATATGCATCCCTTTACAATTTATAAGAAGAATAGATGAAGTGAGGAGAGAGAAGGAGAACTTTGAAATTCCTCCAAAACCCACAATAATAATAATTTTTCTTGCAATGGGTATAGGAGGACATGTAAAGCCCATGCTTGATTGTACCTTATCTTGTGAAGAAAGAATGACTTCCATGTCTTCATTTGCATCATTCTGGTACTTGTGTATGGCCTCCATGTCCCGATACTTCACCCCAATTTTTCTTCCACCTAACTCCTTAATCTCTAAAATTTGATCCCTCATTAGATGCCCCTCTCGAATTATCTTTCCAACGAGTATAAGTTTACTAAATTTATATGTGTTTAGAGAAATTTATTCAATTTTTAATCTAGGTCACTTCTAGAGCTCCCACCTACCAGCCCATAACTTCTAACCCAACTCACCACCTACCTCGCCCCTAGCTCAATGTCCAATGTAATTTGGCTCCCAGTGACTCACCCGGCTCCCATTTAAGACTTCAAATTTATAGCTTGGTAGAATTTGGAGTTAAGCACCTTAAAACTTTCCAACTACTTCTACATTCTTGCCTCCAAAATATGATCATGAAATCCAAACCCAATATGCTCACCAATCAGATTTCAGATCCCAAACTCGCTAACTCAAAGAAACACCCATTGCTTTAGATTTTTGACTTCAATTCATAAGATCTTTCACCTCGCTGAAATCTCGAATACTCCAAATTGGAAACTCTAAAAAAACCTGACGTGCTCCAAAACTGAAACCCAATGTGTCAAATTTCTAATGCAACCAAGCCATTGACCCCGAAGCTTGACCTCTCGAACTTCGAGTTTAGATTTCCTTCGAGTTAGACATCTGGATCACTTGTGCATGCAAATGATTCCCAATTCCAATGTCTAGAGTTTTGAAAATCTGAAATCCATGACACCTCACCTTGCCATGCCTACAAATTGCTAGTTCTTTGGATTCTCCACTTCCCGCGAGCCGCTTCCTCCCGTTGATCTCTCGAACCATGCGCTAAGTCCTCCATGTTTCCCGACCCAATGAATCTAACTTGACTTGCCTAGTTACTCGCTGAGCCATCACCTCTACCGATCCAATACACCATAACCCAAGCCATAGCTCGCTCGAGTTGTTTTAGGACTCGGCCTCTCATGCATTCACGTTAGCTTGCTGAGATGTTTTTACCTTGAGGCCCTTTTCGGCCATTTTTGCATTTTTACCCCGAACTTTTGGATTGCTTTTGGAATTTTCTCAAACTAGGGGGCATAAAGATCGAGTGGGATGCCTTGGGGCCCGTTCTTTATTTTTTACATTTTTTTATCATTTTTTCTGAATGTGGGCCTATTTTAGCCCATTTTCACCTATAGGAAAATCTAGAGTCCTTTCAAAACCTAGAAGAGGAAAAATATTTTGAATTATTCCACACCTTCCTGGATTATTGAAAATGCCCTAAAACATGAAAATTTTCCTGCAACTTTAGATTCACCTTTTGAAGACCTTGTTTAATGTTCTAGTTCGGTTCCTCCTTATTGTCCATTTTACTAGGGAGAAAAATGGATAACGTAGATGTAGAGTGTTCAAAGAGAAATGGGTAGATTTTTTTTTTTTGAATATAGACTCGATGCTTAGGAGATGATTGGGAAGAGCCAAGAGTGATCAATTCTTGTCTTGATTTTACCAAACTAAGTATTTGGACATTTTTTCATCAAACTATGGATTTGAGCATCCCAATGCTAAAACCGGATTTATGTTTCTTGTTTCGCTAAGGGAAAATTTATTGGGAGAGTGGCCTCCCACTATTAACACTTCCATATAGATAAATGCCAATGCAGATGATCAGAAACTCAATTTATAACTTTCCTCGAGTGACACAAAGGCACTAGGAATATCATTCTCCTACATATGTCATAGGTGTCATTCCCTTATTTATTTTCTTCTTTTTTTCCTAGATTAGTAGTTATTTCTTGTTAGTGACTGATTTCATGTTAGATTAGGTATTTACCTTAGCTCATGTTCACATAGGTATTTTATTTACTTTTATTTTATTTATCGTCACCCACTTATGTGTGTGGATATTTCTTTTATCTTATTTAGATATTAGGAGATATTATCTAGTTGTTAGGTATAGTTCTTTCCTTGATCTATGGTATTGACTAGATCCTTGATTTCTAGTTCTCTCCTAAATCTATGGTCTTGACTAGTTCTTTGATGAATAGTTATTTCCTTGATTTATGGCTTGATCTACGACCTTGACTGGTTCTTAGATTGTTATTCCTTGCCTATTTAAGCAAGGCCCATTCTCATTGTATTTCATTGAGTTCCATAATAATATATGATATTGCTGCTCATTTGTTTGCAAAGGTTTTATGTAAAGTTATTCTAGTGAATTGATTTCATCTTATTGATCATGGTGTTTGATTAGCATCTGTGTTCTTGGCTTAGTACGATCTGGTTATCGCTCCTATTACATATGTCAGTAGGTGTCATTCCCTTATTTATTTCCTTCTTTTCCCTAAATTAGTAGCTATTTCTTGTTAGTGATTGATTTCAATTTAAACTAGTGGTTTAACTAAAGAAACTTGAGAAAAGTGTGACCGTGAAACTGCTGAAATAACTTTATGACTATTTCTTCCTTAGGACAAGATCTCCTAGGTAGGACACTAGTGCCCAAACATTCTTGTCTCGTATAGTAACTTCTATCCATGCTAATAATTTTTATGAAGAATGTTTTAGACCCTATTTTGTAACTGAATTCTATTATATTTATGGTGTCTACGTTTCGTAATTTTCTTCTATGATTTATGGGAGGGTGAAAAGGTTCACCCAATGTTTTCCCCACTCATTTGGGGTGCGTGAGATGAACAAATGTGAACATATCCCAATCAAGGAAGACTGAAAATTATGTGCACATTAGATACAAGAATCCTATAGGGGAAATAGGGATTATGCATGGTGATTACCATGACACAAGAAAAAAAAAAGGGGAAAAGGCTAGGATACAAGTGTTAGTAAAAATAAGAAATCCACACTAAAATTACAACTAGTAAAATCATACAGAAAAAAACAAACAATGACTAATAGTGTAGCTAGTTTCATACATAGGACACCACTCGGGATGTTAGAAGACATTCAAAACTATGAAGTATTGTGAAAATAAATAAATCAAGAAAACATAGGGCATATCCTCAGTAAACAATGAAAAACAAGGTAGAAACAAATCAAATAACTACGATTAGAAGGATTCCTACAAGAAAAATACTACAAATGAAGCACCCATTAGAATATTTAGAAAGGTAAATAGTATGCCACAATGTAATATTTGAATATAGGAATGAAAATGTGAAATATTACAATGATATAACCTGATAGTAAGTGGAAAAAGATATATGTCCTCAAGAGCTATAGTGGGACTAGTAATGGTCAGGGAAAACATCATACATCATGTAACAAATTGTAAGTGACCTTCATTCACCTCAAGATACCATGTGAATGTGCACGTGTGTAATAAAATGAGAATGTATACTAAGAACCGTAGTAACATGACAAGTAAAGGTATAACATAGAGTAATGTAAACAAGTAATAATGCATCCAATCAAGATCTAAGATAATGGTTTTGTATTTTTCATGCATAGATGTGAAAGAAAACCAGCTAAGAGGAAGGAATAAGGATTCCCCCGATGTGGTGTGTGCAAAGTAAGGTCCATGTGAAAAACCCTCAACAATCAAGTATGAACAAAGAACAAGAGTACATCATAAAGTAGTGTAGGGAATTAAGATGCCCCAAGGGTGTGAATATATAAGTATAGTATTTCTTAAGGTGAATGGCATTCATGGGAGTTTTTAAAGGATTAATAAGGAGGGTTCCAAGATGATAGACTCCCTCCCCAAGTTTTTTAGTAATAAAAATGGGCCAAGTCAATTACATTGAAAATTTCCATTTAGAGAGGTCCACATTGGTATTTATTTTATTTTATTTGAGTACTAGATCACCAACATTAAATTCACGGGATCACACTTTGTTACAATAAGCACATTTGATATGATCTTGGTAAGCAAAGAGATGTTATAATGCTTGGACAAACATGAAATCTAACATTTCAAGTTCATGTAAGCGGCTCATGTGAAGTCACTATCTTGGAATATTATTTTAAGGGAAATGTGTAAATTCGATATTTTTTTCTTTAAAGGGATAAAACCTCAATATCATACATGAGATAAAATGGTGTGGAATTTTTAGGAGTGAAAATGCTAGTGCAAGAAGACCAAAGATCGTATAACATTTGATTATGCCAATCATCACCACTCTATTCAAAAATTTTACGAAGAATATTTACTATAATCTTATTAGTGGATTTAGATTAACCATTGCTTTGGGGGTAATAAGGAATAGAGAATGTGTGTTTGGTCTTGTATTTTACAAAAAAATAAAATTACAAAGATGATTTTTGAAAGATGAGCCATTATTAGTCATAATTGTAGAGGGAAGCCCAAAACAGTAACTATATGGATATTAAGGATTTTAAAAATATATTCACCAAAGATTATTTTCCAAGGTTACAAATTTATCCCATTTAGTGAAGTAATCTATAACAATAATGATGAATTTATGTCCTTCTGATGATTCGAGGTTAATATTGCTAATGAGGTGGAAAACCCAGAGTGAAAAATGCCATGGGTATGTAATAGGTTGAAAATCCTGAGTTGGTGCATGGTGTAGGTTGTTGTGGCATTGATAATTATCAAAAATTTGGTATCGTTCTAAGTAATCTTGTTCCATGGTTGACTAATAATACCCTGGTCATAATAATTTTTGATGCATAACTTTTCCACTAAATTTCCCACCACATGTACTATCATGTATCTGATAGAGAGAGAGAGCTAATGGAATATCTTGGAGTCCTAAACAATAAATGAGATTACCATCAAGAGCGGGGTTGAATAGAGAACTACCAAAAAAGACATAAAGGGTGGCGTTTCATTGGATTCATCATACCTCGTGTGGGATAGGTAAATGGGAATAGTTTGCTAATAAAGAAATTTATAAATATGAATGTACCATTTTGGATCATCAGTGCTACATGTAACAACAAGAACTTGTAAAGCATGTACGCTATGGGAATCAATAAAAGGATGATGCAAGTGGATAATAACAAATGTAGCATCATCATCTATAATATAAAGGGGAATTAGTGAAGAAACATTGACCATGGAATCAACATGATAATTATCCTTGTGAGGGATAACATTGGTAGAGTGAGATTCAAATGTACCAAGAATGCCAATAATAATGGTATGATATGTGATGAGTTTGTCTCTTTTGACTTGATATGCACCATTAAATTGATTAACAATGAAATGAGAATAAAAAAATACAAAAGTGGTGTATAGGGAGAGATTGAGCAATATATAATCCTAGAATAATGGATTCATATTCATCTATATTATTTGTGCATGAGAAGATGAGTCGATAAGTAAAGGGTATAGGTTTACCATGTGCCTTTGTAGTGAAAATAATACCAAAGGCCGACACGTGTGGTGCAACATGAGCTATCAAAATACATAGTCCAAATATCAAAATCAATGGTATATGTAGTAAAATCATGGTGAAAGTCATCATAGATAGGGAAAGGATCATGGATAAGATCCTCTAGTAGTTGGTCGCTGATGACTTGGCCTTTGATATCTTTTTACTGAGCAATATTAGGTAAAATTTTGTAAGTAACATGACCCAATAGGATAAGCGTATAGATAGATGGGTCCATGAAATAAGGTAACACAAAGGATAAAATTTTATAATAATAGGAACCTTAATAATGATCATCTAATAAAGTACCTTTTTAGTGAAAAATACAACTCCAAGGAAGAACTTCTCAATATAGCTACAATTGTATTTTTAAGGGAGTAAGGTGCAACTAATATTATAGATGGCATGTTTATGTTGATACATATCATGTTGAGAAAGAAAAACACCTAAGGCATGATAAAGTGTCCAAGATGTAAAAATAAATGGTTGATAAGGAAAAAAAGGAGTTAAATCAAGTGGATTAAGTAAACTATCTTTGATATCATCGAGGACCTATTGAAAACTATCATCCCAAGTAAATGTAGTTTTTAATGAGACTTGTAAGTGGTTGGGTATTTTCAGTTAGTTGTGCTATGAAACAAAAAATAGCCTGGATTTTACCTTGTAAATAACAAAGATGATGAAGATTTTGAGGAGGAATATCTACAATTACACTAATATTCTCGGGATCAATCTCAATACCTTATGGAGAAATGATGTATCCTAACAAATTTCCTGTAGTAACTCCAAAGACACTTTTTGGATTAAGGAGGACATGATATTTGTAATGCCTTGTTCAACTTTTCCCGCCTTAGCATGATTACCCCTGTTGCTAAGCATGGGAGGGTTGTGTGTGTGCTCCCATTGACCGTTGTTGACTTCTTCCTTGTCGCAGTGAAGATTTTACACCCTCCCTCTCCTTCTTGCCTTCTTGGGTCGTTGTCGACACCCCAAACTGTGGACCTTGTAGCATCATGTACGATTATCCTATTAAAGGAAAATCTTGTTCTTGCTTTATCGATCTTGCCAGTTGATCACTATTAATATGATTAATGATTTTTTTCTAAATTTAAAAAAGAAGTCGTAAAAATCATAAAAATAATGATAAAAATAACATTGTAAATTATTTGTCGATTGACGATTATTTATTTTAGTGTCAATTTATTTCATCAATATTGTTATTAGTTACCTACAAGCTATTTTACTTTATTATTGATCGCTCTGATGCTCAAGCTCTCGATTAAGTGATTTTTGTTTTGGTCCTATTGTTTAGGTCCTAAAGGATTATTCAAATCCCTTTTCGCAAGCGTCAGTCATTTTAAAACATTATAAAAACAAATAATAAATGAATGGGTATCAATTATATTTTTATAGGTGTATATTAATAATAAAATTTTTATTCTGAATAAATTAAGCCTTTTCAGGCCACGTTTCTCATCCATTGACTTGTAAATTTGTTTTGGTCAAATTTTCTCTCCTGCTTGGCGTGGAGATATGGAATTCCTTGTTGGTGCTGGAATTTGTGGCCACCGTTATTCATTATTTGGCATTTTTGCCATGCTTGGCGTGGGCATGGTAGAGGAGCTAACCACAATCTTAATGAAACATACCTTGCCCACATTTATTTATTTATTTATTTCTCACACCATGCCTTGGCTCTCAATTTGATGGAAGGAAACCGAAGTTGTCTCGATATGCATTTATTTTCTTTCGGTGGCTAAAAATGCCTAACCCGCCACGAGAATGTACTTGGTGTGGATTGTGGGGTTCTTTTTCCTTTATTTTTTTGGTTGTTGGCGCCGATCAAGCACATTTCCCTAATGCTTTGACTGTAACATCCTCTATTTTATACATTAGAACAAGTCAATTTTTTTATTTTTTATTTTTAAATGCTTCCAGTGTTCTAAATACATAATTTAGAACTCACAAATCAAATAACCATTCTTATAACAGATAACCATATGTAGTCAGAATGACTCTGAGTACCTCCGATCTATTCATTCCATGACTCGAAATCTACCGATCTATTCATGAGTAATAAGAGTTGGAGTTTTCATTTAACCCTTCACTCTCGCAGCTTCTCTTCCCTATTCTCGGGATTCGTAATGTTCTGTCTAAGGAACCTAATCAATAATTGTTACCATTATTCATCGGCATCTCATCCCTTAGACTAGGTGACTCAGACAATGCAATCGAGTGAGCTTGCGATACTTTGGCCAAAGATTTGAAACATACTGCTTATGTCTCGTATTCCTTAACGACATACTCAATCAACTGGAATACATCCTACACCCCATTCCTAAATTATATAGAATCTTATACTCGACTTCTCGTCAAATTCCCTTCCTATCCCAAATTATTCACTCGGAAACGGATTAGTAAGGTGACAACGTTATATGGATGCACTCGAGGACTAGGGATAAGATGACATACTGGGCCAACCCTAGTTAAACCAGTGTGTCAAGATACCCCGAGTCTCCTAGGCAGCCATATAATGTGACCACATTCCTAATCGGTCCCAGAGTAACTTGTTCGAGTTAAAGGTGTAAATCTTAACGATCAATGCAAAGGGTGTCATCATAAGTCACCTGCATTGTTGTATCTTCGAGAAGATCCTAATCTTCTCAAGGTACAACCCTGTAGTTGACTTGTGCCGTCAACCTTTAAATCCACCTCGAAAAGATCTACTTATTAAAAAGTGTTACATACACTGAGTTAAATTATATTAAAAGACGTTCCCCTAAGGTTAGCCTTTCCCGATCCCTGGGTTCCTCACCTTAGAATGACCTTTCTTAATAAAACCCTTTACACAGAGAAGTTATTAAGGCTAAGGTTCCATCAAGGAGTTCATAGAATATACATAATTCTAAATCAACGAAATTGGACAATAACCCATAATCTTCAACTGTGATTCCAAACGGACCCATTTTAGGTTTATATCAGTTCTCATAACTGAATTTATATCGTACTTATAAGTATCAAGATATAATGATTAAGAATCCAATTAAATGTTGTCCTGGCTTAATCAAGACTAGGGATTAATAATTTAATTCAGCTTGTTTAGCGTTCTGCTTAGGTTTATTTTAACCCTATCTTTCAGAAAGACAGTGATCTAAATTTCAATTTAGCTTCAGATAGAACATACTGGAACTGCTAAACAATCATAAGAATTCAGTCTCATATTCTTGCAAGCTTACATTGACAATCACAAAAGTCTCCAAATTATACAATGATAACAATGCCCTCCAGGTATTTGAACCGAAGAAAGTCAAACTATCAAATAAGAATACAAACACATAAGTAACAAATATTTATTTCCATTCCTTTCAGAGCTAAACAAATACATTTTATGCATTCAGCATACTTGATACAATACTCAACGGAAGAAGAACATCTTTCCTCATATAGTACATTTAGAAAATCAAGCTGTAATTCAACATAAAATCAAATTTAAATAATCTGATCATCCTATCAGATCTGCGTGCTTTTACCACTTACGGCAACCATCTGTAAAAATTGTCAACATGGGTCAGTTCGATGAACTGAGCATGATAAGCACTAACTCTTAAAACAATTGCAATCCATCAATTGTTTTCATTAAACACCCTGTTTAAATGAGATCAAAACACCAAACAAGTAACCACATTTTAGACTCTTTTTGAAAC
Organism: Taxus wallichiana var. yunnanensis; assembly: GCA_018340775.1. NCBI lineage: Eukaryota > Viridiplantae > Streptophyta > Pinopsida > Cupressales > Taxaceae > Taxus > Taxus wallichiana. The sequence goes on along the minus strand of CM031238.1, from coordinate 741,773,120 downwards.
AACATGACTATAAACGCGTAGCTCATATTATAGTCACTAAATAGTCACAGATACCTTTCAAATATTTCATCAAAACGTTAGAGACCAAGAAGACAAATACATCTAACCAACTATCCATCTGAATCCCAAGGACAACAACATCAGACGGACTAATATATTCAACATAATAAATGAATAACCTTTCATGATTCCATCAGCATGATAGAACAATTCCAAAAGTTAGATAAACAATTATATCAACCTATACTTTATAACAGAAGAGAAATAAACGAATCATACATATTTCCCTCATAACTAGCTCATGACTGTACCGTCTTTCCAAGAGCAAAGCATTCACCTTAAACACATGCAAATAAATCAGATGAGACCACCAAAGCACCACTGTTTTGTTAAGGTTTAAAATATAACAAACTACAGTATAGTAGCTATCACGCCAAACAGTGATGACTATCTACCAAACAGACTCGCATGAAATCCCACACGGCGGCAAACAAGAAGATATTCACTGCCATTGCCTGTTGAGGTGCAGTTGACAACTCCTAAGTTCAATCAAGCTCAAGAATAGATATCCATGTAACAGAAGACGTAAACATGCCAACAATCCCTTACATCAACCTACAGCCCATTCTAGTCCCTACTAAACACTGTAAGGCTTTTAGACCCAAGGTCGAAATCAAAGAACTTCTATTTTATCGCAGTCAACAATAGACTCCATGGCATTAAGCAATTGATGTTTCCCTAAGACTATGCAGAGATAATCATACAAAATTCCCGCAACATGCACAGCCTCATCTAACTGGAATAATCAGAAAGGAAACATAACATACCGTATTCACATCTGGACGCATTCAGAGTTTGAAGTATGGTATTCACGACCCACTTTTACAGAGCCAAGATACATGATATCTATCTATACTCAAGGAACCCAATAGTGTCAAAAACAACAGTGTACCAAATCAGGCTTAATTAGAGGCAGATACACTGGTTACCTATCAAGGATTCAACTGAATCCGAACAACAGTAACAAGATAAATAATAGTTAATGATTCCAACTGTGCCAACAATGGTAAACATTCAAAATCAGGCTTATACAAAAGCTAAATACTGATTTCGTAACAAGGAATCCAACTGAGCCTCTTCAATATTTTTCGCTCAAGCTTACACAGAAAGGAAACGTAAAAATACACCCAAAGAGTCTGTACCAAAATTCATTACAAAATAACAGAGGTCGTATTACCTGTTACTCCTTCAAGACTCCGACAAAATCAAATTACCAATATTCAAAGATATATAGCTTCAACAAAGTGGTCCATAATATACGAATCATTCAATGTACTCCACAGAGTCGTTTTGAATACAATAAATATAATGCAAACTATCATCGAGTTAAATCCCGTAATTGCAACACAAGGGAGGGAGAAACAACTTCTATAGGGTCGCAATAAATATCAAACACACTCGGCTTATCCATTCACATAACCTAAATATCATAAATAACCCCTACAAGATTCAAAACCACCACCCATAATATCCTCGATTAACTTACAAGGAAGTCGAGTTATACTGAACATTCAATCAAAAGTCCAACAGTATCTTTTCCGACAAGTATCAATCAGAGCTCGAACCCAACAAGGGAACAATACTTGGGTTCTCACAGAGCATGTAAAGTATCTTTCAAGCATACATTTCACAAACTTACACTTGAATGCAAAACACAATAAAATAGAGCAACAGTTCGAAATACAATACACACCCATCAGGGGTTAAACTTGAAAATCAAACAACAAGAAGATACAGTAACAAAATCACCCGAAGCTACCATAAAAATCATCTAAACCCATAAATCATCTGAACAGAGTTGTTCTAATGAAATCACTTGAAAGAAAGCAAGATTTTTAAAGGTTAGGGCCTAACATGCCTCGGTTATTTGCTTAAAATTTCAAGGCACCACCGAAAGAGCTCGAACCTTCTCCTCCTTTTCCAAGTTAGATCCACCAACAAAAATTTGCTATTTCCATGACTTATAAATTTTCCTCACGAGAAAAGAGCTAGTTACGCTCACACTTTCCATGCAACACCAAGAAGATCGGTGCGAAGAACTAGTGATCGACAGAGGAAAACCGGAGCGCTTGAAAACCAAACAAACCATTAAATTTCCATTTTGCATGCCTTCCCGTGAAACCCGAGCTCGAAGACCGAGTTCATAAATGGCATTTACTCCAAATTTCCCGCTAAATTTCCATTACCACCGACCACCATAGTTGGCGATGGATAAAACCAGTTCGAAGACCATTTCCAACTTTGGCGACCTGCCACATCGGCTCTAGCTAGCCGTTTAAAAACTTCCACCAATTTACCTGTCCTTCATACTTATCCATACATTTAATGACATAGAAACTGCCGCCCATGGTTCACACCCTTCCATAGGTCCCCTTCTTCCTTGTTCAATAGTTAGGTTAGTAACTTAGGTTAGGATTTAGGATAACACCTAGTCTAACCTCTTAGCACATAGATACTAACTTAGAACATTAGCTCTTAGCCTAGGTCTAGGTTAGATTAACACTAATCTAACCCCTAGGTTAAGTTTAGTTTTAGGTTACTAACCTTAATAAATCCAGTTAGGTCTAACATTTCATATGCTCAGAAAAAGAACCTACAACATACATTCACGAATAGGGTTCACTCCTGCACTGCCAAATGGCTATTGAATTATATGTAACTGAATTATTACCTGGTCCACGATCAAGACCTTTCGATATATTACGATATCGGGAACCAATTCATTTAACACGATCAACCTGAGTTATACTCCGGACTAGCTTATTCAATGCATCTAGACCTTGCAACCTGCGTAAGGTCTATAATTTTAATTCATCACGAATAAACTTAAAGCATCACTTGGATCAATACCACTGATCCAAGGCTAGGTCTTATAGATGGATAAATCCATAATTGCTCCGAGATCAGATTAAACTCAGTGTGCAAATGAAAGAAATAAAAGAGTCCAATCATATTCTGACTCAGTCAAAGATCTACAATCTCAAGGAAGATACAGTCCATATCAAGCATGACTTCTCAATCAAAGGAACACATCCTTTTTACAAAAGAAATCACATATCAACACTTGTATGCTCAGGAGGAAGTAACAACAGTTCAGGGTGTTACATGCTTCCCTCCTAAAAAGATTCATCGTCCCGATGATTACATATTCAATTAACCTTCAGGTCAACCAATTTATTAGTTCACAAAACAATGCGACTATTTTCCAACTTGAATAGTTCCAGAAATCAATGTCACAACACATTTTATTCAGCCTGAATAATGTTTGCCTTCATCTGGCTTTCATAAATACTTAAAAAAATAAGTTCATAAAAGAATGTTTTGTCAACAGATTTCATTCTGTTGAAAAAGAGAAGGAAAAGCAATTTTCATCTCTTCTAGATTTTCCCAAGTTGCACTTTCTTCGTTAAACTGGTCCCACTGGACCTTACATTGCTGTATTTCACGATTTCTTAAATGCAATTGGTGATTTTCCGTAACTCGTGTGGGTTTAACCACGATTATTCCTGGGTCTTGGACCTGCAAGGAATTCCAATTTAAAACATGTGACAGATCTGAAACGTATTTCTTAAGCAAAGAAATATGGAAAACATCATGCATGCGAGATAAAGCAGGTGGTAATGCTAAACGATAAGCTACAGGATTGATTATTTCGACAATTTCAAAAGGTCCCACGAATCGAGGTGACAACTTGGCAGCCTTGCCAAAAGTTATAGAACTCTTTTTGTGTTTAACACGAAGAAAAACCTTCTCACCAAGCTCAAACCTTCGATCAACCCGCTTTAAGGTCAAAGATAGCTCTTCTGCCTCTATCCGCCGCTTCCTTTAATCGCTTCACGAATCAGCTTAACTTGCTGTTCCATTTCGTGAGAATCTCTCGGTCCAATTACCACTCTATCCTCAACACTATCCCAAATAACAGAGTTCTCGCACTTTCTTCCATAAAGTTCTTCAAATGGTGCCATTTTAAGAGATGAGTGATAAGTGTTGTTGTATGCGAATTCAACTAATGGAAGATAATCTTCCCATTTATACTGTTGATCCATGCAATACATTCGCAACATGTCCTCCAACACTTGATTTACCCTCTCGGTTGTCCATCTATTTCCTGATGATATGCGTAATCAAGTTTAGTTTCGCTTCCAAGAGCAGTATTAAGCGCTTGCCAAAACCTTGACGCTCATTCTTGGATCCTCGCCGATATAATCAATTCGTACACCATGCAATCTGAAAATTTTGTGTACGAATATTTTGGCCAAAGATCGGTGAATCATCCTTTAGATTTCCAGCGATGAAATGAGCTACCTTAGTCGGGCTTTATCTACAACTACCGTGATAACATCATGTTTATTCCTGGACATGGGTAATCCTTGTACAAAATCCATGGTTATTACTTGCCATTTGTACTGCGGTATGCTATGAGGATATAACAGTCCAGCAGGGTGCATATGTTCTGCCTTAACCCGCTGACACTCCAAACAATGAGTCACAAAATTAATAACATCCTTTTTCATACCTTTCCAAAAGTATTGCTGTTTCAAATCAGCAAGCATTTTTGTGATTCTCGGTGTCCAGAGAAAGGCGAATTATGAAATTCAACTAACAACTTCTTCCTCAAATCATTCAGCATAGGTACGTATACCCTGTTTTCATAACGCAAGATTCCTTCATTATCAAAATGAAAACCTTTATACCTTATATCCTTTGGTTCTGTAGCAAGCGCTGCTTTTACTTGTTGAAAATAAATATCAGATTCTGAGGCACTCTTTACCTCATCTTTGAACTGAGTTCTTAATGTTATAAGAGCAGAAATGTGCCTCCTACGACTTAGAGCATCAGCTACTCTATTCTCCTTCCCTTTGATATAGCTAATATCAAAGTCATATTGTGATAAAAATTCTAACCATCTTCTCTGTCTGGCATTAAGATTAGGTTGAGTAAAAATATATTTCAGCCCTAAGTGATCAGTTTTCAACTCAAAAGGTTTCCCAAGTAAATAGTGTCTCCAGACTTGAAGTGCATGAACAATGGCAGCAAGTTCCAAATCATGAGGAGCATAATTCAGCTCATGTAACTTGAGTTTTCTACTTTCATATGCAATGACTTGATCATTTTGTAGCAAAACACCTCCAAGGCCTTCCCCAGAAGCATCCGTTACAACAGTAAAACTCCCATTAGGGTCTGGTACCGCTAATATAGGTGCAGAAGTCAACTGGTCTTTCAGACTTTTGAAAGCCGCTTCACACTTATCATTCCATATGAATTTCTTATCCTTCTTCTCGCAATGAAGTTATTGGTGCAAATGCTACTTTAGAAAAATCCTTTACAAATTTTCTATAGTAACCAAAGAAGACCCATGAAGCTTCTTACTTCGTGCACATTCTTTGGTGCGAGCCACTCGCTTATTGCTTATTATTTTTGAGGGATCTACAAAGCAATTCCTTCTTTGCTAATGACATGACCCAAATAGTGAACTTTTGAATCAAAGAAAGAACATTTGGATAACTTTCCATACAACTTTCTTTTTCTCAAAATTCCCAAAACTATCTTCAAATGCTCATTGTGCTCCTCAACGCTTTTAGAATAAATGAGAATATCGTCCAAGAATACAAGTACAAAATTGTCCATATATTCTTGAAAAATATTGTTCATTAAGTTCATAAAGGCTGCATGGGTGCATTAGTTAATCCAAAAGGTAGAACCGTGAGTTCATAATGTCCGTACCTTGTTCGGAAAGCTGTTTTATGAATATCTTCCTCTCTAATCCTTAACTGATGGTACCCAGATCGAAGATCTATCTTAGAATAAACCACTGCTCCACGCATCTGATCAAATAGATCGTCGATCCTTGGAAGTGGATATCTGTTCTTGATTGTTGCTTTGTTCAACATCCGATAATCAATACACAGCCTTAGTGTTCCATCCTTCTTTTCACAAATATTACGGGCGCTCCCCAAGGTGAAACACTTGGTCTAATCAAACCTTTAGACAAAATCTCTTGCAACTGTGCCTTAAGCTCAACTAACTCTGTAGTAGTCATCCGATAAGGTGCTTTGGAAATAGGTTCTGTTCCTGGTTTGATTTCGATGGTGAAGTCAAATTCTCTCTTGGGTGGTAACCCTGGTAATTCCTCAGGAAAAACATCCCTGAAACTTTGTAATAGAGGAAATTGTTTCATGAAATCATCATCTTCTTCTGAAAATTCAGATATCTTTACTGCATAAAGGGTGCATCCTTTATTTTTAGCCTTTTTAAGCTGCATAGCTGACAGTTTTCTAACTGAAATTTCCCGTTTCACACCTTGAATCTCTGCTGTTTCCAGCTGATCATCTAAACATTTTATGTTCTTTTCATAGCAATCTACCTTTGCTTTATGGTCAGCTAACCAATTGACACCGATGACAATGTCATATGATCCCAAAGGTGTAACATAGAGGTCAACTTCCGTGGAGAAATTAGGTAAGTCAAGGACTGCCCCAAAAAGGCACATACTCACTGTATGAACAGAGTTATTACCATACTATACAGTCCAAGATTTATCCATTTTTCCAGCTTTTCTCTTAAGTTTAGAAGAAAGTTTATTAGAAATAAAACATTCAGTAGCTCATGTATCAAAAAGAATAGTGACAGTGTATGCTAAACAACTTACCCGAAACTTCTATAGGTGTCACTTGCTTTTCAACTTGCTTGTTCAAGCATCGCAGCATGTATCTTATGTCACTGATTACGATAATCCTTCTTCAAAGGTCATTGATTTACGTAGTGGTCTTTGCCACAATTGTAGCAGCCTCCTACAGTCCCTTTTAGGCTCAAAATTGCCTCCAGCCTTGTAATTGTCACGTTGTCCTCCATAGGGCTTCTGCCCATTGTTATAATTTTTAGCAAAATTATCCCTTACATTTCCAACAGGCTTATTTTCCACTGATTTCTTACTATTCTCCCCTGGAAACTTACTTTTGTTTCCAAACTTTTTCCATGGTCCCTTTTTGGGTGCAAGAGAGGTTGAAGAAGGGTTTGCAGTCTTCTTCCGCACTTCCTCTTTATGAGCAGAAATAGCCTTTAATTTCTGTTCTTGCCTTATGGCCTTTTCAACAACTCCTTCCATAGTGGTTGGACTGTGAACATCAACCTCTCCCCCTATCACGGGATTCAATCCCATGATGAATTTCCGTATTCTGAACTTCTCGTCAGTTTGATACTGCGGTACATACTTGAGGAGTTTTGTAAACCGCTCCCGATTCGATTACTGTTAGATTCCCTTGAGCTAAGTTCTGAAATTAAGTCATTTTCTCGATCATAGAAAAGTTGTGGCAGCCAACGTTGCCTAAAATAGCCTTTAAATTGATCCCAAGTAATATTGGTCTCATCAATGTTTAGTTCAGCTCTCACGGCTATCCCACCACGAAGATGCTTCGTGGGAAAGCTGATAGGCTCCCAAATAGATTTGGTTTCCTCTCGAGAAATTCCTTATTGCAAAGTACTTCTCCATTTCACCGAGCCGCCCTCGGCTCCATCTCCTAATGTGGTGCCATCGTACTTAGGTGGGCTTATCCTTTTATATCATTAGTGAGTTCTGCACGCCAACCCGCCTTTTTGTTTTCTCGGTTGGATAGGTGCGTACCCAGCATTAACATCAACTCCCATGTCGTGGTTGTCCTCGGAGGTTGCTGATTGTTATTATCGCCTTCTTCATCCTCCTCATTTCCCATTGCCTCTTGTTCAAGTACACATAAACGATCTCTTGTGTCCAACAGGGCATCAAGGATTTCATCAAGTTTCGGGTTGTTGCCGCCCCTCCTTTAGGTGGAGTATTATTCGCAACGCCCTCTTGTTCTAACCATTTTCTCACAAGAAAATTTAGGTTTTTATCGATTATGGACACAATAGGCCCAAGAGTTGCAGCAGCCTTCACTCTCCGATACCAAGATGTAACATCCTCTATTTTATACATTAGAACAAGTCATTTTTTTAAAAATGCTTCCAGGTTCTAAATACATAATTTAGAACTCACAAATCAAATAACCATTCTTATAACAGATAACCATATGTAGCTGTAATGACTCGGAGTACCTCCGATCTATTCATTCCATGACTCGGAAATCTACCGATCTATTCATGAGTAATAAGAGTTGGAGTTTTCATTTAACCCTTCACTCTCGCGGTTCTCTTCCCTATTCTGGGATTCAGAATGTTCTGTCCAAGGAACCTAACTGAATAATTGTTACCATTATTCATCGGCATCTCATCCCTTAGACCAGGTGACTCAGGACAACGCAATCAGCAGCTTGCGATACTTTGGCCAAAGATTTGAAACATACTGCTTATGTCTCGTATTCCTTAACGACATACTCGTCAATCTGGAATACATCCTACACCCCATTCCTAAATTATATAGAACATCTTATACTGACTTCTGTCAGTCCCTCCTATCCCAAATTATTCACTCGGAAACGGATTAGTAAGGTGACAACGTTATATGGATGCACTCGAGGACTAGGGATAAGATGACATACTGGGCCAACCCTAGTTAAACCAGTGTGTCAAGATACCCCGAGTCTCCTAGGCAGCCATATAATGTGACCACATTCCTAATCGGTCCCAGAGTAACTTGTTCAAGTTAAAGGTGTAAATCTTAACGATCAATGCAAAGGGTGTCGTCATAAGTCACCTGCATTGTTGTATCTTTGAGAAGATCCTAATCTTCTCGAAGGTACAACCCTACAGTTGACTTGTGCCGTCAACCTTTAAATCCACCTCGAAAAGATCTACTTATTAAAAAGTGTTACACACATGAGTTTAAATTATATTAACAGACGTTCCCTAAGGTTAGCATTTCCCGATCCTGGGTTCCTCACCTTAGAATGACCTTTCTTAATAAAACCCTTTACACAGAGAAGTTATTAAGGCTATGGTCTCATCAAGGAGTTCATAGAATATACATAATTCTAAATCAACGAAATTGGACAATAACCCATAATCTTCAACTGTGATTCCAACCAGACCCATTTTAGGTTTATATCAGTTCTCATAACTGAATTTATATCATACTTATTAGTATCAAGATATAATGATTAAGAATCCAATTAAATGTTGTCCTGGCTTAATCAAGACTAGGGATTAATAATTTAATTCAGCTTGTTTAGCGTTCTTCTTAGGTTTATTTTAACCCTATCTTTCAGAAAGACAGTGATCTAAATTTCAATTTAGCTTCAGATAGAACATACTGGAACTGCTAAACAATCATAAGAATTCAGTCTCATATTCTTGCAAGCTTACATTGACAATCACAAAAGTCTCCAAATTATACAATGATAACAATGCCCTCCAGGTATTTGAACCGAAGAAAGTCAAACTATCAAATAAGAATACAAACACATAAGTAACAAATATTTATTTCCATTCCTTTCAAAGCTAAACAAATACATTTTATGCATTCTGCATACTTGATACAATACTCAACGGAAGAAGAACATCTTTCCTCATATAGTACATTTAGAAAATCAAGCTGTAATTCAACATAAAATCAAATTTAAATAATCTGATCATCCTATCAGATCTGCGTGCTTTTACCACTTACGGCAACCATCTGCAAAAATTGTCAACATGGGTCAGTTCGATGAACTGAGCATGATAAGCACTAACTCTTAAAACAATTGCAATCCATCAATTGTTTTCATTAAACACCCTGTTTAAATGAGATCAAAACACCAAACAAGTAAACACATTTCAGACTATGCTTTTGTAAAACAACATGACTATAAACGCGTAGCTCATATTATAGTCACTAAATAGTCACAGATACCTTTCAAATATTTCATCAAAACGTTAGAGACCAAGAAGACAAATACATCTAACCAACTATCCATCTGAATCCCAAGGACAACAACATCAGACGGACTAATATATTCAACATAATAAATGAATAACCTTTCATGATTCCATCAGCATGATAGAACAATTCCAAAAGTTAGATAAACAATTATATCAACCTATACTTCATAACAGAAGAGAAATAAACGAATCATACATATTTCCCTCAGAACTAGCTCATGACTGTACCGTCTTTCCAAGAGCAAAGCATTCACCTTAAACACATGCAAATAAATCAGACGAGACCACCAAAAGCACCACTGTTTTGTTAAGGTTTAAAATATAACAAACTACAGTACAGTAGCTATCACGCCAAACAGTGATGACTATCTACCAAACAGACTCTGCATGACCTCCCACACGAAGCGACAAACAAGAAGATATTCACTGCCATTGCCTGTTGAGGTGCAGTCGACAACTCCTAAGTTCAATCAAGCTCAAGAATAGATATCCATGCAACAGAAGACGTAAACACGCCAACAATCCCTTACATCAACCTACAGCCCATTCTAGTCCCTACTAAACACTGTAAGGCTTTTCGACCCAAGGTCGAAATCAAAGAACTTCTATTTTATCGCAGTCAACAATAGACTCCATGGCATTAAGCAATTGATGTTTCCCTAAGACTATGCAGAGATAATCATACAAAATTCCCGCAACATGCACAGCCTCATCTAACTGGAATAATCAGAAAGGAAACATAACATACCGTATTCACATCTGGACGCATTCAGAGTTTGAAGTATGGTATTCACGACCCACTTTTACAGAGCCAAGATACATGATATCTATCTATACTCAAGGAACCCCAACAGTGTCAAAACAACAGTGTACCAAATCAGGCTTAATTAGAGGCAGATACACTAGTTACCCATCAAGGATTCAACTGAATCCGAACAACAGTATAAACAAGATAAATAATAGTTAATGATTCCAATCTGCCAACAATGGTAAACATTCAAAATCAGGCTTATACAAAAGCTAAATACTGATTTCGCAACAAGGAATCCAACTGAGCCTCTTCAATATTTTTCGCTCAAGCTTACACAGAAAGGAAACGTAAAAGTACACCCAAAGAGTCTGTACCAAAATTCATTACAAAATAACAGAGGTCGTATTACCTGTTACTCCTTCAAGACTCTGACAAAATCAAATTACCAATATTCAAAGATATATAGCTTCAACAGTGGTCCATAATATACGAATCATTCAATGTACTCCACAGAGTCGTTTTGAATACAATAAATATAATGCAACTATCATCGAGTTAAATCCCGTAATTGCAACACAAGGGATGGAGAAACAACTTCTACAGGGTCGCAATAAATACTGAAACACAGTCAGTTCTCCATTCAACATAACCTAAATATCATAGCGAACCCCTACAAGATTCAGTAACCACCACCTATAATAACCTCGACAGAACTTACAAGGAAGTCGAGTTATACTGAACATTCAATCAAAAGTCCAACAGTATCTTTTCCGACAAGTATCGACAACAGGCATCAACGACAAGTATCAACTGTAGCCTGAACCCAACAAGGGAACAATACTTGGGTTCTCACAGAGCAGGTCAAGTATCTTTCAAGCATACATTTCACAGACTTACGCCTGAATGCAAAACACAATAAAATAGAGCAACAGTTCGAAATACAATACACACCCATCAGGGGTTAAACTTGAAAAATCAAACAACAAGAAGATACAGTAACAAAATCACCCGAAGCTACCATAAAAATCATCTAAACCCATAAATCATCTGAACAGAGTTGTTCTAATGAAATCACTTGAAAGAAAGCAAGATTTTTAAAGGTTAGGGCCTAACATGCCTGGTTATTTGCTTAAAATTTCGAAGCAGACCACTGAAAGAGCTCGAACCTTCTCCTCCTTTTCCAAGTTAGATCCACCAACAAAAATTTGCTATTTCCATGACTTATAAATTTTCCTTGCCAGAGAAAAGAGCTAGTTACGCTCATACTTGCCATGCAACACCAAGAAGACTGGTGCGAAGAACTAGTGATCAGACAGAGGGAAAACCGGAGCACTTGAAAAACCAAACAAACCATTAACTTTCCATTTTGCATGCCTTCCCGTGAAACCCGAGCTCGAAGACCGAGTTCATAAATGGCATTTACTCCAAATTTCCCGCTAAATTTCCATTGCCACCGACCGCCATAGTTGGCGATGGATAAAACCAGTTCAAGACCATTTCCAACTTTGGCGACTCTGCCACGTCGGCTCTAGCTAGCCGTTTAAAAACTTCCACCAATTTACCTGTCCTTCATACTTATCCATACATTTAATGACATAGAAACTACCGCCCATGGTTCACACCCTTCCATAGGTCCCCTTCTTCCTTGTTCAATAGTTAGGTTAGTAACTTAGGTTAGGATTTAGGATAACACCTAGTCTAACCTCTTAGCACATAGATACTAACTTAGAACATTAGCTCTTAGCCTAGGTCTAGGTTAGATTAACACTAATCTAACCCCTAGGTTAAGTTTAGTTTTAGGTTACTAACCTTAATAAATCCAGTTAGGTCTAACATTTCATATGCTCAGAAAAAGAACCTACAACATACATTCACGAACAGGGTTCACTCCTGCACTGCCAAATGGCTATTGAATTATATGTAACTGAATTATTACCTGGTCCACGATCAAGACCTTCCAGATATATTACGATATCGGGAACCAATTCATTTAACACGATCAGCCTGAGTTATACTCCGGACTAGCTTATTCAATGCATCCAGACCTTGCAACCTGCGTAAGGTCTATAATTTTAATTCTTCACGAATAAACTTAAAGCATCACTTGGATCAATACCACTGATCCAAGGCTAGGTCTTATAGATGGATAACTCCATAATTCATTCCGAGATCAGATTAAACTCAGGTGTAAAATGAAAGAAATAAAAGAGTCCAATCATATTCTGACTCAGTCAAAGATCTGCAATCTCAAAGAAGATACAGTCCATATCAAGCATGACTTCTCAATCAAAGGAACACATCCTTTTTACAAAAGAAATCACATATCAACACTTGTATGCTCAGGAGGAAGTAACAACAGTTCAGGGTGTTACATTGACCAATTTCTTCTAGATCGCTGTCCCTTGTTTTCTACCTAGGTTTTTCTCGTAGCGTGCAAATACAATTTGTTGGTTTCTTGTGGTGGCTCAAAATATTTATGGAGGCTAGAAACAATGTTTTGGTTGGAAAGGATGTTATCTCTACCTGTTATCTAGTTTTCTTACTGATGGAGGACGTCTATACCATTGTCAAAACTCCCTGCTAGCACTGGTTGTGTGATTGGTAAAGGCGAATCGATCGGGTTTGATAACTATTGGTTGCAAATGCATCCACTTTCTTTTGGATCGTTGTTCCTTCTTATTCCTCCCTAGCTCGTGTTATGCAGCCTATAATTAAGTTCTTCTGATGTTGGCCGCTTGCAAGGTAGTTTTGTTCATCTTGTTTGACTGCTCCGGGGATAGTTGCTTCCGTGTAATGATGATTATTTGCAAACCTTCCCGATTTTGTCCTAGTGACCTGCTTAAGCCTTTTGGGCACTAGCTATGTGGAATTCTTATTGAGTGCGTAGAGCAAATTGGACATTTATTTATTTTTCTCTCCTGGCTCGTGGCTACAACCTGTAAATGTCCCTCTCCTAGTGTTGGCTACGTGTTTGCTAGGAATGGAGACCTGGACAGTCCTTGTTGTAGATTTCTATTGTGCATTGTGTTTTCCTCCCTCCATGCTTACATCGATAACTCCTGTGATGCCTGAATTTTCAGTTGATAGAATGGTGTGTGTCTCTTTTGCTCAGTGGATGTCTTTTCCTATTCTAAACTACCATTTTCCAAGGCTTTGTGAACAATGGTAAAGGCGACCTACACAGTTTGGATACCTATTATTTGCTTATGGTGAAGTGAACTGTATTTTAGGATGGAATACAAATATTATTAAATACCTTTGTGGTAGTAGTGTGGACCCTTCTATTTGTTGTACACCCGGTTTTGGGAGTTCCCTTCCTGTGTGAATGCGGGATTGAGTGGAATGTTGTCGCCTTGCATGCTACTGATGAAGATTTAACTAGAGGGTTGTTGTTGTTGAAATTTGAGGTGTTGGGTGCCTCATCGAAGCTGGAGAATTAGGCAAGATATTTCTACACTTTGCTACTATTACTATATTTAATTTATTGTGAAATCAAACCACCATTTCCTTGAATTGATTTGTCAGTTGGACGCCATGTTGGGAGATCTCTCCTTTCTGCTTGCTTTCTTCTTGTTTTAGCTGTTATCGTTGCCAGTATGTTAGTGGAAAGCATGCATGTGTTCTCCCTTTGAGTGTTATGTTTTTCCTTGCTCGAGTGATTGAACTTTGTTTTATTTTATATATATATATATATATATATATATATATTTATTATGTTGTTCCAACTAGTAATTAGCAGTCGTTAAAGTAAGCTTGTGATAACTATGAAGCTCCTTCCTATCACCCAAGTTTGTCTTTCTTTGTCTTTTGACGTATGTTGTTAACTCTCTCTCAAGCCCCTTTGATAACCCTTTTGGCATCGAGAAAGAAAGGTTGTAGGATTAGTGTGATCAATGCTTGGGCTAGCCGAGTTAGAGATTCGGTATTAAAACTTTTAGAATGAATAAGTTTGTGTGCAACACGTTTCAAACCTCACGTGTTTAGACTCCTGTGTAGCTTCAGTCTTGTTCCTAGGTTTTTAAAGCCTTTCTCAGGAAGTACTTTGACTGTCCCCTTCAACTTGAACCGTAATTAGTTTTCAGATCTCCTAAGTTTGAGGTTACAGTTATACATTCCAATACCCCGCTAATACTAGAATTGTTTTGGTCTATTTCCCTCTCAGAAGATTGTTGGTGGCATAATCTAGTTTTCTAACTTGTGTTTTCCTCCCTTTTATAATGATTGTGTTGTTAATTAAGATTGGATAGTTTATATACACATATGTACCTTAATGTTTTGTGATGAAAATTTTCTTGAACGTTGTTAACCTTGGGTAAAACTTCTTGCAATCAATAATATTATGGATTTATAGCGGAAGGAGTTGTTTTGATAACGAAACTTAGTAGTTTATGTTGTACCTATGTTTGAATAGTTGATTATGTTACCAAGGGTTGCCTTAAAATATTGTTGTTTTGGGAAATAGGTAATTTATTTTAAATTAACCGAACTTTAGAATTGTTGTGGAGGTTTGTAAATCCTTAGTGTTATAAAATTTGTTAATGACATTTCGTATACTCTTGTTTGACGGAACTCCCTTCTTCTCTTGCATGTTTTCTACTAGCCTATAAGGCATTGGCCCTTCTTGAATGATTGGGGAATCTCTTGGAGTTAATGGTCAAAACTAGTATACTTTTCCTTCGCTTTGAAACTTATGTTGTGTGTATACTCTATGTGATTTCAGGTTTGAAACTCAATTATACTTGGCTTTTTATGTTAATTTTTGAAACCCGTGGTTCCCCTTTGTTGGGCCGATCAACTCTTGTCTTTTTAGAAATATAATATTTTAGCCTATGCGTTTGGTACCTTTGATAAATTTAGATGGTTGGTTTATAAATCAAATCTAAATCTTGTAATTATTTTTTTATTTACTTAATGGGAATCCTGCTTTCGCTAGATCATTTATTTCTTCTTATAGGGTGAAGGACCATTCTCGTTTACGATTATTATACTTTTGCTTTGCTTTTACTCCTAACTAAAGTACAAGGTCTTTCTTCTTTGATTGGCATGGTAGAGACTTTATCATAACTTGAGGTATTGTTAGTGGTTAGAGAATTGACCCAATTCTTGTAATAAAGTGTGTCCTTTCATGGTATTGTTAGATATTAGTTATTGTGGCTTTGTGTAGCCTTATCTTGCTCAGTTCTTGTGAACTGACTCTTGTGGAAAATTTGTTGCAGATGGCTTATGCGAGTAGATGAGGGATAGACTTGTAGATTTTTGCATCAACCTCAGTTGAGAAGATATTTTACACAAATCCTTTTTTTTGTGTTCAACTATTGATAAGGTCCAGTGGAAATTTTAGAAGAGGGTCAGTGTCTTAGTATAATGTATTGTGGATTTTATCTTCTTAACTTTGGAAACCTTGGATTGTTTGGCTATCATGGAAAATATAATAAAATTGGATTACCACTTTGTTGAGTGACCTTAATGGATTATTAGAATTCTAAGAGTGGTTTAGCACTTCTTGGTCGAGTGTTATTACTCTCTTGTTCCTGCTCATGGTTCCTTAGAGTTGGTATGTCCCTTTGGTTTGTGTATCGTGTTGGAAAGAATCGATGTAACCTTGTTTTGTTTTCGTAAATGAGTATTGTTAAACTTTTCCCTTGAGAATAAATGTTGAGTTAAATCTTTCTAAGACTTAGTAATAATGTGTTATAAGTAAAATAAAATGGGTTGGTTAATCCTTATAGAAGTTAAACTAAAATTTATATTCAAATAAATTAATGTAGAGGTGACCTACTTGAGAACAAGTAATTCCATAAGTGACCAAAGATGAAACTATCCTTGTAAAGTAAAATTATATAACTTGTTATCCCTAGCTAGGCTAGTGAACATTATCCTTATATGGTGAATTCTTAAACGATCTTAAGGGAAATCAATGGTTAGTTCTAGAAGATAATAAGATTTAATAAGTAGGAGAAAACAATTTAGAAACCACACAATCTATCTCTCAGCCATTTGGAAGGTAAATTGTTTTCTTTTGTAAAACTCATTCAGTGAAGCCTAAGTAAAATCTTTAATAATTATGGATAAATTCTCAAGCTTCAATTAAATCCTAGTAATAACTAATGAGGTCTTAAAGATGAATTCAACTTGACCTTCTTCCTCTAACATTTTTTTCTAGGTGCTTTATATTTTTTTCCTTAAGCATGTTGAACGCGAATCCAGGTTGTAATAAGGGTATGAGTAAGTTTTAGTAACGTAAGTGTGGATAGAGGGCTTTGTGGAATTAAATTGCCTCCTTTATTAAATAATTGAATTAAACAAATAAATGTCATAATCGAGAGAAGACTTAAAGCTAATTACTCAGTGTAAAAGGAAGGAACTTAGCTTGGTAAGATGAATTGTACGAATTATATCCCGAGTCTCCTTAAAAACATAAGTTAAGAATTGCAAGATGTTTTATTAAAATAAATAACCTTCAATAATTTCTCACTATGGCTGGCCCTAACGTAAGTGTGTTATGTGGTGGTTTCTATGTTGTCTTGTCAAAAAGAAAAGTGAATTATCCTTTATGGGCGGGAACGTTTCCATGTTACCTTTGTGGTCATCCTTGTATTGAGTTATTCATAGAGTTAGTTGTAATCTGGGTGGTGGCATGTTGTGTCATGTTATGTGTCAAGCAAGTCAAAAAAATATTATCCTATACTTTACTCTGTTGTTTAGTGTGTGTGGAATTTTGGGTCATTACACTTGGTATCAGAGCATAGGTTCATGCTCTCAAACCTCTGGGCCAAATTGGAGTTATGATGGTGTTGCATGATGGTGATGGTGCTACACAATGGATTGCATGATGGTGATGGTGTTTCATGATGGTGATAAATATTGGAAGAGTAATGTGTTTTAAGAGTGATGTGATCTATGTTGTAATTGTGATATTGTGAATGCACATGATGTGTATGTCACTTAGTGCATATTTGTTATCATGTTGATGTGCTGGGGATGGGAGTATTCTCTCTCCTTCTTGTGGATTCTATGAAGAGTTCACATGTGAATTACTACTTGTGATGTGTGAAAAGAATTCTAATGTGGATGATGGAGTGTTGGAGCATTGTGGCATATTGTGATATGTAGGTGTATCAATGTGTTGTATGACTAGATTGATGTAAAATGAAATGAGTTGTATCATGATGTTTTTACCATGTTTCAAAGAAATGTGTGTATCACCTTGTTATGTAGCAATTAATGTTATGTTGTGATGTTAATATGTTAATCAAATGTATGATTGTGATCTACCCTATATATGTACCATACGTAAGATGTTATGGTAGTTATGTGTGTACCACCATTGTGTTAGTGATGTAGTTACATGTTATGTTGTGAACCTTACGCTAACCGACCCTAAGGGAAATCGGTAGAAGTGTATGTTGAGAGTGAGGAATGGTGTACCATGGGCCAATAAATCGAGCTGAAATTCAGTTTAGTAGATAACAACCTGTGATTCTTTCCTCTCTCCCTATGTGGTTGTATGTATGCAACCTAAGTGTAACCATGATTGTGTTTAGCCTTGTCGAAGTGGTGGCGGGATGATTCAGATTGAGATGATGATAGTTGTATTATTGATATGTATTTTTTTACGAGCTGAGGCTTGATGTTCTGAGTGCTAGCAACTCGTTGAGTACCCCTTGGTGGCCAGATAAGGCCACATAGTTATCATAATGTGACATTATTATAAGTGTATTTTATTCGTAAATTGAACTTTTTTACTTTATTTTGTAAGGACCAGCAGTTTTCTTGATTGTCATGCTTTACATTTTTGGGCATTTCCTTAGTTTGTGGTACTAACATGCAGATTTTGACACTAACTATGGCTATTTGGCCATTTATTTTTCTTGGTTTTTGATTTTCTTTAAATTTTAAGATTTTACCACCTTGCCCAAGGCTTGTACTTTGCCACTTGGCATTTGGATCAGATTGTTATGCTGGTTCTATTGTCATGATGTGTGGAATAGGGTCATGGGATGCACCATGGAATGGTTGGACCTATGGACCTGCTTCATTATATGGGGTACACCCCAAGGAGTTATAGATAACTAGCGGGTTGTTGAACCACGTGTTATTATGTCACTTGGGTTAGGAGTGTCCAAACCCTATGTGTCTTGGGCCATGGGGACAACCAGCCTCCTTGAGGGGGGCATAAGGGAATGCCAATGGCATCATTTTTATTGTGGAGGAAGCTTGAGGGGGGGCATAAGGGCTTGAGGAGGCATAAGATATTTGCGTGTATGTGTGACTGATGCTTCAGGAGGTATGCTGATGTATTATGATGTTTTGGTTATGGTGTTATGATGTATGTGTTACTCATGTCAGTTGGATATGTTTTGTGATGTTGTGGATATGGCATTGATGCCCTTGTGGACCCTATGTACATGTAGCTATTTTCTGAGTCATGTAAAATCTTCATATGTGGAATTGAGGAAATGTCTGGTTGTTGTAGTACTCTTTTGTCGAGTATTTTGTATGTCAGTCATAGATGTGTGACAAGTACTATGTTATGTGGTCCGTGCATGTTCCCTTCCATAAATTGGTTAAATTTTTGTGGTATGATACCGTCATGAAAGTATGTAAAAGTATGCTTGTAAAATTTTAGTGTTGTGTATGACCCTAGTAGTGTGTTGTGACTGTAGTTCATGTTGGGAACCCACAGGAATGAATAAACTAAAATTATACAAAAATGAAATTTTAAAGGACTTGAATTAAGAATAATGTTAATAGAAAGATATTAATGAAATAACAAATAAGAGGGAACTACCAATCTTCACGAACCTTGAAAGTTAACATTCTACCAAATGTTCCTAGGTGTTGTCGCCAAATCACTGCACCCTCCGAATGGCCAGGATGTGAATAGGACGTTCGGTGTGATTGGGACACATGGGATCACCTCTCAAGCTGTGGGACTTGGGCTCGAGGTGAACCTCCGGAGAAGGCCGGCTTCCTCTTCCTAAACTAAGTGCTGTACTACTCCTAGTGTAACAAAAACGATTATCTAGTCCTATGCTAACATTTTCATGGGGTTTTAGGGAAAGAGTTTTACAGAAATGAAACTATACTAGGGATGGTGATGCACCGAATAAAGGGTGTCTTCAGATTTAGGAAGGGTTAATTTGAAGAGGGTGTGTGCACCACAGGTCAACTTCACCTACTGCAACTTAGAGAGGGTACAGGATACCACAGGCTAAGAGACACGCGTTCCTTTTGTTAAACTTTATCAGACCGAGAAATATACCAGTTTCCCAGTGAAGAAGGATGAACTCAAGAAGGGTGAACAGACACCACAACTCAACTGCATGCAATACTTCACCACTCGATAAGCACAGAACTCCAAGAACCTGTAATAGAAACTTAAACTTGCACAGTGTACCTGCAAGTATGAGAAAGGCACAAAGAAGCATAGAAGGATGAAAGGACCGAGATTAGTCACAAAACACACACTTTTATTGCTTCAATAACATGCACAATGCATCATACATTCAGAAGAGGCAATAGTTGCCATTACAGTCTTGAAGAGGAGGCTTGAAAGTTCTCTCAACACACAAGAACAACTTGCAGAAGAGAGAGGACCCTTGAAAAGTATACACTCTTGCCTGAGATATCTAACTGTCCAACTTGTCTGAACTGTTGGAACCCTTTGAAATGAGCTTCCAACTTACATTTATAGAAGAATATGTGAGAAAGAAGAGGAAATGGTCATAATTACATTCCTAAATTGAAGGCCCATGATGTATTTATTGCAGTTAGTTGAACTACCTGAGAAGGTTCCATCATGGGTCATTAATTGCCTGATGACCAAGTCTTCTCAATTAATTAAAAGAATATTTAAATAAAATATTTAAATAATAATAATAAATATTATTATTAAAATATTTAAATAAAAATATTAATTTAATTAACATAATGTTGGGACCCCCCGTTGACCGTTTGACTTGAAGAGGAGGGGGGTCCATGTGGATAGAATCTGCACATAGCCAAATTCGATGAGCTTCGAATCCTCTAACTCGGTGTTGCAATTGATTTTGAACCCCACACCAACTCTTTCCTTGTCTTGGCAATCGGGCTCTTTTGCATTGAGTCCTTCGAATGGTGAGCTATCAAACTCGATTCTTATCATTTTCCTTTGTTAACTCGAGGCCATTTACGCATTCCTCGTTCAAACTTCATGAAACATCACCACGAGCTCCCTGCGAAGTCACCGAGCTCCTCATCCAGCAAACGATCTTACCTTTCCTGGGCTCAAACTCACTTGAATACCGAACTTAACCCAATATTTCTAAAAAGAATGATTTTACCACAATGCTCAAGATTCTTCCTCATCATATAACACTTGTAGTAAGAATGTTTTAGCTTTGCCATAATAAGCACAATTGTACCCTCCAAACGATGAGAAAATGCCATTAACAATAAAGACCTAATGCTGCCATGATGATGACCCAGGTTCATGCCCATTAAACGTCGATAGACACCCTTAAGACTGATTCTTGGACAAAGAGACCTTCGGTATTTTGGCAGTGCATTCTGCAATCTCGGCTCCAATCAATAATTATGCCACTATTGGGATTATGGCATAGGTAGCCGTGAGCTACACAATATACTCATTTTTCCAGAAACTAAAAAGATCCTTCATGTTACAATTTGCAACACATAACAGAAGCCCTTCAAAAAATACATTGAACAACTGGGGCAGCCAAGAGGACCTTGGAAAAATGTACAGGTAACAACCATATGAATTCTTCCTTAGTCGTGGATCAAAGCTAATAGAAATAAAGCTAGATAAAACTAGCTTGAAACTGCAGTATGATCGTCCATTGTTTAAAAACAAGCTTCTCTGAACCTGGTAAAAGAATATTTTTATTGTCTGATTGGACGCACATAATGGAAGGGTATAAATATTGCCTCTGCTCTCGGATTTTCTCGAAGAGACCATTTACGAGTAACAAGGATATAGCATGCAAAACAGCCGACCGGGTATTTTCAGAGTTGACCTTCACATTCAATTCGTTTCTAGGAGAAAACAATGCTGAGCAATATGAATCGTTTCACTCCGCACGCTTTATTTTTCGATTGGCTCTGCAATGATTCTTCTTGATTCGGACTTGGCATTTAATCTGCGAATACTTCACCACAAGATTGGTTTTATTGTCAATTCCTGAATGAGGTCTTCATTCAGTGTGGCTTGGTCACGATTCTTCTTGATTCAGACTAGGCTATCTGCCTACTAAAATCTTAAAGAAATCTAAGCCTACCTCCATTCGACTTGCTATGACTGCCAACTTCTCCTAATCCTCATCATTTCTCAAACAGACCATTTACAAGTGACAAGGATGTGAGTCGTGACATACAAAACGGCCGACCAGGTATTTCAGAGTTGACCTTCGCATTCGTTTCGTTTCTAGGAGAAGGAATGCTGAGCAATATGAATCGTTTCATTCTGCACGTAATAAACCTTCATCTCCTGACTCAGGCAAATGTTATGAAGCTTTGAATGGCGTGACTCCAATCTATCATACACGGCAGTGAATGTTTGTTTCCTGCAACTGCTCGCTGGAAGCGCTGAAAACGGCTTCTACTGTATTGCACATGCCTGCTGCCTGGTTGATGATTTTCTCTCGCGGCCACCGAACTGGACGAGTTTTGAGCACTGCTTTCCTGTTACTCGATATCATTTGACAAATATCTGCATAATGAGACGAGCGGCCTGTAGCCTCCGCAGAAATTGGTATCACGTCGCGTTTTTTCCATGACCCGCTCTAATTCACAACTGTCCTATTAATCCTCCCGGTGACTCGCACAAAGACTCGGACCACTCCAACTGCGCGGGGTTTTCATGACGGATTGCCATCTTAATTTTTCCCATTTGGCAGTGTTTTCCTGAATCTCCCCTTCGCGGAAGTTTAGTCATGGTTTGCCAAACCAATATTTCCACGGTTGGCAGTTTGACCCGATTTCTCCAACGCGAAGTGAACAGCCTCAGCGCGGGATTTAACAGCTTGGCCCGCCATCATCAAATTTCCGCTTGGCATTGCTTGCCGGAATCTCCCCTACGCGGAGTGAACAACATGGTTTGCCATCTTAATTTTCCCATTGGCACTGGTCGCCTTATTTCCCACGTAACGGCCCCTCGCATGAAGCTTGCGACTCGTCTCTACGAGCCCCGAGTGTTTTCATTGCTGAATAACTCCCACCGAGCCTTGTTTATCCTTACCGGGCTCCATTTCCTCTGAATCAGCGAGCTTCTCATGAGTTTCACCAAGCTCTACGCATCGAGCAGATCTGCCTTCGACTGAACTCAGTCACTAGATTGCTTCAATGCAGCTGTGTTGCCCATAACCCAAAGCGCTCTGCGAGCTCGTGTCAATGTCACATTCATGTGGCGAACATCAGCTATAAAACCAACCCCATGATTTGCAGCTCGGACACAAGACATAATGATTATATCACGCTCCTGGCCTTGAAAGGCATCTACCGTATTGATATATAAACCTTTTCCTTCATCAAATTTGAGGACAACATCAAACTCTCGGTGTAAACATTTCAGCTGTAGCTTGTAAGGTGTGATCATTTCAACAGAAACCTTTATGCTTGCCAACCTAGTGACTCGTTGAAGATGCTCGTATAATTGCAAAGCAAATTATGCTCCATGAATATTCTGATATGAAACAGTTATACCTCTATGAGATCCGCTTCCATGAACTACATCGTAAAACGAGTAAGATCTCGATAGAGAATTTTTGTAATAAATTTCCTCAGGTTTCCTAGTAACACTCCCACTGTCACTTAATCGATTTTCATAAAAATATCTTGAAGGAAAATCCCGAATTTGAGGATGCATTTGATGCTGAACAGATAAAAACATAGTTGGGCGACCTGCTTGTTGGAAGTGCTCAAAAGAACTCTTACTATACTGCAACATGCTTGCTGCCTGTGCACCGAATACTCGACCGAGGAAGGTCTGAACACCATTACAATTCACAGTTCTTTGTAAGATGTCGGTTTGACTCAATTTCACATTGGTATTCGATAGTGCTTATACTATCTTCCTGGGTCGATAGAAGTCCTTCCATTATGTAATTACAAACCCGAGATTCAATGATGTTGAACCTCCCATATCTGCATAATTTCATAACATCTCGGTCAAACAAGATAATTCTCCCAAGTGGTTGGTCGAGCGTTGTCTTAGTGGATTAAACCTGACATCATGTTGACTTTGACTCTCCCTGACTTGGCCTTCGGATCTTTTTGCATCGATCTCCACCGGGATCCTTGTACAGTTCCTTTCATTCGTCAATTTTCAACGAGCTATATTTTGCATTAACAAGGCCATCGTCGAGCTCTTACAATTGAGAGTCTCTACTGAGATGATTTCCGAGATGACTATCAATTTGACACCGGGTTCTTTATCAACTCGACCCTGAACTCTCCACTGAGTTGAGATCAACTGGGTGCCTTTCGATGCTAGGTGATCTCTTCATATGCAATTTAGGAATTATTTTTAATTATTGCATTTCGATAATAACCGAAGGTGGGTTCCTGGGACTATTATTTTATTTTGAACGTGATAGGACCCCGTTGTCCAATCTTGCCAGGTGTGCAAAATTGGATAACACTAGGGCCACCCTATGACCATGCTTTTGTGTCTAAAATCTTAACCTTAGAGCGTTCCTTTGCCCATATTTATTCCTTGTTGCTTACCATTTCTCCTTCTTCATTGTATCTCGCATTGAGGAAGATGCTTTCTTAAGGGGTGGAGAATGTAATGCCCCATTTGACGTTTCCCCAGTTCTTGGCATGACGACCTTGTTGCTAAGCATGGGAGGGTTGTGTGTGTGCTCTGTTGATCGTTGTTGACTTCTTCCTTGTCGCAGTGAAGATTTTACACCCTCCCTCTCCTTCTTGCCTTCTTGGGTCGTTGTCGACACCCCAAACTATGGACCTTGTAGTGTCATGTATGATTATCCTATTAAAGGAAAAACTTGTTCTTGCTTTATCGATCTTGCCAGTTGATCGCTATTAATATGATTAATGATTTTTTTAAATTTAAAAAAGTTCGTAAAAATCATAAAAATAATGATAAAAATAACATTGTAAATTGTCGATTGACGATTATTTGTTTTAGTGTCAATTTATTTCATCAATATTGTTATTAGTTACCTGCAAGATATTTTACTTTATTATTGATCGCTCTGATGCTTGAGCTCTTGATTAAGTGATTTTTGTTTTGGTCCTATTGTTTAGGTCCTAAAGGATTATTCGAATCCCTTTCGGTGTCAGGGCATTTTAAAACATTATAAAAATAAATAATAAATGAATGGGTATCAATTATATTTTTATATGTGTATATTAATAATAAAATTTTATTTTGAATTAATTAAGCCTTCTCAGCCACGTTTCTCATCCACCGACTTGTAAATTTGTTTTGGTCAATTTTTCTCTCCTACTTGGCGTGGAGATATGGGATTCCTTGTTGGTGCATGGAGTTTGGTGGCCACCTGTTTATTCATTATTTGGCATTTATGCCATGCTTGGCGTGGGCTGGTAGGGGAGCTAACCACCATCTTAATGAAACCTACCCTGCTCCCATTTATTTCTTTATTTCTTTCTCATGCCATGCCTTGGCTCTCAATTTGATGGAAGGAAACTAGAAGTTGTCTGATATGAATTTATTTTCTTTCGGTGGCTAAAAATGCTTGGCTTGGCCACGGGAATGTACTTGGTGTGGGATTGTGGGGTTCTTTTTCCTTTATTTTTTTGGTTGTTGGTGCAGATTGAAGCGCATTTCCCTAATGCTCTGACCACTTTCTTCTAGATCGTTGTCCCTTGTTTTCTACTTGGGTTTTTCTGCAGCCTGCAAATACCATGCGTTGGTTTCTTGTGGTGGCTCGAAATCTTTATGGAGGCTGGACGCAGTGTTTTGGTTAGGCTAGGACGTTATCTCTTCCTGTTCTCTAGTTTTCTTGCTGATGGAGGATGTCTATACCATTGTCAAAACTCCCTGCTAGCACTGGATGTGTGATTGGTAAAGGAAAACTTATCGGTTTGACAACTATTGGTCATTTGTGCAGACTGAAACGAATTTACAAATGCATCCACTTTCTTTTGGATCATTATTCCTTCTTATTCCTCCCTGGCTTGTGTTATGCAGCCTACAATTAAGTTCTTTTGATGTTGGCCGCTTCCAAGGTAGTTTTGTTCATCTTGTTTGACTGCTTTGGGGGATAGCTGCTTCTGTGTAATGATGATAGTTTGTAAACCTGACTGATTTTGTCCTAAGTGACTTGCTCAAGCCTTTTGGGCACTAGCTACGTGAAATTCTTGTTGAGTGCACATAGTAGATTGGACATTTATTTATTTTTTTCTCTCGACTCGTGGCTACAACCTGCGAATGTCCCTCTCCTGGTGTTGGCTACGTGTTTACTAGGAATGGAGACCTGGACAGTCCTTGTTGCAGATTTCTATTGTGCATTGTGTTTTCCTCCCTCCACGCTTGCATCCACAACTCCTGTGATGCCTAAATTTTCAGCTGATAGAATGGTGTGTGTCTCTTTTTCTCGATGGATGTCTTTTCCTGTTCTAAACTGCCATTTTCCAAGGCTGCGTGAACGCTGGTAAAGGTGACCTACACAGTTGGATACCTATTATTTTCTTATGGTGAAGCGAACCATATTTCAAGATGGAATATGAACTTTATTAAATACCTTTGTGGAAGTAGTGTGGACCCTCCTATTTGTTGTACAGTCAGTTTTGGGAGTTCCCTGCCTATGTGAATGTGGGATTGAGTGGAATATTGTTGCCTGGCATGCTACTGATGAAGATTTAACTAGAGGGTTGTTGTTGCTGAAATTTGAGGTGTTGGGTGCCTCGTCAAAGATGGAGAATTAGGCAAGATATTTCTACACTTTACTACTGTTACTATATTTAATTTATCGTGAAATCAAACCACCATTTCCTTGAATTGATTTATCAGTTGGACACCATGTTGGGAGATCTCTCCTTTCTACTTGCTATCTTCTTGTCTTAGCTATTATCATTGCCATTATGTTAGTGGAAAGCATGCATGTGTTCTCCCCACTGAGTGTTATGTTTTCCTTGCTCGAGTGATTTTCCTTCATTTTATTATATATATATATATCTACAATAGAGTATCAAGTTTATTATGTTGTTCTAGCTAGTAATTTGTAGTCGTTAAAGTAAGATTGCGATAACTATGAAGCTCCTTCATATCACCCAAGTTTGTCTTTTTTTGTCTTTTGATGTATGTTGTTAATCTCTCTCTCAAGCCCCTTTGATAACCCTTTTGGCATTGATAAAGAAAGGTTGTAGGATTAATGTGATCAATGCTTGGGCTAGCCAAGTCAGAGATTCGGTATTAAAACTTTTAGAATGAATAATTTTGTGTGCAACACGTTTCAAACCTCGCGTGTTTAGACTCTTGTGTAGCTTCAGTCTTGTTCCTAGGTTTTTAAAGCCTTTCTCAGGAAGTACTTTGACTGTCCCCTTCAACTTGAACCATAATTAGTTTTCAGATCTCCTAAGTTCGAGGTTACAGTTATACATTCCAATACCCTGCTAATACTAGAATTGTTTTGGTCTATTTCCCTCTCAGAAGATTGTTGGTGGCATAATCTAGTTTTCTAACTTGTGTTTTCCTCCCTTTTATAATGATTGTGTTGTTAATTAAGATTGGACAGTTTCTATGCACATATGTACCTTAATGTTTTGTGATGAAAATTGTCTTGAACATTATTGACCTTGGGGAAAAATTTCTTGCAATCGATAGTATTATGGATTTATAGCGGAATGAGTTGTTTTGATGACAAAAATTAGTAGTTTATGTTGTACCTATGTTTGAACGGTTGATTATGTTACCAAGGGTTGCCTTAAAATATTGTTGTTTTGGGAAATAGGTAATTTATTTTAAATTAACCAAACTTTAGAATTGTTGTGGAGGTTTGTAAATCTTTAGTGTTATAAAATTTGTTGATGACATTTTGTATACTCTTGTTTGACGGAACTCCCTTCTTCTCTCGCGTGTTTGCTACTAGCCTATAAGGCATTGGCCCTTCTTGAATGATTGGGAAATCTCTTGGAGTTAATGGTCAAAACTAGTATACTTTGCCTTCGTTTCGAAACTTATGTTGTGTGTATACTCTATGTGATTTCAGGTTTGAAACTTAATTATACTTGGCTTTTTATGTTAATTTTTGAAACCCGTGGCTCCCCTTTGTTGGGCTGATCAACTCTTGTCCTTTTAGAAATATAATATTTTATCCTATGTGTTTGGTACCTTTTATAAATTTAGATGGTTGGTTTGTATATCAAATCTCAATCTTGTATTTATTTATTTACTTGATGAGAATCCTGTTTCTGCTAGATTGTTTATTTATAGGGCGAAGGGCCATTCTTGTACGATTGTTATAATTTCGTTGTTTTTACTCCTAACTGAAGTACAAGGTCTTTCTTCTTTGATTGGCATGGTAGAGACTTTATCATAACTTGAGGTATTGTTATTGGTTAGAGAATTGACCCAATTCTTGTAATAAAGTGTGTCCTTTCATGGTATTGTAGATATTAGTTATTGTGGCTTTGTGTAGCCTTATCTTGCTCAGTTCTCGCGAACTAACTCTTGTGGAAAATTTGTTGCAGATGGCTTATGTGAGTAGATGGGGGATAGAATTGTAGATTTTTGCATCAACCTCAGTTGAGAAGATCTTTTGCATGAATCCTATTTTTTATGTGTTCACCTATTGATAAGGTCCAGTGGAAATTTTAGAAGAGGGCCAGTGTCTTAGTATAATGTATTGTGGATTTTATCTTCTTAACTTTGGAAACCTTGGATTGTTTGGCTTTCATGGAAAATATAAGAAAATTGGATTACCGCTTTGTTGAGTGACCTTAATGGATTATCAGAATTTTAAGAGTAGTTTAGCACTTCTTGGTCAATGTTATTACTCTCTTGTTCCCTGTTCATGGTTCCTTAGAGTTGGTATGTCCCTTTGGATTGTGTATCATGCTGGAAAGAATCGATGTAACCTTGTTTTGTTTTCGTAAATGAGTATTGTTAAACTTTACCCTTGAGATTAAATGTTGAGTTAAATATTTCTAAGACTTAGTAATGATGTGTTATAAGTAAAATAAAATGGGTTGGTTAATCCTTATAGAAGTTTAAATAAAATTTATATTCAAATAAATTAATGTAGAGGTGACCAACTTGAGAACAAGTAATTCCATAAGTGATCAAAGATGAAACTATCCTATGTAAAGTAAAATTATATAACTTGTTATCCCTAGCTAGGCTAGCGAACATTATCCTTATATGGTGAATTCTTAAACGAGCTTAAGGGAAATCAATGGTTATTTCGGAAGATAATAAGATTTAATAAGTAGGAGAAAATAATTTAGAAACCACACAATCTATCTCTCATCCATTTGGAAGGTAAATTGTTTTCTTTTGTAAAACTCATTCAGTGAAGCCTAAGTAAAATCTTTAATAATTCTGGATAAATTCTCAAACTTCAATTAAATCCTGGTAATAACTAATGAGGTCTTAAAGATGAATTCAACTCGGCCTCCTTCCTCTAACGTTTTCCTAGGTGCTTTTGTATTTTTTTCCTTAAGCATGTTGAATGCGAATCCAGGTTGTAATAAGGGTATGAGCGAGTTTTAGTAGCATAAGTGTGGATAGAGGGCCTTGTGGAATTAAATTACCTCCTTTATTAAATAATTGAATTAAAAAAATAAATGTCATAATAGAGAAGACTTAAAGCTAATTACTCAGTGTAAAAGGAAGAAACTTAGCTTGGTAAGATGAATTGTATGAATTATATCCTGAGTCTCCTTAAAAACATAAGTTAAGAATTGCAAGATGTTTTATTAAAATAAATAACCTTCAATAATTTCTCACTATGGCTGGCCCTAACTGTAAGTGTGTTATGTGGTGGTTTCCTATGTTGTCTTGTCAAAAAGAAAAGTGAATTATCCTTGATGGGTGGGAACATTTCTGTGTTACCTTTGTGGTCATCCTTGTATCGAGGTTTTCACAGAGTTATTTGTAACTTGGGTGGTGACATGTTGTGTCATGTTATGTGTCAAGCAAGTAAAAAAAAATTATCCTATACTTTACTCAGTTGTTTAGTGTATGTGGAATTTTGGGTTGTTACAATATTGGTGTAATCATGTAAACAATTTATAAAGATCTTGAGCACAGTTAGCATGATGTTTGTATTTGGCCAAGAAGTCATCAACACATTCCTCACTAATCTTATGAATATAATCATGAAATACATGGGTCATAGCATGCTAGTATGTAGCCTCAACATTTTTGAGACAAAAGTGCATAACATTATAATAAAAAGTGCCACGGGGGTAGTAAAGAAGGTTTTTTACTGGTTAGTTGGGTTAATTTTGATTTGATTATATCCAGTAAAGCCATCCATAAAAGAGAGCATGTCATGGAAAAAAATGGAATCATGAACAAAATCAATGGGTTGTAGAGGAAAAATATCCTTAGGAGAATATTTATTGAGATCATGCAAATCGGTGCAATAACAAATTTTTCCATTAGGCTTCATAATAGGAACAATGTTGGAGACTACACGCACCCAAAATTGCATAGTGCTATATTTTTGGAATATTAATAATCCCTAATGATGATAAATTTCATTTCCAAATTAAATGTTGAATTCAGGTCACTTTTCCTTTCTTTTTACTTGTTTATGTGACTTAGTATTATTTACTTTTAGTTTCCTTTCCTCGCATGCTTTCACGATTGTTTTTCTCCCTCTTTTTCCTTATTTTTTCCTTTAAGTTGTAACTGCCATAGTGTTTGTGTAACCTCCAATATTCCCTGAGAAGAAGTTACGTAACCTCTATGGTGGTTGCATAACCACCAACCCGCATAGACCCGATGGTTCCATGCGCATAAATATGAGACTTAATAGTATGTTCGGTATGCGCCTTTCTTTCTTTGTAGTCATTTTATTGCACATTTCTTGACCAAATCAATTGTTTTTGAGCTTGATAGATGCGTATGAAATTATTCTCCTTTACTTACTATTATTAGTAAGTTGATTGACCCTCCCATGAGTGATCTAACACTTCTTGATTGCCAAGTGTGCTAGACCTCTTCCCTAAAAACTTCTATAAAAACCAAGATTTTTCCCGAAGCATTGGTTGGAGTCTCTTGAATTGGAATTGCACCGTTACTCTGCTAAAATATTTCCAAGAAGCACACAAGAAAACTCAAATCCTTTTCCTTGTTACTTCCTTTCCTGCATTGCTACTAGATTGCCTACAACCAGCTTTCTCTAGCACTTCTACAACTTCTTCTGCATACTATTTGGCAAAGCTCATTGGACTAAATTGGATTCATCATTGGAAAATAATTTTAGGGACAAAGAAAAGCAAAAACAATACTAGATATTGTCATAGTTCTACACTTCCATGTTGGGGTGTAATTCAATTCTTTAAAGCTTCATTTTAGTTTATATTTTAATTCATAATCAATTCAAAAGCTTGTTTTAAGAAAGGTAGAATTTTCAAATTAATTTTATTTCTTGTAACTAGCTTGTGTTGGAAACTCCTCAGTTTATCCCTGCGAGGTTTTTTGGGAAGGATTTGGAGGAAGTTATTGTGCACAAAGATTTTCATTTCTTCATTGTCAAATTACCTATAGCTTTCCTTTTATTCATTAGTTAGATTTAAACATGCCTATAAACAAAGATTCTCTTGAAAGCTTCATCCTTTCTTATCCCTATGGATCTCCAAGGGAATTAAGCTTTAAGGATATTATGTATCTGTGGATCTTGTTGAATTTCTTCACATCAAAAAGATCTTGTAGAATTTTAGATTTTTACTGGGAAGTTTTGATGACGGTCGTCAATCCTCGCCATTAATAATGTCAATACAAGACTAGTGTCCAATGGCCGTATTCATGAAGAGAATAAGATATTTGGAAAACAAATCCTTTAAACACAAACCAAACTTACATAAAATAAATCACACTTACTGAAATTTAAAGGCACACTTGCAAAAATAAAGGCACACTTGCATGAAGGAAATAAAACTTATAGGAAATAAAAACACACTTGCATAAATTGAAATTTCTGAATTAGAAATAAACATAATTAAATGAAACACTTGCAGGTTCACAACAAACTAAATTTTCACAATACAAAGATAAAAAAATACAACAGAATGAATTACAGAAAAATGAATAAACATAAACATAAATACACAGATCCATCTTCGTTAAAATGAGTGGCCAACTCATTCCTTGGAATAATATTTAAATCATACTTCTGATATTTTAAAACTACAAAATATTTGAGAGGAAAGAACAAATATTTATTTCTTGGGAGAAAGAATTACATATTTTAGTGTGGAAGGTTGCATTTATAATTCATGCATCCAACCAAGTCATTATTTTGGGAAATAAAATTTTATCTTATCTTTATTCTAATCCTAACAAATAAGATCTCCATCTCTAAAAAAATGGAGAGAGATATATTATTGAGTCAAAGTCTTATCTCACTTATTTTAGGAAGATTTACTCTTAAATCTTCTCTTTGCTTTTGTAACAAGAATCACAATGATTTTATTCTATTAAATTATTGGAAGGATTTTTTTCCTCTAAATATGATTTTTACTAAATACCTTTCCCGGATTTTCCGTTTGACTTTGCTATTTTTGATTGTGGAACTTTTAACGCTTATCTGATAAGCTTTTTCTCGAACTGTAGTTCACTAAAAGTTATATTTATCTTCATTGGTAAAACCTATAGAAAATATGAATGAGGTTTTGGTTAAACACATTACTATGAACAAAAACCTCTCTCATATTTTTTGTTTGACTTTTTTGTTTCTATTTATGGAACGTTTAGTGCTTATCTGATACACTTTTCCTTGGAATACAACTCACTAAAAGTTAGATCTCTCTTCATTGGTAAAACATGTAGAAAATATGAATGAGGTTTTTGTTAAAAACATTTCTATGAACAAAACCCTCACTCATATTTTCCATTTGACTTTTATGTTTTTGTTTATGGAATTTTTAGTGCGCGTATGATACACTTTTCCTCGACCGACTCACCGAAAGTTAGATTTATCTTCATTGGTAAAACTTGTAGAAAATATGAATGAGGTTTTTCTAAAAAAATTTCTACAAACAAAAACCTCTCTTGGATTTCCCATTGGATTCTTTGATTTTTCAAAATTCCTCAAAACCTGTCATTCTATTCATGTAGGTTCTAGAGTTAACGTTACTCTATTGATGCAGGTTCTAGAGCTAATGCTACCTTGTTGATGCAAGTTTTAGAGCTAATCCAATGGTTTCGAACTAATGTTACAGTTCAAGAGCTAACTCCAATGGTTATGAAGCTAACTTTGCAGTTCGGAGCTAACGTTACTCTATTAATCTAGGTTCCAGAGCTAACATTACTTTGTTGATGTAGGTTCTGGAGATAAATCCAATGGTTTCTAAGCTAACATTATAAGTTCTAGAGCTAGCTCCAATGGTTTCGAGCTAACATTGTAGGTTCCAGCTAACGTTGCAGTTTCGGAGCCAACTAAAACAACTATAACTTTTGCATGCAATCTCGGATTGAGATGATTATTTTTTTGAACTTGAATAATTTTTCAAGAGGAATCTGAATATGAAATCATATTTGAGTTTAGATTTACTATTCATGATCAATTCCATTTTTCCCAATACTAGCATTATCTTTCCTTTATGGCCTACATACACAAGACTTTACATCTTTTCCCAAATAATCAATAGGATTAGTCAACAAAATAGATAAAAAAATTATTTATAAAGAATGAACAAGATATATATCTTGTATTCTATCTTTAGAAAACTATAAGTTCCTAGATTACATTTAAATCCACTTTCAAAGGTAACTTGGAAGGACAAAATAATGGTAATTTATGGCCAATTTATGGCCTCATCAAATTTTAGGGAAGAAAATTCTTCCGAGAATTTTTTTCTTCTTCCCATGGTTCGAGGTAAATCTAATAGAGGAAGTAAAATCCACATTTAAAAATTATAAGAAATCCTTTGTTTAAACTAGGTTGGAATTAATCAATATGCAATAGAGGAATAACCACATCCGACTATTTCACTGTTTGTTTGTTTTGTTTTAGCGTAGAGGTAGTTTTTATTTAGTTAAAAGTAGATTCAATTTCCCTTTAAATTTTAGTTATTTATTTCTAGTAAACCAGAAAAACCCCAAAAACATAGATTAAAGTACTTATATTAGTTTATTTGTTTTATTCTTTTTCATTTAAAAGCTTATGGAAAATGTAAAACAAGTAGATCAGATTGTTTACATTACTTTAATTAATTAGATGCAGTATATTTAATTAAATTAGAGGAGAGAAATCATTTTTTTTAATTTGCATTTTTTTATGTTAATCATTTAAAAATAAGAATTTAGACTTAATTAGATTGGAATTAACACAAACTACCATGTTTCCTTAGTGATTTAGGATGCTTGAACTTAGTGTTTCACCTTTTTCTTAGATTGTTTCTTTGAAGTGTTGATGAAATAGATAGGTAACGAGCGTAGAAGGAATACTGTTCAAATGTCGGTTGATGGGTTGCTACATGTGTATGACTTATAAATCCAAAAATAATCGTGAGAGCTTCCTTTTGGCTAGGAGGAACTACCTATAATGAAAACAAGACCACCATAAGGAATTATACAATATAGGCGGTGAAGCTGAACTCGCACTAGCGTATGCTAGATCCGGGAAGTATGATACTTCTTAGATGGTCATCGATCCTTTATTTTAAACAATTTAATGATGTAAGAAAGTAAATCCTATTGTTATTTTAAAATGATTTAGGTATCTCACTTAAAAACAAAATAAGAAAATAGATCTAATCTAACATGCTAAGCTAGAATAGAATCCACAGGTCAAATGGTTGGTTCTAGGTTCTTCAGGTATAATAAAGGTCTCGTAGGTCACAGGTGAATGAGGGTGAGGTAAATTAGGTGGGTAGGTCTCTATTTAAGGCTGTGTGGGTAAACATAGAGACCGGTGTCGATCGAGGGTGACCAACGTCGGTTAGGTGTAACAGGTGCGATTCGTGTGAGATTTGGAAATGTCACGTAACAGAGTTTTGGTCTCCTTTGTGATTTACACAAAGGATTTTGGCTGGTCGAGGATGAGGTATTGGAGTTACTTGGATTATGTTTTCATGAGGTTTTAATGGGTCTATGGAGGTTAAAATGTTGGAGAAGGTCGATAGGAGCAAGATAAACAATGGGTGATACAATAATTATGAAATGAAATAAACCAGATAAGTATGACGTTATCTTACTTGGATTTTGTTCCTAAAGGTCTCATGTGTGAAGGATGGAGGTGCTGATGATGGGTTTGAAGGTTGCAAGTGATCACCAATTGAAGAAAATATTCTACATGGGTTGCATGCACACTCCTCTTTTCTTGGATAGATCAGATCGTGGCTAGGATGGCTATGCAGGAGAAGATACTCAATCTCCTTCCTTGGATGTGAGTTTTTGCTGGAATTGGCTCTCTGAAGATGTGTTATCTCTCTGAGATGTGCTCTTTCTTGTCAACCTTCTTGCTTCCAACTTCCAAGTTCCAACCTTGAGAATAAGGTTGTTTTGGGTTAAAAGAGGTAACCAACGGCGGTTTGTCTTAAGTGGCGACGGTTAGTGGTAACCGACGTCGGTTAAGGCGGGGTTTCCTAGGTTTACTAAACTTAGGGGGATCCTCTTTATTTCCTTGGATCTCATGTCGCTATCCCATGGATTAGACTGGGAGCTTCTGTGAGCATGCGGGAATGTGGTTAGAGGGAATGTAGGCATTGATTTTTAGGGTTTGGGTAAGTCTTAGTTAGTTATGGGAACTTGCTAAGAATAGGTCTTAGGTTGAGTTAGCTTGGTGAGGTGTCTAAGTGAACTATATGTGTAGATATTATTTAAATAATAAATATAGTGAGGATAATGCATTAATTTAATTTAATTAATATTAGTGGGGTGAAGGGGGTCATGGCTAGGTAAATGTAATAAAGGGTGCTTATATGTCGAGGGACAAAAGGGGAGTGTGACCTAATTTTAGTGTCTACATTTTTCCCCTTTTGTTGTGTAGCTTGTATTGGTAAGCGATACTAACAAAAATAAGATGTGGTTTCCCAATGTGAGGGTGAAGGTGATCCCCTTCAAACTAGGAACCGATGAGGTAACAAAGCTAAAACGTTGAGTGGTTTGATAAAAGGTAAATGTGAGGAAAAGGCAAGTGGGTACAGGGGAAAAGGGGTGAAAGGTCTACTCGAGAAATCTAGGTAACAGTCGAGGGTCAAAGGTAGCAATTGAGTCAAATGCACGCACACGTATAAATTGAAGCACACTACCGGATGAAGAGTAGGCAAACTCTACATTATCTAAGGTCGATAGATTTATTTAAACAAGGTTGAAGTGAATATGGTATCTAGGGTATAGGATAAGGTCAAGAAGCACAATGTAGGTTAGGTGTAGGAACGTTTAGGTATGTTCCAGTACACCAAAGGTAGCGTAAGGATAAACAGTCACGACAATAGGCTAGGTAAGGTCATTGGGTCAATCAACACAGGTAACAGTGCCACAAGTTATATCAAACACATGAGGTCAAAGGTCACTAGAAATGGTCTAGGTCCAAATACCAAGGTCACGACACAGGTAAGGCTGAGGTAAGGGTAAAAAAATGAGTCCCCAAAGGAGGACAAATGGAGGTAGTAAATGATGAGGTCAGGAAAAGTAAGGTAATGGGTTGGGTAAAGGTATGGGGTAAAGAGAAAGGTAGAGGGTGGGGTAAAATGGCAAAGTAAGGGAAATATATAGGTAAGGGTGACTGATGGTGGTCATGGATAACAGACGTCGGTATAGGAAAACTGGCGACGATTAGGTAGGGCATGAGATCGATGCCGGTCTAGGGGAACCAATGTTGGTTTAGTCGAGTTTAGTATAAAAACAAAAAATCCATGTTTTTATTAGTCATTTGTGAATTACAAAGTGGAGAAAGGACAAAAAAGAGAGAAAAGTGAGAAAAACATCTAGAGGAAACGGGACGGTGGAGTGGCAATGTGAGTTGATGGTGGTTAGTAGCTGGTCCACGAGATCATAGCGAGGGATTTGAGTGGTCGGAGGGTGTGGGTAGATATTTGGTGATGGCAGAGGTGGGAGAGGGATTGGGTGGAACACCGGACAAGCTGGCGTGACGTGCCACCGAGATGGTGACATCGTGACGAGGTAAGTGCCTAACTCTTTAATGTTAAGTAGATAGAGTAGATGGTATAACACTTGGTTTTAGTAGAGTTTTGTGGGTGTTTGTATTTTGTGGGTAGGAAAAAAGTTAAATCAGGTATGGGGAAAAATGGACAAAAAGAGGGGGGGAAGGGTAGGAAATTGGATAGGTGGGGTGAGTAGGGGTTTTGGGGTAATGTAGGTCAGTTTAGGTGGGGTAAAAGGGATATGTGGGAGGGTTTGAGAAAAAGGGGGTTTGGGAAGTCGCGGATTTTTCTGCGAGAGTGACAGCGCTCGGTCGGGTAGAACTAGGATCGGTCACCTAACAAGTGACCAATGCTGGTTACATGGAACCATGGTTGGTCAAGTTGAACTAATATTGGTCACCAAATAGGTGACCGATGCCAATTTAAGGGTGACTAGAGTCGGTTAGGCTAAACAGGCACCGGTCAAGATTTTAGGCTCGAGGGTCCAAAAAAATGATGTAGGCTAGGTGGTTGAGACGGGTAAGGTAAAAATAGGGTGGTGGGTAATGATAAGTGAGGAATAAGGAAATGGTAAAGGTAAATTAATGTTGTTCTTTGGATTGGATGCAGGGTCGATCGCAGCTTACAAACGCAAGACAAGGTTACACCGCTGTTGGTGACATTGTGTGGCCTAGCGACCCATTTGGAGCTGCAGCACGTGGAGGCAGTGGGTTTGAGTGGTATTCGGAAGTATTGACATGCTGTTCGGTAGCCTAGTTTGATGGTCATGCTCATCGATAGATGGGACTCCGTGACCAACACGTTCCACCTTCCGATGGGTGAGATGACTATCACCTTGGAGGATGTGTTCCAAATTATAAGGTTACCCATATTGGGCGCCCAAGTGTATTCTATCTCCTCCGAGGCCTCAGAGGAGCTGATCGGGACAATATTTGGTGAGGGGGCGGTAGAGTTGAGTTTCCATAGCACCAGTTTGAGCTATGGCGAGATGTACCTAGCCCGTCTGGATGAGACGAGGCTAGTAGTTTTATTGATGGAGGAAGTGTGTTGCTATGCACTACTTGATGCAGAGAGTGGATGCTTTCCCTAATCACTGATGGGGGTGCTCCATGATATGATGGTAGAGGAGACCCAATTTTCCTGGCACCAAAGATTCTTGGTGCAACTTTATAGAGAGTTGTGGGTGTATGGGCGGCTGTGTAAGTTTAGCTTGTGTTGTACATTTATACTACACTACTGGGCCTATGAGCACATAGTCTGTGTTTGACCTATAGGGATGCCCTGAGCAGATGCATTCCCACCGAGATGTGTGTAGTTGGGATATAAGAGATCGGTGCCGATTGCGGGAGAGCAGAGATCGATAGGTGACATATAATGTGGCCCATTTTCAAAAGTTGTTGGAGGGTTATCCGGAGTGGAAATTATTTGGAAGCCGGATGTGAGATTCCCCTCATATAGGAACATTCATGAGGAGCTAGCTGAGCTCCAGTTAGAGAGGTGGATATAGGGTCGCCGTCTTTGGTGAGGATGAGATGATCCCAATAGATAGGGTCCAACAATAGTTTGGGCTTATAAAGAATATTCCTTCGCCCTTCCCACAGTATTAGAGAGATGATGTGGAGAGGCCTCTCCTCTACAACAACCTATAGGAGGAGGAGGAGCCAATGGATTAACGGATTGATGACGTCGGATGCATTGATAGGTACAGAAGTGGTGGGTTGCTCAGTGACAAGCCATACCACCTAAACT
Source organism: Taxus wallichiana var. yunnanensis (assembly GCA_018340775.1). NCBI lineage: Eukaryota > Viridiplantae > Streptophyta > Pinopsida > Cupressales > Taxaceae > Taxus > Taxus wallichiana. Next base: position 741,734,464 of record CM031238.1, on the reverse strand, counting down.
AGGGTAGCTAGACTTAGCTACCATGATAGTGTAGAGAGACACCCTATAGGGGTAGGTAGTGATGCTGATCACACATATAGGTATATTGTAAACACAACCGGAGGGGCGAGAGGTAGAAGTCACGAGCTACGGGTACATGTGGTTGGTCCAGTAGGCCCGATGGCGAGAGCGAGAGGGTGGTGGAGATGGAGACAAATATGGTTAGGTGGTAGCCTTACAGGCTCGTGGAAGAATTACAGGCTCATTTGGCCATAGTCCGGCACATATTGAGATCTTACAGGCCCGAGATATAGGCACGGGGACATGGGGCACCACCACAGGCACAAGGAGCTGGTCCCGGTTCACGGGATGGCACAAGACATGTACGGGGGGCTAAGACCTATGGGACCACCATATATTGTTCCTATATCTAGGCTACGAGGATGCCCTAGGTGAGGTGCGATACTTTCAGGACTACCTCATGGAAGACGAGATAGAATTCCTCTCTTACGGAGAGTATAGAGCACAATAGGAATCTAATGAGAGGATGAGATCCCAAACACATAGTCGGAGAGCATAGGAGGGCAAAGAGCTTTGAGGCTTGATCGGGAGAGACCACTAGCACATGACAACAACCGAGTGAGGTGATGTGCCAACAGGGGCAAAGGAGACCGAGGGTGCAGGTGACACAAAGATGGAGGAAATCCAATGAGATGTCTGATATGCAACCTCCCTATTTTTGATGTATACTAGTGTTTTGATATATATGCTGTCCTACGTGCCATAGATTTTTGTATTTTTGATCACATACCAGCCTACATGCCGAAGACAATGAGGATGTATGAGTGATTTTTGATATATTTTGAGCATATACCGGCCTGCGTGCCAAAGATTTTTTGTATGGATTTATTCTTTTGTATATATGAGACCAGCCTATGTGTCGATGACATTTTGTATTGTAGATCGGCCCATGTCGACATTTTTGAGATGATGGCCATGAGATAGACATGTATTTTGAGATACACAGTTATTGATTTATATGATGAGATACATGTTATGATTGTGATGCGCTAATATGTTTATGAGATATTGGATGTATGGCTTGTATTAGATGAGATATGGATTTGTTGTTTTGATTATGGAAATTAGGTGAGTCAGGCATGATGGAGTTAGGTTGCTTTAGGCATGGATCGAGTCAGGTTTGGTTAGGCATGGATCGAGTCAGGTTATAGGCATGGAGCAAGTCGGGTTATAGGCATGGAGTGAGTTAGGTTATAGGCATGGATGAGTCGGGTTTGGTTAGGCATGGATTGAGTCGGGTTATAGGCATGGATCGAGTCGGGTTATAAGCATGGTTGAGTTAGGTTATAGGCATGGTTGGGTCAGATTTTAGACATGGATTGAGTCGGGTTGGTTTATGATTCATTTTTGTTTGTAATGAATGATACTATGGGTCATATGGGAAATGTTGTATAATCTATGCATAGTGATGATAGAGAAATGGTAGGTGTAATAAATGTATAAAATATGAAGCAACTTGTTATGTATGTGGCTTAATTTCCAATTTTGTATATAAAAGGGAAACTGAGTAAGGTGTGATGTAATGGTGGGGAACATGGAAGATGAATTATTTGGGGTAGAAGATGGCTGAGCTAACCCCCAAGGGCCCCATGCCCTCGGAGTGCTTCCTACATAGTTCGCAAAAAGGGACCTCAAGACGATGTAGTTCTCCCATAAGCTAGGGAAGAAAATGAGAAGGTGTGAAAATGAGTCAATAGGTGCTTGGGCATGTTGTGGGTTTTTTTTTGTTAGGTGTGGGTAGATTATAGGTAAAATGATGTAGGTGAAGGAGATTATGGTGAAAGAAGAGGATTACCCCAAAGGTAAGTGTCGAGTACCAAGTACCATATAAGGTAATCAAAACGTCAACAAAGATGGTTAAAAGATAAGAGGGGGGAATAGAGCCACCTAATTGGGTAGGATCATACCGAGTAGATCATACCTTGAAGGGGGTGATGAACACAAGACCTGAAAGGCATTACACAATTAACTATTATATGCTGAAGGTAATCACAAGATCACCGAATGTTAACATTCCAAGATGTCCCTTGAGGCGATGTAGGAAATTAAAGTGGAAATGGTAAGCTGGGTGAGAGGTAGTTAATGTTATATGTTTTGAGTGACAGGGATTTTGGGCAAGAGGTCCAAGGTCACAATGGGCAAGTCCATGACTAATTTTTGTTTTGTTTTGATAGACTGATCGATGTGGGAAGTCTATATGGGATAAATAATATGGTACTCCTTGAGGTCTTCGTGAAGCTGATCAATGTGGGAAGCTTCGGTTTCTCTCAGTTCTTTTTCTTTTTTTAGACATAACTGTCCTTCAAGGGAGAAGTCTATTTATAGTAGCAATTTTGTTGAGAGGAAGATGTCCTTTTGAGGGAGTCATCTTTTTATTAGAAGTTTGACTCAAGGAGTTTGATTCCATGTGAGGTCTTTGAAATCATGGACAAGGCCAAGGTGAAGGATAGGACTCTTGTTTAAAAGACAAGGTGGAATGACCATGGGATCTCATCTAAAGGTAGATGAAAAGTATCCATGAGAATCATGCTATGTGTAATGCCATGGTACACATATTCAAGAGAAGATAACAAGTGACGGGTACTCACATGATTCTTGTGTATTCGTTAGGGAGGTGTATGGAGTGGGTAGTACTCAAGGATGATCCTGTAAATAGACAAAGGGTGAGATAGGACAATGAGTCAACAATAGAATGGTCAAAGATGCAAGGCGTTAAGGGGCTCAGGTTCAGGTTTACCATCAAGTGAGGATAAACGATAGGCACCCGATCCATAGGTATGAGTTATGATGTATGGTCCAAGCCAATTAGGAGTGAATTTTCCCCATTTACTTTTTTCTACTTTAGTTACATGTTGATTTTCTTTCAGGACAAGGTCACCAATTTGGAAGGTCCATTCATGGACACGTTTGTCATAAGCGCGTTTGATACTGCTGTTGGTAAACTTGAAGGTGATCCAGAGTGTTAAGATGACATTCATCTAATAACTCTAGTTGTGCTAAGCGGTCCTGACAAAAGTCATCATTAGTAAGCATGTCATGGAGAGAAATGTGGAGTGAGGGTATCTGGACTTTGAGAGGTAGAACAACCTCTGTACCATAGACCGTAAAAAGGGTGTCACCGTAGTGGAAGTGTGAATACTAGTGTGGTATGCCCATAGGGTAAAAGGAATGTGCGTATGCCAATCCTTACCAGTATTGTCAACCACTTTCATGAGAATTTTGTTGAGGGTTTTGTCGGTGGATTCAGATTGACCATTGTTTTGTGGGTAATAAGGTAATGAGAAACTAAGCTGAATGCCAAAGGCATCACAAAGTTTTTGTAGTGTTTTTTTGAATTGTTTTCCATTGTCAGTGATGAGGTGATGAGGGACACCAAAGTGGAAAATGATGTGATGGTTAATGAACTCACATATTTTCTCAACTTTTTTGGAGATGAGTGGTATGGCTTCCACCCATTTTGTGTAGTATTTGGTAGCAGTTATAATCCACTGATGGTGTTGTGAAGAATGAGGATTGATTTCTCTGACAAGATCCAAACCCTATGGAGAGAAGGGCCAAAGGTCACGAGCGACTTGTAAGGCATGACTGGGTGTATGATGAAGGTTGGAATGTTGTTGACATTTCAAATAATGTTTGACATAGTCGTAACAATCATGGTTAAGGGTCGGCTAGTAATAGCCTAGGTGGAGAATACACTTAGCAACAACAAGGCCACTAAAGTGACCCCCACATATGCCATCATGAACCTCCTTAATGGTATAAGGAATTTTAGAACTTGTGAGGCATCGTAAAAGAATACCATCAAAGCTACGCTTATAGAGGAGTCCCCCCATAATGACGAAATGGGAGACCCTTTTAAGGAAGGCGCATTGTCCATTACGGGTGAGATCAGGAGGTAAGATGGAGAGGGAAAGGTAGTCGGAGTATTGTTTATACCAAAGGTCACTCAGGTCAGGGGTGTCATTTTGATTGAGTAAACATCATGAGGTAAATAAGAAGGTGAATGGAGGCATTGTATGGTGACAAATATTTTGGAATCGGCAGTGAAGTGGGTATTTGGGAAGCTAAGCAAGCCATGGTATTTGTAAATTTGTTGGTTCAACATGGGATGGTTTGAGGGTGTAATGATCAAAGGTGGTCAAAATTATGTGTACATGATGTTTATACTTTTGAATTATCTTGTTATGACATTGTTACATACCATTGACTTGGTTTATGACCAATTGTGAATCACCAAATATGTGAATGGATTTGACATCTAGGGCATAGGCGGCCTAGAGACCTAGTATGAGTGCTTCGTACTCGGCAATATTGTTGGTGTAGTCAAAGTCTAGTTTGAAAGACAAAGGCATGGGTTCTCCATCTAGAGGAATGAGGATAACACCAGCCCCACCCCCACACTAACACTTAGAACCATTAAAGAACAAAGTGTCATTTGGTAAGGGGGTCGTATGAGGAAAAATTAGCAATTGACTCATCGAGAAAGTCAAAATTAGAAGGTTGATCTCTGAAATTGGTGTGTCACCCCGGTTGTTCGGTGATATCCTGGCCCTTAATGGACTTTTGGTGAATGAATTTGAGGTCAAGATCAGCTAAAAGCATAAGCCATCACGTGGTGCACTTGATTTTGATAAGGTTTGGTGTACATGAAGTGTAAAGGATCGGTGTTGGTCACAACATAGGTTTTGTGGTTGAGTAGGTAATGGCGGAGTTTGGTGGCAACGAAAAATAAGGCTAAGTAAAGCTTTTCTAGATGGTTGTATTGGGTTTCATATTCCAAAATAGTACAGCTTATGTAATAAACCGCATGCTCCCTATGTTGTTCATCACGATGAGCGAGCATGGCTCCTAAGGAATGATCGGTAGCTGATATGTATAGGTAAAAAGGTTGATCGTCTTTTGGTGGAATGAGTATGGGTGGTTGGAGAAGGTATTGTTTTAGGGCCTCAAAAGCTTTGTGATAGTCATTGTCCCATTTAAAGGAGACATCCTTCCTAAGCGAGATGATGAAATGGTTGACATCGATCGATAGTTGTGAAATGAAACGGTGAATGGACTACAATTTACCTCTTAGGCTAGGGAGTTGTTTAAGGTTAGTTGGCGAGGCATTTCCGAATGGCCTTGAATTTAGCAGGGTCAAATTCTATACCATGGAGGGAAACAATAAATCCCAGGAGCTTTCCTGAGAGAACCACGAAGACGCACTTTTTAGGTTGAAGGCAGACACAATATTTAATGAGGTGGTCAAAGATGGTTTCAAGGATGGCGAGGTGCTCGACGCGACATTTAGATTTGGCCAAGAGATCATCCACGTAATCTTCCAATATGTGATGCATGATATCATGGAAGATGTAAGTCATAACACACTGATATGTAGCACTAGCATTTTTAAGGCCAAAAGGTATGGCTCAATAGTAAAAGGTTCCCTAAGGGGTAATGAATGTGGTTTTGTGCTGATCTTCAGGGAAAGCAAAATTTGGTTATAACTCGAGAAGCCCTTCATGAGTGAGAGCATCTTGTGACCAGCGATAAGGTCAACCAATTGATCAATATCGGGAAAGGAAAGTCATCTTTCGAGACAAAGCGAGGTTGAGGTCACGGAATTATGTGCAAATGTGGAGTCCCCTGTTGCTTTAGTAGTAGGGAAAATGTTAGAAATCCAATGAGGATAATTAATGGGTAAGATGAAGGAAATGGAAAGAAGGCGCTAAAGTTCTTCTTGACGAGAAGAGCAATGTGAGGGTGCATTTTCCTTAACTTTTGTTTGATAGGTTTGGCATCGAGAACGGTTATGATATTGTGGACCACTATGGTGGGGTCAATACTGGGCATGTCTGCATAAGACCAAGTGAAAGCGTAGTTATGATCTCAGAGAAAAGAAGTGATGGCTTCCTGTTCAGCAACATCTAAATTTTGTTCGATCTTTAGGATTTACGGGTCATCCTGAGTATGAATGTTGATCTCAATAGTCGATTCATTCAACATGGTTTACATCTCAGAGGGTAACGACCGATGAATATATGAGTCTTCTGCACCAAGTTAGGTGAGTATGGATTCATCATCTTGACATTGAACAATGTTAATGGTAGGTGTGTCGTCATCAATCATCTCAAGATACAGGAATGGGAGAGTGGAAGGGGCCTCGCCCTCGCGTTGATAAGTCAAAGGCCCCAAGAAAATTGTGTTTATGAAAAAAAAAAGTTAGGAGGGATAGATTCGGGATCCATCGACTCTATCGGTGAAGGTGGTGATGAAGGTGGAGTGGGTGAAGGTAGTGATTAAGATAAAGGTGGAGGAGGGCTAGGGTCTTCAATGAGTTCAATGCAAGCCTTGTTTAGTAGGAGGCTCGGGAAGCCGATACCACTACGGTTATTATGTTTGCGGGTGGTACATGGAATAATGGTATGGCGGCCTTGCTCGTAAAAGCCAAAACCAAAACCCTTCCATGCACAGTGGTGTAGGAAGGTGTGGGTGAAACAGTGATTGGTAAGTGATTGGAAGTGGGTGGAAAATGGGTGGGGTTGTGATGGTGGTTCAGGTATGCAAGTGGTAGTATCAAGTCCCCATAGGTGAGACTAGTAGGAAGACGAGGAGGACCATAAAGGAGGAATTCTCCTATACGGTGATCATAAGCAAGGGTGTTGGTGAAGGATTCCATACTTGTGTGGACTAAGGAATGTGTTAACACTATACAGGAAGTACTCACCCGAGTGAGGTGTTGAAAACACCTTCTAAGGGGTCACTGGTTGGTGTGTAGGTAGCTGGTATAGATGATGTGTCGAGGTCGATGTGGAGGTAGAGTTAACAGATTGGGTAGCTAATGGGTCATCCGTGGAGGTTATAGCAAAGGTGGTAGGGATAAAGTGGTATGTGCGGTGAAAGTAGTAGTTGCACTAGTAGGTGGAGGCATAGTTGAAGTGGTAGTGGTTGCAGAGGTAGATGGCTTGATAGGTATGAGCACATCATTGGGTCGTGCAAAGCATGTTGCATGTTTTGAAAGGTGATGGGTCAGCTGGAATGGTATAAGTATGTCCTTCATGTTCAAAATTTACACACCGATGTAAAGTGGAAGGAACACAAACCATGACATGGATCCAGGGTCTACCAAGCAACAAGTTATATTGGAATCCCTCCTCCAAAAAATAAAACAATTCTAGAATAGTGCGGGGGACCATGCGAATGTGAAGGATGACAGTTCCTAGTGTGGTAGTGATACCATCATTGAATGAATGCAACATGACTAGATGTTTATGCATGCAATTATTAGGTATATGCATTTGAGAGAATGCATGGGATGAAATGATGTTAATGCTAGTGCCTCCATCTATCATCACACGGCGTACCGTATGTCATCAATGTGGACATTGATGAAGAGGGTGGGTCAGGTCATTGTTTTGGTATGGTGCAATCTCTTCCTTTGAGAAGCTAAGGGAGGCCACTTGGTGAACAAGGTGAGGTGAGGATGTAGGTGGTAATTTGGTGAGAGAGGCTACATGATGAGGTGTGATAATCGAGGCTATGGGTGTAGGGTCATTGGGTAAAACCTCAATAGATTGAAGAAATTCCATGAGATCTTGACAATGTTATTATGAGGTTTGGATGAGGTCATATAAGGAAATTTTGAGGGGAGATTGGTGTAGTTGTTTGAGCATGGTGCGATGTGTGACGCCATTAGAAACGGGGTATGTGGGACCATAGATAGTTATTTTAGGTATGGGTGCTGATGGTATGTGGGGTATAGGATTGGTTGGTGGGTCAGTTGTCTTGTCTTTGCCCTTCTGCACATGTGTAGTGACATGTATCATGTTTATTTGAGGGAAGTTGGCAAATGGGGAAGGTGTAGGGTGAGTGGTATAACGACATGAAGGGAAAAAACCTACCGGAGGAGAAAAACCCTATGAGGTCAGCTAGGCGCAATGACATTTGGGTGGTGGCATGGCAAGTTCTCTGATGTGAACCATGTTAATTTCAAATTTTGTATGTGGCTCTAGGAGCTGTGAGGGTGGAGGTTGTGGTTGTTGAGTAGGCAGTGTGGGAATGGGTGTTGGTGAAGCAGGATCCTCATTGAGAAGGTCATCATCATCAAATTTGGTTTCTGGTGGACACAATTGGATAAGGATAGTTTTCAAGGCCTTGCAGCTCTCCACATGGTGCCTTGACATAGGATAATACACGTAAATTTTAGTATCATCAAACCGTTTTAGCTTGGGTTTGAAGGGGTTGTAAGGTCGGAGTGGTGGTAATGTGATAACAGAAGTCTCGAGGAGGTTGGTTAAAATTTTGGCATAGGACCCTACTAGTGGATCACAATGGGAAGTGAATGTGGGTTTGGGTGTAGGTGTGGTTGGTTGTTGAGGAACTATTTTTGGAAGTGTAGGAATGGGTCAAGCTATGGGCTTAGGTGCCGATGTGGTTTGAGGTATCGATCGGGTTTGTTTGGGTAGGAGTACAGTAGATGGACGGGTAGGAGGGTGCGGGGTTGTTTTGACTACCTTGTTGTGGGGTAGTGGGGTTTTGTTTTTGGGTTGCACCTTCTTGGCTAAGGGTGATGTGGGTTTACGAGGTCTAGAAGGAAAAGTAGATGGAGGAAGAGGGTGAGTTACCCATGGGGATAACGGGGGTGTTGTGAAGGTAGATGACGCGGGTCGTACTTGGGGTGTGAGGGACAATGACTGAAGTGTAGTGGGTAGTGAAGCAATAGCTGAAGGTATTGGAGGTATTGGTGGTAAAGATACTGTAGGTGCGGGTATAAGTCATGTTGTGTGCCTAGGTAGGTTAGAGGTTTGTGAGGAAGGAATGGGTTGTTGTGTTATTGGTTTATGGATGGGAGAAGGGTGCTTGACCATGTTGGACAACTGAGATTTTAAGGAAGACGGGACAAGTGCAAGTGTGATTGGTGTGGTCGGGGTATGAGGTCGATGAGTTTGTTTCTTTGGTTTGGGTGTTGGAGTAGGTGTGGTTTTGACGTTGGAGGATGTAGCTAAATATAGTTTAATAGGTGGATGAGTAAGGCTGGTGGTTGGGGTAACCCCTAAAGTGGTAATAGGTTTAGTGGAGGTAAATGTTGTGGGTATGGGTTTGGGTTTAGATGTAGGTCGGTTATAGGTATGGGTGTTGTGTGAGTGCTAACGGGTATCGTGGAAGAGGTTACGACAATAGTGGTTGTATTTAGTTTGATGGGTGGAAATGTGTTTGGTTAAACAGGTGGAGGTGTCATTGAAGGATTTCTACATCCGTGTTGAGACAGGAGTAAGAGCTGCCCCCATAATAAATCCATATCCATATAATCTAAGTGATCAACCAAACATGAGAATGACATGTTTGTGGGTGGAGTTGGTGAGGACATAATGGGAATTCTAGTAAAATGCATCTTAGAGATGGGGAATTGGCCAACTTCAGCTTACGTGGGTAAGAGAGATGAAAATAGGTCTGTTGGATTTTGGGTAGCTGATGGAGAATGCTTGCCAAGAGGCAAAGGTATCTCCACTAGTTCTATGATGGGTGAAAGAGATGATGGGAGCTCTGTATAAGTGGAGGAATGGATAGGTGCTCCTCTCGTAGGTGGAGGAGGTGATGGGTTCTCCTCATGGGTAGAGGAGGTAATAGGAGCTCCTCTATGGGTGGAGGAGGTAATAGGATCTCCTCATGGGTGGAGGAGGTATGGTAGGTAAAGGTTCCCTAAGTGGAGATGATAGGGGTGAGAGGGGCTCAATGTTAGTGGAAAACCCCTCCGTTAGTGATGAAGGAGATGAAAGGTGTTCCTCTATTAGTGAAGGAACAATGACAGGTTGGTTCCAATGGGGAAAGAGGATTTCGAGCTAGGATTTCCTCTATAGAAGGGATGTGAGGTAATTGAGAGACTACAAGTACCTTGTTAAAGATTGCGTGAACCTCACGGGTATTGGTATTGTGAGTGGATGTCTCACCGATTTGATTGGATGAAGAGGCATGATTGGAAAATGGTTTTTAAAGATTTATAGATTTTGGTTGGGGGTGAGATTGGGATTATCCACAGTTAACTCACCTTTCTCGAGCATCTCTTAGACAATATTCTTGAAAGTGATGCGATTGTTGTCACTATGACCCTTCACTTAGTGATGGTTACAAAAATCATGCTCTTTATACCATGTGGGCTTGGGGCGAGTAGGGTCAAAACCAGTGTGTGGTTTTATGGGTGAAAGGGTGATGGCTCCCACTTTGATAATATTTTCTAAGACAGAAGAGTAAGGTTCCCCAATTGGGGTATATTTTTGCTGCTCTTGTCTGAATCAAAAATCCTAGACAGGTGATAGATTAGATGAGGGTTTAGCCTGATTGGACGGATGAGATGGGCCGGCCTTGAGTACCACTGCATTAGTAGTACCTTTAGCCTTTGAATAATTGGTTGATGGTTTGGAAGAAGAAGAGGTTTCATTCAACTTGAATGCCGAATTCTTATTTCATAATTGGATTTTCTTCTCTTTGATGGCACGAATCTCTAACTTTCGTGTCATAGCGAATGCCTCATTGAATGTTCCAAAAGTTTGGACTTGCAAGGTCGGGAGACATGTCTCGTGCAAGCTCGTGTGAAGAGCTTGATGAGTTCATCTTGTGGCGGTTGGAAGGTAAGTTGATTGATCAAATTTGCGTCGGTGAGTGGAAAAATTTGTGATAGATTCGTCCTCTTCTTCAAGTGTGGAATATAGATCGGTCATGGTAACCTTCTTGGTGATATTGATAGAGAAATGGTCCAAGAAAGCTTGGGCTACCTAATTAAATGAAAATATAGAGTGTTTAGGTAACCCACTATACCAATCTAATGTAGGTCCAGTGAGGGACATGGGAAAAGTTCTCAAAAGCAGGGCATCATCATGAGCGATCAGATAACACCCGTGTTTGAATGAGTGCAAATGTTGTTGTGGGTCTTCCTTGCTATTGAAGCGGTTGAATTTAGGCATTTCCCAATGTACAGGATATGAACAGATAGGAATGGATGGGTGAATAGGATTGTTTCAAATCTCGTCGTAGGTGAGAGTGTTGCGGGAGGTAGAAACCGATGCCTCCAAAGTGTCTACATCTTGTCCAACATCAATTTAATTAGGTCATTGGTGGGTTGTGGTGATTGGACACATCCTATAGCATGAGGAGGTTGATTTTGGGCATATAATGGGGGTGGAATTCCAGGTGTATGAGGGTGCCATGTAAGGTGGTGGAGAAGAAGGTAATGAAATATGTGGTACGTACTGGAATGAATAATAGATGAAACAGGTGGTTGTTGGTAGTTAGTATTTGGGAGTGGAAGGGTCATGGTAACCCTAGTGGCAATAGGCGCTAATGATTGTGGAATGGAAAGAACCACATTCTAAAATGGGGTAGGAGTCACCGATCTTTGGAGGTGGGAGTGTAGCTACAAGTATGTATGAGACATTAGGGGTAGATGAGGTTATGTTTGGGGTATTCATCGAGCGTACGGTGGATGTAATGGGTGCCACAAAGGTAATAGATGTGGTAGTCATAAAGCGGGTACGAACCTAACTATGAAATGAATGGGGTTAATGTGGATGTGGGAAACAAGGAACTAGATGGAACCGATGCGAGAAGTGGGTATGAGAGTCAGGGGGATAGATATGGGCATGTCGTATATCAAGTGACCTAAGGCATCTTGAGTGGATGAGTGGGAGAGGTAAAAATGCAAGGCGACAGGGTTCTGGTCAAGGAGTTATGCGTACTCCTCATCTTTGGTAGTGATAGTGGTAGGTTGGATGGGATCCATGGCTGGTGATAAAATAGAAGGTGGTGAGGGACTAGGTGGGAGTGTTTGACAACTGGCGTGGAATACAAGGAATTTGCTTATCTTTGGGTTAGCACCATGTGAACCAGTATTGATCAGGTAGGGCTACTTATCGTAAATGATACAGAGAATAATAGGAATAGGTGAATTTGGTGATAAAAATAGATGATGTAACAAATGGTAGGTGGAATGTGAAATAGGATAACCGATGTCGGTTAGGTAAAATTGACGTCGGTCAAGGGTAATTGCTATTGGTCACTTTAGAAAATGGACAGTGAGTAAACAACGAGGTAGAAGGCAAAATATGACAAGTATGCCAAATCTAAGGATGTGTAAAACATTAATGGGAAAAATGACAGTGACAAAGACTATGGAAAGTGAAAGAAAGTGAAGTGAAAATGTCCTTTTGAGTAGGTTAGCAAAAGGACCTAGAACCGATGTATCGATGACGGTATGAGGTAACCGATGACGGTTACTGTGAAATTGAAACAGTGATGAAAGAAAGTGGTTGTGAATTAAAATATGATTTAGAATCGGACCGAGTGCTGGAAATGATGATGATATGGCCCAGAACACTCAAAGTTAAGCTAGAATACACCAGCTATGACGAGGATCATGTAAGGATGAACAAAAAGAAGTGATGAACATGATCTTTCACCTCAAAACACAAGCCAAGCGAAAACACTAAGAAAATGCGATCCTAGGAGTACCCTTTCTATTATGTTTGTTTATCTTATGCTATTTAGGGACTAACACATGAATTGTGAAATAGAGTTTTTGTGAGGATGGCTTCCTATAAAGAAGGAGATCTAAAAGGTGAGTTTCGGTATTTTATGGTGGGGGTGGGCTTCACTCAAGTATGACTCAATAGAGCGAAAGAGATGGGTGCCCATTGTGCCGTGATCGTGTGATCACCTACAACTTCTTCCGAGTAGGATGTTGTTTAAGAATGTATGTATTTTTAATTTTTTCATGGTTTGGTAAGACTCGGAGAAAGAAAAGGATAGAAGTGCTTTTCTATGATTTGTTTTTCAACCATCACTAGTCATGACTTCCAACATCTAGGTTGCCCTCAATTAATGTGAGCTAATGCAATAAATCAAAATGAACTGCACTTATTTTTGAACCCAAATTGAAAATGTGAAATTGGATGACATAATAAGATGAAAAGTAAGAGGGATGCTCTTTCACTACAATGCATAAAACATGAAGAAATGATTCTTTTTAATTACACCAAAATAAAAGTTTCCTTTAGAGCAAATAGAAAGAAGAGGTGGATTACCAAAGAAGAAAATTAGTGTGTACACTTTTAGAAGGGAAACAAACACACAATTTTTTCCTAGGAATGAATGAAATGCAAGGAACCCGGATGGGTCCCACCGGGCATGCCAAAATGTTTCACCTTTTTCTTAGATTGTTTCTTTAAAGTGTTGACGAAACGAGATAGGGTAATGGGCGTAGGAGGAATACCTATTCAAATTTCAGTTTATGGGTTGCGCGCGTATGAATTCCAAATCCACAGCTTGATTGTGAGAGCTTCCTTTTGGCTAGGAGGAACTACCTATAATGAAAACAAGACCACGAGAAGGAATTAAACAATATGTGCAGTGAACTGCCTAGCGTATGCTAGATCCAGGAAGTATGATACTTCCTAGATGGCCATCGATGCACTATTTTAAACAATTTAATGTTGTAAGAAAGTAAATTCTCTTTTTATTTTAAAATGATTTAGGTATCTCACTTAAAAACATAATAAGAAAATAGATCTAATCTAACAGTAAGTGGAATAGAATCCATAGGTACAATGGTTGGTTCTAGGTTCTCCGCAGTCGATAAAGGTCTCTGTAGGTCATAGGTGAATGAGGATGAGGTAAAATTAGGTGGGTAGGTCTCTTTTTAAGGATGTGTGGGAAAACATAGAGACTAGTGTCGATCGGGGGTGACCAATGATGGTTAGGTATAACCGGTGCGATTCTTGTGAGATCCGGAAATGTCACGAATAGGGTTTTTGTCTCCTTTGTGATTTACACAAAGGATTTTGGTTGGTCGAGACAAGGTATTGGGTGACTGGAGTAGGTTTTGTGAGGTTTTAATGGGTCTATGGAGGTGAAAATGTTGGATAAGGTCGATAGGGAGAAAGATAAACAATGGGTGATACAATAATAATGAAATGAAATAAACCGGAGAAGTATGACATCATACTTACTTGGATTTCATTCCTGAAGGTCTGTGTGTGAAGGATGGAGGTGCTAATGATGGGTTTGAAGGCTGCAAGTGATCACCAACTAAAGAAAATCTTTTGCATGGGATGTATACAAACTCCTCTTTACTTGGATAGATCGGATCATGGTTTGGGATGGCTATGCAGAGAATATACTCAATCTCCTTCCTTGGATGTGAGTTTTCGTTGGAATTGGCTCTCAAAGATGCGTTATCTCTCTGAGATGTGCTCTTGCTCATCAACCTTCTTACTTCTAACTTCCAAGTTCCAACCTTGAGAATAAGGTTGTTTTGGGTTAAAAGGGGTAACCGACGGCGATCCGTCTTAAATGGCGACAGTTAGGGGTAACCGACATCGGTCAAGGTGGGATTTCCTAGGTTTACTAAACTTAGGGGGATCCTCTTGATTCCTTGGATCTCATGTTGTTATCATATGGATTAGACCGGGAGCTTCTGTGAGCATGCGGGAATGTGGTTAGAGGGAATGTAGGCATTGATTTTTAGGGTTTAGGTAAGTCTTAGTTAGTTAAGGGAACTTGCTAAGAATAGGTCTTAGGTTGAGTTAGGTTGGTGAGGTGTCTAAGCGAATTATATGTGTAGATATTATTTAAATGAGATATTTAAATAATAAATATAGTGAGGATAATGCATTAATTTAATTTAATTAATTAAATTAATATTAGTGGGGTGAAAGGGGTCATGGCTAGGTAAATGTAATAAAGGGTGCTTATATGTCGAGGAAAAAGGGGAGTGTGACCTAATTTTAGTGTCTACACTTATGCCCACATGACCATCTAGGACCTCGACAACCAAGGCAAAGAGTTTGTGATCCAACTATATTGCAACTAAACATCGACAGATGTTTGAATGATATTGAGCAAGGACTTAGAAAAATTATCTTTCACACCACTCCACTCCCACGTACTATCATCATATAACTGATTTCTTTAAACGATAAGGTAGAAATTACCAAGGATTTATGAGAAAACCAACCCGGTAGGGATTAGAACTATCCTTATCCTATTGCTTGTCACATATTCATTACCCTCTTTGGAGAGGAATTTGTAGGAAACAGAAAGTTTCCTCATTTTCCACAACCAACTTGAAGTTTATTTGGCCTTACATAAATTGATTGAAATCTTAGCATGAATATTATCATTAACCATTCCATCACACCTGACTAGGTTAGACAAGTTTTCTTGCACTCAAGGAGAAAATACCCATTGTCTTTGAGTCGAGGACATTTTTTTCCTTAATTTATCCTAAAGACATTTTTCATCTATCACGCCTATTCTTGTTTATCCATCTTATATCCATATATCCATAGCTTTATCCCATAATGACCTCGGAGGTCACATGCATCTCGAGTCACATGTTGATTCTTAGGCGTACAAAATTGGTGAACCCAACATGAAGGACTAGTTCCTTTTTATATCCACTTTCTTTCCTTTCTTTCATCCATTCTTCTCCTCTCCCATTATTCTGTGGGTGTTTATATACCCCAGAATAAGGTGGATTAGGAATACAATAGGCCCACTGGTCTTGAATCCTATTAATATCATATGGGTATGCATCATTCACCCTTATTATCGGGTGGGATGATAACTACTCAAAAAAATTGATATCTCATTAGACAACTCCTCCTCAAGGTTCTAATACTAACTTGACAGTTAGGATTGAGGAGATAGATCAACCCAACCATAGTGCACAACCGGAGTTCTCCAACTCTAACAATATGAAATTCACATGAGAACAAGGGTTTTATCCATGGGTCTTATCCAGAACCCAAATTAACATGCAATATAATTCCTTCTCTTCCTATCTATAATGAAATGATGATCTTCTAGCATGATTTTATGAAAACATGATCGTCTTAATGTAATAGATGAGTATTTAGATAAGAAATAAGGATACAATGACACCCTTCTTTAGAACAATGCTACCACCACTCCTCCTAAGATAGGAGATGCACCTAAGGAGGGGTTTTGTAAAAAATATCAATTTATAAAAGGAATCACCTACGTTTGCAACCCAACAAGGACCAACATAAACCTAATCCAAACACACCACATTCACCTTGTGATGTGATCTCATCATTAGTGGTTAGGATCAAGGAATTAGAGGTTGCAAAAATCCCACAACCTCCATAATTCATGGGTAAAAAAATTCTTCCCATTACATGTAAAGATATGACCTTATATGAATGCTTATCAACAACCTTCTTCTAAGAATTACTTGGGTGCTCCTAACTCAACAAACCTTCTTATATGATTAGGAACATTAGGTAGAACCCTAAGTATTCATATATGTATCCTACATAAGGGATGGGTGGAGGTGTATTATCAAATCCCACCCCTTCATAAAATGTGGCATTCCCTGGTTTTGTGCCTATAGGTCCATACCCTAGTGAAATTCCTCCTAACATCCAAATGTATTCCAAATCCCCTCATATTGATATGTATTCCTTTCCTGGTTCCTACTCATAGCCACAAGGGGTTCCTTACACCCTGCCCAATGCCTACATTGTGCCATATAAAGCTTTGATTCCATCTCCACTTCCCCTTCAAGGATCGTCAATGGTTGAATCATATGTAGTGGGAACATACTCTGAGTACTTAAAGAACCTCTATATTTCACTATACGAGGTGTCATGCTCCCACAACCATTGTTGGACCTCCCCAATTTTAAGGGGGAGGGAGATCCAAATGCCCATATAAAGGCATATGCCACTTCCATTAGAGAGCTAATCCCTTAGGTAGTCATTCCAAATATTTTCCCCAAAACTCTTGAAGGAATTTTTTTTTATTAGTGCTACCAAATCTCAAAAGACTCTATCCACTCATTTAAGAAACTCGTGTTTGAGTTCATCAAGGATTTCAACATGAAAAAATTATTGAGAACATAGATCAATGAATTCTTGCATATCAAGAAAGAGCATAAAGAATTTATTGCCCATTTCATTCGAAGGTGGAGACAGGTCCTCTATTCTTCTACCAGTGCTCCCAACATGGATCCGATGAAGCCTTGTGATTTGTTCCTTCATTCTATTAAGCAGGAAACCAAAGGGGATCAAAAATTTTCCTTTTAGGAGATATGAATAAGTGTTAGAGGGAGCCCTTCATATAAACCATGCGGTGATAGACATTGACCTATGGTCCAAATGGGAAATTAGTCAATCCATCTCATAATAACCTAATTATCGAACTAATCTAGTAATAATCAAGGACCCAAAGTCCCTACTATAAACAAGGTGTTACAACAAATGGTGTTACTAACCAAACCAAAAAGAAAAAAATTATAAACAATAATAATGTCAATTCAAACAATAAAAGGAGTAACAATCTCACTCATTCTATTAATGTGGTTGACTCAAATCATCCTCTTGCACAAAAGGTTCAAACTCAAGGCCAAATCCCTTACTTAAATCAATTCCCAAACCAATATATTAACTAGATTCAAAAGACTCCAAATTATTATTATAACAATCAAAATTAGAACAATGACAAGAACTATGGCCCATAGAAAAATAAGAACCAAATACCTTGAGACTATGATCCCAAATTATACTGTGGTTTCCATACGGTTATAAGATATGATGCTCAGACTTTTATGGATTGTAATAAGTTCATACAACATCTTCTAGAGGACAAGAGATAACTCTTCATTGATATGTTCTTGTCTAATCCCAAGGAACCTACATAGAACACTAAAATGAGGCCTATTGCTCCACAAAATGCTACTCTTGGGATTTATAGAGACCCCTTCCCAAAGTACCCCAAAAATGAGAAACTTAACCCTTATAACACGAGATAAGGGGAATCCTATAGGAATAATCATAACGAAGCATCTACGTCCACTAATATGTGAGTAGCTCCTTCTTTGGACCAACAGAACCAAACCAATATTGTTGTCCTATTTGAGTTAGAAATTGAGCCAAAAATCCACACCGTCACTTCTACCCATGATTACGCATCACAACCTCTCCCTATTGACCCCTTAGTGCAAGATGTTGCACCAGTAGTGCCTAAACAAATAGGAGCATATGATTTGATCACAAACCTAATAAATAATTTCACTCACATCTCCTTTTTATATTTGTTGAAGAACTCACTAGTACGCCGATCAACTTTATTAGAAGTGTTGGGTCTTGGTCACTTAGTTCATCTGACACCTCCTCCAGAAGCCCAAATAAACCATATATATTTTGACGTCTATCCTCCGGGCCAACATGAGAAATATTTTATGTTTATTTTTTTAATAGTAATTTGTTGAATGATGTTGAGTTATCTCGGAGAGGTGATCCTGCTTTGTATTTACAAGTATGGATCTACAATAATTATATTAAGAGAGCCATGATTGATGATGGATCTGCGGTTAACATTGTTGTGTTTTCATTATTGTAAAAACTATTTTATGGATAGAGAAACTGTTCTTTAACTTGAAACATGTTGAGAGTTTATGAAAGTCTTAAGGCTACTTCTATCGAAATATAGTTCTCCTAGTCACTCTTGGACCCAAGATTGTTTTGACTGAGTTTTATATTATAGATAAGGAAACTAACTATAATATGATTCTTGGAAGACTAAGGGTTCATAGGATGAACAAAATTCCCTCTACAATATTATAGGAATTCTATTTCCTTCATTTGGGGAAGGTATTTGTGGCCCGTGGGTGATCTCAAGACTTTTGACATTCATTTTTCTAACCTTAAGAAGAAGCTTGGGGTCCATTTTGAGTTTGAGCTCTGAAAAAACCGATTGATTAGGCCCATTCCTTCGGAGGCCCCTTCCCATGAAAAACCTAGATCCCAAAACAAATATAGATCCATATAAGGATATTGAAGGTGTGGACGTTATTTAAAACAAAGCCACTATGGTAGAAGTTGTGTTAGTGCAAAACTACAGCACCCCCTAAATGACCTTCAGATCTGCAGTCCAGAATTGGGTCATTTAGTGTGATTGCACAACATTGAGTTTTCTCTAAGGTGTGGGACCTTGCAAGGTGAGAAAAATCTCCAGAGAAAGATGGTTCTTACCCCTATGTTTAGGTGTATGCATGAATTTTGCATAGGTTCAATGCTAAATCCTACTCTAGATTCCAAGGGGATATAGTGGATGATGAAAAAAGGGGAAACAAAACTAAGATAAAATGGTGATACACCAAAGGAGTGATGAACTTCCGTTTTGTAAATAAACATAGATCATAAGAATGTAACGCAAAACATGCACAAATTGCCAAGATATAATAAAGGATCAGAAGACAATAATAACACAATAAAGGATTGAAAAATCATTCACAGAGCATGCATTATCATTCCTAGTTTTTAATACGATGCATTATAATGGAAAGGAGGCAAAAATATGTGTTGTAGCCTATATGAGAGGTCTGAAACTCCACGAATCCACTTGCTAAGGAGAAAAGGGGAGTCTGTAAGAACAAAAATGTCCAACAAAACAAAGGATCGAATCCTTTCCATTTATAGTTGAAGCAAGGAGAGAGAAAACAGAGGAGGAAGCAAATCAGATCTTCTAATTCAACAATCCGCCATTAATTCCTTTCAAATCGGCCTGCAAACTCGTCGAATTGACTCCTCTGCTTCTATTTGTACGTGTTGGAGAAAAAATGATGAATTTGGTGAAACATAGCTCTCAAAGTAATCTGATCTTAGATTAATGGTGTGAGAAGATGTTTTAGGGTTTTTCCCTCATCAAATCGAGTTGATTCTTCATCCTTGGTGTGTGGGAGAAGGAAACCATGGTGGATTGAGAAAAAAATGACTCATTCAAAGCAATCTAGTTCACATTAAAGGCATGAAAGACATTTCTAGATTTTTCTTCCTTGAAACCTACAAAAAAATGATGTTTTTATGCCTCCAATGCATAGAGGAGATCAAGATCTTTCCAACGAGTCTGATTTTTCCCAAATCTAATCTCTGGATCGAAAGATATGCCCATCTAAAGATTTAGGGAAAATCGGGCATAAATTTGGGCACAAATTTCAAGGCATGAATTAGGTCAAAAATGGCGGCAAATCAGATTTGAAAATGGGTCCATGGGCCCAAATTTTACTTTTGCACTTTTGCAAAAATTTCCCAAAACACTCTGCATCTCCGCACTTACATTGGTTATGTGGCACCTTGTGGATGATCACCGGGCCGAAGACATGCC
Source organism: Taxus wallichiana var. yunnanensis (assembly GCA_018340775.1). NCBI lineage: Eukaryota > Viridiplantae > Streptophyta > Pinopsida > Cupressales > Taxaceae > Taxus > Taxus wallichiana. The sequence continues at coordinate 741,714,247 of CM031238.1, read as the reverse complement.
TTTTTCCCTCTTTTTTGAATTGGGAAAATTTCCCAAAAACTCTCCAAACTCCACTCTCCCGATGACACATGGCACTTCCTAATTCGTTGATGGGATTGCGGGCTCAAAATTCACCTTTTTCCCTTTGATTTCAAATTGGGAAAATTTCCTAAAAACATCCACACCCCGCTCTCTCGATGAGATGTGTCGCTTTTGGTTCGGCGTGGAGGTGCGGCCCAAATTTTTCCCTTCTCCTTCGCGAGCTCACGGGTAGATTTGGACTTTTGAGTTTTTAGCCAAAGAGGCTAAGTGCCAACAATTTCTCCACACCTCCACCAACTTGCTTCCTTCCCCTTCGTGGGCATGCAATCTAGCTTGTGACTTTGTGCCTTTTAGCCAAAAGGGCTAAGTGTCAAGTTTTCTTCCGCCAACCCGCTTTCTTCCCCTTGGGAAAAATTTACATCCCACCTCCACCGAGCCATAACTTTCAAAATATTTGGAGTTAGGAGGACTTCTTTACCTTTCTGGAAAGGGGAAGAAAAATCCTATCTGATGAAGCCATCTCTAGGAACTTTTGAGTGCTTTAAAGTTGTAAAAATATGCCTGTAGAAAAAGGAGGGAAGAATGAAGGCAAGTTAACCAAAACAAGCATGGGCTTATTTTGGATAACAATTTTGGTGACTCAGAGGGGTCATCTACCTGACTGGATGAAGTGACCAGCTACCTAAAGCAATCCATTGGGAAATGGAGTCATGAACTTAACTGCTTGTTACTCTCAATTCATTAGAAAATCTCTAAGATGAAGATTGTGAGAGTAGAAAATTACTTTGACCTGGAACATGATCTATAAAAGATGCATCCTTGGGGCAAAAAAACCTATGCCAAAGAACTTAGGGAAAATTAAATCTAAGCTACAACAAAACAATGTGCATAAGCACTTAGAGGAATGAAAAAATCTAAGCTAATATGTACAAGGTGAGAAGTTTCCTTCTAGTAGCAATGCTTTAGATGGATTCCATTAACTGGAATCTGTAGTTCCTCACCATCCAATGTAGACAATTGGAAGGCATTTCTATTTTTGCATTTTGTGACCATGTAGGGGCCACTCCAAATGGCATCAAATTTTGAATGCCTTCCTGGATTTTCTCGGTCTGCATCCCATTTCAACACTAAATCTCCAACTTGGAAAGTTCTATCCTTATCTTTCCTATCAAAGCTTCTCTTGATCAATGCTTGGTCCTTTTCCATTGTTTGGGCTGCATGCTCTCTAGATTTCTTGGAGTTCCATCAATTCTACATATCTAACCTCCATGGGCTCACACTCCAACAATTCCAATTGCTTCATGAGTTCCAATGTTGGCAACTCAAGTGATATAGGCAAGACTGCCTCTTTCCCATAAACAAGTTTGAATGGAGAGTTACATGTGGATCTCTTAGGAGTTATCCTATCAGCCCATACAACTGATTTGAGCTTAGTGTGCCAAGTCCTCTGATTTTCAACAAGATTCCTTTTGATGATCCTTAATAGATTCTTGTTTGTGGGCTCAGCTTGGCCATTACCTTGAGGGTAAACATTTGATGAAGTTCTCAAATAGATTCCATTTCTAACAGCCCATTCAGTTACCTTTGATCCTATGAATGCCAATGCATTAACTGATATTATAGTGGAAGGTATACCAAATCTGGTTGCTATCCCCTCATAGAAGTCTAGAATGCTAGATTCATTTGCCTCTTTGAGTGCCACCGCCTCAGTCCATTTGGTGAAGTAGTTTGTTGCTGTTAGAGTCCATTTGTGCCCTTGGTTTGAGTTTGGATTAATGACCCTAATGAAGTCCAAACCCCATTGAATGAATGGTTGTTCAACTGAGATTGTGTGCAATGGAAGTGCTGCTAACCTCTCTTTTCCTGTGAAGAATGCACAATTCTTGCACTTCTTGGTCCTTACATAACAATCGCTAAACACTTTGGGCCAATAATAACCAGCCTTCATGATCTTGAGAGCTATCATTCTTGGAGAAAAATGACCCCCAACTAATCCATTATGGAACTCTTCTAACATTTTCTCAATCTGATTTGTCCCAATTCACGTCAACAACACTCCATTGATGTTTTTTTTGAACAAGACGCCATTAACAAGTACATATGGAATAGCCTACAATATGAAGTGTCTTCTTTTGGATTTGTTCATCTCTGGAGGGCATTGGACTATTTGTAAGAAGTGCATTATGTCTTAGGTCCAGCAAGGAGTGAGCATACCACCATTTTCTTCTTGAACATCTCTTTGTTCGTGGTGTCTTGCACACCAAAACAACATTATTCTCTTTTCTTGACTCAAGGCCAACTACTCACACAATCCCTTTCCTCGGACCAGCTTGTGACTTTGATCTCAATGTCATACTCCATGACACGAGTAATCCACCCCGCACTTTTTCATTTAGATCTTTGTCAAGGAGGAAGTCCTTAACTCCCACATGAAAACCGTAAGTTGAACCTTGTTGTTTGAAACTAGATGCTTAAATTTCTTTAAGTACCTAATTACTGCAAGAACATGCTTCTCAATGAAGGAATACCTTACTTCATATTCCTCCAAGCTTTGGCTAAAGAAGGCAATTGGCTGCTCTACATTTTCTTCATTCTGCTAGTACTAAAATTGTAGAAATTGTATCACCACCACCAAATGCATAAAGGATGAAGTCTTTGGAGAAATCTAGGTTGATGAGAGTTGGAGCCCATGAGATAAATTCTTTGATTGCCTTAAAAATTTCCTTACCTTCATTTTTCCATTCGAATACCATACTTTTCTTCAACATCATAGTTATTGGCTTGACAAGGGCTACAAAGTTTGGAAAAAACCTTTGAAAAAAATTGATTCTTCCCAAGAAACTTTAAAGAGCCTTCTTATGACTTGGAAATGACAAAGTGCTCTTATTGTTTCAACCCTCTCTATATCAATTGCTACCTAGGAGCTTGCCTTCATGAGATAAAAATATGCATTTTTTGGGATTCAAGGATACTCTGAATCTTCTACATCTTTGGAACACTTGTCTCAAATGAAAGAGATGGTCTGTTGCACTTTTAGAAAATATAGTAATATCATCTAGGTATATCAACATTATTTTGTTGATCAATCCCTTGAATTCCATATCCATTTCCCTTTGGAAAGTAGCTCCGGTGTTAGACAACCCAAATGGAAGTTTTCTATATGCATAGGTTCCCCATTTGGTGGTGAAGGCTATTTTGAATGGATCATCTTCCTTTACCTTGATATGATTATACCTTGAATAACCATTTAGCAATGAAAACCTCTCGAGCTAACAACAACTTGCAAAATCTGCTCCATAGAAGGAAGTTGGTAGTGATCCTTGAGGGATGCACTGTTCAAATCTCTAAAGTCTACACATAACCTTTATCCACTCTTCTTTCTAACTAGAACCAAGTTTGTAACCCAGTTTGAATGCTTGATGGGGAATATGATACTTTCCTCTATTAACTTACTCAATTCCTTCTTCATGTGAGGCTCAATGTGTGGATTGATCGGTCTCTGCTTTTTTCCTAATGGACTTAGCACTTGGATCTAGTTCAATTGTGTGTTGAGCTAGCTTGGGATTGAAACCTCTTAATTCTTAATATCTCCAAGCGAATACATTTAGGAACTCTTGGAAAAGTTGCATGATTTCATACCTTTCTTTCTCGGTTGCCACTTTACCAATTTGAAGTGACTTTCCTTCTCCAACTGAGATGGGCTCTGAATCCTCTCCCTTGAATTAGATGTTTGCTTTCTCCTTCCTAAATTGATCATTAGGTTTGAATATAGAATCTAAAGTCACAACTCCTTTTGGTAATTTGTTAGTTCTCAGCTGTACCACTTGATCACCATACTGCTATTCCAACTTTTCCTAATTTTTGGCTGAGAACTCAGCTTCCTCTTATGCAAGAAATTGATGATTTGTTGGTCACTCTCAAAAACTTTCCAAATTGCATTATTGTCTGGCATTGATGGCCTCACAATCACATGGATGTTTGGCTGCATTTTATCTCTTTTGATACTCTCCACAACATCAAAAGTTTCTCCAACTGCTGCAAGCCTATCAGTAGCTTGGTTCTCTTTCCTAGGGATGGAGTTGATGCCAAAGCCCTCAAAATCCTCAATGAGGTCCCACACCCTATTCTTATAACTCTTGAGCAGGTCATTCTTGGCAACATGTTGTCCTTTAACTTGATTAACAATCAACTCACTATCACCAAAGACTTGTAAGTTTTTGATGCCTCTCTTCCTTGACCAATGCAATCCATGTATTAAAGCTTCATATTCAGCAATATTGTTAGAACATGCGAACTGAAATCTAAAAGTTGAATAATACTTAATGCCTTGAGGCAAAAAAAAGCATAGCTCCTCCTCCCGCATTTTATGTACATCTTGATCCATCAAAGAACAACTTTCATACCTCATTTTCATCTTTATGGTCTGGCTTGGTGATGCTAGGAAGAGGCTGATTTTCTTCTTGTATGTAATAGACTCCTAGTTCATATTCCTCTATTTCCTTGTAGGTATCAAAAGCATATACCTTGTTTTCCCATTCGTTAAGAGTCAAATATAGAATGCTTGCAAATTTGGTGTCAGCTTCATGTGTTCTTGGATAATCCTTTTTTATCAAATGTTGAACAGTTGACATTGATTGGGCTTGGAGTATGAGGCTCAATGTGAAAGTTTGCAATAGGTTTGGACCTGATTATGGCCTTGGCTCCACACCTTGTCCTAAATAGCATGTGTAACCAGTCAATAGATAGGTAGCCTCCAATTCTAGCTATGAAATCCATTGACAAACATATGGTAAAGAGTGCTGACAAATCTATCACCGACACATCTTGCAAAACAGTGACATTGGGGCATGCATGTAAAGTAAGGCTCAAATATTTAATTACTCCAACTATTTCTATTGTTGTCCCATCTAATTACACCAACCCTTGGATATGGCTTCATATTGAAGGCCTAGATGATCAGCTATTGGCTTAGGCATCACATAACTACTTGCTCCAGAATCAATCATATAATTATGTACTAGTTTATCCCCAATGATCAATGAAACATAGAATGGAGGGGGCTTCAAAATTTTACCTTGTTGTCCTCCATGATTCCCCTCAAGCTAAGTAGCATTTGTGAGTACCTTCTCTTGCATATGAGCTAGCTGATTTGAGGTTGAACAATTCTTCATGGCAACTTGTAATAGATCCCTTTGTCCTAGGATGGATAGTGACTCCCACATAGGTATATTCACATTGGTCTTCTTCATTTGTTCAATGATGTTAAATGGGGATGAACCATATTTTTTCTGCCCTTTAGTCTGCACATTATTTTCTTGTACATGGGCTACAATAGCTAGAATTTGAGCTGGTCTATAAGGTGGCTTGGGTTGTCCTTGCACATTTGGAACTAAATTTTGATTTCCAACACCTTGTGGAGTGATGGAAGGTTGTGAATCACTTGGATCTAATGACTACCCTTCACCAATATTACTCTTCTTTGACCATGTGTTAGCTACTACACTCTAAGGAGGTGTTTGAGTCATACCACAAAAATCTTCAGCCTGCCAATTCACAAGTGTAGTCTCATTTGGAGTTGTATCTTGTGGATATGTCCCTTGTTGTTGGTTTGTTTCTCAACTTGCTTCACTCTCTATACCAGTTGTTGTCACCATTAAAGCTTGGTTCAAAGAACCATTGAAGAACATAAATTGGTTATGAGGTTCATTGCATGGGAAACACCAATCATACTCTTGAGCTATATTATTTTTCACTGTCACTAACGCTTTAGAGGTAGATGTAACATTGGGGCTATAGGGCTGAAATGGTCTATTAGCGGGAGGCCTTAATTTATTTTGATTTGCAGCTGGGTTGGGTGGCCTATTAGGCTAAGTTTGAGGCTGATAAGAAGGCCTAAAACTTTGATCTTGTTGTCTCTTGAGTGTAACTAGCTCATTGCCCAAATTTTGCAATTGTTTCATAACTTCTTGAAGCTCATTTGAGGCACTAGAGGATGAAGTAGAAGTTTCATTTGAACTCTGGTTTCTAGGGGTGGGAATAAGAGCTAAAGTAGGTGCTTGACTAGTACTTGGGATTCCCAACTCTGGATATAAGGGCATAGGAGGCCTAGGTGCAAGTTTACCAGCTTGGATCAAACAATTCTCAGCCCTAATGGTGATGTTGTAAGCTATAGGTAGAGTTACACCTCCCATGGATTGGATCAACATAGAAATGTCAGAATTTAAAGCCTTGAGAAAGTATAAGAAAGCACCTTGAGCTGTTGGCCTCATTGCCAATGGGATTCTAACCCATGTTCTTTGAAATCTGAAATTGAAGTCTGTTAGCTACTCATTGGGAGCTCTCTTGATAGTTGTCAGTTGCTCCAATAGAGACAAGTTGTCCCCTTTCTCTCCAAATTGGTTATGGAGGGCTATGCACAATTGGTTCCAATTTTGGATAGAGCCTGCCTCAAGGCTCCTGAACCATTGCAAGGCTTTCCCTTTGAATGAAGATGCCAATAATTTGACAGCAATCTCCATCTCAAAAATCTCATGGATTGCACAAACATTAGCAATGTCTTTGACATGATCACCAGGAGTGGTCTGATTTTCTCCAATAAAGTATTGGATGTTCTTCAATGCTGCGATTGGAACTGGGTTTTGTGCATTAAGAGAAAGTGGGCTGCTACCAGGTAAAGTTGACATAAGGATTGGTTTGTGCCATTCGATTGGCCTGAGAACCCTTGTTGATTGGATGAAAGGTCTACTAGGTGGAGGAGTTGATAGAGTTATATTTGGTGGAGATGGAGACCTTTGAATCCTTCTTCCTCTTTCTGGGGATAATTGTAGATAGTTAAACAATCCCTCTTCTCTAGTCCTTGACCTTGTTTGGATCCTTCTTATGAATCTTCAAGCTTGGACTGCTGAAACCAGTTGATTCTATCCTTTTGGAGTCAACAAATGTGAAAATTAAGGCTCTTTCAAGAAAGAAACTTACAACAATTACACATCAAATTGTTGTAGTGAAGATGAAGAACTCTAAGGTCCCACCAGGCATGCCAAAACTGTTAGTGTGAATCTACAACACCCCCTAAATGACCTTCAGATCTGCATTCTATAATTAGGTCATTTAGTGTGATTACACAACATTGAGTTTTCTCCAAGGTGTGGGACATTGTAAGGTGAGAAAAATCTCAAGAGAAAGCTGGTTCTTACCCATTTTTAGGTGTATGCATTAATTTTACGTGAAGTTCAATGCTAAATCCTACTCGATATTCTAAGGAGATAGAGTTGAAGATGCAAAAAGGGGAAACAAAACTAAGCTAAAACAAAGATACACCAAAGGAGTGACGAACTTCTATTTTACAAATAAACACAGATCATAAGAATGTAACACGAACATGTATAGATTGCCAGATATAATGAAGGATCCAAAGATAATAATAACACATGAAAAGATTGAAAAATCATTCACAGAGCATGCATTATCATTCCCAGTTTTTAATACGATGCATTACAATGGAAAGGAGGCAAAAATATGTGTTGCAGCCTGTATGAGAGGTTTGAAACTCCACGAATCCACTTGCTAAGGAGAAAAGGGAAGTCTACAAGAACAAAAAAGATCCAAAAAAACAAAGGATTGAATCCTTCCCATTTATAGCTAAAGCAAGGATAGACAAAACAAAGGAGGAAGCAAATCAGATATTCTAATTCAACAATCCACCATTAATTCCTTTCAAATCATTCTGTAAACCCATCGAATCGACTCCTCTACTTCTATTTTTGCATGTTGGAGAAAAATGATGAATTTGGTGAAACATAGCTCTCAAAGCAATCTGATCTTGGATTAATGGCATGAGAAGACGTTTTAGGGTTTTTCCCTCATCAAATCAAGTTGATTCTTCATCCTTGGCATGTGGGAGAAGGCAACCATGGTGGATTTCACAAAAAATGACTCATTCGAAGCAATCTGGTTTACATTAAAGGCATGAAAGATATTTCTAGATTTTTCTTCCTCGAAACCTATAAAAATAATGTTTTTATGCCTCCAATGCATAGAGGAGATCAAGATCTTTCCAAGGAGTCTGATTTTGCCCAAATTTGATCTCTCTGGATTGAAATATATGCCCTTCGAAGATTCAGGGGAAAAATCGGGCATAAATTTGGGCACAAATTTCAAGGCATGAATTAGGTCAAAAATGGCGGCAAATTAGATTTGAAAATGGGTCCACAGGCCCAAATTTTACTTTTTGCACTTTTGTAAAAATTTCCCAAAACAGTCCACATCTCCACACTTCCGCTAGTTATATGGTACCTTCGGATGATCCGCAGTCAAGACCCGCCTTTTTCCTGTTTTTTCAAATTGGGAAAATTTCCCAAAAACTCTATGCGCCTGCTCTCCCGATGACACGTGGCGCTTCCCAATTTGCTGATGGGATCGCGGGCTCAAACTTTTCCTTTTTCCCTTTGATTTAAAATTGGGAAAATTTCCCAAAAAAAATCCATGCCCCGCTCTCCCGATGACACGTGTCAACTTCTAGTTCTTGCACGAAAGTGCAGCCCAAATTTTTCCCTTCTCCTTCATGGGCTCACGGGCCGATTTGGACTTTTGATTTTTAGCTAAAGAATCTAAGTGTCAACAATTTCTCTCGTGCCTCTACACACTTGTTTCCTTCCCTCCACAGGCCTATAGGCTAGCTTTTGACTTTTCACCTTTTAGACAAAAGGTATAAGTGTCAAGTTTTCTTACTAACCTCGCCAACCTGCTTCCTTCCCCTAGGGCAAAATTTACATCCCACCTCTTCCGAGCCATAACTTTCAAAATATTTGGAGTTAGGAGGAATTCTTTACCTTTCTGGAAAGGGGAAGAAAAATCCTATCTGATGAATCCATCTCTAGGAACTTTTGAGTGATTTAAAATTGAAAAAATATTCCTACATAAAAAGGAGGGAAGAATGAAGGCAAGTTAACCAAAACAAGCATGGGCTTATTTTGGATAACAAGTCGTTTCAAAAAAATTACGGAGGAGATTGTGAAGTTCTTAGAGAATGATTTACCAATTATTCTCCCCTTCAATTCTTTAGGCATTAGCTATGCTCTTGGAATATCCTCTTTCCTTGTATATGGTTTTGGAGAAGTGTGTATGGGTAATGTTTTAGAAATTTAAAAAGATAGTCTAAAGAAAATTGAAGCATCTATCATCCTTGGTAACTCGCTAGACCCTTAACTATGATGGTGTGCCATTATTTCACCGGATTCTTAGAAAATTAATGAAAAAATAAGGGGTGATAAGCTAATGAGGTATACATGTTGTTTTTTCAATTGAAGGATGTACACTCGTTTTGATTTACGAATCCAAGTTGCACTCGTAAGAACTCTCTTTTTCTAGGAGGAACTACCTAAATGAAAAGCAAGACCACAAAACATAGTTAATAGAAAAAGGTTAGTGGATTGCCTAGCGCGAGCTAGATCCAAGAAGTATGACACTTCCTCGATGGTTTTCAATCCACTAATATATATATATATATTTCAAAATAAAACAAATGAACATGCAGATAAATGAATCTAGTGCTAGTAGTCTGATTTAGGTATCTCAGATTACTTATCAACTTTAATCCACTTAAATTCTTTGATATTAAACTGTCAAAGGTCACGGTCAGGTCACAGGCTGGGTAGGTGGTTTGGAAGTCACAGATAGGGTCTGGGTAAGGCTTGGTACAATTTGGGGTTGATTTGGGTGATTGGGGTGCTTTCTAGTCTAAGGCACTTTGCCGCACACATAGATCGATGCTAGTTAGGGTGTGACTAATGACAGTTTAGCTATGACTGATACCGGTTAGGGATAACCGATCTGGGTTTCTATGAGAATAGTAGAGTTTCGAAATAGACGTCGAGGTTCTCTCTGTATTCACGGAGAGATGGGGAGGTCTGTGGAGAGGTTTTAGGTAGGGTATCGGCTTGGGTGATATTTTTGTGAGGTCTTTGGGGTGTTAAGGTCAATTTAGAAAAAGTATGGTAGGAGATACAATAACCGACATTGGTCTGGTGACCGATGTCGGTGAAGGGTAAATCGATGGTGGTTAAGGTAACCGAAGTTAGTAGGGGAAATTTGGTGAAAGTTGATTAACATGTGGTTTTGGGATTCTCTATGATTGCACAAAGAATAAAGGGGAAATTGGTTGGGTTCGTGATAAGGTGATAAAAACTCAGAAATGTGTAAAAGGTTAGGAATACAGATCCAAACTGTTATGATGGCTGGATAGGGATATGGGCTAGAAAATGGAGATGGCGGAATATAGGGAATAAAATTTGTAAATAACCAAGGGATAAAGAACTTAATGAATAAGTATATGAACGATACAAAATCAAATGCACTTACTTGTTCCTATAATATTGGTAAGTGAAGGAAGGTGATGGTCAATCTATGAACCTGGTAGTCACTGCCATGGTAGTGCTTCCTAAAGTGTCACTGTGAATGCAAATGCATTCAGATCAGCCTTTGTACTTGCTTGGGCCTCTGGTTGGATGTATTCTTTCGTCTTGATGTTGAGAAAAATATCATTTGTGCTCGAATTCAGATATCTCTCTCCCAAAAATTGAAGTGACCAACCTGGGTAAAAGGTTACCAAATTGTATATATGGTGACCGATGTCGATTCTGAATTAACTAGCATCGATCAAGGTAGGATATCCTAGGTTTACCAAAAATTGTAGATCTTGGCTATTTTTGGCAAGCTCTTCCTATTGGTTTGGGTATAAAGTGGTGGTTAACGCTTAGATAAGCCGGTATGCTGTTGGAGAAAGAATATGAGTTTAATATTAGGGTTAGACTAAGTCTCAGGTGGTTAGGATAATTTGAGACTGAGTCTTAGTTAATCAATAGGCTAATAAAAATTCCATGGTGAGGTGTCTAGGTGATGTGGCTGGGTGATGTGGCTAGGTGAGGTGTAAATTAATTAATAAATTATGTGAGGATGGATATTAATTCAATTGTAAGTAGCTAAATTAATATGAATATGCGATAAAGAGGTCATGGTTAGGTTAACATGCCATACTAACTCCTCAAAAGAGGACACAAGGGAATGTGACCCAAATTTAGTGTCTACATTTGCCCCTTTTTGTTACATAGTTTGTATTGATAAGTGATGCTAAATAAATAGGAAGTGGTTGCCCCAAATATAAGTGAGAGTGGGATTACCCCAAGTAAGGCTAAAGGTGAGGTTCCCCAAGTGTGAGTGAAGGTGATCCCCTTAAACAAAGAATTGATGAGGTGTTATACGAGTCGGTGGGTGGTTTGATAAATGTGTAGTTGGTGAAATTTTAGGTAGGTGGGGAAGGGTATGGGTACTTTAGGTAAAGGGTAATGGTCCAGGTCAAATTGGGTAATGGTTAATGGAAATCAAATGCATGCACATGTATAGACTGCAACACGGTACTAGATTGAAGAGCTTGCAAACTCTACATCATCTAAGGTCGATAGGTTTATCCAAACAAGGTTGAAGTGATTAAGGAATCTAGGGTACATGATATGTTTCAGATTCACAACATAGGTTAGGTGTAGGAACGTTTAGGTATGATCCATTACACCACAGGTTTGGTTGGGATACATAGCATGACAATAGGTAAGGTATGGTTTTTAGGCTAAAACAACATAGGTAACAATATTGCAAGGTATATCAAGTACATAAGTTCATTGGTCACAACAAGTAGTTCAGGTCAAGGTAAATAGGTCATGGCATGGGTAAGGCTAAGGTATAGGTAAAATAAAAAGTCCCTAAACACAATTAAGGAAATGTATGGGAAGTTTAGGTGTGTAGGTAGGGTAAAATGTGTGTTGGTATTGTCAAAAGGTATTTGGTAGGAAGTAATTTTGGTAAAAATGGGGAAAATAGGATTTTAATGGAAATGGAAAGTAACCGATGCCGGTTAACATTTGACCGACATCGGTGTAGTAGGGCATAACATGACCAATGTCATTCATGTTGATTTGGGTTTATAAGGTAGAAATTCTGTATTTTATGGAATCATTGTTGTCTTATAACATGGAGAAAATGATAGAGCTCCTTGAATTTTTCTTTATTCGTGGCTGAGGTGGAGGTTTATAGTTTGTGAGAGGAGCTAGGTAGATGGGTCCATAAGATTGGTTTGAGATGTGTGATTGGTGGAGAGATTTGAGGTAGATTTTTGTCATGGCAGAGGTGAGAGAGGGTTCGGGTGGACCACCGGTGCAACGACCAGATGTGCCACCAAGGAGACAACATCGAAATGAGGTAGGTGGCATTATCCTTACTTGTGTTTTGATCCAATTATGTTTTAAAATGAAGAAATTTAGGTGGGAATGTTGATTTTGAAATGGGGGTGAAAAAATTGATGAAATCCAGGGGAAAAGGTCAAATATAGGTTAAGTAGGGTGAGAAATAACTGTGGGGTAAAGGTGGTTGTGATTAAATAGGTTTTTAGGTTGTTTTTATCAAATTTTAAGAAATAGGGGAGGGGTTTTCATTTTTGGTTATCGCGACAGAGACTGATGTCATTCTAAAATTGACAGATGTCGGTCACTTTTTTGCCGACATCTATCGTGACTAAGTGATCGACACCGGTTAATCGAACCGACATTGGTCAAGGAAAATCAATGATGGTCAAGGAGACTAGCACCAATTAGGGTGAAGGATGGACATGTTTAAGAAGGGATAGGTATGAAAGGAAAATGGGTAAAGAAGGGGAAAGTAAAGATTGGTTGTAGAGGGATAAGTGTAAAATATGATCTTTGGCCATATGGGATAGGTGAGTAAGTGAAATAATGTTAAGGAGATGAGTCATGATTATAAAGGATAGGAGGTTTATATGTGAAGTAGGTAAAGGGGGTAATCATGATTGGTGTAATTAGGTATGGTGTTGGGGTTGATAAGTAATTGGAGGTAGTCAGTTTTTAAAATTGTTGTGTTTTGTTAGATATAGGCTAGGGACTAGCTACGTATGTGGGACAGAGTAGCACCTCTATTGGTAGAGATGTGATCGAGTGTGACTATAGAGGAGTGGAAGCATATGAATGATGTTGGATTGACTGGGATCTGAAGCTATAGGCATGTAGCTTGAGTTCCTATTTTTATGGTTGTACTCATCGATAGATGGGATTCAATGACCAACACTTTTCATTTACTAATAGGTGAGATTACTGTCACCCTAGAGGATGTATACAGGATCATGCGGATACCGATTGTTGGTGAGATATTGTATTATATTTCTTCAAAGGCCTCAGTGGAGCCTATAGTGGTTGTGTTTGGGGAGGTAATGGGTGAGCTAAGGTACCATAGCACGATCCTTAGCTATAGAGAGATGTATGCAGCCCATCCTCAAGAGATGAGGTTGGTTGTTTTGATGATGGAGGTGGTATGTTGTTTCACCTTACCAGATGCTTTGAGGGTGGGAGATTCCCACGAGCATTGATGGGAGTGCTCTAGGATATGGTGGAGGAGTGGATCTATTTTACATATCTGATAATTATTATATATCTATGTATATATGTATTGATACACAAACTCTCCCATTTATATAGTTGATGATGTTGACTGGATGGATGATATATTCATTTTTAATTTCCATTGTTATTATGTAAAATGGAAACTAGTTGAATTAGGTATGATTGAGTCGAGGTCATGTAGGCATGATGGAGTGTTAGGTCATTTAGGCATGATGGAGTCAGGTGTAGGCATGGTGGAGTCAATTATAGGCATGATGGAGTCAAATTCATTTTAGGAAGTCAAGGTCAAGTAGGAATGGTTGACTAAGGTCGGTTAGGCATGGAAGAGTTTAGGTTTGTTAGGTATGGTTGAGTTTAGGTTAGTTAGGCATGGTTGAGTTTAGCTTAGTTAGGTATGGTTGAATTTAGTTCAGTTAGGCATGGTTGAGTTTATGTCAGTTAGGCATGGTTGAGTTTATGTCAGTTAGGCATGGTTGAGTTAGGTATAGGCATGATTGAGTCTAGGTTAGTTAGGCATGGTGGAGTCAAGTTAGTTAGGCATGGTGGAGTTAATTTTTTTTGGTTTTGATTTAAATTCCAAGTTATTGGTAACATGGGAAATAAATGATGATGTATATGTATGTTATGGTGTATATTTCCAAAATATTTGATATTATGGAAATGTGAAATGATGGATTTATGATATGATGTTGTAAGAAAAAGGTAGGTATTTATGTTTGTTGATTGTTTAATTTCCAAGTGTTGTGAAAAATGGAAAATAAGTAAGGTGAAATGTTAATTGAAAACATGGGGAGAAAATTAGTTAGGGTAAAGAGTAACCTCCAATGGATCCATGCCATCGTAGTACTAACTATATAGCCCGGCGAAAAGGGGCCTCACGATGATGTAGTTCTCCCATAAGCTAGGGAAGAATATGATGAGGTAGAGAAATGGGTTAGCAGGTTTTAGGCATGGTTGAGTCTAGGTTATTTGGGTATGATTGAGTTTAGGTCACTTAGGCATGATTGAGTCTAGGTCATGAAGGTAGGGGTGAATTGAGGTCATTTAGGTGTGGTTAAATTGAGGTGTCGAAGGCTTGGTCCTGTATAGGATAATCAACAAGTAATGAAGAAGGTGATTGGTAAGAGGTGATAGAAGATCCACCTATTTGATAAAAACCATAACACATCTACCATACCAAAGATGGGATTATGAACGTAAGACCCTAAAGGCACTGCATGATTGAATATTCTAAGGGTGAAGAAAGTCACATGATCACGAAATGTCACATTTCGACACATCCCTTGAGCGGGTGGGGAATTAGGTTGAAAAGGTGATAAGGTGAAAGTAGATTGGTTTTAGCGTAACCTAGGGTGAGACAGTATGCCGACTTGGAAAGAGACCCAAGATCACAATAGGCAATTCCATGACGAAAAAGTTAATCTTTTTCTTTTTGTTTTTATTTTTGATAGACCGATTGATGCATGAAGTCTATTTGGGATGAATATATTATCTCCTTGAGGTATTTGTGAACATAATCGATGTGGGAAGCTTAAAAATATTTTTCTTTTAGTTTTTGCAAGAATAGTCTTCTTTCGATGATATAATAAGTACCATATAACTATATTCGTATAGTTTTCCTTCGAGGAGAATTCTATTTATAACCACAAGATAGAAAGCATAGATGTAATTTTATAAGTAGTCATCTTTTTCTAGAAGTTTGAATCAAATATTTGAATCCCATTTTACTTTTGAAATTGTTTTGTTGTTGGGATTTTAAGTCATGAACAAGACTATATAGGAAAATAGGCTCTTCTGTTTGAAGAAAAACTATAACACATAGAGGTTAAATGTGATAGAGAGGTTTTAAGTGATGAACAAACATGGGATTCCACCTTGAAAAATATGAAAATTATCCATGAGAATCATGCCTTGAGTAGATCTATGGTACTCATATTGAAGACAAGGTTGATAGGTAACGGGTAATCACATGATATTGGTTTAGTCGTTGATCCTTAAAATAGGTAGAAATGAAGGTGAATGGGGCTCAAGGGATAGACATTGACTAGATAAGAGGTGATATAGGAATTAATTCAATAGTAGAATGGTCAAACATGGAAGGACTTGATGGGTTTAGGTTCAGGTTTACCTTCGAGTTAAGACAAACAATAAGCACTTGATTTATAGGTATGAGTAATGATATAAGGTCCAAGCCAATTAGGAGAAAATTTACCCCGTTTACTTTTTTCCTCTTTTGTTACATGTTGATTTTCTTTTAGGATGTTGTCACCGAGTTGGAAGGTTCATTCATGGATGCATTTTTCATAGGCACATTTGATACGTTTTTAGTAGATTTGAAGGTGATCAAGAGCATTAAGACGATGTTCATCCAATAACTCAAGTTGTGCCAAACGGTCTTGGCGAAAGTCATCATTGTTGAGCATCTCTTTGAGTGAGATATGAAGAGATGAAATATAGAATTCAAGAGGCAAGAAAACCTCTGTACCATAGAAAAGAGAGAAAGGTGTAGCCACAACTGAGGTACAAATACTAGTATGGTAAGCCCATAATGAAAAAGGAATGTGCATATGCCAATATTTTTCAGTATCATCCAAAACTTTCATAAGAATTTTGGTTAAGGTTTTGTTGGTGGATTCAGCTTGGCCATTTTTTAGAGGGTAGTAAGGTGAAATTTTTTTGAGATGAATGCCAAAGGCATCACAAAGCTTCCATAGATTTTTATTTTTGAATTATTTCCCATTATCAATGATGAGACGATGGGAAACACCAAAGAAAAAAATGATGTGAGGATTGATAAATTCACATATTTTTTCAGATTTTGTAGAGATAAGAGGTATGAGTTCTACCCATTTAGTGTAGTATTCAAGTAGTGGTAATAATCCATTGATGGCACTTTGAAGAGTGTGGATTGATTTATCCAATAAGATCCAAACCCCATTGAGTGAAAGGCCAAAGGTATCATGCAACCTGTAAGACGTGACTAGGTGTGCGATGAAGATTAACATGTTGTTGGAACTTCACACAATATTTGAAATAATCACAACAATCGTGGTTTAAGGTTGTCCAATAATATCCTAGGCGAGAGAATATGTTTAGCGACAACTAAACCATCAAGTGACCTCCACAAATTCCATCATGAACATCCTTGTTGATGTAGGGAATTTCAGAACTTGTAAGGCATAACAAGAGGATACCATCAAAGCCACATTTATAAAGAAGGCCTCCCATGATGACATACCAAGAGAAACTTTTGAGAAAGGAGTGTTTTCCGATGTGAGTAAAGTTTGGAGGTAGATCTAAAAGGGAACGGTAATCAACAAACCGCTATACCAAAGGTCACGTGGGTTAGGTTAAATGGTTCCAACGAGGTGGATGTCTCGCAATAGATAAGAAGGTGTTTACAACATTTGTATCATGACAAATATTTTTGAGTTAGAATGCAAAGTGGGTATCTGAGAAGCAAGGAAAACCATGGTATCTATAAATTTTTTAGTGCAACGTGGAGTGGTTTGAAGTTCACAAGGATCAAAGGTAGTCAAAAGTATGTCTACATGATGCTTATAGTTTTGAACTATTTTGTTACAACAATGGTATATACCATTGACTTGATTTACAACTAGTTGAGATTTGCCAAAGATATTAATTGAATTGACATCTAAGGTGATGGAGGTTTGAAGGCCTAATACGAGTACTTCATATTCAATAATATTATTAGTACATTCAAAATCTAGTTTTAAAGATAATGACATAGGGTCATTGTCGAGAGGAATGAGGATAATATTAGATTGTGGAGCCTGTTTTCATGTGATAAAGTGTTGAAGATTGTACACTAAGAGTAGTGTACACTTTCCATAGTTTTCATGCTTGGGGTTGGGGGCGCAGCCCCGAGAAATTTTTTTGGCCTTAAAACGTGCCCGATATATCGGGAAACGTATTTTTCTCATATGGGTGGGATTTTTGACCCATAGGTTTATGGGACGGTTTTGGCCCATGGTTTTGATACCGAGCTTTGTAAAAATCTTAAGAAGTATTCTACTTATATGGTTTTATGCATATGGTAGGTAGAATCTAACATTACGAGATGTGTTTTGAATTCGGTGTGAATTCTCAGAGAGTTTGTTGACCATAGCTCCAAACAAATATAGGTATTGTATTGAGAGAGCGGTGGCTTGTAATAAAATATGAACAAGTGATTCTTGGTGGATGTAGCCAAAATTGGGTGAACCACATTAAATACCGTCTCTTTGTGTTGTGTTATTTTATTCTACACTTTTATTTGAGATCTGTAATATTTTCTACATATTAGTTTCTACTATTGCGATTCTCGTGAGGGATTATTTTTCATATTTTATCCTTTTTTTCTAATGAGATAACTCCAACACCACCTCCACGCCGACATTTGGAACCATCAAAGAAAAAGGTCATCAGTAAATGGTATTTTCTAACAAGAGGGTAGAATGGATTCGTCATGAAAATCAAAGTTAGAGGGATGATATCCGGAGAGAGGTGCATTTTCAAGTTGATCAATAATAGTTTTGCCTTTGATGTATTTTTCATGAGTGATTTTGAGGTCTAGGTATATAAGAAGCATGAGCCAATGTTCAACACGCTGATGTTGGTAGGGCTTAGTGTACATGTAATGTAAGGGGTCTATATTGGTGACAATAAAAGTTTTGTGGTTAAGTAGGTAATGATGAAGTTTAGTAGTGACAAAAACTAAGGATAAGTAGAGTTTTTCAGTGTGGGTGTATCAGGTTTCATAATCCAAAATCATACAACTTATATAATAAACCATTTTCTCCCTATGTTTCTCATCGCGATGAGCGAGCATGAATCCTAAGGAATGATCCGTAGCAGAAATGTAAAGGTAAAATGGTTGGTCATCCTTAGGAGGAAAGAGTACAGGTAGTTAGAGTAGGTAATATTTTAAGGCCTCAAAGGATTTGTGGCATTCATCATCCCATTTGAAGGAGACATCCTCTTTTAGGAGATGATGAAAGGGGTGGCAGATGGTTGAAAGTCAGAAAATAAAATGATAGATAGACTATAACTTTCTTGTAAACTATGTAGTTGGAGAAGGTTAGTAGGTGGAGGCATTTCAAGAATAGCCTTAATTTTAGTGTGATTGACATCTATGCCATGAAAATAAATGATAAAACCATGGAGTTTTCCTGAGAGGATAATGAAGACACACTTATTAGGTTGAGGAAAACACAACACTTGATGAGATGGTAAAAATGACCTTATGGAATATAAGGTGTTCGAATCGATGTTTGGATTCGACAAGTAGGTCATTTACATAATCTTCCAATATGAAATGCATGATGTCATGAAATATATAAGTCATATCCCACGATATGTAGCACCATCATTTTTAAGGCCAAAGGGCATGACTCAATATTAGAACCGTAACACACCGAACTTTAGGCTGTTGTTACTTTCTCCTATGCATATAAGTGTTGATATGTGATTTCTTTTGTAAAAAGGATGTGTTCCTTTGGTTGAGAAGTCATGCTTGATATGTACTGTATCTTCTTTGCAGATTGCAGATCTTTGACTGAGTCAGGATATGATTAGACTCTTTTATTTATTTCATTTCACAGCTGAGTTTAATCTAATCTCGGAATGAATTATGAAGTTATTCATCTATAAGACCTAGCCTTGGATCAGTGGTATTGATCCAAGTGGTGCTTTAAGTTTTTCGTGATGAATTAAAAAAATTATAAACCTTTCACAGGTTGCAAGGTCTGAATTCATTGGATAAGTCAATCCCGAGTCTAACTCAGGTTGATCATGTGAAATGGATTGGTTCCCGATATCGAAGTATATCTGGAAGGTCTCGATCGTGGACGGGTAATAATTCGGTTTCATACGATTTTGTAGCCTAAAGGCAGAACAGGAGGTAACCCTATTCAAGAATACATGTTGTAGGTCTTTTTCTGAGTGTACGGAATATAGACCTAATTGGAATTATTAATGTTAGTAATCTAAAACTAAACCTAACCTAGGGTTAGATTAGTGTTAATCTAACCTAGACCTAGGCTAAGAGCTAATGTCCTAAGTAACTATGTTCTATGAAGTTAGACTAGGTGTTATCCTAAATTCTAACCTAAGTTACTAACCTAACTATTGAAAAGGATGTAAGGGGACCTATGGAGGGATGCGAACCATGGGTGGCGTTTCTATGTTATTTAATGCAAAGGATAAGTATGAAGGACAGGTATTGGCGGAGGTTTTAGAAACGGCTAACTGAGCCGACGTGGCAGGTCGCCAAAATTGGAAATGGTCTTGAAATTTATTTGTCTATCACCAACTTTGGCGGTCGGTGGCAGTGGAGTTTGAGCGGGAAATTAGGAGTAAATGCAATTAATGAGCTTGGAAGTGGAGCTCAGAATTCGCGAGAAGGCATGCAAATTGGAAGTTGTTGTTTTGTTTGGCTTATCGCGAATTTCAGTTTTCCTTCTGCCTATTCACTGGTTCTTCGCACCAGTCTTCTTTGTGTTGCATGGCGTGTATGAGCGTATCTAGCTCTTTTCTTTGGCAAGGAGAATATATATGTCATGGCGATAGCAAAATTTTTTTGGTCGCTCTAACTTGGAAAAGGAAAAGGAAGTCTAAGCTCTTTCAGTGGTCTGCTTCGGAAATTTGAGCAAATATCCAGGCATGTTAGGCCCTAACTTTTAAATATCTCGCTCTTCTTCAAATGATTTCATTAGAACAACTTTGTTCAAATGATTTATGGTAATAGAGGATTTTCTTTGGATGTCATTGTGTGATTTTGGCACTGTATCTCTTGCTGGTTCGATTTTTCATTTATCCTTGATGGGTGTTTATTAAATTCGAACTGTGGCTTTATTTCTTTGTGTTTTGCATTCTGGCTTAAATATGCGAAATTTATGAAAGGAATGTATGCTCGGTCTGCTCGGCGAGAACCCTTAAATTGTTCTTGTGAGGGGGTACAGGCCACTGTTATGCTTGTCGATTTTGTCGTCGATGCATGTTGTGAATACTTGTTGGAAGGGAAACTGCTGGACATTTGTTTGATTATTCAGTTTTAAAGGAACCTTGTAAGCTCTGTCGTGGGTATTGATGGGGTGGTTATTGATACTTGTTTGGTTTCATTTTGTCTTTTAAATTTGTTTGGGAACAGGTAACTTTTGTGTTACAGTAGTCATTACGACCCAGTGGAAGTTGTTTTTCCTTTTATTTGTGTAACGAGGATTTAACCCATTGATGAAATATACAATATGGATATATGTATTTTATTTGAACGACTCTGTGGAGTCCTCTGAATGAATCGTATATTATGGTCCACTGTTGAGGATATAGATACATCCTTGAGTTTTGATAATCTGAATTCCGTTGGAATCTTGTAGAAGTAACAGGTCATACGACCTCTGTTATTTGTAATGAAATTTGGTACAGACTCCCTGGGTATACATTTATGTTTCCTTCTGTGTAAGCTTGTTCGAGAATTTTGAAGAGGTTTAGTTGAATTCCTTGTTATGAAATCAGTATTTGATTTGCTTACACCTAATTTTGAATGCTTACTATGGTTGGCATAGATAGAAGCATTATCTATTTTTATCTTATACCGTTGTTGGGACTCGGTTGAATTATTGTGAGATAAACAAAGCAGTAATCAAGCTTTCAATTATGACTGTTGGGTTTACTCTATTATTTGACCCTGTGGATTCCTTGAATATGGGATGATATCTTGTTTCTTTTGGCTTCTTTATAAGCTGTAATGCGATTATCAAGCCATGGATTTAGTTAAAGTCCTTGAGTGGTAATCTGTGTCCTTTTCTTTACAGTATAAGCCCGAGATTGAACATGTGATGTTTATTTGGCCTCGTTGGATTTCTCGTGAATATCTTGACATCTTGTATAATGGCTTTTATGAAGTAGGTCATGGATACCATACTTTCTACTCGATTTCATTCGAGGTAACTACGTTATTCTATGTTGTGTTTTCTTTAAGATTACATGCCGCTTGATGTGGTCATGCGTGATGCGTGATTTTCGTTTAAAATTCTCTCTCGCTTAAGTCAGGGAGATGTCATTGCTCAAAGGAGTTCGAGTTTCTTGTTGGCCGTGGCAACAATTGAGTTCCTTTGAATTCGACCTTGGGCATAAAAGCCTTACAAGTGTTGAAAAGGATTGAAGAGGTTGTAGGTTGTTATTGGGATTGTAGGCGTGTTACGCCTTCCTTGCTTTGATATCCATTTTTGAGTATGAATGAATTTAGGAGTTAACTGTACCTAAACAGGTAACGGCAGTAGTTGTCTTCTTGCCTGTCACTTCTTGCGTGAGGTCATTCTGAGTCTGCTTGGTAGATAGACACCGTTGTTTGGCATGGGAGCTACTGTACTGTAGTTGCATTGTTGTAAGTTTCAAAACAGTGGTGCTGATGATGGACTCGACTGATTTATTTGCATGTGTATTAAGTGAATGCCTTGCTTTTGGAAAGACGGTACAGTCATGAGTTAGTTCAGAGGGAAATATGTACAATTGTTTATTTATCTTCTGTTGTATATTATAAGTTGATATAATTGTTTAACTAACATCTGTAATCGTTTTTACATAATGACGGTTTCAGGATTGATATGATATTCCTCTTTTTAAGTTGAATATAATGACTGCCTGATGTTTGTGCATCTTGGGATTTACAATGAATAATTGCTTAGGACACTTTTGTTCTTCTTGATTTCTAATATGTTGATGAAATATTTGAGAAGTGTTTAGGACTATTCTGTAACGATGATAAAGTTACACATTTGTAGTCATTTTTGTATTACAAAGGCATAGTCTGAATATGTTTACTTGTTTGGTGAATTGATCTCATTTAAACAGGGTGTTTAATGAAAACAATTGATGGATTGCAATTGTTTTAAGAGTTAGTGCTTATCATGCTCAGTTCATCGAACTGACTCATGTTGACTATTTTTGCAGATGGTTGCCGTAAGTGGTAAAAGCATGCAGATCTGATAGGATAATCAGATTGAATAAATTTGATTTATAAGTGAATTACATCTTGATTTTCTAAATAAGGAAAGATGTTCCTTTTTCAGTTGAGTAATGTATCAAGTATGCGGAATGCATACAATGTATTTGATTAGTTCTGAAGGAATGGAAATTGATATTGTTACTTATGTGTCTATATTCTTATCTTGATAGTTTGACCTTCTTCACTCAAATGATCTAAAAGCATTGTTATTATTATATAATTTGGAGACTTTTGTGATTATCAATGTAAGCTTTGCAAGAATATAAGACTGAATTCTTATGAATGTTTAGCAATTCCTGGTATGTTCTATCATAAGCTAAATTGAGATTTAGGTAATCGTCTTTGGAAGATAGGATTAAAATATACCTAAACAGAACGCTAAACAAACTGAATTAAATTATTAATCCCTAGTCCTGATTATGACAGGACAACATTTAATTGGATTCTGAATCATTTATATTTGATGCTAATAAGTATGATATAAATTCAGTTAGGAGAACTGATATAAATCTAATGGGGTTCAGATGGCAATCTCATGTGAAGGTTATGAGTTATTGTCCAATTCTGTTGTTTTAGAATCATGTATATTCTAAGAACTCCTCGATGAGACCTTGGCCTTGATAACTCCTCTGAGTAATGGGTTTTATTGAGAAAGGTCATCCTAGGATGAGGAATCCAGGGATTGGGAAAGGCTAACCTTAGGGGAACGTCTTTAATGTAATTTAAACTCAATGCGTAACGCATATTAATAAGTAGATCTTTTCGAGGCGGATTTAAAGGTTGACGGCACAAGTCAACTGCAGGGTTGTACCTCCGAGAAGATTAGGATCTTCTCGAAGTTACAACAATGCGGGTGACTTATGACGACACCCCTTGCATTGATCGCTAAGATTTACACTTTGATCTCGTACAAGTTACTTTTGGACCGATTAGGTATGTGGTCACATTATATGGCTGCCTAGGAGACTCGGGGTATCTTGACACACTGGTTTAATTAGGATTGACCCAGTATGTCATTTTATCCCTAGTCTTCGGGAGCATCCATATAACATGGTTACCTTACTAATCCGTTCCCGAGTGATTAACTGGATAAAAGGGACTGACAGAAGTCGGTATAAGACATTCTACATAACATGAGAATGGGGTGAAGGACGTATTCCAGATTGACGAGTATGCCGTTAAGGAATACGAGACATAAGCAGTATGTTTCAAATCTTTGGCCAAAGTATCGCAAGTTGCTGATTGCGTTGTCCTAATTCACCTAGTCTAAGGGATGAGATGCCGATGAATAATGGTAACAATTATTCAGTTAGGTTCCTTGGACAGAGCATTCTGAATCCCAGAATAGGGAAGAGAACCACAGAGTGAAGTGTTAAAATAATAACGCCAACTCTTATTACTCATGAATAGATCGGTAGATTACCGAGTCATGGAATGAATAGATCGGAGGTACTCCGAGTCATTACAGCTGCATATGGTTATCTATTATATGAATGGTTATTTGATTTGTGAGTTCTAAATTATGTATTTAGAACCAGGATGCATTTATCAAATTTTTTTTTTTGACTTGTTCTATTGTCTAAAATGAGGATGTTACATCTTGGTATCAGAGCTGAAGGTTGCAGCTCTTGGACCTATTGTGTCCATAATCTGATAAAAACCTGAATTTTCTTGTAACAGAAAATGGTTAGAACAAGGGGGAACGTTGCGAATAATGCTCCACCTGAAGGAGGAGCGGCAACAACCCAGAAACTTGATGAGATCCTTGCTGCCCTGTTGGACACAAGAGATCGCTTAGCTGTACTGGAACAACAGGTGATGGGAAATGAGGAGGATGAAGAAGCTGATAATAATAATCAGCCACCTCCTGAGGACAACCCCAATATGGGTGTTGATGTTAATGCTGTGAATGCACCTGTCCAACCAGAAAACAAAAAGGCCAGATTGGCAGCAGAACTCACTAATGATATAAAAAGGATAAGTCCACCTAAGTATGATGGCACCACATTAGGAGATGGAGCTGAGAACTGGCTCAGCGAAATGGAGAAGTACTTTGCAATAAGGAACTTCTCAGAGGAAACCAAAGCTATTTGGGGAGCCTATCAGCTTTCCCATGAAGCATCTTCGTGGTGGGATAGCCGTAAAGCTGAACTAAACATTGATGAGACCAATATTACTTGGGATCAATTTAAAGGCTATTTTAGGCAACGTTGGCTGCCACAACTTTTCTATGATCAGAAAATGATGGAATTTCAGAACTTAGCTCAGGGAAGCTAACGGTAACTAAATTCTGGGAGCGGTTTACAAAACTCCTTAAGTATGTACCGCAGTATCAAACTGACGAGAAGTTCAGAATACGGAAATTCATCATGGGATTGAATCCCATGATAGGGGGAGAGGTCGATGTTCACAGTCCAACCACTATGGAAGGAGTTGTTGAAAAGGCCATAAGGCAAGAACAGAAATTAAAGGCTATTTCTGCTCATAAGGAGGAAGTGCGGAAGAAGACTGCAAACCCTTCTTCAACCTCTCTTGCACCCAGAAAAGGACCATGGAAAAAGTTTGGAAACAAGAGTAAGTTTCCAGGAGATAACAATAAGAAAGCAGCAGTAAATAAGCCTGCTGGAAACGTAAGGGATAATTTTGCTAAAAATTATAACAATGGGCAGAAGCCCTATGGAGGACAACGTGACAATTACAAGGTTGGAGGCAATTCTGAGCCTAAAAAGGGACCTGTAGGAGGCTGCTACAATTGTGGCAAAGACCACTACGCTAAATCAATGCCCTTTGAAGAAGGATGATCGTAATCGCAAAGATAAGATACATGCCGCAATGAGCGCATAAAGCAAGTCAAAAGAATGTAACACCTATAGAAGTTCCGGGTAAGTTATTTGGCATACCTATCACTATTCTTTTTGATACAGGAGCTACTGAATGTTTTATTTCTAATAAACTTGCTTCTAAACTTAAAAGAAAAGCTGGGAAAATGGATAAATCTTGGGTACCTGCATATGGTAATAACTCGTTCATACAAAGAGTATGTGTCTTTTTGGGGCAGTCCTTGATTTACCTAACTTCTCCACGGAAGTTGATCTCTATGTTACACCTTTAGGATCATATGACATTATCATTGGTGTCAATTGGTTAGCTGACCATAAGGCAAAGGTAGATTGCTATGAAAAGAACATAAAGTGTTTAGATGATCAGCTGAAAACAACAGAGATTCAAGGGGTGAAACGGGAAATTTCAGTTAGAAAACTGTCAGCTATGCAGCTTAAAAAGGCTAAGAATAAAGGATGTACTCTTTATGCAAGAAAGATATCCAATCTTCGAAGAAGATGGTGATTACATGAAGCAAATTCCTCTGTTACAAAGTTTCAGGGATGTTTTTCCTGAAGAATTACCAGGGTTACCACCCAAGAGAGAATTTGACTTCACCATTGAAATCAAACCGGGAACTGAACCTATTTCCAAAGTGCCTTATAGGATGACTACTACAGAGTTAGTCGAGCTTAAGGCACAGTTGCATGAAATTTTGACAAAAGGTTTGATTAGACCAAGTGTTTCACCTTGGGGTGCGCCTGTAATATTTGTGAAAAAGAAGGATGGAACACTAAGGCTGTGTATTGATTATCGGATGTTGAACAAAGCAACAATCAAGAACCGATATCCACTTCCAAGGATCAACGATCTGTTTGATCAGATGCATGGAGCAGCGGTTTATTCTAAGATAGACCTTCGATCTGGTTATCATCAGTTAAGGATTAGAGAGGAAGATATTCATAAAACAGCTTTCCGGACAAGGTACGGACATTATGAATTCACAGTTCTACCATTTGGATTAACTAATGCCCCCGCAGCCTTTATGAACTTAATGAATAATATTTTTCAAGAATATCTAGACAAGTTTGTACTTGTATTCTTGGATGATATTCTCATTTATTCTAAAAGCATTGAGGAGCACAATGAGCATTTGAGGATAGTTCTGGGAATTCTGAGAAAAAGAAAGTTGTATGGTAAGTTATCCAAATGTTCTTTCTTTGATTCAGAAGTTCACTATTTGGGTCATGTCATAAGTAAAGAAGGAATTGCTGTAGATCCTTCAAAAATAGTGGCAATAACTGAGTGGCCTGCACCAAAGAATGTGCATGAAGTAAGAAGCTTCATGGGTCTTGCTGGTTACTATAGAAAATTTGTAAAGGATTTTTCTAAGGTAGCTGCACCAATAACTTCATTGCAAAAGAAGGATAAGAAATTCATATGGAATGACAAGTGCGAAGCGGCTTTCAAAAGTCTGAAAGACCAGTTGACTTCTGCACCTATATTAGCTGTACCAGACCCTAATGGGAATTTTACTGTTGTAACGGATGCTTCTGGGGAAGGCCTTGGAGGTGTTTTGCTACAAAATGATCAAGTCATAGCATATGAAAGTAGAAAACTTAAGATACATGAGCTGAATTATGCCCCTCATGATTTGGAACTTGCTGCCATTGTTCATGCACTTCAAGTCTGGAGACACTACTTACTTGGGAAACCTTTTGAGTTGAAAACTGATCACTTGGGACTGAAATATATTTTTACTCACCCAATCAATGCCGACAGAGAAGGTGGTTAGAATTTTTATCACAATATGACTTTGACATTAGCTATATCAAAGGGAAGGAGAATAGAGTAGATGATGCTCTAAGTCGTAGGAGGCACATTTCTGCTCTTATAACATTAAGAACTCAGTTTAAAGACGAGGTAAAAAGTGCCTCGTAAATCGATGCATACTTTCAACAAGTAAAAGCAGCGCTCACTGCAGAACCTAAGGATATAAGGTATAAAGGTTTTCATTTTGATAATGAAGGAATCTTGCGTTATGAAAACAGGTATATGTACCTATCTTTGAACGATTTGAGAAAGAATTTGTTAGTTAAATTTCATAATTCACCTTTCTCTGGACACCCGTATCACAAAGATGCTTGCTGATCTGAAACAACAATACTTTTGGAAAGGTATGAAAAAGGATGTAATTAATTTTGTGACTCATTGTTTGGAATGTCAGGCGGGTTAAGGCGTAACATATGCACCTGCTTTGACTCATTATATCCTCATAGCATACCGCAATAGACAAATGGCAAGTAATAACCATGGATTTTGTACAAGGACTACCCATGTCCATGAATAAACATGATGTTATCCTGGTAGTTGTAGATAAACTGACTAAGGTAGCTCATTTCATCGCTGGAAATCTAAAGGATGATTCACCAGTGCTGGCCAAAAGATTCGTACACTGAAATTTTCAGATTGCATGGTGTACCAGAATTGATTATATCTGACAGAGATCCAAGAATGACGTCAAGGTTTTGGCAAACACTTAATACAGCTCTTGGAACAAAACTAAACTTCAGTTCTGCATATCATCCGGAAACGGATGGACAAACTGAAAGGGTAAATCAAGTGTTGGAGGACATGTTGCGGATGTATTGCATGGATCAACAGTATAAATGGGAAGAGTATCTTCCATTAGTTGAGTTCGCATACAACAACACTTATCATTCATCTCTCAAAATGGCACCATTTGAAGCACTTTATGGAAGAAAGTGCAGAACTCCTGTTAGTTGGGATAGTGTTGAGGATAGAGTGGTAATTGGACCAGAGATTCTCACAGAAATGGAACAGCAAGTTAAGCTGATTCGTGAAAGATTAAAGGAAGCAACGGATAGGCAGAAGAGCTATGCTGACCTTAAGCGGGTTGATAGAAGGTTTGAACTTGGTGAGAAGGTTTTTCTTCATGTTAAACCCAGAAAGAGTTCTATAACTTTTGGCAAGGCTGCCAAGTTGTCACCTCGATTCGTGGGACCTTTCGAAATTGTCGAAATAATCAATCCTGTAGCTTATCGATTAGCATTACCACCTGCTTTATCTCACATGCATGATGTTTTCCATATTTCTTTGCTTAAGAAATACGTTTCAGATCTGTCACATGTTTTAAATTGGAATTCCTTGCAGGTCCAAGACCCAGGAATAATCATGGTTAAACCCACACGAGTGCTGGAAACTCGCCAATTGCATTTAAGAAATCGTGATATACAAAGAATGTAAGGTCCAAAGTGGGACCAGTTTAACGAAGAAAGTGCAACTTGGGAAAATCTGGAAGAGATGAAAATTGCTTTTCCTTCTCTTTTTCAACAGAATGAAATCTGTTGACAAAACATTCTTTTATGAACTTATTTTTTTTTAAGTATTTATGAAAGCCAGATGAAGGAAAACATTATTCAGGTTGAATAAAATGTGTTGTGACATTGATTTCTGGAACTATTCAAGTTGGAAAATAGTCGCATTGATTTGAGAACTAATAAATTAGTTGACCTGAAGGTTAATTGAATATGTAATCATCGGGACGATGAATCTTTTTAGGAGGGAAGCATGTAACACCCTGAACTGTTGTTACTTCCTCCTATGCATACAAGTGTTGATATGTGATTTCTTTTGTAAAAAGGATGTGTTCCTTTGGTTGAGAAGTCATGCTTGATATGTACTGTATCTTCTTTGCAGATTGCAGATCTTTGACTGAGTCAGAATATGATTAGACTCTTTTATTTATTTCATTTCACATCTGAGTTTAATCTGATCTCGGAATGAATTATAAAGTTATTCATCTATAAGACCTAGCCTTGGATCAGTGGTATTGATCCAAGTGGTGCTTTAAGTTTTTCGTGATGAATTAAAAAATTATAAACCTTTCACAGGTTGCAAGGTCTGAATTCATTGGATAAGTCAATCCCGAGTCTAACTCAGGTTGATCATGTGAAATGGATTGGTTCCCGATATCGAAGTATATCTGGAAGGTCTCGATCGTGGACCAGGTAATAATTCGGTTTCATACAATTTTGTAGCCTAAAGGCAGAACAGGAGGTAACCCTGTTCAAGAATGCATGTTGTAGGTCTTTTTCTGAGTGTACGGAATATAGACCTAACTGGAATTATTAATGTTAGTAATCTAAAACTAAACCTAACCTAGGGGTTAGATTAGTGTTAATCTAACCTAGACCTAGGCTAAGAGCTAATGTCCTAAGTTAGTAACTATGTTCTATGAAGTTAGACTAGGTGTTATCCTAAATTCTAACCTAAGTTACTAACCTAACTATTGAACAAGGATGTAAGGGGACCTATGGAGGGATGCGAACCATGGGCGGCAGTTTCTAGGTTATTTAATGCAAGGGATAAGTATGAAGGACAGGTATTGGTGGAGGTTTTTGAAACGGATAACCTAAGCCGACGTGGCAGGTCGCCAAAACTGGAAATGGTCTTGAGATTTTATTTGTCTATCGCCAACTTTAGCGGTCGGTGGCAGTGGAGTTTGAGCGGGAAATTGGGAGTAAATGCAATTAATGAGCTTGGAAGTCGAGCTCGGAATTCGTGAGAAGGCATGCAAATGTGGAGGTTGTTGTTTTGTTTGGCTTATCGCGAATTTCGTTTTCCTTCTGCTGCTTCACCGGTTCTTCGCACTAGTCTTCTTTGTGTTGCATGGCGTGTATGAGCGTATCTAGCTCTTTTCTCTAGCAAGGAGAATATATATGTCATGGGATAGCAAATTTTTTTGGTCGCTCTAACTTGGAAAAGGAAAAGGAGGTCTAAGCTCTTTCAAAGTGGTCTCGCTTCGGAAATTTGAGCAAATATCCGTGGCATGTTAGGCCCTAACTTTTAAATATCTTGCTCTTCTTCAAATGATTTCATTAGAACAACTCTGTTCAAATGATTTATGGTAATAGAGGATTTTCTTTGGATGTCTTGTGTGATTTGGCACTGTATCTTCATGCTGGTTCGATTTTTCATTTATCCCTTGATGGGTGTTTATTAAATTCGAACTGTGGCTTTATTTCTTTGTGTTTTGCATTCTGGCTTAAATATGTGAAATTTATGAAAGGAATGTATGCTCGGCCTGCTCGGCGAGAGCCCATAAATTATTCTTGTGATGGGTACAGGCCACTGTTATGCTTGTCGATTTTGTCGTCGATGCATGTTGTGAATACTTGTTGGAAGGGAAACTGCTGGACATTTGTTTGATTATTCCGTTTTAATGGAACCTTGTAAGCTCTGTCGTGGGTATTGATGGGGTGGTTATTGATACTTGTTTGGTTTCGTTTTGTCTTTTAAATTTGTTTGGGAACAGGTAACTATTGTGTTACAGTAGTCATTACGACCCAGTGGAAGTTGTTTTTCCTTGTTATTGTGGTAACGGGATTTAACCCATTGACAGTATACAATATGGATATATGTATTTTATTTGAACGACTCTGTGGAGTCCTCTGAATGAATCGTATATTATGGTCCACTGCTGAGGATATAGATACATCCTTGAGTTTTGTTAATCTGAATTCCGTTGGAATCTTGTAGAAGTAACAGGTCATACGACCTCTGTTATTTGTAATGAAATTTGGTACTGACTCCCTGGGTATACATTTATGTTTCCTTATGTGTAAGCTTGTTCGAGAATTTTGAAGAGGTTTAGTTGAATTCCTTGTTATGAAATCGGTATTTGATTTGCTTACACCTGATTTTGAATGCTTACTATGGTTGGCATAGATAGATCATTATCTATTTTTATCTTATACTGTTGTTGGGACTCAGTTGAATTATTGACAGATAAACAGTGTAACTGCTTCAATTATGACTATTGGGTTTACTCTATTATTTGACCCTGTGGATTCCTTGAATATGGGATGATATCTTGTTTCTTTTGGCTTCTGTATAAGTGTCTTGTGATTACCTTGTTTGCGGATTTAGTTAAAGTCCTTGAGTGGTAATCTGTGTCACTGTTTCTGTATAAGCCTGAGATTGAACATGTGATGTTTATTTGGCCTTGTTGGATTTCTGTGAATAGCTTGACATCTTGTATAATGGCTTTTATGAAGTAGGTCATGGATACCATACTTTCTACTCTGATTTCATTCAGAAGTAACTACGATATTCTATGTTGTGTTTTCTTTAAGATTACATGCCAGTTGATGTGGTTGTGCGTGATGCGTGGTTTTCGTTTAAAATTCTCTCTGCTTAAGTCGTAGGGAGATGTCATTGCTCAAAGGAGTTCGAGTTTCTTGTTGGCTGTGGCAACAATTGAGTTCCTTTGAATTCGACCTTGGGCATAAAAGCCTTACAGTGTTGAAAAGGATTGAAGAGGTTGTAGGTTGTTATTGGGATTGTAGGTGTGTTACGCCTTCCTTGCTTTGATATCCATTTTTGAGTATGAATGAATTTAGGAGTTAACTGTACCTAAACAGGTAACGGCAGTAGTTGTCTTCTTGCCTGTCGCTTCTTACGTGAGGTCGTTCTGAGTCTGCTTGGTAGATAGACACCGTTGTTTGGCATGGGAGCTACTTTGTCTCAGAGTTGCATTTTGTAAGTTTCAAAACAAGGTGCTGATGATGGACTCGACGATTTATTTGCATGTGTATTAAGTGAATGCCTTGCTTTTGGAAAGACGGTACAGTCATGAGTTAGTTCAGAGGGAAATATGTACAATTGTTTATTTCTATTCTGTTGTATATTATAAGTTGATATAATTGTTTAACTAACATCTGTAATCGTTTTTACATAATGACGGTTTCAGGATGGATATGATATTCCTCTTTTTAAGTTGAATATAATGACTACCTGATGTTTGTGCATCTTGGGATTTAAAATGAATAATTGCTTAGGACACTTTTGTTCTTCTTGATTTCTAATATGTTGATGAAATATTTGAGAAGTGTTTAGGACTATTCTGTAACGATGATAAAGTTACACATTTGTAGTCATTTTTGTATTACAAAGGCATAGTCTGAATATGTTTACTTGTTTGGTGAATTGATCTCATTTAAACAGGGGTGTTTAATGAAAACAATTGATGGATTGCAATTGTTTTAAGAGTTAGTGCTTATCATGCTCGGCCATTCATCGAACCGACTCATGTTGACTATTTTTGCAGATGGTTGCATGTAAGTGGTAAAAGCATGTAGATCGATAGGATAATCAGATTGAATAAATATGATTTATAAGTGAATTACATCTTGATTTTCTAAATAAGGAAAGATGTTCCTTTTTCAGTTGAGTAATGTATCAAGTATGCGGAATGCATACAATGTATTTGATTAGTTCTGAAGGAATGGAAATTGATATTGTTACTTATGTGTCTATATTCTTATCTTGATAGTTTGACCTTCTTCGGTTCAAATGATCTAAAGAGCATTGTTATTATTATATAATTTGGAGACTTTTGTGATTATCAATGTAAGCTTTGCAAGAATATAAGACTGAATTCTTATGATTGTTTAGTAGTTCTGGTATGTTCTATCATAAGCTAAATTGAAATTTAGGTAACTGTCTTTGGAAGATAGGATTAAAATATACCTAAACAGAATGCTAAACAAACTGAATTAAATTATTAATCCCTAGTCCTGATTATGACAGGACAACATTTAATTGGATTCTGAATCATTTATATTTGATGCTAATAAGTATGATATAAATTCAGTTAGGAGAACTGATATAAATCTAATGGGGTTCAGATGGCAATCTCATGTGAAGGTTATGAGTTATTGTTCAATTCTGTTGTTTTAGAATCATGTATATTCTAAGAACTCCTCGATGAGACCTTGACCTTGATAACTCCTCTGAGTAATGGGTTTTATTGAGAAAGGTCATCCTAGGATGAGGAATTCCAGGGATTGGGAAAGGCTAACCTTAGGGGAAACGTCTTTAATGTAATTAAACTCAATGTGCGTAACGCATATTAATAAGTAGATCTTTTCGAGGCGGATTTAAAGGTTGACGGCACAAGTCAACTGCAGGGTTGTACCTCCGAGAAGATTAGGATCTTCTCGAAGTTACAACAATGCGGGTGACTTATGACGACACCCCTTGCATTGATCGCTAAGATTTACACTTTGATCTCGTACAAGTTACTTTTGGACCGATTAGGTATGTGGTCACATTATATGGCTGCCTAGGAGACTCGGGGTATCTTGACACACTGGTTTAATTAGGATTGACCCAGTATGTCATTTTATCCCTAGTCTTCGGGAGCATCCATATAACGTGGTTACCTTACTAATCCGTTCCCGAGTGATTAACTGGATAAAAGGGACTGACAGAAGTTGGTATAAGACATTCTACATAACATGAGAATGGGGTGAAGGACATATTCCAGATTGACGAGTATGCCGTTAAGGAATACGAGACATAAGCAGTATGTTTCAAATCTTTGGCCAAAGTATCGCAAGTTGCTGATTGCGTTGTCCTAATTCACCTAGTCTAAGGGATGAGATGCCGATGAATAATGGTAACAATTATTCAATTAGGTTCCTTGACAAAAGCATTCAATCCCGAGAATAGGGAAGAGAACCACAAGAGTGAAGTGTTAAAATAATAACGCCAACTCTTATTACTCATGAATAGATCGGTAGATTACCGAGTCACGGAATGAATAGATCGGAGGTATTCCGAGTCATTACAGCTGCATATGGTTATCTGTTATATGAATGGTTATTTGATTTGTGAGTTCTAAATTATGTATTTAGAACCAGGATGCATTTATCAAAAAAATAAAAAAATTGACTTGTTCTATTGTCTAAAATGAGGATGTTACAAGAAGGTCCCCAGGGAATGATGAAGGAGGTTTTGTGTTGATACTTTGGGGTGATTAATATTTGGTTATAACCCAAGAATCTATCCATGAGTGATAACATCTCATGGCTAGAGGTGAGATCAACTAGCTGGTCTATACTAGGTAAAGGAAAGCCGTCTTTAAGGCATGCTAAATTATGGTTGTAGAAATCCATGCACATGTGGAATCCTCCTATCTCTTTTACGATAGGAGCGATGTTAGAGATCCATTGGGGATAATCAATGGGTAGGATGAAGGAAATTGAGAGAAAGTGTTGTTACCAAAATTTTGCGTAACATTATTAAATAAAATGTAATATTATTAATAATGATTTTATAGAACTCATATTAATAATATAGTTGTAATAGTTTTATTATTTTTGAGTTATGAGAACAACTCACGTAACTATTCTAGTGTGAGAGATATCTTAGGGATAAGTTTGAGAGATTGTAGGGATTGGAGAGAGATATGTGGGTTGTTGAGGATTGATGTTGACTCCTTGTATTAAGGAGAACATCCTCCTATATAATGTAAACTCTATCAATGTAATTGATAGCTCGAATGATTTCTAAATTCAATATAATAATATTCGATGTTTTATTATTGTGTTAGATTATTTGTAATAATATGGACCAAATTTATTATTTGGTATCAGAGCAGTGTTATAATCTTGTGGATGTGCATTTGTGGCTTTGGATTCAATAATTCCCATGTAAAGATCAGGTCATAAGTTCATTTTTACGATCTGGGTATCTATGATTTTTAATGGGTTTGAAGATTTATATTTGAGGAAACTACTGTTAAAATTTCAGCCGAACCCACATCACGGTTTAGGAGAAAACGTGAAAGATATTCTGACGTCTGAAGTAATTTCTGGAATTTGAGACCACAATTCAGATGAATGTTGCATAATCCTTGCATAGTGATCTTTTACATCAGCTTTGTTTCTCATAACAATGGAGCATTACTCAGGAGTATATAAAAAGTAATATTTTGTGTTTAATTTTTAAATATTTTCTCTTTTTCATATTTTAGAGTTTGTAGGTTATGAGATTTCATTTCATATTCTTTTTTTTTTACTTAAATGTGGTCAAAGGAATATTTAAGGTTTATTTGTAGTGTTTATCTATAGTTATTGTCATTATAAAGTTTTGTAATTCAAAAGTTAAATTTATTTTACTTAAGTATAGTGTTTTAAATTTTTAGCTTTTAGATGATATTTTATTATTTAAATGTTAAATTTAAATGTTGGTTTTGAGTTTTTAATTATTACATTTTTAAGTATGGAGTCACCGTCATTTTAAAATTTGTTTGACATTTTTCTATTACTGTTTTGTGTGTCACTGTCAAATAGTCATTATTTTGTATCGTCTTAGTGTATAAGAGTCTAAAAGTGTCATTTAGGTGATTATTAGGAAAATTAAAAAAAGTTTCCCGCATTTCTCCTGGTCACATTTTCACTTGTACGTGATGACCAAATTCAAATTAGGGGGGGATTTTATATTGAGCTTCATTTTCAAATTTGCTTTGAGTAACTAAGCAGTTTCACATGGAGGATGGAGGCAACGGAGGCTAGAGGTCAATCAACGACCTCTCATCACCACCAATGACAGGGCTACATGAAGTTGTGGTGGCGGTTGTGTGTTTATTTTTTTTGTAATAATAACAAATGTCACATTCTTGTTCAATTTTAATATGTGAGAAATTCTTATATGTAACCTCCTAAGAAAAATCATTGTAGTGTATGTCTCTAAGTTTATTGTAACACTCATAGATTTGAAAAGGGTTGGTGGTAGATCCAAAAAACCACAAATGTAAAAAGGTAGATCAACTTTTACTAATGTAGCAGTCCTCCGATCGCCTTCCTTATTTATGAAGATGATCTACCGTTTGAATGCCAAGTGCATTATTTTCATGCGAGAAATGTAGGATGTGTTCCTTCGCACGCTTATGGTCATGTGCAATAATACAAATCACCGATTGGAAGTATACATGCCTTTCTATGATCCAGATTATGAGGCAAGCCCATGTAACATGTTGCAGAAAAAGGAGTTATGTTATACCATTTCAACATTAGGGGAGTGTATATTGGGAATTAATAATGTTAATAATAGGGGAGTGAATGTTACCAAAATATTGTGTAACATTATTAAATAAAATGTAATATTATTAATTATGAGTTTATAGAACTCATATTAATAATATAGTTGTAATAGTTTTATTATTGGTGACTTGTGAGAACAACTCACGTAACTATTTTAGTGTGAGAGACATCTTAGGGATAAGTTTGAGAGATCATGGGGATTGGAGAGAGATATGTGGGTTGTTGAAGATTGATGTTGACTCCTTGTATTAAGGAGAACATCCTCCTATATAATGTAAACTCTATCAATGTAATTGATATCCCGAATGATTTCTAAATTCAATATAATAATATTTGGTGTTTTATTGTTGTGTTAGATTATTTGTAATAATCTGGATGAAATTTATTAAGTGCTAAAGTTCTTCTTTGACAAGAAGGGCAATGTGAGGATGCATTTTTCACAGCTTTCATTTACAGGTGTTTTGCTTCAGAACTATTACGATATTATGGACCATAATGTTTGGGTCAAGACTTGAGCATATCAGTTTAGGAAAAAGAAAAAACATTGCTATGATATTAGAGAAATGAGGTAAAAGCTTCTGTTCGGCATCATCTAAATATTGTCCTATCTTTAGAATGTGTGGGTCATCTTGAGTGTTAATATTGATTTTAATGGTTGATTCATTTAACATGGTTTGTGTTTCAGAAGGTAATGACCGGTGAATATAAGAATCCTCCACACCAAGATAGGTGAGAATAGACTCATCATCCTGACATTGAACGATGTTAATAGAAGGTGTATCATCATCGATCATGTCATGATACATAAAGGGAAGGGAAGAGGGAGCCTCACCATCACATTGATATATTAGAGGTCCCATGGAAATGGTTTTTACGAATTTTTCTTAGGAGGAATGAATTCTGGATCCATAGACTTTGTGGGTGAAGGTGGGGAATTTAGTAGATGGGGTTAATAAGGTTTTTCATCCTCACCGAGTTCGATGTGGGATTTATTGAAATATGGTTTGATAAAGAGAATACCACCGTGGTCACCGTGTTTACATATGGTACACAAGATGACAGTATGGTGGCCCTATTCTTAGCACCAAAATCCAAAGCCTTTCCATGCACACTGGTGGAGGAAAGTGTGGGCGAAGCGCGGTTGGTGAGGGATTGAAGGCCGGAAGAAATTTTTTCACATTTGGGAAGGTAGCTTGGGTGAGTAGGTAGAAGTATCAAGTCTCCCATAGGTTAAGTTTTTACTAAGGTAATGAGGACCATATGAGAAAACCTCTCCTATGGTGATCATAGTGAGGATGTTGGTGAAGGTTACCATACTCTTGAGGAGTAAGGAATG
Source organism: Taxus wallichiana var. yunnanensis (assembly GCA_018340775.1). NCBI lineage: Eukaryota > Viridiplantae > Streptophyta > Pinopsida > Cupressales > Taxaceae > Taxus > Taxus wallichiana. The sequence continues at coordinate 741,676,693 of CM031238.1, read as the reverse complement.
TGTTGATGTTGTACATGTAGTAATCCCCCAGAGTGAGACCTTGAAAAACACATTCTAAGGGATCGGTAGTTGGTATATGGGTGGTGGGAATAGAAAAATCACTAGGCGATTGGGAAGAAGAAGCATTGGCTAGTTTAGAAGTAGAAGGATTAGCGGATGAGTTAGTTGCAGAAGCTATAATGGCGTGGGAATGAAGCGGATAGGTGCGGAAATAGTAGCAACATCATTAGTGGATGGGGTTATGGGTGAAGAAGAAGTGACAAAAGTGGTAGATGCCTTAACCGCACAAGGATGTCATTAGGTTGGTCTAACATGTTAAGGTTTTGAATGGCAAAGGGTTAGTTGGGATGGTATACATGTTCAAATTTTACACATCGATGTAATGTTGAAGGAACACAACCCATGACACGGATCCAAGGTCTGGCCAAGAAACAGGTTGTACTAGAACTCCCCCTCTAAGACATAGAATAGTTCTAGAATGGTACGAGAGCCCACACAAACATGGAGGATGATGGTGCCAAGAGTGGAAGTGATGGTGTCATTGAATGAACATAGCATAACTAGGTTATTATGCTTGTAATTTGAAGGGATGTGTATTTGATTATATGTGTGGGAGGATATGATTAATGCTAGCACTGTCATCAATCATAACACATTGAATTCAAATATTATCAATATAAATGGAAATGAAAAGGGTGGGATCAAGATCATCTAATTGGAGAGGTATAATCTCGTCATCAGAGAAATTGAGGGCAACTACTTGGTGAGTAGTGGTAGGTGTAGAGGAAGGGGATGAATTAGTGAGAGAAGCTACATGGTGAGGGGTGATAATGGAGGCCACAAGTGTCGGGTCATTAGGTAAAACCTTGATGGATTGAAGAACCTCCATGAGGGCCTGTCGATGGGATTCAGAAGTTTGAATGAGGTCATACAAGGACATTTTCAAAGGGGATTGGTGCAATTGTTTTATCAATGTATGATGGGAGATAACGTCAGAGATATGATATTTTAGACACCAAAATTGAGTCACACACCCCTTGGTCCCTTTTCAAATAGCCAACTTAAACACATTCACCTAACCATGACCCTTTACCCACATTAATACTAGTTTAATTATTTATAATTAAAGTAATACTAATCCTCACTTCATTCATTATTTAATTACCTTAATTAAAACTAATTTTTACCTTACCTAGACACCTCACCCCACCACCTCACCTAGACACCTCATCATAAACCTATTCTTAACATGTTTCCCTTTTACTAGGACTCAATATACACTCACCATAAATAACTAAGACTTAGTTCAACCCTAAAATCACATCCCTATTCATCCTCTAACCACATTCCCGGTTATCTAAGTGTAAAATACCATTTTGATCTGCAAGAATAGACTGGCCAAGAGATTTCCAAGTTATGTCATTTTTAGTAAACCTAGGATTTCCCGCCTTAACCGACACCGATCAACCCTAAATCAATGCCGGTCACCCTAAACCATTTTCAGTTACCATATATTCATTTTGGTAACCTGGTCACATTCTCAAGTTTTGGAACAAAGGATATCTACATGCAAGAAAAAACTAGAGCCCTTTCGCACATCCAAATAGTCATAACTAGTACCAAGATGGATCCAAAGGTATTTGCATTCACGGTAGCATTCTGGGAAGAAATTTCGTGACACTAAGCACTATTCTACAATTCATCCATCACCATCACCCAACCATCAAATCAGAAACACCAATAAGTGTATCTCTAACCTGCATCATTTCATACTTATTCAGATTACAAATTTTCTTCATCTCTATTTATCAACATCTATTTGCATTTTTGTCCCACCCTTGTTACCTTCCTAAGAATCCAACCATTCCATCATCCACAATCATTTAATCATCTATAATTGATTCCCTTATACCTCTCGAGTACCTATCATCACCAATCCGGCACTATGATAATTCTTCACCAGGAACTCCTCGTGCTATGATTATTAACTAATGCACAACTTTTAGTTTGGTGGATGTAATCTGAAACACAACAACAAACATAACACAAGAATACCATAGACTATGATAAGAAGGAATGATGATAAATCTGAAATATCAGAGTAAATTATAATATTAACATGAAATTGTTACAATCTCACCCATGAGGTACTTCAAGTGTTACTGACTTCACTTTCCTTCCACCAATACTATGGGAGAAACTTCACAATTACACCTCTTAATGGCTTCTTTAACACACCTTCAAAATGATGGCTTCCTTTACACACTTACTCATACAATATTTCTCACTACTTCCTTCTATGCTAAATGAGGGGGTGGCCTCTTTATTTATAGAAATTCCAGGCTTATCCATCTTATCTCTAAGATAGGATAAGAAATCCACTCTAACGAATCATATTCCATACCTTAACTCTTATCTGTACATGTAAGCTTATCTTTTAAGATAAGATAAACCTTATCATTTCACATGGGTTCCACATTTTTAGACTTTTTACAAATAAAATACACAAAATATTTATGACCTCACTCCTTGTCCTTATTACCAATATAATATTTCTAATTACTAATTATGTAGACCCTACTTCTCTACTTACCCCAACTTTGACATTACCGGACCACTTACGACAAATATTTACTTTTACCACAACATTCCTATTATACTTTTGACTATTACCGTACTATACATTATTGGCGGTGGCGTCGTCATCGTCAGTCTTTGTTATCTTCTATCGAAGCTACTACTAATTATACTTAACAAAATCATATTCCTAATACATACATTAATGAAATAGAAATTACGAGGAAAATTTTAGTGTTGACATCTTCCCCCTTCCTAGCTTCTACTCGTCCTCGAGCGGACTATTATTCTTGCTTGGAAAATCTTTAACTTCTCATGGTTGACCCATTTCATAATGGGAGTTCCATTCAATTCCTCCAAATCGGTACATACCATTTTCATACACAACTGCTATTTTGTAGGGCCCCATCCATTTTGGAAGAAATTTTCCTGTCTTCTTTTTTTCGTATCTCGGAATCATATACTAGAACCAAGTCATTCACATGAAATGGAGACCAACGGATCTTTTGATCAAAGTATTCCTTCTCGCTTCATTTTCTTCTTATAGCTTGTATCCTTCGCTATTTCCCTCATTTCATCTAGCAAATGAAGATGTACTAGCCTTTCTTTTCTTGAATCACTTTCATCCATCCTTTCATTTTTCATAACTCTCACAAAGGGGGAATATCAAACTCAATAGGAAGAACTGGATCAATGCCATAAGCCAACCGAAATGGGGAGTATCCTGTTCTATCGACTTTGATGTTGGCCTCGTATATGCCCACAATGCTGCATGAATCCTTTTATCCCACTTATGTATCTCTGCAAGGCTACATATTTTGCTAGAATTTGACACAATACAAAATTTGTTCGTTCCACTGTCCATTTGTGCTTGGCTTGTATGTTGTTTCCTTCCCATGCTTAACAAAAACTTATTGACTAGGGCTTCTACCACCTCATTAATGAAGTGTCTTCCTAGATCTGCATACAATTTCTAATGGACAATCAAATCTGTGACAATGCGTTCATATATGAACCTTGCCACTTCATCCATGGAAGTTGTTTTCAATGGCCTAGCTTCAACCCACTTGGTTAAATAATATGTGGCAACTACAATATACTTATTTTGGCGTGAGGTAGTTGGAAGTGGACCTACAATGTCTATTCCCCACTTTTCAAAGGGACCAAGTGGAAGAATAGGGCATAACACAACCGATGAAGTCTTACGGTTACCATGTGTTTGACAAATATCACATGTCTTACAATAATTATAACAATATCTAAAAAGAGTGGGCCAGTGATAACCTACATCCAAGATCCTTCTTGTTGTAAGTTGTCCAGAGAAGTTCCCTCCACATGTACCATTGTGGAATTCTTCTATCATCTCCTTCCCTTGATCACGTCCAACTGCCCTCTTCCTAATACTCCATGTAGAATAGAATATGGACAACTATCTTGAGTAATCTTCCTCTTAGTATTTTCATTGACACCATCAGGAAACTTGAATTCATTCAGATAATTCAAAATATCTATGTATTCACTAGGGATTGTGTCAAGGGATAACAATGTTGCATCTATGAAATCATCATCATCACAAGATGAACCTAAACCATCATAGGCTCGAGATAGTTCATCTGCATTGACATGCTTCTTTCTTGGCTTATCTATAATATCAAATTCAAATTCTTGTAGCAAAATTATCCATATTTCTATCCTCTCTGATGGGTTAGGATTATTTACAATATATTTTAGAGCCCGATGATCTCATTAGAACTATAAATTTTTTCCCTAGCAAGTAATTCCTAAACTTCTTTACAGCAAAAATGATAGCTAGAGCCTCTTTTTCAGTTACAGTATAATTTACCTCAGCACTACTCATTTGTCTGCTCCCAAAGTAAACTAGATGTTCATTCCCATTTTCATCCTTTTGGCTCAGAGTACTTCCTAGTTCTTCATCTGAGGCATCAATGTACACAATGAATGGCTTACTCCAATCTGGATTCTTTAGAATAGGTGAAGACACCAGGGCTTCCTTTAGTTGTTCAAAAGCTTCATGTGCCTTATTTCCTGGTTCATAAGTAACATTCTTCTTCAAGAACTCGGGTTAGTTCTTTGTGTAATCTTTGAGAAATTCTTGATGAGCCTTCTATAGTAACCCACGTGGCCTAAAAATGATCTCAACTTACTTCTATTCATAGGAAATGGCAACTCTTTGATTTTTGAAACTTTATCAGGATCAGTACCAATACCATCTCTAGATACAACATGCCCTAACAAAATGCCTTTAGGACATCCAAAGATAGAATTTGTAGGGTTTAGTGAGGCTTGTGCTTCATCTAACCTTTAAAATTCTCTTCATCTGGCACAAGTGATCCATCTTGCTCCCATAGATGCAAAAATCATCTAGAAATACTCTAATGAAGTTCCCAATGTAGGGTTCAAACACCCTATTCATCAAACACTGGAACATTGCTAGATAATTACACAACCCAAAAGGTATAAATCTATAAGAAAATGTTCCCCAAGGAGTGGTGAACGTGGTCTTCAGCTGATATTTCTCTGCTATATGAACTTGGTTGTATCCGCTATACCCATCAGCAAAACTATAGCACTCCTGACCAGCTACTTCATCCAAGATCTGATCTGAGAATGGAAGAGGGTAATGATCCTTCTTTGTTTCCTTATTGAGCTTATTATAATCAACACAAATGTGTAGCTTCCTATTTTTTTATTGATATCACAATGGGAGAAACCCATTATGAATTCTCCATAGCAAATATGAATCCTGCATCAAGCATCTTATCTATTTCTTCTTTTACAATCTTGGAAAAATTAGGATTTATTCTATATGACATTTGCTTTATGGGCTTAGCTCCATCTACCAGCTCAATAGAATGTTCTACCCAACTTACTTGACGGAGTTCCTTGTAATCAAAAGTGAGTAGGTGTATGTACCTTCGAAAGAGCTGGAGGTAGCACTCCTTCTCACTCTCCATCACAACATCACCAATCTTTATTTGTTGGAGACGATCATCAATTTCTTCTTTAGATAATTTTATGGGTTCATGAGTCGGTGTGACTGGAAGGATATCCATGACTCAAAACATCAACCTCACTTTCTTCATCTTCTATGTCCACTTCATTGGTACTAGAGTAATCAGAGGATGTCCAATCATCGGTTTCATCACTTGAATCCACAGTTTTTCCTTATGATGCCGAGGGATCATGTTTATCTTCACCATCTCTCTACCACGTCCAAGTGTCATGAAGCATTCATTCCAGTAGTTTCTTGCATGCACTCTCTTTAGCCATGGCCTTCCCAACAACATTAGGTATGTAACAAAGCACCATTTTTCATCACCCGAAAGTCTACTACACATACAACACCCATAATGATATTGCCACATTTGAAACTACACCTTTTGGTTTAGTTTTTCCTTATTTAATGACCTTAACATAAGTGTTGAGGGGCGATCAATTTTTAAACCCGACATATTCATTACTGGACTCGGTCATTACATTAACCGCAACACACTCCATCAACTAATACATCATGAATTGAAATACCATTACATAATACCTCAGCTTGTGGAGGATAGGGATCTACCTCTGCCTCCAAAACAGGGGACCTCAACCTCCTTCCTTCGTCGAACATTGAGTCCACTTCGCATCTCCCGCCTCTTCTCGAAGACATAGCCAAGAGTTGACCATATGTAATATTTGTAGGCCTTTTGGATAGATTTTCTAAGATGGAGTATGGTCCTTGTCCCTGTGAAATCAGAAAATCTTACACACCCAACTTTCTTCTCCTATGTTTTTTACTAGTTTCTCCTTTCATCTTCTTAGGATCATTTCCATCTTGATTATCTTTTTTTTTCTTTCTTTTTGTTACAAACACATCTACTTCATTATTTATGCTCTTATCTACTACATCAAAATAATTCACAGGTGATTTTCCTTTATCATTATCTCTTGTACCAGATGTAGAAGCTCTATCTAGACAATTATACTTATAATGACCCTTTTTATAACAACCATAACATACAACTTCATAAATATTTCTTTTTGGACCTCTATCTCCTCCCTGAGAACTAAATTCTTTTCCTTGAAGAAGATTAATAGTTAACTGACCCATCTTCTTGAGCAGATCTTCATACTTAGTAGATGTACTAGGAGAAATATTTGTGCTCATCGAGAGTGGTTGTGGATTTTGAACCAAAGGTGCTGGTGTAGGCTCTACTTTAGCAACAATTTCTTTGGGCTCCTCTTCCATGCTTTCTTCTTGCCTTCTTGCAATCTCCTTTGCTTGTTCAATGGTAGCTGGGTGGTCATACTTCACTTGTTGTCTAATCTCTGGCTTCATCCCAAGAATGAAGTGCTTACATAGGAGATTATCCACACCATTCATCAACCCATTCGCTAATCCTTCCTTTTGGATCTGGGCATCGAGCTTCCTCCTTAGCTCTAAAACACAAGAATGATAATCCCTTATCTTCTCCTTCTCTCCTTGGGATAGCTCGTGACATCGATCATGAGATTTGCATATTTCATTTGTTCACCAAATTCTTCAAGAAAACTTTCAGTTAATAAATCCCATGAGTTTTTCACATTATCACCTAGTGTTTCAAACCACCTAAGGGCTAAACCATCCAAAAAGATAGGAAAAAATTCAATCCATTGTTCCCTTCTTATAAGTCCATTACAAATACAAGATCGTTTAAACTCTTGAATGAAAGAGGAAGCATCTTCATTAGATTGAGTTGAAAAAATAGGAATCTTCCCCATTTCCAAAAGTAACCAAAGTGAAATACCAACCCACAAGTACAATCAACAAGACTTATGTGCACAAATAATTGGAATCACTATAATAAAAAATAGAAATGACCATGGTAAACTATGGTAAAAATTGACTTACTGCGGTAAAAACTAACTTTACTTGTGGTAAGAACTATTCACAAAAGAAAAAGTGAAGTTACTCGCGGTAAATACTATTCATGGTAAAAGTACCTTTACTCATGCGGTAAATACTATTCATGGCAAAAAGTGACTTTACCATGGTAACTATTATGCACAGTAAAAACAAGGTTACCCTCCAAATGATTTTTGACTAAGTGGGAATATCTCTCCAGAAAATCCACCAACAAGGAATGGTCCCGGCAATGGAACCAAAATGTCATCACCAATCTGGCACTATGATAATTCTTCACCAAGAAATCCTCATGCTATGATTATTAACTAATGCACAACTTTTAGTTTGGTGGATGTAATCTGGAAACACAACAACAAACATAACACAAGAATACCATAGACTATGATAAGAAGGAATGATGATAAATCTGAAATATCAGAGTAAATTATAATATTAACATGAAATTGTTACAATCTCACCCATGAGGTACTTCAAGTGTTACTGACTTCACTTGCCTTTCACTAATACTATGGGAGAAACTTCACAATTACACCTCTTAATGACTTCTTTAACACACCTTCAAAATGATGGCTTCCTTTACACACTTATTCATACAATATTTCTCACTACTTCCTTCTATGCTAAATGAGGGGGTGGCCTATTTATTTATAGAACTTCCAGGCTTATCCATATTATCTCTAAGATAGGATAAGAAATCCACTCTGACAAATCATATTCCATACCTTAACTCTTATCTGATACATGTAAGCTTATCTTTTAAGATAAGATAAACCTTATCATTTCACATGGGTTCCACATTTTTAGACTTTTTACAAATAAAATACACAAAATATTTATGACCTCACTCCTTGTCCTTATTACCAATATAATATTTCTAATTCCTAATCATGTAGACCCTAATTCTCTACTTACCCCAACTTTGACATTATCATTACCACTTACGACAAATATTTACTTTTTACCACAACATTCCTATTGTACTTTTGACTATTACCATACTATACATTATTGGCGGCGTCGTACTGGCAACACCGTTATCTTCTATCAGACGCTACTACTAATTACACTTAACAACATCCTATTCCTAATACATACATTAATGAAATAGAAATTATGGAGGAAAATTTTAGTGTCAACATACCCCCAACACCATTGCAAACCTAGACATTTTCCTCACACTCACTGTCCTACCTCAAAAGGTTCTCAAAACCCAATTTATTGAATTTCTACCATCCCTCCTTAACCGTCGTCAATTCCCTCTTAAACTTATTTATTCATACCTCACCGAGGTTGGTCTCTATATTTGGTAATCCTACCAATAATAAAACTTAAAACCTACATCCAAGAAACCCAAGCTACCCCAATTTGACCACTTCCGGTTCCACGACCTTGAATACCTACCCTACTTCCAGATCTGATCATAACCTAGCCTGTTATATTAGATTTGCTTATTGTATTTGGATGAGATACCTAAATCATATCAACTACAGTAGGAAATTATTTATTTATGAATTTCTTACATTAAGTTGTATTAAATAGTGGGTTGACTGCCACCAAGGAAGTACCACACTTCCTGGATCTAGCACATGCTAGGCAGCCCACTAGCATATATTGTTTAACTCTCTTTTGTGGTCTTGTTGTGTATTTCAGGTAGTTCCTCCTAGCCAAAACGAAGCTCTCACAGTCAGCATTGGATCAAGAAGTCGAATGTGCACACAACCTTTAAACTGATAATCACAACAGGTATTCCTCCTTGCCCATCACCTTATCTGCTTATTCACAAATCATAAAGAAAGTAGTGAAACACTAGGAACCCACTTTTTCTTGAAATAAAGAAATCCCACGAAAGGCATGACTTCTATTCATATGAATTAGTTTCCTACCTCTTTCCATGACTTCCAGGAGGAATTCAAATCTAAGGGGAGGGGGATGTAATGCCCACTCCTCTTCAACATTGATTATACTATGATTTTAATTTCGGTTGATTAGAGACATGGACCTTATTGTTATATTTTAGTTAGCATGTTAATAAGATATGAGGGACATCATGATTACTATTGTGTTCTAATTGTTACTTTGGACTGTATGGGTGTATTGTGGACCTTGATGGACATTTAAGGATATGATGATAATCTAGAATGGTCACTTTTTTATATACTGACATTGGATTCTTGACGTATTGAGTATATTCAGAGTATTGGAATAACCACGTGGTCTCATTGATTTTGTGAATTTCTAACAATATGATGGTATTAGGGATTGGTAATATGTTCTTGAGTGTATCTAGTAGTTAGGAGACACAATAGATATAGGGAATTTCATGATTTTGTAGAATGTGAAATTGGATTATTGATGATTGTAAATTATTTACTAGAGTAGAATTGAAGTGTTAAGTGAATTGAAAATAATTGATAAAAATTCATAAATTTGATGATAATGATTTAGCCATGTTATATGACGATGTTAATTGATAGATATATGTGTGTGTTGTATTTCTTGATGTATGCTGAGGATTGTATGATGGATGTTTTATATGCATTGATTTCCATGACATATTGATATGGCCTTGAGGCCAAAGAGGTATTTCTATTTGTGATTGCAAAAAAATTATATCACTATACATTGAAAAGGGATAGGGGAGCAACCCTAGAAGGATGTTGTGTTTTTACAACAAGGTCCAATTGATAACTTGTGTGAGTGTTGTGTTATTGATTTTATACATTAGGAGGTTTCCCCATGGGGGTGACCTCATATGTATGGCCTAGGGTGGTGATGTCTTCCTTTCCTTTATTTTGTGTATTTTATTTTGTAGTGTTGTAGAGATAAAAATTGGGTCACACTCTCCTTGGTCCCTTGATAAATAAATACCTTAAATACATCCACCTAGCCATGGCCCCCTTCACTCCCACTATAATATTAATTTAATAATTTAAATTAAATTAATTCATTATCCTCACCATATTTATTATTTAAATATCCTAATTGAGCTAATGCCCACATATCCACCTCACCTGACACCTCATCTAGCCACCTCATCCTAAGACCTATTATTAGTAAGTTTCCATAACTAGCTAAGACCTACCCAAGCCCTAAAAATCAATACCTACATTCCCTCTAACCATATTCTAGCCTATTAGAAGGAAGCTTCCATGCTAATCATGTGGGGTAAACGAAACAAGATCCAAGAAAATTAAGGGGATCTGCCTAGTTTAATGAACCTAAGAAATCCCACCGTAATCGATGCTAGTTACCCTTAATCGCCACCGGTTAAGCCAAAACCACCGTCGGTTACCATTTAATCCCAAAAATAACCTTATTTTGAGGTTGGCACATTTCTGAGAGAGAGAGACATCTTCTAAGAACAAGTGATGACATCGAGCTGCATGCGTAACCAACATATGTACAAGCATCAGAACATCCATAGCCAAGACTGAAGTAGCCATGAAGCCATTTGTCTTCACGGGAGCATCCAGGAATTACTAGAACCACATCAAGTCCATTCCATTTGATCACCCACCATTACCAACCAGGCATCAAGTTCATATAAACAGTAAGTCTTGTTAACCAACACCTATTCATTCATCATTCGGTAGATCGTTTTACATCTGTTATTAGTTTCTTCTTTCATTTCTATTCCCCCATCATTTACCTCCATGCAAACTTGACCATATTTTTATCCACATCCTTACATTGCCCCTACCTAGACCTAAATCATTCTTGTACATACCTCATATCCATACGAATCTGGCCATTGCCCTTCCATCTTCATCTAACCGGGATCTATCACCGAGCCAAGTTTTATTGAGTTTCCTGTTTCCCCCATACCGACGTTGGTCACCCATAACCATTGCCGCTTAACCGAAATCGATGTCCATCTTTGTGTATTTTACTGAAACCCAGGATCGAGCCTAAAGTCTCCACCAAATACCCAAATTGTTTAGAGCCTAACCCTAACTAGTACCAATACCTTGACAAAGATGACCTTGACCTTCAGATTCAATCATAGCCTAGCCTGTTGTGAACGAATTTTCTTATTGTAAACGAATGAGATACTTAAATAATTTTAACTATAGTAGGATTTCCTTTTTTCTCACATTAAGTTGTTTTAAACAGTGGATTGAAAACCATCTAGAAAGTATCACACTTCCCAGATCTTACACACGTTAGGTAGTCCACTACATATATTGTTTAACTTTTATTTGGTGGTCTTGTGTTCCATTTCAGGTAGTTCCTCCAAGAAAAAAGGAAGCTCTCATGATCAGCTGTGGATTTAGAAGTCATATGCACGCAACAACCTATGACCAGCATCCCAACAAAAATTCCTCCTAGCCCATTACCCTTATTTGTTTCATCAACATTTGAATAAACACTTTAGAATCAAGTGAAACATTTTGGCACGCCTGGTGGGAACCATTTGGGGTTCCTTGCATTCATTCATTTCTAGGTGAAAAGTTGCATGTTTTTTTCCTTTTTAAAAAGGTTCTTACATTTAAATTTCTCCAATGGAACCATCTCTTCTTCTATTGTCTAAAAGTAATCATACTTTGGTGCTTTAAAATGAACACTTCTTCCCTTTCATTAATATCATATTAGTGAAAGAGCATCCCTTCTCCTATTTATCTATTTGTGGCATCGAATTCTACATTTCGATTTGGGTTTAAAATCATTGCATTTTCATTCCTCTTTTCTGCATTAGCTCACATTAATTGAGGGCAACCTATACGCTGGAAGTCATTCCCAGCTGATGGTTGAAAAATGAATCATAGAAAGCACATATCTCTCTCTCTCTCTCTCTCGAGTCTTACCAAACTACAAAATTCAAAAAATATACATATTCTTATAAACAACATATTTCCTGGGAATGCTCACAATGATCACATTGATAAGAGGATTGTGGGTACTCCCCACTCATCGTTTCTATCGAGTCACACTTCATATCAAAGCCCGCCCTACCATAACATACATGAAACCTCTCCTTGTAGATTCCCTTCTTCGTAGGAAGTCATCCTCACCAAAAACTCTATTCTACGCTTCATGATTCAGTCCTTGAATAACATAAGCTAAAAAACATAATAGAAAAAGCACTCTTAGGATCATATTTTTCTTAGTGTTTCGCTTGGCTTGCGTTTTGAGGTGAGACGTCATGCTCTTCATTTTTATTATTTCTCCTTGCACACTTCTCATCATAGTTGGTGTATTCTCACTTCATCCGAGTGTGCTCGGACCATATTATCATCATTCTCTAATTCTGGGTTTGATTCCACATAAAAATTTTAACTCACAACCACATTTTATTCATCGATGTCTTAATTTCATAGTAACCGGTGTCAGTCCAGTGACCGTCATCAGTTACCCTCTGACCGTCATCAGTTTTACCTAACCAACATCGGTTACTAGCTTCTTTTAGTCAACCTACCCAACAGAAACCTATTCAACTTCTTTGCATTTTAGTAGTCCCCTGTCACTCTTATCATATCCATTTACCTGGCAAGTCCCATCAGCATTTTCCATACCTTGTAAATTTGGCCTTATACCTTGTTTTTGACAAACTATCCACTTTTCACATGGACCAACCGACGGTGGTTACTTGTGATCGCATCGCTTTAACCTAACCAACATTGGTTAACCTTTGTGTCATTTTCCAACTGACATTTTGACCCCCAATCCACCTACTACCACATGTTTCTCCTATTTATACTGTATTTTTGTGTCATTTATAGAAAACAATCCAACTGATCAAGATTTCTTGACATGGTGCTGACCTAAAGCTAAGCTGACGCCCTCATATTCCAAGTCATTCGTCAACCATTCCCTAGTCCTTCACCACCTTCTATTTTATCACCCATGGATCCTACCCAACCTATCACTATCACCACAGGAGATGAGGAGTTCACATGACTCCTTGACCAAAATCCTACCACCTTGCAGTTTTATCTTTCCCACTCATCCACTCGAGATGCCTCGGGTTAGTTGATATACGACATGCCCGTATCTATCCCCCTAACTCTCGTTCCCACTCCTACGTCAGCCCTATCTAGCTCCGCACTACTCGCATCTACCTTATCCCTAGTCATTTCATAGCTAGGACGTATACCCGCTTATAAACGCCACATTTGCTACATCCGTTGCACTCGCCACATCCACTATACCTTTGCCAACCACCTAGAACAAAACCTCATCCGCGCCTATTATCTCGCATATACCCATAGCTACACAACCACCCCCGGTGTCGGTGACCCCTACCCTTTTCAAAATATCATCCTTTTTATTCCATAATCCTTAGCCCCCATTGCCACTAAGGTCACCATAACCCTTCCACCTCCATATACGTACTATTAGTAGCCTCCTATTTTATCTATTATTCACTCTAGGTACATACCCCTATTTCACTACCTTCTTCTTAATCTACCTATATGGAAGCACCATATACTAGAATTCCACCCCATTATATGCCCAAAACTAACCCTCTTACACTACAAGAGTCACCCATCCATCACAACCTACCAACGACCTAATTAAGTTAATGATGGACAAGATGTAGACATTGGAGGCATCGATTTTGGCTCCCACAACACTCTCACCTACGATGAGATTTGTAATGAGCCTATACATCCATCCATTCCTATCCATCCATATCCCATGTATTGGGAAATTCCTAAATTCAACCATTTCAATAGCAAAGAAGACTCACAACAACATTTGTGGTCTTTCAAATACGGGTGTTACCTAATCACCCATGATGCTTTGCTCCTGAGGACCTTTCCCATGTCTCTGATCAACCTGTGTTAGATTGGTGTAGTGGGTTACCTAGACACTCTATATTTTCATTTAATCAGTATCCCAAGCCTTCTTAGATCACTTCTCCATTAACATTGTTAAGAAGGCTTCCATGACCGACCTATACTCCATGCATCGTTAGTATGAAGATGACATGAATCTATCACAAATTGTGTTGCTCATTGGCATAGCACTCGATCAATCAACTCACATTCCAACTACCACAAACCAAACTCATCGAACTCTTCACGTGGGCTTGTGCTAGGCATATCTCACTAACCCTATAGGTTTAAACCTTCTGAACCTTCGACGAAGCATTCACCATGGCATGAAAGCTAGAGATTTAGGCTATTGAAGAGAAGAAAATCCAATTATGCAATAAGAACTCCGCATTCAATTTGAATGATACCTCTTCTTCTTGAAAACCACAGAATAATTATTCAAAGGCCAAGGGCACCACTAACTCAGTGGTACTCAAAATGGCCCACTCATTCCATCAAATCAGGCTAGCCCCTCATCTAATCTCTCACTCATTCAAACTTTTCAATTCAGACGAGAACAATGGAAATATACCCCAATTGGGGAACCTTATTCTTCTATCTTAGAGAAGTTCATCAAAGCTGGGGCCATCACCCTTCCTCCCGTGAAACCACACACTAGTTTTGACCTTGCTCACCCCACACCCATGTGGTATAAAGAGCATGACTTCTACAAATACCATCGAGTAAAGGGTCATAGTGATGGCAATTGCATCACCTTCAAAAACATTTTCCAAGAAATGCTCGAGAAAGGTGAGTTAACAGTGTATAATCCTAATGCACCTGCTTATCAAAACCTACACATCTTCAAGAAACCCTTTCCTAATCATGCCCCTTATGTTGATAAAACAGAAGATACTTCAACTCATGATAGCCATAGCTACGAGGTCCATGCTATTTTCAGTAATGCACCTGTTTCTTCCCAATTACCTCAAATTCCTTCCATCGAGGAAATCCTAGCCCAAGTCCTCCACCTGCACTTGAACCCACCTCACCTATTCCTCCACCCAGAGGGAACCTTTCACCTCCTTCATCACCCATGGAGGAGCCTTCCATTAATATCGAGTCAATTTCACCTTGGCTTCTCCACCTAGAGAGCCGTCACTCGCCGTACCTCCAAATCCATCTACGGAAGAGTTCCCACCATCTCCTCCACCCATAAAGGAGCACCCATCATATCCTCCACCCATAGAGGAGCACCCATCATCTCCTTCACCTATCAAAGACCCAATGAGAGATACCTTTTCCTCTAGGTGATCATTCTCCATCACTACCCAAGATCCTACAGACTTACTTTTGGTCATCTTACCCATGAAAGCCAAAGCTAGAAAATTCCCCATTTCTAAGAAAAATTTCATAGGAATTTTCATTAGGTAATCATCAACCTCACCTACACCATGCCATTATTACGATTATTCGATCGCTTAGATTATGTGGACAGAGCCTTACTTTGGGGGCATCTTCTGCTTCCTATCTCAATGCAAATGTAGATTTCACTTGCTAACACTTCCACTATCTACCCAAAAATATCCGACCCAATTGAACCGAGCACAACCACTTCTATCACAACTTCTGCCATGACACCCATCATAGCTCAACACACACCTTTACCCATAACCCAACATGCATCTAAATCCAAACCCACACCTACATCATCTTCCTCAACTAAACCTATTACTACCTTAGGGGTCACCCCAACCACCAACCTTACTCATCCACCTATCAAACTAGATTTAGCTACATCCTCCAAAGTCAACACCAAACATACTCGGACACCCAAACAAAAGAACCATTCCTATAGAACTCATACCCTAGCTATGTCAATCACACCTTCATCACCTTCACCCCTTCCGTCTATCTTAGGACCTCAACCTCCCAACGATGATTAAGAAACCTCCACCCGTTAGTAAACCAAAAACACAACAACCCATTCCTTCCTCGCAAACCTCTAACATACCCAAGCACCCAACATGACTTACACCTGCACCTATAACATCTTTACCACCCATACCTCCAATACCCTTAGCAACTTCTTCACTTCCTACTACACTTCAGTCTCTATCCCTCACACCCCCTGCACGACCCGCGCCATCTACCTTCACAACACCTCCATTATCCCCATGGGTAACTTGCCCTCTTCCCCATCCACTTTTCCTCCGGATCTCATACACCCATATCAACTTTACTCAAGATGGGGCAACCCAAAGATAAAAATCTGATATCCTCCAATAAGGTAGTCAAAACAACCACACACACTCTTGCCATTTCATCTACCATACCCCTACCCAAGCAAACACGACCAATACCCAAGACCACACTAGCACCCAAAACCATAGCTCAACCCACTCCCCCTCCTACAAAGACCATTCCTCAACAATCAACCACACCTACGCCCAAACCCACTTTCACTTCCCATTGCAACCCACTAGCAGGGTCTTATGCCAAAATCTTAACCAACCTCCTTAAGAATTCTGTCATCACATTATCACTCAGGACCTTATGACCCTCTCAAACCTAAGCCAAAAGGGTTTGATGACACTAAATTTTTTTCTACAATAATGTGATAGGAAAAAATGTGGAGAATTACAACACTTTGAAAACCATCCTTATCTAGTTGTGTCCTCCTAAAGCAAACTTTGATGATGACAACCTTCTCGATGAGGACCTCATTTCACCAGCACCCATTCCCATAGTCCTTCCCTCATTACCTACTCAACAACCATGACCTCCACCCCCACAACTCCTAGAACCACCTCTCGAGATTTGAAATTAACATGGTTTGCATTAACAACCTCGCCAAACCTCCACCCAAATGTCGATGTGCCCAACTCATCCCACAAAGTTCCTTCCCACCACTAGGATTTTTCCCTTCATGTCACTCTACCTTTCATGGCTCACCTACTTCACCTATCTCCCCACCTCAGATCAACATGATCCATGTTGTTACCCATGCTCGAAGGACAAAAGCAAGGAAAATGCAACCGACTCACCGACGAATCCTATACCTAGCATACCATCTACACCCACACCTAAAATCACTATCTCATGGCCCCACATATCCTATTTCTAATGGGGTCACACACCGCGTGATGCTCAAACAACTACACCAATCCCCCTCAAAATGTCCTTATATGACCTCATCCAAACCTTGGAATCCCATCGCCAAGCTCTCATGGAGGTCCTTCAATCTATTGAGGTTTTACCAAATGACCCTACACCTATAGCCTCCATCATCACACCCCATCATGTAGCCTCTCTCACCAAATTTCCACCTTTATCCACACCTCAACCTACTCACCAAGTAGCCTCCCTTAGCTTCTCAGAGGAAGAGATCACACCACACATAATCGATTTACCTAGACCCAACTCTCTTTCATATCTATCCACATTGATGATATACGTGTACGCCATGTTATGATCGATGGGCACACAAGTATTAATATCATTTCATCCCATGCATTTGCTCAAATGCACATACCTAAAAATTACATGCATAAACATCCTGTCATGTTGCATTCATTCAATGATGCTATCACCTCTACACTAGGCACCGTCATCCTCCACATTCGCATGGGCCCCTGCACTATTCCAGAGTTATTTTACATTTTGGAGGGGGAATTTCAATATAACCTGTTGCTTGGCAGACCCTAGATTCGTGTCATGGGTTTTGTTCCTTCCACTTTGCATCCTGTGTAAAGTTTGAGCATGAAGGACACACCTATACTATTCTAGCTGATCCATCACCTTTTAAAACATGTAACATGATTTACAGACCCAATTCCGTGCTCATACCAATTAAGGCATCTACCTCCATGACTAATACCAATTCACCTACACCTCACTTACCAAGACAAATGTTACCTCAACCGCACATGTCTCCTCCATTCCTACCGCTACCACAACCTTCACAAATAACCATTAGCCTCCCAATCTGTTAGCTCCACCTCTGTGTTGACCACTAACACATCATCTATTCCCGCTACCCACATACCAACCACGGATCCCATGGAAGGCATTTTTCAATGCCTCACTCTAGGAGTATCTCTTATATAGTGTCAACACACTCCTTACTCCACAAGAGTATGGAATTCTTCACCAACACCCTCAATATGATCACCGCATTGGAGAATGCCTCCTTTATGGTCCTCCTCACCTTCGTACCAGTCTCACCTATGGGGAATTGATACTACTACTTACACACCCAAACCACCGTCACAAACCCGCCCATTTTTTGCTGAATTCTAGTCACTCACCAATCACTGTTTTGCCCACACCTTCCTGCACTGATGTGCATGGAAGGGTTTTGGTTTTGGATTTTTTTAGCAATTCCACCATATTGTTATTCCATCTACTACCCGTAAACATAATCACCATAGTGGTATCATCTTTTCGAACCACCTACCAAGCATGCCCGCATTGAACTCATCGAGGACATCACCCTTCTCCACCTTCACCACCGCCTTTGCCGATAGAGTTGATGTATCTAGAATCCATCCCTCCTAACATTTTTTTCTCATAAACACCATTTCCTTGGGTCCTCTCGACTTATCAATGTGAGGGTGAGGCTCCTTCCTCTCTTCCCTTCCCCGTATCCTCGAAATGATCAATGGCGATACACCTTCAATTAACATCGTTCAATGTCAGGATGATGAATCTATACTCACCTACCTTGGTGCGAAGACTCATATATTCATCAGTCGTTACCCTCTGAGACGCAAACCATGTTGAATGAATCAACTATTGAGATCAACATTCATACTCAAGATGACCCGCACATCCTCAATATCGGTCAATCTTTAGATGTTGCTGAATAGAAAGCCATCATATTTTTTCTCAAAAACCATAACCTTGCTTTCACTTGGTCTTACGCAGACATGCCTAGTATTGACCCCACCATAGTGGTCCACAATATTGTAACCATTCCAGATGCCAAACATATCAAACAAAAACTGAGGAAAATGTACCCTTGCATTGCCCTTCTCATCAAAGAAGAACTTCAGTGCCTTCTTTCTGTTTCCTTCATATTACCCATTGATTATCCTCATTGGATTTCTAACATTGTCCCTATCACTAAGGCGACAGGGAACTCCGCATTTACATAGATTTCCATGACCTCAATCTAGCTTACCTAAAAGATGACTTTCCTCTACCTAGTATTGACCAACTGGTTGACCTTACTGCTGGTCATGAGATGCTATCACTTATGGATGGCTTCTCGAGTTATAACTAAATCTTACTTATCCCAGAGAGAATCAACAACAAAACAAAATTCATCACCCCTTGGGGACCTTCATTATCGAGTCATGCCTTTTGGCCTTAAAAATGTTGGTGCCACATATTAGTGGGCTATGACTTACATCTTCCATGACATCATGCATTGTATATTGGAAGATTACATTGACGACCTCCTTGCCAAATCTAAACACCGCTCCGAGCCCCTCGCCATCCTAAAAACCATCTTTGACCACCTTATTAAATATTACGTTCACCTTCAGCCCAAGAAGTGTGTCTTCATAGTTCTCTCAGGAAAGCTCCTGGGATTTATTATCTCCTTATGTGGTATAGAAGTTGACCCTGCTAAAGTCAAGGCCATTCTAGAAATGCCTCCACCCACTAACCTTAGGCAACTCCGTATCCTGCAAGGTAAGTTGTAGTCTATTCGCTATTTCATTTCACAATTATCTGATCGGTGTCAACCATTTCATCATCTACTCAAGAAGGATGTCTCATTTAAATGGGATGATGACTACCACAAAGATTTTGAGGCCTTAAAACAATACCTTCTTCAACCACTCGTACTCATTCCACCTAAAGAAGATTAACCCTTCTACCTGTATATCTCAAATACCGATCACTCCTTGGGGCCATGCTTTCTCATCGTGATAAACACCACAGGGAGCAGGTGGTTTATTACATAAGCCATACTCTTTTAGACTACAAAACCTGATATACCCATCTCGAAAAACTTTTCTTAGCCTTAGTTTTCGTTTCCACCAAACTCCGTCATTACTTACTCAACCACAAAACCTATGTTGTGACCAACACCAACCCCTTACATTTCATGTATGCCAAACCTTATCAAAATCAACATGCCGCATGCTGGCTTATGCTTTTAGAAGACCTCAACCTCGAATTCATCCATCAAAATTCCATCAAAGGCCAAGCCATCATTGACCAATTAGCCGACGCACCTATTTTCGGGGATCAACCCTCTAATTTTGACTTTCCAGATGAGTCAATTGCTACCCTTTCCTAGAAGAAACCCACTTACCAAATGACACTCTTCTTTGATGGTTCCAAGTGTCAACATGGGGGTGGGGCTGGTGTTATCCTCATTCTTCTTGATGGTGAACCCATGCCTTTGTCTTTCAAAGGAAATTTTTATTTTCCAAACAATATTTCCGAATACAAAGTCTCTCTATGCCTTAGATGTCAAATCAATCAACATATTTGGTGATTCTCAATTGGTCATAAACCAGGTCAATGGTATATACCAATCTCATAATGAGATACTTAAAAAGTATAAAAATCATGTAGAAATACTTTTGACCACCTTCACCATTATGCACTTCAAACCGTCCCACATTCAACCAACAAATTTGTAGATACCATGACCTGCTTTGCTCAGGGTTCATTTTAAGAGACCTCCTGGAAATCGGAGGTGGAGAATACCTGGCGAATATCCCCGGAACCGGTTTCACGGGAAGGTGAATTTTTTGGGGGTTGTATGAAAAAATTTCACCTGATTATCAAGCACTGCGACAGAAGGCTGCAGACGCGCGATGGGAGATTTTGCTGTCGCGCGTCAAAAATGCAGGTGACATGCGTCAATAGATCTATTGACGCGTCATCGCATTTTTGACGCGTGGACACAAAAATCTTCCGTCACGCAGCGTCTACATCCTTCGACCTCTACTTTCTCATCAAAAATCTACGTGTCGCATATCAACAAACTCTTTGTCGCGCGCTGCGCTATGCGTCAATATATCATTGTACCTCCTGTCGCGTCAAAAATGCGGTGACACGCGTCAGGGCCTTAGTGACGCGCGTCAATAGGCCTTAGTGACGCGCGTCACTAAGGCCTATTGACACACGTCACTAAGGCCTATTGACATGTGTCACTAAGGCTGTGTGACGCGCGTCAATAGTGCCTTAGTGACGCGTGTCACTAAGGCTGTTGATGCACATCACTAAGGCCTATTGACGCACGCACTAAGGCTGTTGATGCATGTCAATAGGCCTTAGTGACACGCATCAATAGGCCTTTAGTGACGCCAAGGCTACTAAGGTCTAGTGACGCGCTGACGAAGAAATATCCTATTGCGCATCTACAACCTCGCCTCTTCTTTGCTCATCGAAAAAAACTCCATGTCGCTCGTCAACAAAATATTTGTCATGCATCTACTATGCGTCAATATCTACAATATCTCCTTGTCTCGCAAACCCTCCTTGTGCCGCGCATCAATAACTTACCCCCTTGTCGCGCGCGCTCCTATAATACGGGATATATCATATTGTTGAAAATGTGAAGTAGAAGTGTTCTACCCGCGAATAATCTAGGTTTATATAGGGGATATTTTTCAAGGGTAGCGAAGCCGACCCCTAAAAATTAAAGTGTAATTTTTAGGCGAACAGTCACCGGCCCATGCCAAAAATTCGCCTTTTCAAAATTTTCAAAATGGAATATTCGCCATATTACGAATATTCGCCACTAAAATTTTCCCCTGGCTTGGCTTCTCAAATACCCACTTCACTTGCCGATTCTAAAATCTTTGTCACCATACAATGAATCCAATCACCCTCTTATTTACCTCATGACATTTAATCTATTGGAACCACTGCCCCCGACCCAAGTGACCTTAGGTATAAACAATACTCTGAATATCTTTCTCTCTCCATCTTACCTCCTGATCTCACCTGTAATGGACAATGCGCCTTCCTTAAAAATGTCTCTCGTTATGTCATCATGGGGGACCTCATCTATAAGCACAACTTTTATGGTATTCTCTTACGATGCCTCAGAGCTCAAAAATTCCTTATACCATTAAGGAAGTTCATGATGGCATATGTGGAGGTCACTTTAGTGGCCTTGCTTTCATTGCTAAACATATTCTTTTCCTAGGCTATTACTTGGTCGAACCTTAACCATAATTGTTGAACTATGTCAAACATTGTGTAAAATGCCAACAACATGCTAACCTTCATCATACACCCAGTCATGCCTTACAGGTCACCCGTGACCTTTGGCCCTTCTCTCAATGGGGTTTAGATCTTGTCGGAGAGATCAATCCCTATTCTTCCCAATGCCATCAATGGATCATCACCACTACCGAATACTACACAAAATGGGTTGAAGCCATACCACTCATCTCCACAAAATCTAGAAAATATGCGAGTTCATCAATCATCACATCATTTTTGCTTTGGTGTTCCTCATCACCTCATCACTGATAATGGAAAATAATTCAAAAACAAAACATTGTGAAAACTTTGTGACGCCTTCAACATTCAGCTAAGTTTCTCATCACCTTATTACCCACAGACCAACGGCCAAGCCAAATCCACCAACAAAACCTTAAAAAAAATTCTCATTAAAGTGGTTAACAATAGTAGGAAGGACTGGCATATGCACATTCCTTTCACCCTATGGGCATACCACACTAGTATCCATACATTTACTACTACCACACCCTTTTCTCTAGTCTACGATATAGAGGCTGTTCTACCTCTCAAAGTCCAGATTCCCTCACTACGCATTTCTCTCCATGACATGCTCAATGATGAAGACTTTCATCAAGACCATTTATCACAACTTGAGTTATTAGATGAATTTATTCTTAACACTCTTGACCACCTTCAAGTTTACCAAAAACACATCAAATGTGCCTACGACAAACGTGTCCATGAAGGAGCCTTTCACATAGGTGATTTCATCCTCGAAAGAAAATCAACATGTAACTAAAGCGTAAAAAAGGTTAACGGGTGAATTCACTCCTAATTGGCTTGGACCATACATCATGACCCATAAAAATCAGTGCTTATTGTTTATCTTCCTTGATGGTAAACCCAAACCCGAGACCCTTAAAGCCTTGCATCTTTGACCATTCTACTATTTACTTTTAGTCCTACCTCACCTTTTTCCTCTTTCCATGCTCATCCCTTTAGCACTATCCACTTCTTACGCATTTCCAATGATTAAACATGAGTCATGTGCATACCCGTAACTTATTATCTTCTCTTGAATATGTGTACCACGACATCGCACATAACATGATTCTCATGGATAATTTTTTTCTACTTTTAGATGAGATTCCATGGTTGTTTCACCCTTATTTATAACAAGAATCCTATTCTTCACCTTGATCTTGTCCATGACTGTGAAGCCCTCACATAGGATCTAACTCCTTGAGTCAAACTTCCAATAAAAAGATGACTCCCTCAAAAGGACATCTTCCTCTCTGTAATCGCTGCTATAAATAGATTGCTCCCTCAAAGGAAAGCTATGTAAATCTCTTTCAAAAAAAAAAAAAGAGTGAGAGAATCTGAAGCTTCCCGCATTGATCAGCTTCACGAAGACCTCAAGGATTTAATTTCCTCATCCCATATAGACTTCCCGCATTGATCGCTTTATCTCAAATATCATTTAACACAGAAAGCCTTTTAGTCATGGACTTTCCCATTGTGACCTTGGATTTCTTATCCAAAGAGCATGCTACCTCATACCATATAAAAATTAGCCACCTTTCACCCCTCTCACCATTCGCACTCCCATTTCCTATTGCCTTAAGGGACCTCTTGGAAACCATGACATTTGGTGATCATGTGACTACTTTTCACCCTTAGAACAATCAATCATGTAAATTATTTTAGGGTCTTATGTCTATCACCTCCTCCAGGTATGACCTACTTAGTATGATCCTAACCAATCGGATAGTTTTCTTACCACCTCTTATATTTTAGCCTTCTTTATTACGTATTGATTACCTTATACAGGACTTGGTCCTCGACGCTTACCTTTGGGGTAATCTTCTTCTTCTACCACAATCGAAATCACCTATACCAAGTTACCCACAACTCACCCACACCTAACAGACCTAAACCCAAATCATGCCTATGACCTACCATCTCATTCTCATATCTCCTCATATTCTTCCCTAGCTTATGGGAGAACTACATTAGCCTGAGGTCATTTTTCAGTTGAGACTATGTAGGCAAGCACTCCAGGGCATGGGGCCCTTGGAGGTTAGCTTGGCCACTCTCTATCCTAACCAATTCATCTTTCATTTTCCTAAATCACATTCTACCCTACTTCATTTCCTTTTTATATCAAAAATTGGAAATTAACCCAACCAAATGGAAAATTGCTTCACATTTTTATCATCATCAAAACATACATTTATTTCGATTACCATTTCTTTACCAACATCATGCATGTATTATAAAACATCTTAAACATGACCCATATCATCATTCATTGCACAAATTAATGAATCAAAACCTCAACCAATTTAAACTCAACCCTTCCTATGACCTAACTCAACCATGCCTAACACCAACCTGACTCAACTATGCCTATGACCTGACTCCATCATGCCTATAACCTGACTCAACCATGCCTAACACCAACCTAACTCAACCATGCCTATGAATTGATTCCATCATGCCTATAACCTAACTCAACGATGCTTATGATTTGACTCCATCATGCCTAACACACCTAGTTTCCATCCATTTATACATAGTACTCACATTCTACCAACACAAGTACATCATTAGAATGTCATCCATCTCATCATAAAAATAGGTGTGTATCCATCCAATATACACTGATATCAAAATAATATACATCTCTCAAAATATCTCATATACATCCTCACCATCTTTGGCACGCAGGCCGGTATATATCAAAAATAAAAACTACGTCAAAATCGGGACCCATATATCAGGCATCATCTTGACGGACATCCTCCATATCTATATCACCTATCCCCTCTGCCTCCTCGGCTCCTATCTAGTGACTTGCTAACATCTCCCCACCCATCATAGGTGGTGGCTAGGTCCCTGTTGGTACATCAACTAGAACTGGCCTCTATGAACTGGTGGCCTCACCCTAACCATGTCTTGGGGCTCGATGGCCCCCTGTGCTCTCCACATTATGGGTGTGTGTTTTGGTCCTCTCATTTAGAGGCCTACTATGCCTGTACTCGGCATATGATTGACAATCTATCCCTATCATCGTCATCCGGTCACGATAGTACCAAACCTTATCTCTTGCCTCCCATAATCTTGATATAGGTATTATTTGTGGTGGCCCCATCGGCCTTTGACCCTGTACCTATCTCGTCGGACCTGTCCCACCCACCTGTCCTATGAACTAGGATCCTATCCTAGTGCTCGTGGTGGTGCCATCGACCTCTACTCTTATGCCTATATTTTGGCTCGTAAGGCCCCAATCCATGCTCGTGCCATGGCTAACTAGCCTCGTAACCTCAGTAACCTATGCCTGTTGGGTGGCCACCCAACCATCATCACCATCTCCATCTCCATCCCCACCTTGGGCCATCTGGGCTCAAGACTGCCATGTGTGCATGTAACTCGACACCTCCACCTCTCGAACTTGGTAACTGTCCTGCACCATACCCACCGGGTAATCAAGGTTACCACCGCCCCCTTGGGGCATCTCTCTGCACCGTGATCATGGCTAAATCCAACTACTCCTCGGCCTGGTGGTACTATTCATAAATGATCTGCCCACCACTATCTGTATCTGTCTGTCACTTTGACATCTTTGATCCACTGGTCTACCACCTGCTCCTCCTACCCTATGGGCACTGTCGGTTGTGGTAGAGGTAATGTCCTCTCCATGTCATCTCTCCTATACTACGAGAAGGGTGGAGGTATGTCCTATAGTAATCTAAACTGCCATCTAACCCTGTCAACTGGGATCATCTTGTACTCCTAGGCATGACGCCCCTCTATCCATCTCAGTAGCTGAAGGCCATCTATCTCATCATGCATCCACCTATATGAGGGATAGCCCACATAGGGTCTCTATATGATGTCCACTCTAGAAAATCCCTCTAATAGCCGCTGTAATATGCTACATCATGTGTAGCTCGTCGATCGTCACTCTCTAATCACGGGTACCCATAACCTGTACCCCACCCACACTAATCTCGGTGGAAATGCATCTGCTTGGGGCATACCCACTAGGCACACACAAACTATGTGCTCATAGGCTCAGTAGTGTAGTAAAAAGATACAACATAGGCTAAACCCGTGTAGACACCCAAATGCCCATAGCTCTCTGTATAAATGCACTGGAATGCTTTGGCATTTAGGAAAACAAGTCCGATCCATCACCATGTCATGTAGTACCCCAATCAATGAGAAGGGAAATCTCCCTCCCTCTACATCTAGCAGTGTGAAACAACACACTGCCTCCATCAATAAAACAACTAGCCTCATCTCCTCTAGACAGGCTGTGTACATCCCCCTGTAACTCAAGCTAGAACTATGGAATGTCATGTCTTCCAGTCCCTCCCCAAACACCATCAACATCAACTCCTCCGAGGCTTCGGAGAGATCAAGTACATCTCGCATCCCCAGTGTCGTAACCTTAAGATCCTAAACACATCCTATAGGGTGATTGTCATCTCACCTGTCAGTAGGTGGAATGTGTTGGTTGCTGAATCCCATCTATCGATGAGATCAACCATCGAGGCTCAGCTTTCGGTCGCATGCCAATAGTAACAAACCCCAATCAGGCCCACCTCTTCCATGTGTATCCACTCCTCAACCATGTCACCACACTTCACACTCTCAAGAGTAGGGGTGGCACCCTATCTCTCATCAGCAGTTGATCTATCCCCTGCATCCAATACACACATCAAATCAATTTCCCTCCACCAAATACCCAAAACCACCCAGAATCTCACCCTCAAAACTTACTTATACCCACTCTCTCACCTCTTTCTTTATTCCCAACCTACCTTCCTATCACATTTCTATTCTATTCTACCCTTCCATATCTCACCCATTTGACCTAGGACCCTTTCGGCCCCTTTGTTCTCCAAAACCCAACCAAAGCCGGTTATCTCTAACCGACCTCGTGTAACCCTTAAACTAGCATCGATCACTGTCTCGTGACCAATACTATTTTGACCCTACCGACGCCACCTAACCCCAATTGATGTCGGTCACTACTATCGCGGTTAAAAGCCGCAACCCCCAAACCCTCCCCTCTCAAAACCTCCCTCTCCTGCCTCTTCTACCCACCCATTCTCACCTACACTTCCCCTCAACCTCATCCCATCCCCTATTCACCCACTTACCTCTCTCCCCACTCCTATTCTACTCAATTCACCCTCCCACATTTCAAATATCATTTCCCCCCCAAAACAAAAACCCAATTTTTCCACCCCGACCTATCACCTAATCTATCTTACACAACATGGAAAGGGTTTGAGATTTACCTCATCATGTTGTTGTCACTGTGGTGGCATGTCTAGCCACTGCACTGGTGGCCCACCCGATCCCTCTTTGGCATTTTCCATCACCAATCTGTCACCTCACCTACAACTAATAAACTCAACCAATTTGATCTCATGGACCCACCTCTCAACTACCAATAAACCACCAATCGGCTTTCTAACTTAGCTTTTTGTTCCATCTGGACACTTTCCAATTTTCCTCTCTCTTGTGTCATTTTCCTCTATTTCACATGGGACAAATGATTCTAAAAAACATGAAATTTTTAATTTTTATAACATCCCTGACCTAATTGATGTCGGTTTTACCTTCATCGACATCATTCATGTGCCCTACCTTCTTTGTGATCGGTTACCCTATACCAAAGATTGATTACCCTTTTCCAACATTGGTCACTCTCTCTTCCACATTACCTAAATTTCACCCTATTAATCTTCCTATCACTCTTTTTTCCATCACCCAATGGTTACCCTGACCATTCATCTCACCCTCTTGACCTCATCATCTACTACCTAACCTCGTCCTCATTTGGGGACTCATTATTTTACCCATACCTCGGCCCTACCCATGCCGTGACCTAGATACTTGGACTTGGAACATCGCTAGTGACCTTTGACCTCATGTGTTTGTTATAACCTTGTGGCACTATTACCTATGTTGATTGAATTAATGACCTTACCTTGCCTCTTGCCATGACCGTTTATCCTGACCCAACCCTCGGTGTATCGGGACATACCTAAACGTTCCTGCACCTAACCTGTGTCGTGTTTCCTGACCATATCCTATACTTTAGATACCAGAATCACCTCAGCCTTGTTTGGATAAACCTATCGACCTTGGAAAATGTAGAGTTTGCCTACTTTTCAACCTAGTATCGTCTTTGCAGATTATACGTGTGCATGCATTTGAATATTACTACCTTTGACCCTAACCCATTACCTCGGATTACCCGAGTAGACCTTTTTCATTTTTCCCCTGTTACCCACCTTACTCTTCATCACACTCACCTTTATCAAACCACTTACCGCTTTTGCATTTTACCTCACTCAGTTCTTGGTTTGAGAGGGATCACCTTCACCCACACATGGGGTAACCGCATCTTATTTTTGTCGGCAAGACGCTTACCAATACAAGCTACGTAGCAAAAATGGGCAAAATGTAGACACCAAAATTGGGTCACACTCCCCTTGGTCCCTCGATAAATAAATACCTTGAACACATCCACCTGGTCATGACGCCCTTCACCCCACTATAATATTAATTTAATTATTTAAATTAAATCAATTCATTATCCTCACCATATTTATTATTTAAATATCCTAATTGAGATAATGCCCACATATATACCTCACCTAGACACCTCATCTAGCCACCTCATCCTAAGACCTATTCTTAGTAAGTTGCCATAATTAACTAAGACCTACCCAAACCCTACAAATCAATACCTACATTCCCTTAAACCATATTCCAGCTCATTATAAGGAATCTTCCATGCTAATCCGTGGGGTAAACGAAATGAGATCGAAGAAAATCAAGGGGATCTACCTAGTTTAGTAAACCTATGAAATCTCACCCTAACCGATGTCGGTTACCCTTAACCGCCATTGGTTAAGCCGAAACCACCATCGATTACCATTTAATCCCAAAACAACCTTATTTCAAGGTTGGCACATTTTTGAGAGAGAGAGAGACATCTTCTGAGAACAAGTGACGAAACCAGAGTTGCATGCAAGTAGAACCAACATCCGTACAAGCATCAGAACATCCATAGCTAGCACCTGAAGTAACCACGAAGCCATTTGTCTTCACGGGAGCATCCGGGAAGTGCCAACACCACATCAAGTCCATTCCATTTGATCACCCACCATTACCAACCAGGCATCAAGTTCATATAAACAGTAAGTCTTGTTAACCAACACCTATTCATTTGTCATTTGGTAGATCCTTTTACATTTGTTATTAGTTTTTGCTTTCATTTATATTACCCCATCATTTACCTCCATGCAAACTTGACCATCTTTTTATCCACATCCTTACATTGCCCCTACCTGGACCTAAATCATTCATGTACATACCTCAGATCCATATGAATCGCCATTGCCCTTTCATATTCATCTAACCCTGGATCTATCACCCAACAAATTTGTATTGAGTTTCTTGTACCCCGACCATACCAATGCCGATCACCCATAACTATCACCGCTTAACCTAAAGTGACTTTCGTCTCTATGTCTTTTACCAAAAACCCAAATAAGAGCACAAGTCTCCACCAAATACCCTAAACTACCCAGAGCCTGACCCTAACCAAGTGCTCAATACCCCAATAGTGACCTTGACCTTCGATTCAATCATAGCCTAGCCTTTGTTGTGAATGATTTTTCTTATTTTAAATGAATGAGATACCTAAATCATTTCAACTATAGTAGGATTTCATTTATTTCTTGCATTAAGTTGTTTTAAACGGTGGATTGACATCCGTCAGGAAGTATCACACTTCCCGATCTAGCACATGCTAGGAAGTCCACTACATATACTTGTTTAACTTTTATTTGGTGGTCTTGTGTTCCATTTCAGGTAGTTCCTCCAAGAAAAAAGGAAGCTCTCATGATCCGCTGTGGGTTCGAAATCATACATGCGCAACAACCCAGGACCAACATCTCAATAGGTATTCCTCCTTGCCCATTACCCTTATTTGTTTGGTCAACATTTGAAGAAACACTCTAGAATCAGGTGAAACAAGTGTATGTATTTAATTATTGGGAAAGTTTAGTCATTTTATTAACACTAATTAATGTTTCTTAAATAGCTAAATTAATTTTTTTGAAGAGGTGACATGTGGGTAATAAATGGGGTAGTTAGTTCTTGATTTTTGCATGATGATGAATGAAATTTATTGCATTTGTGTTGTGTGCACTCTTTCTCCCTCTCCAAACCCGAAATTTGACTTGGAGGGAACTTTTTGAGACTTGTGGGACAAGTAAACCTTGTCCCTTGTCTCTCATAATCATCTACCAACCATACTTATGAAGTATGGGGCTAATTTTGACCATTTTAATGCTTTTTTGAGTGTAAAAGGAAAATAAAGTCACTTCTCTTCTTATCACATTTATTTTTTCCTTGAAAGGTATGGGGTGCATGTGGAGTGTGCATGTAGGCATGTCATAACCTTACCTTTTTCATTTAATTTCCTTGGTTTTGGGGTTTGACTTGTTGTGTTAGAGTGAAGGAATGATGAAGTGGCATCCTACATGGAGCCACCTCATCATCCTCACCTCTTTTCTATTTATTGGTGTGAATTTGGAGGAATGGGGGTTACTTGTCTCATTTTCTTGATTTGCATTTTTAAAATTTGGTCTTGAGAATTCTTTCTTGGAGCTTGAAGGATTGATTTGGTGCTTGCTTGGTTTTGGAAAGGATTAAAGCTTGTGGATTCAAGATTGTGGAAGCTAGTATGGAAAGGTAGGGCCTACACCTTGTTCTTTATTTCTTGTTGTATGTTTTGTAAATGCATGTGTGTATGTATTATGTGGGATTGGTGTAGTATGGCCCTAAGATGTGTGGGAGATAGAAAATGGAACCACTTTGGGAGGGAAAAGGGAAATTTGTAGGCTTGTGGAGGGAGCATGAGTAGGGAGTTCCACCTATGGGGAGTGAAAAGGGTAAATTGCTATACTTTTTGTATTATGCATTGGGAGGGAAAAGGGTTATATTGTGTAGTTTGGATGTGCACATGGAGGTATTTTGGGTGGAACCCCTAACTCATTTGGGAGCTATAAGGAGGTGGTTTCATTGTTCTATTCTCCCTTGGCTTTGAATGTAAGCCTATGTGTTGGGTTTTGTGGCTTTTGTTGTTGTGTTTGGTGTTTAAAATCTTTTCTTGTGTTGATTGTATGAGTGTTGAGTTGTTTTTGGAAGCCATTGTTGTGAAATTTGTCAAGTTTCCTACACACTTCATGGTTCTTTGGTTGGGGCTCAAGGGCTAATAAGGAGGATGGCTTCTCCTCTTATTGGATTATAGGTTGGGCGGAGAGCGTCTCCTACTCCCCTTCTTTGTGTTGTGATTCAAGATTGTAAAGGTGGACAAAGTGCCATATTGAAGCTATGAAGTTGGAGAATGATATTGATATGGAGACTTTTGTATTGAGCCCAAGGGAAGAATTCCTATGTTGTAATTTTGGCCATGTCATTCCACTTAGAGTGGAAGGCTTGTAATCTTGTATTTCAATGGTGTAATTCCTTGTAAAATGTATCTATCAAACCTTGTATTACTATATTTGAAAGAAGTATTTTGTGAATCTTATTTATTAAACTTGTAGTGTTATAGTGGAATGGAGAAATTTTAAGTTATACTTTGTTAGAAAAGAAAACCCTTCAAATCTAAATTTTATTCAAAGTTGTATTATGTATTCAATTGAAAGGAATGGTATTCTTGAATGGTTAGCGAAGGATGATTCTTTTGGTATGGTTGGCAAACTTGAATTTGAAAGGAGAAAGGAAAAGTTTTGTTAAGAATGTTATACTTTTAGCCTCTCAAATTAATATCTAAAAAAGGGAATGAATTAAGTGGTTGTATATATTATAATATTGATCAAACAAATGAAACCACCTAAACTTATATTAGGAAATTAGAGGGAAAATTATAATAATAATTATTTACAATCTTATATTTAATGGAATATTTAAATATTATTAATATATAATATATATTAATAATATATATAACACTAATAATATTAATATCTATAAAATAATCAAATTTATTATAAACAAACAACCAAAAGAAAACTATATAATATATATTCGTCCTACTTTAGTTTTTAAAAAGTTACATATAAAACAAACAAAAATAAATAAAACAAAAAGAAATGGGCTGAAATTTGCTTTGGTTGAATGGCCTTGGATAGGAATTTAAGTAAATAAAACCATAGTGGAGGGTGGGGCATCACCCCACCATATATATATATATATATATACCCCATACTCTATATACCCAACCAAATATACACAGCCACGTCATATGTATTAACATGCACATTTCTTTTCTTGGTCGACCAAAATATATACCATGTAGTATTTTATGTGTGTGTGTAGAAACCCTAAACTTTTGTATATACTCTTTATAACAAAAATAAATAAATGGGGCAAATATACCTAAAACCCTAAATAGCGAATTTTTTTCTCTTAACACCGATTAGAAGGGAAATCATATACAATCTTGCAATCTCTTAATGGGCATGGAACAACAAATAATAATAATAATAATAATAATAATAATAAAGGAAAATCCATGAGAGTGGCCTCAAGCTTCCGTGGTTTCCATAGGCTTCCTCCTCTTTCTCCAAACCTGCAAAAGTTAAAATGAGATAAAATTAGGGCAAATGGAAATAAAAGAAAATCATAAGGAAATTTAGGGCAATCTAGATCCAATGGCCCAAATAGATCAAATCTAATGGTTGAAAATAAACCCTACATCACTTAAGTGATGGGGATTTTGTGGGAATGGGATTAAATAAAAATGCATGGGTAATTGATTGAATGGGGCCACTTAGTGGCTAGGTCAAGTTGTGACCTCTTGTGGTAAGGAATTAATTAAACATTGTGCTTAGTATTTAAATAATGAACTAAAGGGGGTTTATAAATAAATATTAGAAGGGTATAGTTAAATAAATTAAATGGATCATGACTATTAAATAATTGAAAAATACCCTAATAAAGAAATGAGCTTAATGGGAGACTTTTAAACTATAAATTATTTTGGGAAAAAAATTAATAATATTTCATTATTAATTTAATTCCGACTTCCACAAGATTGTCTAGAAATATTTAATCAAGAAAATTAATTAAATTGTGAATAATGTTTACCCTCAGTAACCGTTTTAAAACAAAAACAAATCTGCAAAATTCTCCCCATTAAATTATTAGACCTTGGTGAGGTTTTAACGTCAAATTTGTGGGCATTACAGAAGTAGACATGTGATACACAAGTTGTATTGGAATTGTTCAATGAAATTAAACAATTTATAATTAAAAATAATGTAAGAATTTAAACATCCATACTAAGTTGCTAAAGGTTGAGAGACATTGACCAATATACAAATGTGGCGGTATTTGTTATACGACTATTGTAGGTATTTTAAAGTAGTATACCTATCATTATCAAAATGTATAAAATAAATTTTTAGATGTGAAAAATGGATTTTTAAATTACAAAATACACTATAAACTAATATATATGTGGTTTGTGTTTAGAGGTTGATGGATGTCTATTTATTGAATAATGTCGATGTATCTCATCGTCCTTGTCATATTGTGTCAAAGCACAAAATGAGAGACAATAGAAGTGAAGATATCAATTGTGTTTCTAAATATATTATGTGTTTGGTAAAATAAAAAATTAAATTATAGAATGTGTTGATTTCATGATATGTACAACCTATATTGCAAAAACAACAATATAAATGGATTCATAGGAAAATTGTGAATTCCAAAATCTATTCATGTTGAAGTGTTTTTCTTGGAAATAGGATACCATGAATATATTTTTTGAATTTACAATTTATTTTCTTTGTTTAATTTTTTGTTGATATTTGAATAATTTATTTCCTAAAGACTATACAATTTATCGTAGGGATTTTAGAATTTATCCTACAATTTCCATAATTAATCCTTAGATTTTAGAATTTATTTTAAAATCTACCCTATATTTTACAAACTTTCTCCTAGTGTTTACACAATTCATTCCACGATTTACATAATTTATATTAAGATTTTTAGAATTTATATAGGATTTAAAATATTTCCTTGAAATCTATTGTATGGTTTACACAATTTTTCCTAATATTTGGTTTTTACTTTCTAGTGTTTACAAAAAAATTATTAATCAAAATAAGATAAAAATATACATATCTATAAATTAGATACTTTCTTCTTCATGTAGAGGTTTTTATTGCATTGAAGGTTTTGGTTTTTCTCCATGATGTTGGCATATTACATTTTAACGAATGTCTTTTGATGATATTACTTGTTTTCTAGTCTTTGGCCCACTCCTCTTCAACACTATTTTCATTATGATGATATTACTATTGGATTGATACTTAGACATTTTGATTATTATATATTGATCAGTAGATGATAGACTATGCAAATATTTGGACTATTGACATGTTGTGATTTACATTTTGATTATGATGCACTAGATGACAATGATGGAAAAATATATATGTTGATTTGCAGTATTATGATTTTATACTAACATGTCATATTCTTGATGCATTGCCTATGTTGGATGTTTTGAGTAGAATTATGATGTTATGGATGTTAAAATCGAATTAAATTGAATGATGATAGATGATAGAATTTCTAATTTTGGATGATGATTATTGATTTCTATATGTATATTATTCTTGATGTTGTTGATATGGCCACAAGGCTAGAGAGGTATTTTGTTTGTGTTGCAGGGACATTTTATCACATACATTAAAAGGGGATAGGGGACCAACCACGGAAGGATGTCGGTTATTATGCAACATGGCAAAATTTTGACAACTTGTGTATAATGTTATGTTATGTTGTTGCATACTTTGTTAGAAGGTTCCCATAGGGGGTAACCTCATTTATGTGGCCATGGGTGTAATGTGTTCCTTTCCTTTAAATTTTGTTTGTTTTAAT
Source organism: Taxus wallichiana var. yunnanensis (assembly GCA_018340775.1). NCBI lineage: Eukaryota > Viridiplantae > Streptophyta > Pinopsida > Cupressales > Taxaceae > Taxus > Taxus wallichiana. Next base: position 741,641,233 of record CM031238.1, on the reverse strand, counting down.
TTTTGTGTGTATGTGTTTAATTATTTGGGAAATATTGTCACTTTATTAACACTTGCTAATGTGTCTTAATTAACTAGTTAGCTTAAATTTTGAATTAAAAGGGAAGATATGACATGTGGGAAATAAATTGGGTAGATGGTCCTTGAAATCTTGTGGATGTAAATTAGATTTTTGTTGGGTTTTGTGTTTTGTACTCTTTCCCAACTTCAAAATTTGGATTTTGACTTGGGAGGATTTTTTGGAGGCTTGTGGGAAAAGATAATCTTGTCCCATGCCTCTTAAATTCATCCAAAACCATACCTATGGTATGAGGAGTTAATTTTAGGCTTAATTATACATTTTGGAGTGTAAAAGGGTAAATAATTACACTTGTCACTTACAAAATCTAATTCATACTTGATAAGCATGGTGTGTAAGTTGGAGTGTCATGTGGGCATGTCATAAGTCTTACATGTGAATTTAATTACTGTGGTCTTGGTGTTTCAATTGTGTGTTGGAATGGAGGTGTTGGTGCTCAAAATAGTCTCGCCCCATTTTTCCATTGAAAATCTATCAATTTACAGCCTCTGCCATATTTTATCTCCCCATGTTGTTCCTGAGAAGTCTCTACCTTCCTTTTTTTGTTGTAATCAATTTGTTCTTGGGTTGAGGATCACGTATGGATCCATGGTTGTTTCCTTGTTTCTCTGTTTGTCTAGAAAGGGTCTATAATTTGGGTCTCTCGTTCTCTGTTCATCTAAAACTCAGGCTCTCCTATTCTTTCCACTTTCCACAGTCGAGGATTTGTTGTCCTTGTTGTTTTTTCCCTAAATACTTGAGGAAAAATGAATGGATGTATCTTGGAGGAATGTATTTGAGCCTTGTAACATTTCTAAATTCTCTGTCCTTGGAGAAAATTTCATCTCCGGGCTCAAATGGTCATTTTTCTACATTTTATGGTTTGATAGGCATTTCTCCCGATCAAATTTACATCCTTGCATCAACAGAAACGTGGTTTCTTTTGGTTGGTCAGGGAACGGTGGGAAAATGCTTTAACTTATCGCTTTTACTTTTTAGAAAAAGTGAATTTGGTCCCGTAGCTCCACTCAATTTTGATTGGTTCTTTGGGCACTTACATGGCTTCTTCTAATTGGATGGGGTGCAATGGGTTTTTTTTTGAACTTTTCCTTTTTGGATACTTTCAAAAAAATTGAACCCACCTCCGCGGCCTCTGCACAAAGCTTTGATTAAAGTGAATTTTAAACGGTAGGGAAAAAGTCTTACTTTGACCCCGCAGAAGGACATGTGGCAAGGTTAAAGGTAGAGATGCGGGCCTTTGGAGGAAAGTTGGATGTTTTTCCCTTCTGGAAAAATGGAGTAAAATTCTAAAATGGAAGCACACCCCCACCGAGTCATTTTGAAGCCTTGAGGTTTTTGAAGTTACACCATAACGACATGTGGAGGTCTTTGTGGGTCTTCTTTCCTTAGACTTTTCATCAACTTCTTAAAGGGCTCGAGACACGTGGTGATCCCATGCTCATTCAAGGTCTCAGCTTTTAGGGACCATCTCAAGATGTGCCATTATGACACGTGGTAGTTTGAAAAGTCAAGGGGCGGGAAGCGGACCATCGAAGGCAACTTGGATTTTTTGCCTCTTGTCACCAAAAGGATTAAAACATCAAAATGGCCTATAGACCCAATAGAGAATAGTCAAAAAATTTCCCGAGCTTAATGGTACAGTGTAGACTTGTTAGGAATTAGAGAAAAATATGTGGAAACAATTCCTCAAACCACAAAGAGGAAACTATACAATAGAATTATATTTGCAGAAATATAACAACATAAATGAATAATGCACAAAAGAAGACAAGAAAAGATTTAACGCGGTTCACCCAATGTGGGCTACGTCCACCAAGAACTTGCTTAGATTTTACTATCAACAAGAATAAAACAAATCTCACAAGATTCTCTCGCTTATGAACTCACAACAAAATTCCAAAGATGCTAAACCACATCTAAACCACAATTGACACCCAATTGAATAACCTTGATCACTCTTGATCACCTCTTGATCTCTAAGACTCAAGATATCTTCAAGATACCCTAACACCTCTATTTATAGGATTACAATTCTTTTAAAAGTCCATAAAGCTGACCCTAGAAGATTGAAAGTCGCGATCTTTCAACTTCCCACGGTTGGAAAAAATATCCCAACATTAACGACAAACCAATTAACAACATATTAACAACATGTTAATAACAACAACATCACGTCACAAAAGATGACTACGTAGAATGATCCTCAAGTCTCCAAACTTAACCGTTCAAGCTCCAACACTTCAACACTGATTCAAGAAGACCAAAACAAGCTCCACACCCCAACAATCTCCCACTTGGAGATTGTTTCCACTGAGAAAAGTTCTTAACCCTTCATTATCAACCATGAAGGCCAATCAAAGTTGAACACAAATTCAAATTCTCCCTTGTGACCACCTTGGTCATCATATCCATAAGATTCTAACTGGTATGAATCTTTTCCAACTTCAACTTATCTTCTTCCAAAGTTGTCCTAATGAAATGATATCTCAGCTGAATGTGCTTTGTCCTAGAGTGGAAAGCGGAGTTCTTCACCAAATGAATAATGCTTTGACTATCATTGTGTAGTCTCCCAACTTCCTTCTTATGCCCCAACTCATCAAGAAAATGTTGTAGCCAAATCATCTCCTTGCTTTCCTCTATGGCAACAACATACTCAACCTCTGTGGTTGATAAAGCCACAACCTTTTGTAACCGTGAAATCCAACTCACTGTTGTATCACCAACCGTAAATACATAACTTGTCATGCTCCTCCTACTATCCAAATATCCTACCATGTATGAATCTACATATCCATGTAATGTAGTGTCTGATCCACTAAAACACAATGCTTCTCCCATGGTCCCTCTCAAATACCAAAGGATCCACTTTACTTCCTGTCAGTGCTCTCTACCTAGATCACTCATAAACTTGCTCACTACTCCCACTGCATGGGAAATGTCGGCCTAGTGCATACCATAGCATACATCAAGATACCAACTACTGATGAGTACGGTACCATGGACATCTGGATTCTATCCTCCTCAGTCTTGGGACTCTGCTCCTTTGATAATTTAAAGTGACTTGCCAAAGGAGTACCAACCGGTTTAGCATCCTGTATACTAAACCTCTCCAAGACCTTCTTTATGTACTCTTCTTGAGATAATACCAACTTCCTCTCCTTCCTGTTTCGAGTTATTCTCATACCAAGGATTTCTTTTACTACCCCAAATCCTTCATAAAGAAAGGAGTCACCTAGTCCGCTTCTTAGTACCTTTATTTCCCGCATGTTCTTCCCTCGCAACAAGCATATCATCTACATACAGGCACAAAATAATATAACTACCATAAAAAACTTCTTGATGTACACGCAATGGTCCGAGTAACACATGGAGTAACCCCGCTCCCCGCATAAAATCACAAACTTCATATACCATTGTCATGGAGCTTGTTTCAAGCCATACAAGCTCTTTTCTAATCTGCACACTAACCTCTCCTTCCCTTTGACCTCATAACCCTGTGGCTGCTGCATGTAAAATTCATCCTCCAACTCACCATGAAGGAATGTAGTCTTCACATCCAACTGTTCTAAGTGCAGGTCTTCTACTACAACTAAACCAAGAACAATTGTAATAGAAGTCATTTCAACAACTAGATAAAAAATTTCATCAAAGTCTATACCTTCTTCTCTGTAAATCCTTTGACCACCAATTGGGCCTTGTATCGTTTCCTGCCTCCATCTTCCTCTTTGATTCTATACACCCACTTGTTATGTAATGCTCTCTTACCCTCAGGTAGCTCCACTAGATCCTAAGTCTAGTTTTCCATAAGAGATCTATGATCTTCATCCATGGCCTACTCCCACTTCTTCCTAGCATCCACCTATACTGCTTCCTCAAAGCACTCTAGCTCTCCACTATCAGTGAGCAATAAATAATTCAAAGATGGAGTAAATCATTCAGGTTCCCTTCTTACCCTAGAAGACCTTCTCACCTCAGGAGTTTGGGGTTCCTGATGAGTAGGTACCTGAACTGGCTATCCTGGAACATGCTTGAACTCCGAACCCGACCCTCGACACCTTGTTATCTACAATTTCTTCTAACACTGTGTATTCTTTCTTTGATTCCTCTTTCTATTCTTGTAACTGATTTTTATACATGACTTTTTCATTAAAGACAATATCTCTATACCGAAATATTTTCTTGTCTTTAAGACTCCAAACACAAAACCAAAATCATCTTCACCATACCCAACAAAGGCACATTTCTCACTTAGCCTCTAACTTGGTCCTATCATCTTTATCAATGTGAACAAATACCTCACATCTAAATACTCTAAGAAATGAGTAATCAATTTTCTTACCAGACCAAGCCTCCTCAGGTATACCTCCATCCAAGGCCATAGAGGGTCCTCTATTAATTAGATAAATAGTTGTGCTTACCACTTCCACCCAAAACATGAGTGGTAGCCCCATGTAACCTCATACACCTAGCATGCTCCATGATTGTCTTGTTCATTCTCTCTGACACTCCATTTTCCTATGGAGTATTTGGAACTGTTTTTGCCTCGTAGATCCCATTTACCGAATAGTAATCAATAAATTCATTGCTGCAATATTCCCCTCCATTATCCAACCTGAGACATTTCAACTTGAGACCTATTTCATTCTCAACCAAGGCTTTCCATCTTTTGAAAGTTTCAAACACATCAGATTTCTTTCTAATGTAATATACCCAAAATTTTCTAGTTACATCATCAATGAAAGTGACGTAATAACATGAACCACCAATAGATTTTACCTTAGCTGGCCCCCATACATCTGTATGCACTAACTCCAACTTACCCTCCTTCCTGGTAGGTCCAACCTTGAGGAATCTCACCCACTTCTGTTTCCCATAAACACAGTCCTCACAGAAGTCCAAATCTAACTCCTTTAATCCAGAAACCTATCCTTTATAATCTGCATGCCCTTATGACTCATATGACCAAGTCTCTGGTGCCACAAAGTTGCATCTCCATCTGTAACAACTAAATTGCAATAATCAGCACCACTGGTTAAATACAAAGTACCATTTTTCTTACCTCTTGCAACCACAAGATCTCCCTTAGTAACCTTCCAAGAATCTGATGTAAAACTAACCGTACAACCATCACTTCCCAGCTAATATCAAGTTCCACCTCAACTTAGGCACATACTTGATGTCCTTCCTTAAGCAGCCATATGTTCACATTCTACATTTTCACCCGAACACGACCTTTCCCTACTATGTTGCATGGTTTATCATCACCAAGATATTTATGTCCAAAATCAGCTTGAACAAAATCAATAAAGTAATGTCTATATGGAGTGGCATGGAAAGAAGCCCCTAAATCTAATACCCAAGATTCAACAATATTATCTAAAGAAAGAATTAAGGTATCCTGAAAAACATCACCTGCTACCACATTTACCTCTTTAGTTTCCTCCTTCTTGTTCTTCTTATCCCGAAGAGCCCAACAATCTTTCTTAGCATGACCAACCTTCCCATAGTGCCAACATTCCAACTTACTCTTGGACTTTAACCTTCCACGATCATTTGAATTCCCACGGTTACCTTCCCTCTCATTATTTTGTCTCCCTCTACTCTCCATCGTCAAAGCATTCCAAAAGTAGAAGAATCTTCGGTGCTCTTCCTTCGCATTTCCTCACTTAGGATCACACCTATTACATCCTCAAACTTCAGCTTTGAGTTATTAGAGACTGAATTACTTACAACCATAACCAAGTTGTCCCAACTATCTTGGTAAGGAGCAAAAATCAACAAAGCCCTGACCTCATCATCAAAGTCAATTTTTACCGAGTTTAACATACTCAAAACCATATTAAATTCATTTAAATGATCAACAACAAAACCATTCTTATACATCTTCATATTAAATAAATTTTTCATCAAAAATATTTTATTAGAGGCAGAGGGTTTTTCATATAACTTCCCCAATGCACTCATGAGACCTTCCATGGTCTTCTCCTGTGATATGTTGAAAGCAACCGAAGATGCAAGGCATAAACGAATTGCCCCGAGTGCCTTTCTATCTAGTAACTCCCAATCCTCATCTAACATGGTTGTAGGTTTCTTTGCTTTTCCAGCCAAAGGAACATGGAGGTCCTTCTAATATAAGTAATCCTCCATTTGCATCTTCCACAAACCAAAGTTATGCCCATTGAACTTATCAACCCTCGATCTACCCTCATCTGCCATAGCTCCCACTCAAGCTAAACTTTCCCTGTGATTTACAACTTTAGCAAAAAAACCACCAAAGCTCTGATAGCAATTGTTAGGAATTAGAGAACAAATATGTGGAAACAATTCCTCAAACCACAAAGAGAGGAAACTATATAGTAGAATTATACTTGCAGAAATATAACAGATAAATGAATAATGCACAAAAGAGGACAAGACAAGATTTAACGTGGTTCACCCAATGTGGGCTACATCCACCAAGAACTTACTCAGATTTTATTATCAACAAGAGTAAAAAAACTCTCACAATCTTCTCTCAGTTATGAACTCACAATAGAATTCCAAAGATGTTAAACCACATCTAAACCACAATTGACACCCAATTGCATAACCTTGATCACTCTTGATCACCTCTTGATCTCTAAGACTCAAGACCTCTTGAACACTCAAGATATCTTCAAGATACCCTAACACCTCTATTTATAGGATTACAATCCTTTTAAGAAGCCATAAAGCTGACCCTAGAAGATTGAAAGTCACGATCTTTCAACTTCCCACGGCTGGAAAAATAGTCCCGATGTTGATAGCCAGTTAACAACATGTTAACAACAATATCACAGCATTGTCACAACAGACGACTGCAGAATGCTCCTGAAGTCTCCAAACTTAACCATTCAAGCTCTAGCACTTCAACACTGATTTAAGAAGACCAAAAACAGGCTCCACACCCCAACAAGACTTTCAGGGAAGTTTGAAAAATTTCCCTTTTGTGAAGACATAAGTTAAAAGTATTAAATGAAGCATGGTTCCATTGGGACCCACTTCAGAGTCTAGAAGCAGAAGGGTGGAGCTGCGAGGGAAACTTGGAAAATTTTCCATTTTCCAAAAAAGAGGTGAAATAGTAGAATTTGACAGCGGTTCCTCTGGGACCCACTTTAGGACACGTGTCAGGATCATTTCTCAAAGGCGGAGGTGCAGAGAAAATGTGAAAATTTTACATTTTTCCAAAAGTTGCAAAAGGAAAAAGGGAACTCGCAGGCCTGTCTTAAAAGTAGATCTCCCACATGGACGGTCCAAATTCAAAATAGAAATCAATGGCGGCTTGTGCATCTCAGATCTCGATTTTTCCACCATTTTCCCCATCTCCCGGGATGCATATTCTTGTGGTTTTTTAATCATTTCTTGGAGTCTCCTGCACGCCAAATGAAGAGGAACATTAATCTAGTAGCTTGGTTTGGTGGGGAAGGTCTGTAAACATATCTCACCATTAAATATGTAATCTGACTATCGGATTCGACCCAATTTTTCTTTCCTTGGCATGTGAAAGACCTGTTGATATCTTGGTTTGGTGAGGAAAATATGGGGATGTCTTTTACCATTAAGATGAGATCTGACCTTTGGGCTCGATATGATCTTCCATTTTTCCTTCTTGGGCATGCAAGGAACTAGATTGGATAGATTAGGGGTGGAAGTGGTTGTGAGTAAAAGGAAGAGTGATCTACCAGAGGAAGGAGTTGAATGCGAGAGATGTTCAAGAGATCTACCCCCTGAGCACCTAACAACTTTTTTACAGATTTGATTCTGGGAATCACGATTAGGATCATGGCGAGCACTGGTGCACTCAATGTTTTGGTTTTTTTTGGGGGAAAAATCTATTGTAAAATGTTATAAATGGCATGATTTTTACCGTGAAAGAGGTTGGAGGTTGGAAGGTTGGAGTGTTAGGGGTCAAAACTAATTTTCTAAGAAAACAAACTTGATAGAACCCATCTTTTTGAGAAATTATCTGAAGAAACCTGTTTATTTCCTTTGTGTTAAATTTGATCATGTCAAGGTGGTTGTGAGTGTATAGCCATTGAAAAGCTCTAAGATTGTTCGAGAAACTTTCCCCTACTAATAAATTTAACCAAACTTGAGTTAATCTGTGTTATTTTTGGGCTAAATTTGTGTTTGCTTCATTTTTGAATGTCTGCAAGTAGTTTTTCTTGTTCCCATTGCATTCTTACATTGAAATATGTGTGAATCACACAAGATCTTATCTTTGTGATAGTTTGGTGGCATTTGCAATTTCATTTATCAGAAGAGCTTTCATTTAATAGTGAAATAAAAAAATTTAAAATCATGTGACTCCTAGCATGACTATAAGATTGTTTGTTAGCCTTTGAGGGTATCTTAGGCATGATGAAATAGAGATTGATAATGTTCAGTTAAGTTTTCCAATTTGAGCCTTCATTTTGGATATTTTAAGTTTGTGTGAAAAGTGCTGATCCGGGCCTATATTGAAGCACATATTCTAGTTAAAGGGACATCCTAGCTACTCTGAAGCATTTTGCTATTTGAGATCTCCATTTTTGTAAAATTTCTCAAAGATTTTGTATAATAAAATTTATCCTACTTCACCTCCCACCAAAATCATTCAAAAACAATTAATCTTACCCATACTACCCCTATTTGTCCTATGTGTATACTGATGCACATTTTCTATTACCAAAACATGTAGAAACAATTAGTTTTTCATTTTCTTTAGTGGCGTGAACCTTGCTTAGAAAATATCTCCATTATCTAGAGTGACAACTCGTGAGAGTTAGGTTTTTTTGTATTGATCATATTTTCTTCAAGGTCTTCTTTAATACTTCAAAAGGAAGGAATTTGTAGTCATTTTTACCCTTATCACAAAAAAAAGGTACCCCATGCATACCGGCCTATCACCTAGTGGATGTTGGGTGCTCACCCGATGCACGCGCGGGTGCCGAGTCTCTCTTTTATGTGAGTTAAGTGGGAAACATCATCTATGATTTGTGTTTAAGATATTTAAAGAGGATTTATGACATACAAGAACCATAGAGCTCAGAACGGCCTCTAGATCCTTGCAGCCATTCCAGACATATAGTACTTAATAGACTATATGACTTGTATCATAACAAAAAGAAGTATACAACCATCTATACCTAGCATAAACATAAATCAAAGAGAACCTATGAAAAATATGTATGTATCAAAACCATTCATATTGATATATATAAATTGGTAACCTCATTACACCCATGGAGCCATTACATAATTTCACGGGAAGCAGATTGCAATCATACATTACAACCGGACTAAAGAGCTAGGCTGAAAAAAAGAAAAATTACAATCCTTATACCCAATACATCCTTTCCCAAGTGTAATTACCCACTAACAGAGTTCTTGCAGATTTATGCACAACTCCGCCCATTCTCTAGTTCTCCTTTGTTTACTCTGCAACTTGCTAGTATTTATATATTTTTGGGCTACCAAATCATCCTTCGGTGCCCTCGGATCTTATGCCAAGTGTCTTAATTTGGTCCTCCTTGTGAGTATGCTCTCCAGGCCCGAGCTTTCCACTTTTACCATGATGTGCTTCTAGAAGTTTCTATCGAGGCATCCTCCTTCCCGGGCAACCTATCACTAGGTTGACACCTTATCCGCACAACATGTGTAGTCGGGTCATGATTTTCATGTGTTCTATCTTGAACACCTAATTTTGCTAAGTCTTGGACCCTTGGTTCTGTCCACGTGCACCACGCACACCACGAGCTTCCTTAAACCCTCTTCTTAAACCTTTCCCTACACGCTCCGTCCTTGTGCACCTCTCTTCAACTATGACCTACGTGCATACGTGCTTTTTGTACTTAGCCAACATTCTAGGGTCCCAACATCACCCCACACTACGCTTGATCTCCATCTGCATGATCACTTCTCAAGTGAAAGAAATAATACAACAAGCTTACACCTTGGAACAAGAATAAGGGGATGAAATAATGGGGAAGAAGAAATAATGGGAGAGTGAAGGAATCACTGTAACAAGTTAGGAAAATCCTTTTGCAAGTCGACCTCCAACTTGTTCCATGCATCTTCTTCCCGTGCTCTCTCGACGAGAGGTCACCGACCAAGGCACTCACCTCCCTAAAATTTATTCCATCTCCTTGTGCACTCATGGTATCAATAATTTTCTCCAACTCCTTACCTATATCCTCCAACGCATCCATTCTTCATGTAATATGTGGATATAGTTCCTTCAACTGGTTTTTGATTGAACCTCTTAAGGTTTCAATGGCTTATGATTTCCTTTCGACTTTGACAAGGATTTTATCACTTTCCGCCATATTTCCCTTGTTCTTCTCTTGGAACTCCTTGAGTTCTACTTCATGAGTGGTGACCAAGGTGCCCGCCACTTTGTCTTTATCTGCGCAATTGTCGTACGTGGCCTCAGCAGTCTAAGAAGCAGCCCTTACATCAGCAAGAACCTTGTTGTATTCCATGATGAGCACTAGGATCTTCAACTTATCCTCTTTTTGTAGGCACATGGAAACTTCTTCTATAGAATCCAAGGCTAGCAACTCGTCTTTACATGGTAAGGATCCTTGTTAAATCCTCCACACATCCCAAGGTTGATCCATACTTCGCACGGATGATGATAGGTACGGATGCTTCAATACGATAGCCTCATTGATAGATTCCACTTTCTTATACACGTCACATACCTTAGCCTTTTCATTCTTCAATTCACGCTGCCACTAGGTGCTTGATAAACCTCTCTAGCTTAGTTCCTTTGTCAAAGCAATGAGCTCTTCCTCTTTCTTCTTTAGCTCCCCTTCCGTATCTCGATTCGTATCATTCTCGCCTAAAGAGTCTAGCCTTTATCTCAATGGAAACTTTGTTGAGCACGTTGCATAGTTGCTCATCCGAGAGTTGTTGGGTATCCACCATTGGGTTGTCTTCTCTTGGTCATGACAATGTTATTATTGCCCCATGGCTTACCTGAAACTCTGGCTCATCAAGGTGGGACTCTATAGCCCATGAGAGCATCTTCCTTGTCCGTGGATATGCAGTCTCCTTGTCAAATGATGACATTTCTACAAAATCATCTACTGGAATGGTACTTTGGAACTGCATGTGGAACACTTTCTTAGGGTCATCAATATAACCCATATCCGGACTCTCACCCTTTGTGTACCTTCCTCTTATGTGCATACTCTTAGGTATACTTACATTCAAAATGGGGCCTCTAGTGCTGCCATGTTCCTCTTCTGCGCTCTCCTTCTTCTCTTTGTTCAACATTAGCTTAGCACTGTGTTCCGATTTGTTCTCCACCATGGTCTCAATGTTCTTGGTATTTTATCCTTCTCCTACCTTGGTTGTCTATCTATGTGAAGAACTTGGAGACTCTCTTGCTTTTGTGCACTAGCTTCCTCATCTTTTCCCATGTCCTAGGTGCCTTCTCCTACCTGGCTATCCTTCCGCCATACAAACTAGAACCCTTGTTCTTCTTCTCTACCTTCCTCCTCTGAATCATGTATATTAAAGATGGGTGGTATCTGATCCTTCCCGGGGTCCTCTTTCCCACTTCTTCTCCACTCTCGTCCTCTTCACTCTCATATTTTTCTCTTATGTACTTGTCCAAACTCTCAGTCTCTTCCAAGACGGTCTCTTCTTCTACCCTTTGCTTCTTCTTAACCGGAGATTCCAATGTAGGTGATTATGTTTCTTCCTCTCCTGATGACTCCTTTTCTGATGGATTTTACAGCTCTAGAGTCTTCTCTTTTACTATGGGTTTTTTCTTGCGCATGTACATACTGGTTCTGGCACTTGTCCCGGGAACCTATTGCCTGTGTCTCCACCACACTTGGTATTTTATTCTCTAGCTCTTTATCCTCCCGTTTGGGTGTAGGTATCTTCCTACCAGTTGGATCCCAAGGTATAGATACCTTATTCTCTAGATATGTTCCCTTCTTAGACTTGGGTCTTATACGGATGTATACGCGTGCCACAGATCCCTCTGTAATGGGAAGAGTCATAGGCCTTGTCATCTAAACTTCATGTGATACGTACCGCTCCACATACGCATGCTTGCCAAGGTAGACCAACCCTTTGTGCATTTCCCTATGGTCCTAGTCTATATTACCAAGGTCTAACTTAAAATTTTTGGACTCCCTGAACCTATTTACTCCCGCTTGGAAGTATTGAGATTTGAAGACAAAGGTGAGCTTGTAGCATGGGCTCCATGTCTCATTTAACACTTTGAATCTGCCCAAACAGAAATGCTTTGGTACACAAAAATTCCTCTTCTCCCGGTGGTTTCTTTGGTAGTTGTCCTGGGAATTCTCCATTCTTCCTTGAACACATTCCTTAGGCGCGTATACCACTTTTCCAAGTGCACCTTGTGCACTATTGTCATAGTGTCATAAGTGTATTTCTCAAACCTTTTGGCGGTGAGGTTCTTCAAAGAGCAGGCTACTCCCATATGAACTTATCTCGATGTATCCAAGACTCGATCTCCAAGAACATGATGGTTAGTAGCACATTTCCAAAGAGGATCCTATCACCTTCCTTCACGTAGTTAATAATTTCATCCGCAATGAATGTGGACAAATTGTAGATGGTGCCCTCTGAAATCTTTCTACAGACATTCAACCATGGCTTATTGACTTGGGTCCATCTCTCCTGCCATTTAGCTTTGACACTAGGTGCATGGCCATCTTCATCACTGGATCCTTAATGTCTACGACATCATAATACCTTGACCCCTTCTTGCATGTGAAAGTGGTGATAGTTTCCTTAATCACTTCTTTGTCAGTCAAATCATCCTCCAAACCGTCTCCTTCATAGATGAGGCCTATGAAATGTGAAATGAGCTAAGGATTTATGCACATCTTGTGCCCTGTGAAGTGGAAATAGTCCTCATGTACGTGCGACATCGGTGAATGATATAAGCACTCGTGTTTCTGAAGTAGGGCAACTCAAAGAGTTGTAATAACCCTGCCCTTCTCCAATTTGACCTTCACATCATCATTATATATGGGAAAACCCCTGGTGTCCTTTTGTTCATTGGGCGCACTAACTCTAGTGCCATTTCCTTCTTGATTGTGTTTTTCTGATGATTATAATCATTTACAGACATTTTCCTAAGATGGGACTCCCACTCCTTCCCCAACAACACTCCATCTGGGTACTGCATTTCTGCATACCACTCCTCATTTATGTGTGCTTCATTTTCTTATTGCTTTCTCTTTCCCTTTCCCTTACTCTTCTTAGGTGTACTAGCTAGTTTCTTGGGTGCCATTATCTAGGTCTTCTTCCCACTTCAATCACTCTATGTTACTCTGTTCTTCTAGTCTCTCCAACCTTAGATCTCTAACTTTTGAAGAAAATTACTTAAACCCGTGCCCTAGTTCTTCAAAACCTAACTAGGATACTCCCTTCATAAGATGACGCCTTCTCACAACTTCTCCTACGTTCGTGAAATCCCTTCCTTCTCGGTTCGCAAACTCGAACCGTTACCCACCCTTCAATCTCTTTTATTTTTTCTTCACACGGATCAGTTTTTGAAGCCCTAGTTTACAAAGGTGTAAAAAGTGATTCATTCTTCTTATACGGAAAGTGAAAAATGAAGTGCCTCGACCCCTTTATTTAGAGTTTTCCCCTTTTTAAGCATTAAGTACTACTTCACCTACCACCATACTTTTTACATTTAATGTGAATTTTTTAAACAAAAGCCTCGTCTTCGCGCTTTCACTCATGCGCCCCAACTCGCGCAGATAAAACCTCCAACCTTCGCATACAACCAATCTAACATGATAGGAGACTCTTATGCACACATACCTAGCTCAAGGCACTTCTTCTATCTTGATTTTTGCTCTCGCCTACCTTGTGTTGCTTAATGCGCTTTCTCCTCCTTTGTACATGGGATCTAAAAGTAGCTTTATCTTGACACCAACCATCCTTTTTCCATATTTTATTTTCAAGCACCTCTTTTAACAGGGCCATTCAACCAGGATTTTTAACACAACATCCTTGGCACTTTAACCATGCACTCCTTCACATTACTCCACCCCACACTAAAATGATGTGCGGTCCTCTGCACACTCAAATATTCTCAAAAAGTAGCAATAAGGTTACCGGTGCCCAAGGTGCAAAACAAAACAACAACGCGAAAGGGAAACACAAGAAAAGAAACACATAAAGGAAAATTCTAAACTAACTGGAAAAACTACATTATTTACAAACACCGAGAAGACTTATTTATTGTAGGGCTTCAACCTACTCTTATTGAAGTTTCCAGGAAACTTTGTCCCATCCCACGCTTAATCGGCACATGCCCAAATCAAGGATGTACGAGATTATGTAAGGACCCAACTAATGGAATTTCAACTTCCTAGGATGGCACAAAAATTTAGAATCATAAAGTAAGACCATCTTCCCAACCTCAAACTTCTTGTTTCTTATGTGGCAATCATGCCAAGCCTTTTGCTTTGCTTTCTCTCTGTTTGGCTCCACTTGGCGAGTGATTGTCTCTCATCCAACTTCATTAACTTATAAATTCTCTCTTCCAGCACTTGCTCATTAGCTAACCCTCCCGCACACGCTATTCGTAGAGAAGAAAACATGAATTCAACTCGCGAGAACGACTTCCTCGCCAAACACCAATTGAAATGGTGTGGCTTTGTTTAGCCTTTTAAAACTTGTCCTGTAACCCCATAATACTTTGTTGATACCTTTTCATCCCAATTTTTTCTTCCAAAATCAAAAATTTTGGTCGGGGTATGACTTAGTATTTTGTTGAATGCTTCTGCGGTTCCATTTACTGTGGGTGATAGGGTGTAGTCTTGTGATGAGCCACCATGAATTCTACTAATAGGATCCTCACGGTCTCATTCAAGAAATGTGTACCCCTATCACTGGTTAAACTCAAAGGACATCCATACCTCATGATAATGTTCTCCCATAAGAATCTTGCACTTGTGGTTGCTTTGTGCGCCTTTAGTTGGGGCTTCCTCTTGCCCACCTTGTTAGATAATCCATGTAAGTGATGACATCGTGTGATCCAGTCCTACATGTCGCATGTGTAATAGGGCCTAAAAAGTCTATTGCCCACTTCTAAAAAGGTTCTATGCTAGGTATAGGGTGAAAATCCATTTCATCTCTCTTTCCCCGGCTTGGTAATGTCTTGACAATGCTCACACGCATTACAATCCTTGTACAATCGTTTCCCACCACAAACCTACTATTAATATCTTACATGTGGTGGCATCACCTCTGCATAATTGCCACCCGCACTTCCTCCATGATGGCGAGATGCTCATGCTCTAATACACACCTGCGTAACACCTCCTCACATCCCAACTTGTACAAGTCTCCACTGATCAACATATAGGGCACGGTGCATATGGCTAGCTGCTTCTTCTCTAATGCCTTCATTCCTTCCGATGCCACACCTTCCTTTAAAAATACTATAATTTCCTCCAAATCTAAGGGCGCATGCCACAACCTAAATAGTTACACATCTGGCATTGTCTCCTCAATACTTTGCGTGTCCTCCCCTGAATCAATTCTTGACAGATGATCAAGTCCACGCTCTTCCTAGGCTTCACTACTATGGTGAACTCAAACTCTTGAAATAACAATACCCACCGACATATGCACCCTTGTAGAATTGGCTTGTTCACAAAATACTTTAATGCCATGTGGTTGGTGTAAAATACAAAGGATGTTGCACTTTAGAAATAGATAAGGGTCAGGGGCTAGGAGGAATACCCGTAGAATGTCGAGATGGTGTGCATGTACCGTAGAGAAAGATCAGCCGATGCGAAGAACTCCTTTTTGTCTTGGAAGGACTACTCGCAAATAAGAACACAAGACCACAAGATTTTGATTAGACAATAAATGAGGAAACTGCCTTGGGCCCATGAAATATAAAACTTCCTTTCAAGGTGGTCAGCTTCCCGCTAATATGAATTAACACAAAAGACCGTAAAAAATCAATTAAATTGCTTTGTTGAAACAAGGGTAGGGGAAAGGCTGATTTCTTTTTGGTTATAATAACCGATAACCGATAACCGATGGCCGTTACATGATAACCGATATCGGTATGGTCTAGGATCCAAGGTTGGTTGTTTTGTGGGGGGTGGTTGTGTGTCGTTTGTAACAGTTGTTGTTATTAGAGGGTCTGGTATATAGGTGATATTAGGAAATAAGGTGATGAGAGGTAGATGAATGATAGTTAGATGCAATGACACGTTGGGTAGTGGATCTAGGAATGGATTTGTGAGGATTATGATTCAAAAAGTCTAAGAAATGTTATTAAAGAGGACATGCAAGATGTAACTTCAAGTTATCGACGAAGATGCAGTCCAAGAACTCGATGATGAAAAGGCAGAACTCTAGGTAGGATGGCTTGACACACAGAAGATGAGAGATCTCCCTCCCGATGATCAGCTGAGTATCACAGGTTTCTGGCTATTCCGTCGCAATTCTGGGCTTGATCTCCTTTTGCTGCAACTCTCCTTGTCTCTTCACTCGTCTCTGCTCGGCCAAGTGAAGATTCGAATGCTCTTGATCGCTCCCAATGATCTCCCTTGATTCAAAATCCTTCCTCCGATCCAAAATGAAATTCGATCCTTTGTTTTTGGTTTGGGGAGCCCATTTACAGGGAACCGATGGCGGTTACGTAACCGACGGCGGAAAGAGTAGAACCGCATCGGAAGGAAAAAGTAGGCTATTTTTAGTAAAATAGCCCACCTTCCCTGCTTTTCTCCTGAGAGATTAGTTGCATGGGCTTGGTCAAGTGACTAGAAGGTCGGTTTTGGGTGCGAAAAGGGTCATTAGTCATGGGTGTAGGTGTAGACCAAGTTATAGGTCTTAATTAGGTTAGTTTAGGTTAGGGCTAGGTCATGATGAAGTGGCAAAATGAGGTGGCAGGTGAGATGATGTGGATTTATCAATTACAAGGTAATTAATAAATAATTGTGTAAGGTTTAGGTGATGAGGTTAGGTTGCGAGATGAGATGCGGGTCACAAGGGGTCGTAAGACACAAATTTGGTGTCTACATTAGCCCCTTATTGTCGTGTAGCTTGTTTTGTAAAGTCACACGACAATAATATGAAGTGGTTTCTCCTATTAAGGATATAGGTAATCCCTCAAATCTATCACGATTGAGGAACGGGAAATCGTGGGATAGGGTCGATAAAGGGTAAATGTTGTAGAGAGGATGGTAAGGTGGTGGGGTAGGTCCAAGAAAGCAGCATGCATGTTGAAATGCAATAGTGACGACTAGGGTACATGATTTGACGATCAAACCAAAGAATGCATAAGCAAAGGTCGATAGTTTATCCAAACAAGGGTGATATAATCCCGGTATCCAAGGCATAGGAAGTAGCTCCAGGGGGTATATAACGGTAAGGTACAGAACGCTTAGGCATGTTCGGCAAGTACCAAATGGTTGGTTTGGTTGAGATAAACGTCACGGTCTAGGTCTAGGCAAAGTTGGTCGACAGATCAAGTCAAGGACCCCTATCATGCTAAAACACGAACAGTGAGCTCATGGAACAAAAGGTACATGATGGGTGGATAAAAGTATATGTTGTTGATGTTGGGCGAGGTATCAAGTGGTACGGCCTGGGTCGGGCCAAGTTGTTGGGTCAGGCCTGGGTCGGCCAAATGGTTGGGGTGAGGCCTCGGGTCGGCCAAATGGTTAGGGTGAGGCCTCGGGTCGGGCCAAATGATTAGGGCGAGGCCTGGGTCGGGCCAAATGGGTGGGTGAGGCCTTGGGTCGGGGTCAGGCTTGGTCGGGCCAATGGGTAGGGGTGAGGCCTTGGGTCGGCCAAATGGGTAGGTGAGGCCTTGGGTCGGGCCAAATGGGTAGGCCGAGGCCTCGGGTCGGGCCAAATGGGTGGGGCCGGATGAGGCCTTGGGTCGGGCCAAATGGGTGGGGTCGAGGCCTTGGGTCGGGCCAAATGGGTAGGTTGAGGCCTCGGGTCGGGCCAAAATAGTTGTCGCAAAGTGCCTTGGTCGGGCCGGATTAGTTGGTCATGCGCCTTGGCCTCGGGCCAAATGGGTAAAATGTTTGCATGAAAGGTCGATATAGGCGATGTTGGTGAAAAAGGGCAAATAGTAAATAAGGGAAAAAAGTTGGGTGAAAGGTGGAATACAAAACCGATGTCGATTAGAAATGACCGATATCGCTTAGGGACCGATACCGGTTCCTTAGGGCACGATTAAAACCGATATCGGTTATGTTAAAAACCTATAAAAAGAAAAAAATACGGCCTGTCATTGTTACTTTTCTAATTTGAAGCCAATTTGAATTGTCTGACGTGGAGAGTGATATTGGAGCATTTGTTGCGTGAGGTGGCGTTATTTGACCGGGAGGAGTGAGTCATGTAGCGGGCCCGAGTGAGGAGGAGGCAAGAGTTGATTGGTGGAGGACCCAAGAAGAGGACATTTGAGCCATGGCCCACCCAGAGGAGCAGGAGGGGCTGACCAATGACCACCACCACCCATCCCACCACGACGACGTGTCATCGTACGGTAGGTTCGAAACCCCTCATTGTGTTCATTTTATCGCATTATGCTAAATTTGGGGTTTTGGGTATGAATCCAAGTTTTTGATAAAATAATGAATAAATGGAAGTTGTTTGGAAAATAGAGAGGGTAGGTAGGGTAGTTAGGCTAAAACGGTAGGGTGGGTAGGTTTGTAGGGGCTTTTCAATGGGTAAAAGGGTAGTAATAGGCAAAAAAAGGTTTGGGGGCCACATGCTGGGGTTCGGCTCCGCTTTTTACAACAATGACCGATGTCATCATGCAAAAAAATTTAGGGACCAAGGCAATGTGTTTGGCCGGTGTCGGTTGGTAGTTGGCCGTTTCGTTGTGGGAAGAGAGGGCCGCGATCGCCGTTATCGGGACCGGTACCGGTCCGTAGGGTTAGATTTTTTTTTTTTTTATTTTTTAATTTTGTTTTTTGGATTAAGTTATTGGTTGGGTTGGTGGGGTTAGGTGTTGTTTAGGTTGGGATGGGGTTTTGTGTGGGTTTGGGTGGGTTATGGGTTGGGCTTGGGGTGGGTATGGTTATGGTATGGGTTTGGGTTGGGTATGGGTTATGGTATGGGTTTGGGTTGGGGTTTGGGGCTGGGTGGGGTGGGTTATGGGTCAGCTTGGGGTGGGTATGGTTATGGTATGGGTTTGGGTTGGGGTTTGGGTTGGGAAGGGGGTTTGGGTAGTGGGAAGATAGGGGGCTGGCTGTGTTTGGGTGGGTTATGGGTTGGGCTTGGGGTGGGTATGGTTATGGTATGGGTTTGGGTTGGGGTTTGGGTTGGGAAGGGGTTTGGGTTGGGAAGGGGAGGGGGATAGTGGAGAAGATAGGTGGCTAGAGGGGGTGTTAGAGAGTTGGGGTGGGTCTGGGGATAAAAGGGGTATAGGTAGATATCGTGATGAAGAGTAGGCTAATGTAGTGGGTGGGTTTTGCAGCACGTTAAGCCACGAACGCGACAGATGCCTCCGCTGTTGGTGCGGATGCGACCACATGTGTCCGCAGCGCACTGGGCTATCATGCGCGAGGTGGGACTCGCGGAGTCCAAATGATATAGAGCGATCGACAGAGATCATAGTTTGATGGTTGCCCTCATCGAGAGATGGGATCCGGCGACCAATGTGTTCCATCTCCCGACTGGAGAGATGACCATCACATTGGAGGATGTATATCGCATCCTTCGATTACCTATTGATGGAGAGGCCATTTTTCAGGTGGATGCAGAGAGACACCATGGACAACATCCTACAGTGTTTTCGGGATGCAATTCAAGCGCTTAGTGACATATCACAGCGCGAGCATCGGGTATGGTGATATGTACCGTGCGCACCGACATGAGACACGGCTTGCCGTGTTGATGATGATCGGGATCACCTGCTTCGCCCTCCCGACTCAGAGGGAGGCCGCTTTCCACGGGCATTGATGGGGGTGCTTCATGAGATGGTGGAGGAGCACACCTGTTATGCTTGGGCACCAGTATATCTGGTGCAGTTATACAGGGAGCTGTGGGGCTATCACCGGATGAGGCGATTCGGGATTTGTTCGACATTTTTACTTCACTGTTGGGCATATGAGCACATCATATGCATCGACTAAGAGGGTTACCCCAAGCCTGTGGCCACAGTCATATACAGATATGGCTTTCGAGAGGTGGTCAGGGTCGTGGGGCAGCCACGAGCAAAGGTTTCGCAGTCGGGACGTTGCTTATTATGACATTTGTTAGAGGGCCCGACAAATGTAGATATCGTATGGAGACCTTACAGAGGTCATCACCCGCAGCAGGAGCCCGCTTATAGCTACGCTTGATCCAAGACACATTCTCGGATAAGCAGGATCGAGGCCGGAGAGTACGAGAGGATACCCCTGAGAGGGCACGCAGCAGCATGGGGCTACGACAGGACGAGCCACCTCCCTTCCCTCGGTACAGAGGGATGATGTAGAGGCCCCACTACGCCGCACCACAGCCCGTGGATCCAGATTGGGTTGCTGAGAGGCCAGCAGATGATGGTGTAGATGATGCTGGTTGTACGGGAGCATACATGGTGTGGTGGGCTGGTCAGAGAGCAGCTAGATAAGACCGCCGCACAAAGCACTGGGCAAAGGAGTGATGAGAGCGAGATCAGCTCAGGGGCCAGGTGCAGCTATTACAGGGGCAAACGCACGCACAGTGCACAATAGGTGTTTTACAGGGGCAGCTAGCCCAGCGCAGTACAGCACAGCACCACCAAATAAGTGCACAGCACAGCACGTGCACATGCACCACCACCACCAAAGCAGCACACCACAAACCCAGCACAGCACGTATACCACCACGGCCACAGGCACCACCAAATGCACACCATCACAGGCACAGGGGGCACTGGTAGTAGGAGTCCGGGACTAGCCCCAAAGACCTACGGTGGCACGGACATGATATATGGAGGCGAGAGCGAGGCCCGATACTATCAAGATGTTCTTGATGGTACCGAGCTGAGTATCAGCCATATGCAGCTTATAGAGCAGAGACCTCCCATAGTCAGAGATCGCAGGGAGGTGCAGCCACAGCCGGCGTGTCTGTTACAGGCAGGAGGCGAGAGGCACCACAGGGACCAGCAGGGAGAGGTGCTGAGGGCGGTGGGGAGAGCTGAGGGATCCCTGCATTGTTTTTGTATA
This sequence comes from Taxus wallichiana var. yunnanensis, assembly GCA_018340775.1. Taxonomy (NCBI): domain Eukaryota; kingdom Viridiplantae; phylum Streptophyta; class Pinopsida; order Cupressales; family Taxaceae; genus Taxus; species Taxus wallichiana. The sequence goes on along the minus strand of CM031238.1, from coordinate 741,619,979 downwards.
TGGACATGGGCACCGGTCTGCGCACCGGTTGTGTTGATAGAGGCCTGCGTGCCTACATTTATTCATTTATTCATTCATTTATTGTATACCGGCCTGCGAGCCGAGTACGGGTTGTATAGTTGATACCGGCCTGCGAGCCGAGTATATTTTTGATATGAGGGACCGGCCTGCGAGCCGAGTCGAGGTTATTGACATTTATTGCGGCCTGCGTGCCGGCTTTGTTGTTGTATTATGAGATCACAGAGGCCCCGATGCAGGGTACGTTGTATATTTGAAACCTTGTATATATATATAGATATGATGATTTGACCCACATGCTGTGTTCAAAATGTTTTTAAGTATTTCGTCAATGGTTTGTGATATAGGTCAGATGATGATGAGTTTAATTGACATGTTGATATATTGATGATGTTGATGTCTTTTGCACGTATATATGGATGACATGTTATATGATGAAATGTGGCATGTTTTGTTGTTGGTTTGGTGACATTGTTATATATGTATCTGATGAGTTGGATCCAAATGGTGTATAGATTGATAGTTTTTTGATATCCTTAGATGATGGCATGTTTGTTTTGGGTAATGTAGATAGATGATATGGATGAAATCGTAATGAGAAGTGGATTGGATGGACAAATATGGATAATGGTGTTGTTATGCAGGAAAAGAGGCGGGCGCGATAAAAAATTAGGTAGAAAATGAAGAAAAGAACTATGTTTCAAAAAGGCAGGTGTGTAACCGATATCGGTTAGGTAACCGACGCCGGTAGTTAGTAGACCGATATCGGTTATGTAACCGATACCGGTTATTTAGGTATGAGCTTTTCTAAAAATAGAAAAGCTAGGGTGGCAACTTAAGTTCTAATTTTGAGAGCCATGCAAGAAGTTAAATACGCGAACGCGACGCTTTTTGACGACTGAGACAGGTAATTGCATGAGAGATTTGAGTGATAAGGAGAAAAGAGACAGGGAAAGTGAATGTGTTCTGAGATTCAGAAGGCAGAAAGGTGAATTTGAAAAGGGTGGTGATCATGGCAGAACGAGGAGAAGCATCCAAAGAGTGGGACGAGAGGGAAGACAAGGGCCACCTCAAGCACGCCGCAACTCAAGAGGTAAACGTTTTGGTTGTGATTTGATTACTGCATGTTTTGTGAATAAGATGGGGGAGAGTAGGTGGGTAGATATGAGAAAGAAAACATGATAACAAGGGTTATAAATGAGGTGAGTGTTACGTGGTAGGTAATCAAGGGTTTTGGGTATGTCTCGTATACAGAGAGGAATAAACGAGCAATTTATTGTCGTAGGTGGTTGTTTAGGCAAGGTGTATGTAATTGATAGTGACCGATAGTGGTTAGGGATAACCGGTATCGGTTACATTGAACCGGTACCGGTTATTTATAACCGATACCGCATCGGAGGAATTTCCGTAATGTGAGAAAACCCTTAGGGATTTGATGGATTGAATGGTTGTTTGTTGTTTTGATGTATGCAGCAGAGGCGGGTCGAGGATGAATGATAGTGTGCCGCATACATGTCACTTAATCCGAGCGGATGTAACACCAAATGAATGGACATTGATAAATCGTTTGGGGTTAAGTGGAATCCGCTATTATTCACGAATCACACGTAACCATGCTATGTCAGCGCTTGATCAAAGATGGAATCCAGAGAAGAATACGCTTCTATCCGCCAACAGGAGATGACAAGAATATCGAAGATGTGTTCCGTATTTCGAGGCTCCCTATTACAGAAAACCAAGATATCGTGCATTACCTAGCATGGCGCGGGAGCGATAAGCAGATTTGGTCCATACGCACGAGATTTGACACAACGAGGTTTGTCATTCACATATGGGATAATGTATGCAAAGACACCCCGAGGAGACAAGGTTAGCAAGTGATATTAATGATAGCGGTAGGGTATTATGCATTACCGAGGGCGTAAGGGGGAAGATTTCCAAAGGCATTGATGTGTGTTATCCGGGAGATGATAGAAAGGAACGTGACTTTTGCATGGGCACCGCATATTTGGCGGAGTTATACAGGGGTTTATGGGCTTGAGGTGAAATCACAGACGACACTTAATCGATTGTTCATACTTATTACACTGCTGGGCCTATGAGCACATTGTTTGTGTGCGCGACCGGAGGCCGATCCATCCAAAGAGAGACCGAGTACGAGGTCGGGATTCGATGATGGGTCCGATGCAACAAGAGGCAAGATCTCAGCCGTGACGGGTGACATTGAGTATTACAGGCAGTGTATGGGAGAGGGTGACGATTGCATTGATATATCTGGCTGAGGCCTTACGGAACTATATGGTAACAGAGAATATAGCCGAGGAGTTGAGGGGTGTAGAGCGATTGAGGTGGATCGCAGGCACAAAGCCAGTGAGTATGAGAGGATTCCTCTAGATCGCGTGCGCGACACAATTCGGATTTGTGCAGATATACCCCGGCTTATAGACCATATATGAGGATCGACGCCGAGGCAAAGATTCTCACCTCCCCGCCAACACCTCCGTAAGGGCCAGAGGAGATAAGCAGCCGATCACAAAGGTAATGGATGCAGAAACGACAGAGGCCTATAGGTTATGGTGGGTAAAGCAGAGCTGCGAGGTGTACGTGATCACCCTGACATAGCTGTGATTACAAAGAGAGAGATCGTCTCAGAGAGTTTAGTTCAAGAGCTCCAAACGCAGTGAATGAGGCAAGAGGATTGTTAGCGGTCATGAGTCACGGGGAGAGAGACTAGAGGCTGGATTCCTCCATGCGAGAGGGCGTATTCATATGTTACAGGAGAGATTGGCAGATCAGTGGGCGGTACCAATAGCCGTGGTACCTTTGAGGACGGAGAGGCCCGGAGAGGCGTCGACGATCACGATCATCTCCTGGCCGGGATGAATCGTGAGGGTCTAAGTAAATGTTATTGAGGTATAAGAATAAATAAGGATGCCGACTCGTGTCGATGATAGAGAAGATGTATTTGTTTAACATCTAAATAAAACTCGAATATGTATGTTGATTTGATAATAATAAGAATGTTTTCATACAGTTGTGATTTTTGGTGTTTTGAAAAAGGATAAAGAGGAATGTGATTAAATAGAAATACACAAAAATATTTATATTTACCACACATGATAGGTTATGGTAGGGGGTGGTCGAGCTAACCTTGGGAGACCCCATGTCTCCTAAGTGCTGCCTACATAGCCCATTGCACAAAGCAAGGAAGGGCCTCAGACCGATGTAGTTCTCCCTTAGGATCAGGGAGAGGCGAATTCAGGCAATTTGGTACGGTTTAGGCAATTGGTTGGTTGGTAAAAATATTGATATTAATATTGGTAAGGTAAGGTTGAGGGTGTTGGTAATGAATTGGTGATGTTGTAAAAGGTATAAGGGAAGCGAAAGTTAGCCTACCCAAGTCGAGGGGAACCATGTCCTGATTAAGATCAACACACAATCCTAGATGCGAGGCAAAGTGGAAAGAGTGCTCCGTAGGTGAAAAGAGCTAAACAAACCACACAACGTAGAACGAGCTTGAAGCCCTAGGTACCGTGCATAGACGAGAAGTCAATAGGTGAAAAGAGTTGTATGATCACAATATATCGGGTGTACGTTACGTCCCTTGAGTTGAAACAAATGGTGAGGTGAGGTGGATGATATAGCTGAGGTACAGAGAACTTGTTACAAAGTGAGTGTTCTGACGAAAGAGAACCTACCCTAAATAGACAAGTCCATGACCCAAAAAGTTCTTTTGAATGAGGCTTTTATTTTACTGAATATAGACTGATCGATGCGGGAAGTCTACAAGGGATATTGATTGTACTATTCTTGAGGTCTTCACAAAGCTGATCCATGCGAGAAGCTTCTGATAAAGGCTGACTGTGTATAGCTGTCCTTCGAGGGAGCAGTCTATTTATAGTAGCAGATATGATTTTAGTGCATAGCTGTCCTTCGGGGGAGCAGTCTATATATAATAGCAGCAATAATTTGGCATATAGCTATCCTTCCTTCGAGGGAGCAAATATATATATAATTTAGATAGCTAGATGTTCTTTTCGACGTGAAGCATCTAGTTTTTGGTAGGAAGTTTGACTCAAGAAAATCCCATAAGAAGGTGTTATTTTAATACTTTGAAGTCATGGACTAGACTAAAAAGGGGAAGGCATCATTGAGGGGAGGTGAGAAGTGAGCTTGATTTTATTTGGAGATGTAGGAAACAAAGTGTATGTAGCGGTAAATGAGCTCAAGGGACGAGCAGTAGGTAGATAAGAAGTGATATAACACTAAATTCAACAAAGAGAATGGTCGAAGATGCAAGGCATTAAGGGGTTCAGTGCTCAGTTTACCATTGCTTAAGCTAAACGATAAGTGCCTGATCCATAAGTGTGAGTGATTATATAAGGCCCAATCCAATTAGGAGCAAATTTTCCACGTTTGCTCTTTTCTAGTTTGGTTACATGTTGATTCTCTTTGAGGACAAGATCACCAACCTTAAAGGTACGCTCATGAAGTCGCTTATCATAAGCACGCTTGATGCGTTTTTGATAGATTTGAAGGTGATCGAGAGTCGTAAGACGACGTCGTCAAGAAGCTCCAATTGGGCTAACCGCCTCGCGGAAATCATCGCTGGTGAGAATATCCCAAGAGATATTCTAAGGGAGGGTATTTGTACTTTCAAGAGGCAAGACAGCCTCTGCACTCATATACCAAAGAAAAAGGTGTGGCATTAGTGGAGGTACGAATGCTAGTACGATAAGCCCAAAGGGCAAAGGGAATGTGATCGTGCCAATTTCTTCCTGGATTCATTGACAACTTTCATGAGGATTTTGGTTAGGGTTTTATTAGAAGATTCAGCCTCACCATTGGCTCATGGATAGTAAGGCGATGAGAAACTAAGTTTGATACCAAAGTTGTCACAAAGGTCTTGAACAACTTGTTTTTAAAGATTTACCATTATCTCGTTATTAGGCGATGAGGAATACCAAAACGATAGATAATGTGATGGTTAATGAATTCGACAATTTTTTCTTTTTTGATTGAAATGAGTGGAATGGCCTCCACCCATTTTGTGTAATATTCGGTCGCTGTGATTATCCATCGGTGACGTTGTGAAGAGGACGGGTGAATCTCACCAATAAGGTCTAAACCCCATCAGTGAGAAAGGCCAAAGATCTCGGCTGACCTGTAGGGGGTGGCTAGGAGTATGTTGAAGGTTGGCGTGTTGTTGACACATAACACAACGCTTAACATATTCGTAGCAGTCGTTATTGAGAGTAGGCCAATAATAACCTAGGCGAAGGATTCGTTTAGCCACGGCAAGGCCACTAAAATGTCCACCACAAATCCCATCGTGTACTTGTTGGATGGTATAGGTGACCTCCGCGCCGGTTAGACAAATGAAGGAGGATGCCATCAAAGCCACGTTTATAGAGGAGTCCCCCATGACAACATAACGCGAAACACTTTTAAGAAAAGCACGTTTGCCGTTACTACTAGTAAGGTCAGTGTGGAGAAACAGAGATTGTAAGGTAGTCGTGAAATTGGTGGTACTGTATCCCGCGAATTAGTAGACACAAAGATTTATCATACAAACTACCGGGTTGAATAGATGGGGCAAAAATTTGTTGACCAAGACGAATAATTCGAGTCACTGATGAAGCTGAATTTGCGATGCGAGGCTAAGCAAGCCATAGTATCCGCAAATTTGTTAGTGGAGCGGGAATGGTTTGATAGAATAGTGAGTAAATAAGGCTAGAAGTGAATCCACGTAGTGTTTGTACTTTTGAAGTTCCTCATTTTTACATTGGTAGATGCCCATAACTTGATTGACTACCAATTGAGAGTCGCCAAAAATATTGATAGATTTGATACCTAAGTGTATCGCAACTCGAGACCTGTAACAAGGGCCTCGTATTCCGCCGTATTATTAGTGCAGGGAAATCAAGCCGAATGAAAGAGGCATAGGTTCAAAGGTCAAGAGGGATGAGAACAACGCCGGCTCCTCCGCCGCTGGCATTTAGATCCATCGAAGAAGAGGGTCATTTGATACGACTCTTCCCCGAGTGAAAGAGCGGCGATGAGTTCGTCAGGGAAATTAAAATTGGTGAATTGTTCCCCAGGTAAAGGGGCCTCCGCAAGTTGGTCTGCAAGAGTTTGTCCTTTGATTGACTTCTGTTGTATAAACTCAAGGTCGAGGTCGGCGAGGAGCATAAGCCATCGAGCGATGCGTTGGTTTAGATGTGGTTTGGCGTACATATAATGAATGGGGTCCGTGTTGGTGATGACAAAAGTTTTGTGATTCAGGAGGTAATGTCGGAGTTTGGTGGCTACGAATGATAGGGCTAGGCACAATTTTTCTACATGTGTATACCTAGTCTCGTAATCCACGAGGGTACGACTTATATAATAAACGGCCTGTTCTCGACGTGCCGAGTCCCGATGTGCGAGCATAGCTCCTATAGCATGGTCAGTGGCGGAAAGATAAAGGTAGAAAGGGCGGTCGTCCTGGGGTGGGATAAGCACGGGTGGCTGCAAGAGATAGGATTTGAGAGCTTCAAAGGCTTGGTGACACTCTTCACTCCATTGAAAGGCAATGTCTTTTTTAAGAAGGTGATGGAAAGGGTGACATCGATCCGAGAGTTGAGAGATGAAACGCCGGATGGATCAAGTTTACCCCGCAAACTACGTAATTGTTTGAGGTTTTGGGTGGGGGCATTTCTAGGATAGCTTTTACTTTAGATGGATCGACCTCAATGCCACGCAAAGAGACGATAAAGCCAAGAAGTTTTCCTCAAAGAACACCAAAGACACATTTCTTTGGTCAAGCCGACTCAATATTGCAACAAAGCATCGAAAATAATGGTTAAAACATCGAGATGTTCACCGCGATGTTTAGACTTTGCCAAGAAGATCATCGACATAATCCTCAAGGATAGTGTGCATAATGTCATGAAAATGTAAGTCATAGCCCACCGATAGGTAAGCACCAAAGATTCTTAAGGCCAAACGGCATGACACGATAATGTAAGGTTCCCAAGGAGTTATGAAAGCGGTTTTATGTTGATCGGGGGGGCAACCAAAATTTGGTCAGATCCTCGAAAAGCCATCCATGAGAGAAAGCATTTCATGGCTCGCAGTGAGATCAACAAGTTGATCAATACTGGGAGGGGGAAGTCATCCTCGGGGCAAGCGAGGTTAAGGTCTCGGAAATCTGCGCATATCCGAAGTCCCCCATCGCTTTAGTGATGTGTACGATGTTAGAAATCCATTGAGGATAGTCAATAATAGTAAGATGAAGGAAACAGAAAGAAGTCGTTGAAGCTCTTTTTGACCAAGAGGGCAATGCGTGGATGCATTTTTCTCGCTTTTGTTTGACTGGTTTGGAATCGGGTTTAGAGTGATGTTATGGATGGCAATGGTAGGATCAATTCCTCGCATGTCCGCGTAGGACCAAGCCGAAAGCTTGGTCATGGGTACGAGAAAGGTAGTAAAGGCGGCTTGTTCGATGTGTTAAGGGATTGTCCGATCTTCACAATGTGAGGATCCTCCTCCGTGTGGATGTTGATTTCTATAGTCGATTCATTCAACATGGTTTGAGTTTCGATGGTAAGGCACGCGCTGAATATAGGAGTCATCCGCCCCAAGGTAAGTGAGGATGGAGTCGTCATCCCGCACTCAACAACATTAATCGAAGGCGAATCCTCTTCGATCATGTCCGATATAGAAGGGGAAGAGAAGATGGGTCCTCATTATCGCGTTGATAAGTGAGAGGACCTATGAAGATGGCATTTATGAAAAAAAAAAGTTAGGAGGGATAGATTCAGGGTCCATCGATTCTGTGGGTGATGATGGCAAAGTGGGTGATGATGGTTTGGTAGGGGTGACGTTGCCTTCTTCCAGAATACAGCTGACACGAGGTGTCTCCTGTGTAGGTGTTTCAGAAAACCGAGACCACCGCGATCATTGTGTTTGCGGGTAGTCACGGGAATGAGTGTATGTCGGCCTTGTTCAGAAGACCAAAACCAAAGCCTTTCCAAGCACAAATGAGTCAAGAAGGTGAGGGCGAAACGACGATTTGTCAAATATTGAAAATCGATCGAAGGGAACCACACCAAGAGGAGGTTCAGGGGTAATGGAAGATGCGCAACACCCCCATACGTTAGGTTGGTGCGGCAATGGGGTGGTCCGTAAGAGATTACCTCCCCACGCGACGGTCGTAGGTGGGATGTGCATGTAATCGTCCATACTCCCGGGGTAGGAAAGAACTAACGTTATATAGGCGGTACTCCCCCAGAAGGCGTTGAAAAACATCTACTAAGGGGCCTGAGGTTGGGATGTTATCTCATGGAAAGGAAGTAATATTTGTAACGGTGGTTTCATTGGTCAAGGTGTAGGTGCGCTTAAGTAGATGGTCAAGTCGATGAATGGGTGTCTCTGACTGGTACAAGTACATCATTAGGGCGATACAACATATCGCAAGTTTTCAAGGGGGAGGATCAGCTTTTACGGTAGGACTTCCCTCGTACTCAAATTTTATGCATCTATGTAAGGTGGAGGGAACGCATCCCATAGCCCGATCCAAGGACGGCCTAACAACATATTGTATCGAACTCTCCCTCAAGGACATAGAAGAGTTCGGTAAAGTACGTGGTCCTACACGAATGTTAAGGATCACGGTGCCTAAAGTAGAAGTAATAGATCATCAATGATCGCAACATGATGGGATCGGCACACATGCAACTAGAAGGGATATTCATTTGTTGGAAGGCTTTTGAAGAGATGATGTTTAGGCTGGCGCCCATCAATCATAACACGACGTACCCGGATATCCCGAACGTACGCTGAGATAAAAAGAGCAGGGTCAGGATCTTCGGTACCAAAGTCATAATTTCATCTTCGAGAAACTCGACAAAGAGCGGCTTGCATATACAGAGACGAAGTGGTTGGGGAGATAGGTTGTTTAGTGAGTGAAGCAACATGATTGGGCGTTAGAATAGAGGTAACAGATAAGGTTTCATTAGGTAAAACCTCTATCCCTTGAAGGATCTCAACGAGAGCTTGTCGATGAGATTCAGAAGTCCGAATGAGATCATACAAAGGTCATTTTTACGGGTGATCGGTGAAGTCGTTTGATCATAGTTCGGTGGGCAATGCCATTAGAGACGGATAGGCGGGTCCGCGAATAACCACTTTAGGTGGTGGTGCAATCGGATGGTCGACGGAGAAAGAGATGCCGCAGTGTGTTTTCTTTCGCTTTCCCATTGTTTTTCTCGCCTCGAGTAAAGAACACTAATCATATTGATCTCATGAGACCCGAGATGAGGAAGATGGTCGGGATAACTCATGGTCTTCAAGAGGTGGGGTCAGTAATAATGATAGATCTTGGTGAGGCGGGACAGGTGGTATAGTAGAGGGAATCAAGCTAAAGGTCTCTCCTTCGTAAGTTGTCTTTCTTAACCTTTCTATCTGGGAGAGGTGACTGACGAAGGATGGTTTTTAAAGCTTTGCATCCCTCCACATCATGTCCGGGTGTGCGGTGATAAGCGCAGATTTTAGACTCATCATAACCTATAGGCCGAGGTTTAGACGGGTCATAAGGTCTGAGTGGGGGTAGGGAAATGGTCGCATTCTCCACCAACATAGCAAGGATTTTGGCGTAAGATCCTTTGAGTGGGTCAAAATCGAGGAGGATGAGGGTATTGGTCAGGTGGGTTTTGGTAATGTTTGGGCGTGGTTGGTTCAGAGAGGGGTGGTTTAGCCAAGGAGTTTTGACACGGGTTTTCACTAAACGTGGTTTCTTCGACGCAGGTATATTCAGCTGGTTGATGATGAGGCCACGATGATGTGGTATCGAAAAACAACCACGGGAAATAGGGGAGTGACCGAAAATAAATCTTTTGATGATGGAATTTGTTTAGGGTCGATAGGTGGACAGATACGCGGGGTGACAATGTTGATATACCCTTTTCTCTCGTATGGGTGCAGAAAGGCGAGGTCGCTTTTGAAGAAAACGCAGAGGTATGATATATTGATGTAAGGTGAGGGATGGGGTCCCAATATGGAAGGTAGGTGTGACGATGATGGTTTTAGTTGTGATAGAGGCATAGGTTGAGGAGATTGAGTCTGTCTCCTAATGGGGTGGACGGCTTTATTTTTAGATAAATCAAGCCGCTTAGGTGGGTGTGTTAGACTAGGTATGGGTGAGGTCCCAAGCGTAGGGGAAGATTTGGTTAAGTTAATAGAAGTGGACGGGGCATTTGGTAGAGGTGAGGGGGGTGAAGGTGAGAACATGGGCATTTTAAGCTTCTGTAAACACTTCGGGTATATGGTGGAGGCCTCAGGATCGGTCATTTGCATTTGAGTAGAATACGGCGTACTCAAACGTTCCCATAGGACCTGTCTATCTTCTATGGAATGACAGTCCTCACGTGTGAATAGGAACTTTTGTATGGAAGAAAGATGGGTTGTGATTCCAGTCCACTGTGGGTGTGATACAGGGGGTAGATGAGGCACTGTATCAATAGATGTTAAGAGGTCGACTGGTCATTGAAAAGATTTAGGTGATGAAGGACTAATAGGTAGGAGGGCGTGTTTGAGGGGATCTGTCATGTTTAAAGAATGTGGTGATGTCGGTTCAAGAGGTTGCTCGTCTAAGGATGACAAAAGAAGTGGCGAGCCTTCCTCAGACAAAGAAGAATGGTAGAAGGAGACGTTTGGGAAATAGATAAATTAGATAACATCCGCTCACACCCTTGCAAGGATGTGGTATAAGAAGGCTCATTTGAGAAGAGAACTCGGGCAGCTAACTCTTTTATGGGTAAAGGAACGGCAAGGATTTCAGTTTGTCTTGATGGTGAGGAAGGAGGTTCGGACTCCCGTGTTAGTGAAGAGGCTTGATTGAGAATTTGTTTGATAGAGGTCTTTGGTCGGGAATCGAAGACCGCATGGATCTCATGAACACTCTCCTCGCTAAGATATCTTGATTTAGATTATCGTTAGAAGAATGATTCGGGAATGGTTTGTTGAATATTTTCAAATTTCGGTTAAGCAAGGGGGCGTTAGGATTATCGAGGGCTATATCCCCCATCAACCATTTCCCGCACTATGTTTTTCAACATCTTGCAGCTTCTCATGACGTGTCCCTTCACGCGGGAAGTTACAAAGTCATTTTCTTTGTACTGTGAAGGTATGGCGCGAGTGGAATCAAACCCGGAATGAGGTTTAACAGGAGGTAAGGTAATGGCTCCTTCTTTGAGCAATTTTTCCAATATCACACCATATGTTTCTCCCAAGGGAGTGTAGTTGATGGGTTCTGCTTTATACTTATAAGTGGTTTTTGGTGGGGTATTAGACGGTGGTTGGGATTTGACCATCACCGCGTGCACGGCCCCTTTTGATTTCGAAGCGGTCGATGGGTGAGGATTGGTGGTGTTAGGTTTGTTGGTGGAATCTGAAGTTCGGAAATTGGGGTTTTTGTTACGCAACCGCAATTTCTCTTCCTCTAAGGCTCGAATCTCTAGTTTTCGAGCCATAGTAAAGGCCTCATCGAATGTACGGAAAGTTTGAATTTGGAGGGTAGGGAGATGTGCTTAGCGCAGCCCGCGTAAACAGCCTCGATAAGTTCGGCTTTGAGGCAAGGCATACGTAAGTTGGTTGATAAGGCCCCGCCATCGTCCAACGAAATCATGCGATAGATTCGCCCTCAAATTGTCGGATGGCATAGAGGTCGGTGATAGATACTTTCTTGGCAATGTTAATGGAGAAATGATCCAAGAAAGATTGGGCTAGCTGGTTAAAAGAGAAGATCGAGTGCTGGGTTAAAGCACTGTACCACTCCAAGGCAGGTCCTGATAAGGACATGGGAAAGGTGCGGAGTAACAAGGCATCATCATGAGCAATCAAATAACAAGCATGTCTAAATGATCGCAAGTGTTGTTGAGGATCCTCTTTACTATTAAAACGAGTAAATTTCGGCAACTCCCATTGAGGAGGATATGAATGAAGGGGGACAGACGGGTGAATAGGCTCCCGACAAACTTGCTCGTATGTCAAGGCGCTACGACTTCCTGAAATAGAAGCCTCCAGGTTTTGCATTTTGTCCATCATTTGTTTAATTAAATCAGTAGTTGGATGAGATGATGGTGTGGTTGTGGTAAACGGAGGCAAATTGGGCCAAGGACCACCGCTAGACACTGGTGGGGTTAAGTGTTGATAAGGTGTGGAGGATGAATATGTTGAGGCGACCGAATAAGGATGTCCCATATAGGATGTTGAGGTCACTGGATACGTGTATGGGAATGAAAAGGTAGGCGGAGCTTGAGAAGGAAAGCTCGTGTGGATAGGTGGCAGAGAGCAAGTCATGAACGGAGCGGTCTGCAAGAGAGATGAGGTAGGGGCAGTCAGTGGTAGTGATATGTGGGGTCCAAGATTAACCAAAGGAAAGCTAATCTGTGTCGTATGAACCTCTGAAGTCATCGGATTGGGAGACGGGGCTAAAGATGCGGGAAGCAAGGCGGTGTCATCAGGCGGAGTGGGAGCTAAATGAGCAGCTATACTAATAGGCATACCAACAAGGAGCTGACCATCAAGGCGTACGGTCGGGGGCATGAGACAAATAGTATTGACAAAGACTAGATTAGCATCCAGAAACTTGGCAAAGTCCTTATCTCCCACAGGAATTTTAGGAACCTCGCTGGTATCCGTAGGATTCCCCACAGAATGTGAAGGGGGTGATTCAGGCAAAGAAACAGAGCAAGCATGTGAAACCATGGCGGCGGCTTGCTTTCGAGTGATAACAACCATGGACAGGAGTTCACAGTAGGGTTTCAATCTGTCAGGAATAGAAACAAACTCAGACCGGTAAAATTGGTAGGTTGCTGGTTTGTCAGGAATTGGAAAAGACAGTAACCGATATCGGTCTAATAACCGATGTCGGTTATACTATAGCCGACGTCGGTCAGGTAACCGATGTCGGTGTAAGAAGTCTAGGCTAACAAGATATAAAAGGCTGCTAATTTGATTTTTAACAACGTTTAGTATACTTGTCCAATTATTGATCACAGAAGACAGAGTATGAGAAAGAAAACAGAACTAAAAACAAGCAAGATGCACACGCAAATCCAGAGATTAACCCTAGGGTTAATTTTAATTATTGTGGGCTTATGCCTTTAGACGTAGAATGATGTCAGAATCCTAAACAAAAGACTTAGGGGAAATGTCAAGTTTGTTTTGGCTTATAAGGTTACCTCAATCTAAGGGAGGAATACCGCGGAAAAGGGGGATGTTTGAGCTGTTGTGTTAATTGTGAAGTGATTCGGTATGTGTTGTGCAGTGAAAGTAAGATTAATTTCTTGTCAATACCGTGGATATCACCCCCACGTGTACGACCTGTTACTTAATCTATGTTCACTAGAATTGAAAACAACAAGCAGGAATGCAATGCACGTGTTTTAAACCCAAATCGAAAATGATATTCGATGAAGCAAAAGAGATGACTTTCACTAATGCGAGATGTAAAAGCAAAGCAAGTTCTTTTATCAAAATAATACAAAACCTTGTGAATATCTTTTAGAAGAAGAAAACAGCAAGTATACTCCCTATATGAAAGCAAGCAAGAAAGAAAGAAACCCAAAATGGGTCCCACCGGGCGTGCCAAAATGTTTCACTCGGAATGTTTCATTCCTTTTAGAAACAGATAAGGGTTGGGGCTAGGAGGAATACCTGTAGAATGTCGAGATGGTGTGCGCGTACCGTAGAGAAAGATCAGGCTGACTGCGAAGAACTCCTTTTTGTCTTGGAAGGACTACCTGCAAATAAGAACACAAGACCACAAGATTTTGATTAGACAATAAATGAGGAAACTGCCTTGGGCCCAGGAAATATAAAACTTCCTTTCGAAGGTGGTCAGTTTCCCTGCTAATATGAATTAACACAAAAGACTGTAAAATATCAATTAAGTTGCTTTGTTGAAACAAGTAGGGGAAAGGCTGGTTTTTGGTTATAACCACATAACCGATACCGGCCATCGATAACCGATGGTGGTTACCATGACCAATATCGGTAGGGTCTAGGATCTGTGGGTTGGTTGTTTTATGGGGTGGTTGTGTCGTAGGGTAACAGTGTTGTTGTTAAGGCTGGTATATGGGTGATACTAGGAAATAAGGTGATGAGAGGTAGATGAATGATAGTTAGATGCAATGACACGTTGGGTAGTGGATCTAGGAATGGATTTGTGAGGACTTATGATTCAAAAAGTCTAAGAAATGTTATTAAAGAGGACATGCAAGATGTAACTTACTGGTTATTGACGAAGATGCAGGTCCAAGAACTCTGATGACAAAGGCAGAACTCTAGGTAGGATGGCTTGACACACAGAAGATGAGAGATCTCCCTCCCGATGATCACCGAGTATCACAGGCTCGCTATTCAAATGCAGCTCCTTGGCTTGATCTCCTTTGCTACAAACTCTCCTTGTCTCTTCACTTGTCTCTCGCTTAGCCAAGTGAAGATCCGAATTCTCTTGATCGCTCCCAATGATCTCTCTTGATTCAAAAATCCTTTCCTCTGATCCAAAATGAAATTCCGATCCTTTGTTTTTGGTTTGGGGAGCCCATTTACAGGGAACCGATGGCGGTTACGTAACCGATGGCGGTCGAGTAGAACCGCATCGGTGAAGGAAAAAGTAGGCTATTTTTAGTAAAATAGCCCACCTTCCCCGCTTTCTCCCGAGAGATTAGTCATGGGGCTTGGTCAAGTGACTAGAAGGTCGGTTTTGGGTGCGAAAGGGGTCATTAGTCATGGGTGTAGGTGTAGACCAAGTTATAGGTCTTAATTAGGTTAGTTTAGGTTAGGGCTAGGTCATGATGAAGTGGCAAAATGAGGTGGTAGGTGATGATGTGGATTTATCAATTACAAGGTAATTAATAAATAATTGTGTAAGGTTTAGGTGATGAGGTTAGGTCGAAGATGAGATGCGGGTCACAAGGGGTCGTAAGACACAAATTTGGTGTCTACAGAAGGGCTTGTCCCAAGAGGGAAAACGTAATATAGATGCGGTGAAAATCCTATCCTTTAATGTATCAAACACCCTCTGCTGCGCCTCTCCCCAATGGAAGGAACTTTTATGTCTAAGAAGCTCCTCTAAAGGCATGGCAATATTGGCATACCCCTTGATGAATTTCATGTAGTAACTCATATGCCTAAGGAATCTACACACTTATCTCCTGCCAGTAGACCCCCTAACCCCACAATAATCGCAACTTTAGTGGGATCTACCGAAAATCCCTCCTTACATATGATATACCCCAATAACGTGCCAAAGGGTGTATCAAATATGCATTTCTTAATATTGAGAGATATCCTCAACCGCTTATACCTCTCAAACATTAACCTCAAATTGTCATAATGGTATTTTACTAGATCATACACTCGTCCAATCATCCAAATAGACCAAGAAACTTATGGATGAAGTCCTGGAACGCTTGCACCACTATGCACAAAAAAAAAATAGGCACATTCTTTAACCCAAAGGGCATGACCATATATACAAAAATTCCTTCCCACTCGGTGGTGAAAGTTGTCTTCTCCCCGGTCTTCCTTTGCAATCCAGACTTGGTGGTACCCTAAAAATCCATCTCAGTACAGAATATATTTTGCGCCCACTACTCCTTCAAAAATTTCTTTAGTGAAGGGGGTTGGAAAAGGATCAATGACATAAACTGCGTTCAGCTCCCTATAGTCCATGTAGATCCTAATCCACCCATCCTTCTTGATGTTGATTTCCATCAAACTTATCCATTCCAATTCCTCCACTAATTCAATGATCCTTAAGCTATCATTTTTTCTATCTCCTCCTTAACCTTTACGCGCAAATTGGGATTCATCTAGTAGGGCCTCTTCCTGACCGAGTGCGCACTATGTCCTTCAGCTTTATCTTCATCTCCCCTAAGGAATGGTGAATTCCTTTAAGATCATGGTACCCACGCAGAAATAAATCCTCAAATTCATGCAACAGATTAATGATCTTAGAGACTTCCTTCTCTGACTAGTCATCTCCAATAATAGCTTCCTTATGTTCTTCTCATGAATCGATGTTAACTGTTTGTCTTTAAGGGCTTATGGCGGGCATGCGCGTGAGTATCAACACCGTCCACCACGTCGCGCATCCCTATATAAAGGCTAACATCTAAACTTTCCACTTCCTCTCCATCAATCACATACACCAACTTCCCTTTCTCCTTTTCAAACACATGCACTCAAGTCAGTAACTCTTCTATTTCCTTCACTTCTTCAAAGCGTGCCTCTAAACCTAGTCCACCTAGTAACTATAATAGCATATCCTCTGCCATGGCACTATCCCCCATGGTAAGGTGTTTAATAACCTACAAGGCCTTATCAATTGATGGCTTGGTACTCTAATACTCAAAGGTTTGAATGAGGTTAGCCTTGAGCTCTTACAAATTCCTTGTCTAGTGGCGTGTCTCTGAATGAATGTACCATGCGTGCCTGTAACCTTGTAGTGTAGAATAGAAGTAGTGCACCCAAAGAGATGGTGGTAAAGCTTCTACATCTTCTCTTTAGATCCTTTCACACTCCTAGATATGGAAAGAGGTGGGCTCCTTCCCATGGTAGTCCTTGATGGTAGTGGGCATGTTGCTCCTAGAAAATATGATAGAGAGAGAAATTCTTAACTCGTGTCATTCCAAAAGGCCCTCCTGATGTGTATCCCAAAGACCGTGCCACTATACCAAGCAGACATAGCTTAACATCCCCCTTTGTTCCTCTCATTCTTCCACTGAGTTTCCATCTCCCGTAGAAAGATCTCAGGGAAGGCTCCTCTTGAATACTTAGGTAGCTCCTTTCCTCCTAGGCATTGGACTATACACGCCTTTGTCATCTTTTTCACCAACCCTCTCAACTACCATCCCATCAATTCATAAGTTCCATGCACCCAATTTTCACATGCTAGAATGGTGGTATCACTTTTTAACCGAGTATCTTCAAAATGAATAACTCCATTGGTAGGATGTATTATCTATGGGTCCCTGATTGATTACACATATATCCTATCCAAAACTTCTTCTCCCAGGGGTTCAATATAGGGCATCGACTTCCCATCACCAGGGGTATAATGACCCACTCCTTATTTTCAAAGTTGATGTACCCTTTGTTAAACCGAAGGTCCACATTGTTCTTGTAACACCATGGGATCCCAATGAGTGCTGGAAAATTATCTACCTCGGTGAGTGCCAAGACAGTCTCTAGTAAACTTAGCTCCTTGGATAGTGATAGTTTCATCCTTTAGGACACCGATGGTAATTTCCTTAGCATTTTTTTCCATATACGACATTTGAAGATGGTTGTAATGTGGGTCTTACCATCTGATTCCATGCATCTAGAGTTAGAACATTGACCTCCGTGCCTATGTCAATGAGGATATTACTAAGGATCCATCCATCTATAAATGCATTCAATGTGATCTCCTTATCATAATCAAGGTTATGTGCGGTAAGGTTTGCATGCAAGACTTGCCTCTCATGCTCTCCTCTCAGTGCGTGGTACCTTTTGTCTCAACCATGATCCTAGTAAGGGAATAATATTTTCTTGCCTTAGAATTTTACACACCTCCTTGACCTCATCCAGTCATCCTTCTTTATCACATCGACTCTCCTTCCTTGTTCCTCACTCCTGGACTACTCCTTTAGACACTAGATTTCCCCTGTAAACTTTTAATGACATCCATAGTGTCTTGATATACCTCTTTTGACGTGCGGGGTCTAGGTACTTTCCATGAACTACTTCCTCCCATGAAATCAAGTTCTTCGCCTTGGTATCTCTTATGCACGTGTAACTTATGCTCTTGTTGTTACAAAAATGGTTCCAAACCTACATCCCATGTTACCCATGGCATCCATTACGTGTCTGCCTTTTTAATGTTGATCATTACAAAGGCATTTGTCTTTCCGGTGCTGCTTGACTCATGTGCTCAAACAACTCGGGAACTCCTCATATTTTTGCTTCTTTCCGCACCATGAGAACTACAACAAGTCTAGGAATTCTCATTTGTAATGCTCTATAGACCTAAAATTGAAACATGTTCCTTGCGGGAACTCCATCCTTCCTTCCCCACGGTTACCACGACCACAAAATCCTCCTCAAAAACCCCTTCGCATGCACCTCCGTTTGTGCACTCCTCATAACAGCTGATCATCACGCTTGGAACTACTGGCAATATAAGTCTGGTGTACCCCATGATCAATGTCCTCATGGATCTGATCGGTGAGCCTACATTTCTTAGTATTATGGTTTGTAGAGGTGTAAATATTATAGTAGGAAGACACATTCTTCCATATTGCACTATAATAAGGGGCATCTACTTACATCATGATCCCTATGACAAATTTCACACCTCAACCATGGTGATTATTGTCCTCGGGGAAATTATCCTTAACATTCCTCTCTACTTCATAGTATGTGCACCATAAACCACTTTGCGAGTCTCATGGGCTTAGTTCGTAGAAATTTTTTCCAGTTGTTTGTCTATAGCAATAATCTGAGCCTCCGAAATAGGCTAACGCCAATATCAACACTACCAACAACCTCGGCGCATAGAGCAACTTCCAATGCCTCACGCAAGTCTGTAAAAGTTTTATGAGATAAGACCCTTCTAAAGGGTGTGATCATTCCTCCAACAAACCACCGAGCATACTATGAAGGGTGAATATCATATGACAACTTAGATAAGAGAGTTTTAAAGTGCACATCATACTCCCACACACTCTATCATTCCTTGTTTAATCTCCTTAAAAGTGCTAATGCTCTTTTGTTCAAACTCAGGGATGTGGAATTCTGCCAAGAATGCATTCTTTAAAGCAAGATAGTCCACCACCGTTTGATAAGGGTCATATTTCCTATACCGGATGCACACTCCCTCGCAACATGGTTGTAAACCCGACTAGCCTTTCGCTCGGGGTTGTGATACCCTTTGCATGCCATAGTAGTTCACACTTGTGAACATGTTCTGTAGCATCCTCAATACCTCTATAATCTGGTAAGTGCAATTACATCTCAAGAAAAAACTTAAGGGGGTGGCTAGGACCCTTGTCCTCCCGAGTTAGAGCCTTGGTTTCCTCCTGGTGTTTCCTCCCCAGCCGGATCCACCAGTCCACTAGGTCTTGTGCCTCCTGAGCCACCAGATCCACTAGAACCACTATGTCCACCCGGTCCTATGCCCCTAATCCACCAAGTCCTATAGTAGTTATGCCAAGAGTCCCGATGGTTCCACCGAACCGTATCGATGGTTTGTGATAATGCCCCACTACCACTATTATACCCCGTGCCACTCCCACGTGATACTAAGGGCTTGTATACTAGCTCCTTATCCAAAGAATCCTTCGAATACTAGAATATGCGTAGCCATAGAAGTGGGAACCAAAAAATTATACCTCCTAGGTGCAGGTTTGTCACTTCCACTAATATCAACTGGGTCAATGATACTCCTTCTTGGTTCCGGAAAACCAAGCACCGGGGTTTGTCACTAGGTGGGGTCAAATACCTACCAATGACTCTTCTTTCTTCGCATGAAGAACTCTCACTAGAATCCAAAGGGGTATCTCTTACGCGCTTGCCAAGATGGGGTAGCACAGACTGCTCAGGTTCCACGTCCTTTGCATGAATCTCGACTCCTTCTTACAACATCTACCTCCATAGATCCATCACACTTACAGCCTCATGTCGTCTAGCAATCTCCCTTTCACGTACTTCACTATACTTGAGCCGTCTCTCCTCCCTTTCCTTCTCTGTCATAATATATGCCATCTTTGTCTACCCTAGCTTCCTTGCCTAGTGATCGAATGGTTTAGCCGGCCATTGGGAATGCCTCTAAACTCATGGTAACCATCAAGATCTTCATATCCAGAGGGAAAACACATAGAAATGATCCTTTGAGCTCTTGTAGAAACTCAAACTCAGCAACCTTCGTACAAGAATTTGTGGAAATGGCGTATTCCAACGTGTAACTAGCTAGTACTCCTTTCCACCAATGATCCACAGCATGGGTCCATGTCAGATCTACATCTTGTAGTCTCTAGTATTCTTCTTGGGTACACACACATGATTCATAATGCCAACTTGATCTAGACACATAGGCTGATAGCCATTCATACTGTTCTACTAGGAAGTAGCAGAAAAAAAATTCATACAGATCATGGTAGAGGTTCTCTTCTACCCATCTATGTGCATCAAACTTAGGTCCAATGTTGAATCTCTGAGAAAATTCATCCTCCATGCTCTTGAACCATGATTCAACACTTTCCAACATTAACCACTCTGTCATTACTCACTACACAGATCATGATGTATGTTATTTCCCACTACAACTTCGAAAATAGGTCCCAGCAATGGAACCAAGATGTAGTCATTTTTACCCTTATCACAAAATAAAGGTACCCCATGCATGCCGACCTATCACCCAGTGGATGCTAGGTGATCACTCGAGGCACGTGTGGGTACCAAGTCTCTCTTTTATGTGATTTAAGTGGGAAACATCATCTATGATTTGTGTCTAAGAGATTTAAAGAGGATTTATGACATAAAAGAACCATAGATCTTAGAAAGGCCTCTAGATCCTTGCAGTCATTCCAGAAAAATAGTACTTAACAATTTCGTATGACTTGTATCATAACAGAAAGAAGTATACAAACATACATACCTAGAATAAACATAAATGAAAGAGAACCTATGAAAAATATGTATGTATCGGAACCATTGATATTCATATATATAAACTGGTAACCTCATTACATCCATGGAGCCATTACAGAATGTCACAAAGAAGCAGACCACAATCATGCATTACAACTAGACTAATGTAGCTAGGCTAACAAAAAGAAAAATTACAATCTCCATACCCAATACATCCTTTCCCAAGTGCAATTACCCACTAATAGAGTTCTTGCAGTATTTCTACAGAGCTCCACCCATTCTCTAGTTCTCCTTCATTTAATCTGTAGGTGCTAGTATTTGTAGCTTTTCTGGGTTGCCAACTCATCCTCCAACACCCTCAGATCTGATGCCAAGTGTTTGAATGTGGTCCTCCATGCAAGCATGCTCTCCCAGGCCTCAGCTTTCCACTTTTTAGCATGATGTGGTTCTAGAATTTTCTACCACAGACATGCTCCTTCCTGGGCCAACCTGTCACCAGGCTGGCACCTTATCCGCATAGCATGCATAGTCCGGTCATGCTTTTCACGTGTTCTATCCTGAACACCCAATTTGGCTAAGTCTTGGACCCTTTTTTTTGTCCGTGCACGCCGCGTATGCCACGAGCTTCCTTAAACCATTTTCTTAAACCCTGCCCTACGCTCTCTATCCTTATGTGCCTCTCTTCAATTTGGACCTACATACATACGTGCTTTTTGTACTTATCAAACATTCTAGGGGCCCAATAGAATTTCCCATCTCCTACATAAATAATAGGTTACAAAAGGGTTCTCTCACCCCGGTTGAAAAGCAAATCCATAAAGTAGTGAGGATAGATCAAATCCTCTTGAGGGTGTTATCCATTTCTCCACATCCGAGTGACAGAGGTCTAGTTAGATCCCATCCCCGGATACAAAATGAATCACTATGATCTATCTATCTCTAAGATTCTTGCCAAACCCGTGATGATCTTTTAAATTTGAAGGATAATTAATTTGGGTACCAACAAGAGGAATGATGAAGTGGCATCCTATATGGATCCAACTCATCATCCTCACATCCCATTTATATTTATTGATTGAATTTGAAGGATTTTTGGTTACTTTTCTTATTTTCTTCTCTTGCACTTTTGAAATTGGGTCTTGTATTGCATGCTTGGAGCCTTTTTGGAGTTTCATTTTGGATTGTGCTTTGTTTGAAGGTGTTGAAAGCTTGTTGGAGTGAAGATTTTGGAAGCTTAATGGAGAGGTAAGATGTGTTGTTTGGAAAGTTGTCAATATTATTGAGTATGTCCATTTGAATGTGTTGTATGTTTTAGGCAAGCCTCTTGTAAAAGTTGTCAAATGTTGCTCAATACCCCTCATTTTTATTTTATTTGGGATCAACGGCCAATAAGGGGATGGATTCTCCTTTTATTGGATTATAGGTTGGGTAGAGAGCATCACCTATACCCCTTTATTTGTATTGTGATCCAAGTTTTTGAAGAGTTGAAGAATGCAAGTTGAAAGCTAAAAGTTGGGAGATGACCTTGAAAGAAAATTTTTGTTTTGAGTTTTTGGAAGAACCTCCATGTTGTAAATCATATTATTGTTCCCACTTAGAGTGGAAGATTTTAACTCTTGTATATTTAAAGGAAAGCTTGTACATTCATTTACTCCAATTTGAAGTATTATAGTGAAAGAAGCAAAGTTAAGTTATACATTGGTTGAAATAAAACTCTCCTACACTTGTATGTTACTCAAAGTTGTAGGATAGATGTATCTTGAAAAAGAAAGTTTCTTTCCAAAGAAATTATTGTTGAGTTCTTCATTGTTTTGTTGTAAGATTGTCTATGAGGAAAAGAAATGGATTAGAAGTTCTTGTATTGCAAAAGAATGTTATTGCAACTTGTAGTTTTCATATTTGTATTGTATGGTTGCAAAGAGAAATTCTAAAGTATGGTTAATAAAAGAAAATTTACATTTCATATTGTTGAAGGTTGTATGTTTGAATGGAAAATCTATGCATTTGGAAATTTTGAGTTATGAAACTAAGAGATGATGTCAATCTATCAACCAATGAATGGAAGACACCTTAATTAAAGTTAATATTGCATTAAACACCAACCTAAGTAGAAAAACTATTGAAAAATGCATATACTTAAGGTTATATTTTTGGAGTAAATGAAATCACCGCTCGTGTAGAGTGGTGGTTTGAACCACTACCTAGTATAGAGCAAGAGTCGATGAGCCATCCCTAGGCAGGTGGTGGTGGTCACAAGACCTTCGATATGCATAGGGTAGTGGTTTCGTCACTTTTGACTGAAAACTAAAAAATCCTAAATGGGAAAACTCATATTGAATTTTAATTAAAATCTAAGCTTTAAACCTTCAAAATGAAACTACCAACAACTAGTAATCAAGAAACTTTAATTGTTTAAGATTATAAATCCTCTTATGGACACCCAAATATGTAAAATTCATAGATTTAATTAAATGGGGTTTTTCCCAATTGTTGAACTAAAAATGTTTACATTAAATAACAAAAGCAGATCCATGGTGGGATATCTATTGTATCTCTACATTAAGCAAATGGGAAATCTTCCAATAGTAAACCCTTTATAACTAAAACCAGAAAAATTCTCCATGGTTGCACTTCTTGCTCTCATGGCTTCTCCTCCTCCTCTTCCAAACCTAGTAAAATAAGAATGAACAAATGAGGTTGTTTTTGGGGAAAATAGAAATAAAAAGAAACCCATAAGGATATTTAGGGAAACCCAAATCTAAGGGCTAGGATAAATTCAATCTAATGGCTCAAATTAAACCCTACCTCACTTAAGTGGAAGGTATTTTTGTGGGAATGAATTTTAATTAAAAAAGTGCATGGGTAATGGGGTGAATGGGGCCACTTAGTGGTTAGGAAAAATAATTAAAATTTTGTGTTAGAAAATAAAGGAATCTTGGTGCATGATAATTAATTAAACTTATGGAACTTGGTAAATGTATTATTTTAAACCATAAATATATTTTAGGAAGTAAATTAATAATATATAATTATTAATTTAATTCCCACTTTTACAAGCTTGTGTATAAATACTTTAATCAGAAATTTATTAATTGTGGATAATGTCTAACCTTGCAAAACTCTTCTTAAAACAAAAAAATTACCGTAATTTTGATTATTAATTTATTAGTTCTATTTTGTTTTGAGAGTAGAATTTTATGGGCGTTACACCAATAAAGATAATAAAAGCATTACAAATACTAGTTGCGATAGACCTTAATTGGAAAGCTCTAATAGGGTATGCTCATGGAAAAAATACCACCATAACCATTTCAACTCTTTGCTCTCGAATGTCAAACAATGCACGTTACAAGTCTCAATAACAGAACTAATCTATACAAGATTAAAACAAAGAAAAATGCACATGCTCATAAAAACATCTAGCACCTGGTTCACATGCCAAATAAATGCCACAATTAAGATATTCATGATCACTATTGAGCACTTCAATTCATTGATTGCTAAATTTATTTATTACTTAATACTAATATATTTCAATATTTAAACTATATGAAAAACAAAAAATTGAGAAACCCCGATTTTTATTAATGTGAAAAATGTAAAATAGTTATTTTAAAAAACAAATATAAGATAGTTATAAAAATACTTCAATCAATGAAAAATTAAGTTAAATGTTTTGAAACTTAAAAAAATATATCTTTGTGATTAACTTGACAATATAAGAAAAATAAATTTGTAATTATACAATTTTCCTACGACAGGATAATAAGTTCCACTTATTTGTTATTATCTCAACCTAGTAATTACATGTTCAAAGGTGAGCTAGTAATTACATGTAATATTCACCCAAGTAGCCAAGAATTATAGATATTCACCACATATTTAATGCCAAGTTCACGTGAGTTACTCGAACTAAATACCTGACGACCTGCTACTGCATGGTGCCCACATCCCTAACATGCCTCTATCAACACCAAGAAGAATGTATCCGCACTTGTGATGACGAACTCTTCACCACCGTTTGGTGTACTCATCTCATTCTCGAATGATAGTTTAAGCTCAAATCCTAGAATGGAAGATCCCCTTCAGAATTTACATCACATGTCTCATATCGGTCTCGTTTCAAGAATAATACTACAACAAATAACATCCAATTTCAGCACAATATCCATCTCATTATCATCAAATTCACCATCCAACTTTGGATCACCGCATCCATAAGTTTGTCGTTGGCATCTAGGAGTAACACCCAAAGTATTCACTAGACACCTTCCACACGTAACCTCCAATATAAAAACCCCAAAGCTAAATATGTCTCGTGCATGGAGTTTCTTTTCCCGTGTGTGCCAATTTGGTGTGATGTACCCTAGTGTCCCCGCCACATGAGTTGTTTTGGAGTTGTTTTCATGAGCATACAAATGAGAAAGTCTGAAATCACCCACCTTTCTATGAAGATCTGAATCTAACAAAACATATGGACTTGATTTCTCTCGTGTACAACCCTCTGTCCCACTCCTCATAAAGATATAGTAATCCCGCTGCCACGTCTTTTAGAATCCTGTACCTCTGACCCCATTCTAGAACTCTCCATGGATTCTCAAATATCATCTTTTCCAGGCTTCCATTTGGCATGTAGTCATAAACTATGAATAATGTTTTCCCCGTCTGCAATACCCTCTTATAAGAATCGATTCCGTGTTGTAATCACCCAAGGCTTGAAATCTCTACAATGAATTCCTTCAAACCTTTTATGGATTCTCTAAGGATACATTTTACAACTACTTCAAGGCCATTAGCAGCAAGGAATCCTTTGTAAACCTTGTCGAAACCCTTGCGACCTATGATTTGATCGTCTCCTAACCTATTGGTTACAATATGCAGTCTCTGTACTCAATCTGTGAGGCCAATACTCTATCACCCATTCTTCAACAATGTTTGTATGCTTCTTAAGTTGTAACAATGCAAGCTATTAGTGGTAATTTCTTGGATTTGGGTTTTGTGTGTGAAGGTGATGAAAGTATAGATGTATTCAAGACGGGTGTTATTCCATTTGTCTTTGGGAAGGTCTTATCCCTCACATATGTTCATGAGGGAGTTGGCCAAAATGGAACCTGAGTGGCTAGAAAAACAGGAATAGGTCCCACCAATGCACTGCACACATTATTTTGATAAATTTATCCCCCCGCCATCTAAAATCAAGCCCTAAGAATGTGCGTGAGGATTAGGAAAAAAGTTTGTACTGAAGCTCAGGTGAGGATGTAAGGTGCTTCAATGAATAGTCATATACCTGCTCAGTAACCAATATACATGTTTTCTTCAAAAATTCCAAACATACTCATATATTTCATGGATATCAGTGGCTTCTTCGGGTGAAGGGAACCAGTTGGTGCTATGACTATTTTGAGCTCCTTTTGAAGATGGTCATAATTAATCCAAGCTTGAATATTCTCTCCACTTTTCAAATCTAGATCTATGAATTGGTTGGCAACCCACTATCCTGTAGATTTACTCTCTATAGAACCGAGAGATTTGAGATCCATGGCAATGTGATTGTCTTTTATGTCACCGAACTCTTGGTTCTTTACCATGTCGAACTCGATCCCAAAAAAATTATTCTCAAGCCTTCCCATGCTCATTAAATGGTTGAACAAACCAAGATACTTCACGAGTAAGAATTTATTTTCAGCTTTGTTAGCCGTTATGATAAATATCATTCCATCCGTAGTGGTTTTCAAAACATATGGAGGAGGAATTATGGTGAATATGAAGGTAGTGCTAAATGACATAATCTCCTCCACATACCCGCTATTTTTGATGAAAATATATCTTTTATTATATTAATGTAATAAGATGAGAGCACGCCCCAAAACCACAAACAAGAAAATTAGGTTGATTCTAGGAGAACAATAAAATAGGCAACACCTAGGAGACTAACAGAACACAAAATTAAGTAGCAAGTGGTGAATAATTTGAAGTAATAGGATCATGGTCATTCACCCACCTACACTGCTGCAGGAGGTCCTTTTTGAAATCCGAATGTCCCACCCCGGTGGTATTTTCTTCTTTTTTTCCACCTCCTCCTAAGTGGGGATGGTGAGAGAGAGGTGGGGGGCTTGTCAAAAGGCTGCGACAGTAGCGGGGGAATATTCTATCCATCTAGTGTGTGCATCTCGGGGTAGTTGATGAACCCACCCAAAGCTAATGAGTAGGGGACCCCTTCGATGTTGAGGGCGAGGTGAACACCAATTCTGGCTAAACGAACATCATTGAGAATGATTGTGATGACCACCATGGCCATGTGGCGAGGAGCACCGAGATGGTGAAGCTAGCTCTCAGGCAACATTGCAAAGAGAATCCCCTTAATGTCATAATAGAGTCTAGAGGTGGTCCACCTCTAGGAGACTTTGTTCTCTTGGAATTGAATCTGCAACAACACATTGAAGATAAACATATATTTTTTATACACAAAAAATGTTGATTAACTTCAAAATTAGCAAATGTTGTGCATAAAACACACTACCCATAGAGAATTTTGTTTTATCAATGAGGCAGATGCCCACATCGTGGATTATTTCCATGTTCCCAAACAGATTCGAAAGAGAAATTAGATCGGTTGTTGATGAAGGTAGTTTGAGATTTGATAGATTGATACAGGGGGAGGAGGAAGAGCACAACAATGACAGAAATTTCTTGCCATGGATTCTTTTTGGACATCTGAATATAATAAGTTTTCAATCATGGGATAATGAGTATTTCATGATTAATCTCCCCAAGGGTAATTAATGAATATCTTATCGAGTTCTGAATTTAATTGAGTTTAAAGGAATTTGTGAAATTCAAGAAAAAAATATAAATGTAATGTTCATGATATGAATTTTATTTTCCTTTCGTCAATACATTCCTTGATTTCTCTTATTCTTCTTGACGTGTTTGACAAGGTTACCACAAATCAATTGATCAGGACCCAAACAAAAGTGTCTTACACTCCTGGTCATGACCTAAACTTTCCATGAATGCCCATGGGGAATCAAATGCTACCTTGAATTTCCCTTTAGCGTTGTCTATCATATTGTATATTTATTATTAGTGATCCCAACCCAAAGGTGTGAGGGAGACTTGAAAGGGAATGCTAAGAAATTTTTGGGTGCACTTTTTATCAACACTCAAATCCAATTCTCCATTTGTGTAACACCCACATTTTTCCCACTCAAACCAATGATAAACCTGACAAAAAACTACAAAAATTATGGAATAATTTTTAAAAAAGGTTACATGGCATTAGCTGAGATTTAATCAAATCCGGATTATAAAATTTTGTACAATTACAAGGCATCGGAAAACAATTATTAAATAATTAAGATTGCCCCAATTTTTAAATATCAATATTATGTTTAATTCTTTCACTAACAAGGCTCCAATATTTAAGGTACAAAGTAAATTTTAAATTAAATCATACTAGGATAATAATCTTGCATTGTTAAATGCATGCAATATATAATAAATTCCTTATTCTAAAGGGGGCAAGTGCACAACTTAGTCTAATCCCTTGGCCCCATTTAACATTACACACACACATATTTTATTTAAAAACATTCCCACCTAAATACCCCATCACTTAAGTGATGTAGGGTTCATCCTACACCCTTGGATCTAATCTTTCTCAACCCTTAGATTTAGGTTGGGAAAAAGTAACCCTAGATATCTTTATGGAAAGCCATATATTCATTTTCTAAATAAAAATCTCATTTCCTTTGTTTTCACTTATAGGTTAAGGAAGAAGGGAGGAGAAGATAAAGCCATGGAGGCCATTAGAGGCATGAAAGCTTTCCTTGATTAAATTCAGGCTTAAGACTTGGATCTATTCATTTCCCCTTTGTGGGTATTGTTTTCTCTTTTGTATTTATTTAATAGTAGTTTTTTTACTTGCATGCTCAAGGTGTATACTTTGTGTGTATACCCTTTTATAGGAAAAACCCCCAAACCCTAAGTATTATTTTTACAAATTAAAAAAAAATGCTTGTAAATATATATATTTATATATTAAAACTCAAAAAACAAGAGTCAGAACACACACACACACACACACACACACACACACACACACACACACACACACACACACACACACACACACACACACACACACACACACACACACACACCATACAGCGCACACACACACACACACAAATATAAGGCCGCGTAAGAGAAACACATAGGAAAATAAAAACAAACCGTGGTTACAAGATTACACAGCCGCATATTCCTTAGAATGGATGCTTTTTAATAACATAGTGGGGTTTTTGTTTAAGTTAAGTGGATTGTAAACTTTTTTTTTTTTTTTTTAGGGGGAGGTGTATTATATATATTGTTTGGAGTTCAAAGTATTGGGGAAGGGGCAAAGAACCCCACCCCCACCCATATACAAGTACATGGGTTGGGGGTGGGGTCGGTGCCCCTCCACCCAACCGCATTTTTATTTAACAACCCGTGCAAGGAGAGGTCATGCCACATGGCCAAAAAAACATATTTTTTATTTATTTAAAAAAGCAACAATTTTACTCTAGCCGAATATAATGTTTTAGCATTTTAATAATAGTTTCAACCACTAACACTTATTATTATATATATAAATAACTAACATATATATATATTACTACATGTGTGTGTGTGTACACACACACACACACATCTATTAATATTTTACATTAAATTATGATTATTAGTATTTGCTTAAAGATAACATGTAATGAAAATCATATAATTATATTATGGCTTGTGAAAATGATCCTTGTATATTATCATTATATAACTATTGTATATTAATAATACACATTCATTTAGTAATTAAGTTTTCCTATTCAATTTGGAAAATTGCAAATAATGTGGAAGGATAAATGTCACATTTATAAATTTGTATGGATAAGATTTACATGCACCTAGGCAAATAGTAGTGCACAATTGTGTATTTATAAAGATTTAAAACTTATCACTTTCCATTTCGTTTATACAACCATCTTAAAGGTATAATTAGTTGTGGTTGATTCATTTACTTTGATCAAATCCTATTTCCACAAGGTAGATATTTTATTAATAAGTCAATCATGCCTAATCCTTTTACACATCTAGTTTGGATAAGGTGAAACAAACCACTATTAAATGAAATTTATTTCAATTTTCTAGTAAAAAAGGATTGTCCATAATGGAATTATTCAACATTTATTTCCCATCCAAGAGCAGAAATATATAAATAATGAAATCGTAAATTCACATTTAGATTTTTGAGAGCTTAACTTCTATTACAAGATAATTTCAAAGTTCACATTCCTATGAAGTATTGTAATTCACAATAAACTATTTCCAAGAATGAATGAGATTACATTCAATAAATTATTGATACAATCTATAAGTAAATACGATCATAATAACACAAGATTCAACTCTACATGTCTTTCTCCATTGACCTCACTATCTTCATCAAGCCAAATACTCAACAAAAAATGGATGAGTAGGCAACACTCTCCACCCAACCAAAATATCCAATGAGGGAGAGAAGCCTTCTTCCTCATTGGCCCCCAAGCCCCAACAAGGAAGCAATGAGGGCTATTTAGAAAACCATGGAAACTAAAAATGGCTTCCACACACATTCAATCAATACAAATGATGAAATCACACAATACCAATTTAATTACAGCCAACCAACAAATATCATACACAAAGGCTTCATGCTAAATCCATGGAAGAGAAAGTAACACGGGGTTGTTCTTATGCCTCCCAAGAGCTTGGGTGTCCACATAAGAGCCTCCAAAATCTTCACAATACATACAACACTCTTATGCCTCCCTCCAATAAGATACACCACTCTTATGCCTCCCTAAAGAAAACAACCCACTCTTATGCCTCCCTTAATAAAATAACAAGATAAACACAATTCATATTTATCAAGTAGGTGGAAATCCCAACCTAAATCCCTCCTCAAATACCCAATTATATTTCTCTTATGCCTCCCTCAAGTTTTTACCCCCATTTCCATTTCTCCCACAACCTAAGAATCAAGTCTATTCCCACAATCATAACCAATATAACAATCAACATCTGAACATAAGAGCACAACAAAAATAGTAAGGTAAAAACAAGGGTGAAGATCTATGTTAAAAATTAAGAGTATAAATACACAACAAGCTCCAAGCCTTCCAAAATCATATGAAACCACCATTCACACCAAGCTCCATTCACCATTCTCAAGAAATCTCTCCAAAATTCCAAGCATTCCTCAAAATAAATGAGCAAGTAACCCCCAATCCTTCCCAAAAACTCCAATAAATAGAAAAGAGGGAGAGGGAGATGATGTGGCTCCATGTAGGATGCCACATCATTTATTCTCCATCCCACATCACTCAAGTCAAACCCATAACCCAAGGCACAATAAATGGGTGGTTGAGAGGTATGAAAACCTCTTACACACACCACTCCAACCCACACCCTTAAGGAAAAAGAAATAAACACAAGTAAGAAAGTGTAATTAAAACTCACATTTTGCCTTCCAAAACACATAATGGGGTCTATTTTTGACCCTCCAACCCATATGTATGGTTGTAATAATAAATTAAGAGGTGTGGGACAAGCCTCCAAAATTGGCCCTTAAGGCCAAATCTGAATTTCCCAAGTAGGGTGGAGTGTACAACACTCAAAATCACATACACTCAACTAATAACCACAAGAAACAAAGACCCAACCACTCTAATAAATGACTCCTTTTGTCACATCCAAAATTATCTTAATAATATGATTAGTTCACTTAATTAAGACACATAAACCAATTAATGATAAAAGGGAATTACATCACAAATTAAATCACATACACCAAAATTAAATAAAAGAAAGGAAAAGAACTACACACAAACCCTTGGTCACAATTGGGGTCATCCCCCACATGGGAACCCCCTAACAAAAAATAATAAGACAACAACATTACACAATTTTCCATGGTGACCAGTTGCCAATACCCCACATTCCTTCGTTGTTGGTCTCCTATCCCCATAGTTTGTTGTTGTGATATAATTCCCTACGCAAAATTCACACAATACCCTTCGGCCTCATGGCCATATTAACGATGTCGAACTAATAAAACACTTATATCTAAATATCAATTTCAACATCAAATATCATAACTACTATTTCTAAGACCAAGTAATTCAACAATTACTCCAATTTTCAACATTTCGATTCTACTCATACATCAGTTTGCAACTAAGATCATAAACCAACTAAATCATCTAATTTAAGAAATAATTTCACTCATTCACAATTTTGCCAATCCTCCAATATCAAAGAAATCACAAAATAACTTTGAACATCATAATAAAATCAATACGAAAATGATTCGAAATATCAACATATATATATCTGAAAACACATCATTTTCTTCCATATTGAATGTCTATCGAAAGTTAATTAGTTCGGTTACAGTAATGTCTATCCTTCAATTTCCATATCACAATGTGTTAATGTCATTTGTCTATTAATATCTTCTGGTAATAATGCACAATAGTGTCTATGTGTCTAGTCACAAAGATAAACTAAATACAACAAAACAATATCGAAGAGTAATGCTATCACAATCAATTTATGACAATGCAACCATTCTAGCTAATTGTCTTATCCTTAAATTCCCGTCATGGTCCACAATATGACATATAGTCAAAATAATAATAAACAAAACACAATGGAGTCATGATGTCCCACACATCTTATTAGCATGCTAACTAGAATAAAGCAACAAGGTTTACAATTATAAAAAATTTGGAAATGATAATCATGGTTCATTTAGTGTTGAAGAGAAGTGGGCATTACATCCCCCTCCCCTCATATTTTATTTCCTCCCGAAGTCACGGAAAAATAGGTAGGAAATAATGCGAGAAGAAATGGGATCAAATCCTTGTTTGGAATTACTTTGCTTCAACAAATGTGGGTTTACGAGAACCCAAGTTTGGTCCAATGTGGTTCAACAAGAGGAATGGAGATTGAAAAAGGATGAGTCCTAAACTTTCTCTAAGTAAGCTTGCAAACATTTAATTCTATATAGTAACTCTACATGATCAACCAAGCTCCAACACATAACATCAAAACATGAATTGGTCAAATAAGTCTCAAAAATAACCACCAAGTAAAGGAATAACAAGGAGAATTTTGTGAACTTGAACTGACCATATAGTTGTTAGGAAAGAAGAGATAAAATATGCATAATAATCCCTCACGAATCATAACAACAAGACAATATGCGAGAAAATATTACAGGATCTCAAATAAAAGTGCGAGAATAAAATAACACAACACAAAGAGACAGGATTTAACGTGGGTCGCCCAATTTGGGATACGTCTACCAAGAACCACTTGCTCGATTTTATTACAAGCCATCACTCTCTTAATACAATACCCGATTTGTTTGGAGCTATGCTCAACAAACTCTACAAATTCACACTCGAACTCAAAACACATCTGCAATGTTACATTATACCTCCATATGCATAAAACCATATAAGTAGACAACTTCTTAGCGAGTTTTACAAAACTGTGGATATTAAAACCATGGGCCAAAACCACCCCGAAACCTACGGGTCAAAAATCCCACCCATATGAGAAAAACACATTTCGCAGAGTATATCGGGCAAGTTTTAAGGCCAATTTTTTTTCGAGGGTTGCACCCCTAGACCCCCACTCAAGACTAGTCCGGCCCCAAACCTTGGTGAGATAATTGTGGAAAGTGTATAGTACTCTTAGTGTACAACCTTCAACACTTTCTCACATGAAAAATAGCTCCACAACCTAACAATAGTCTCTCATGGATCCCACATATTGCAACAACAAAATTTAAGGCTTCCACTAAGGTTAAGTTACACTTTCAAAGTTCTTTATTTAGAAAAGGCTAGAAAATATCAACCATGACCATCAATTTATATGAGAAAACATGTCTACTCAAAGGTCTCACAATTTTGAGATCACACAAGATGAGGTTTAACAACAAGGTCACTTAAGTTAGCCAAAACATTTAAAATCAAGAACTATTCATGGGAAGCACTCCTATAACTCGAAAGGGATACAATTAAATTTTCATGGTAATACTAAGCAGAATCATGACCATAAGGTTTCTATAACCTGATTTTACACTCAAGATTGAACACACAACACTAACCTAATTTAGAAATGTCAAACATTTAGAAAATATATCTCCACGAGAAATAACATATCAATACAAGAGGCACCACTCACTCTACATAACACAAAGGGATTTATTTATCTTAAACCCTGCTCAAGTTCAAAATAACCATAAGAGAGCACATGCATAAGTCATAACATCAAATAGCACTCAAGGGAGCTAGAGAAAAGAAACAAGAAACAAGAGGGGGTCCAACTACAATCCAGGGGTGCATCGTACCAATATGCGAGTAACAACTTATGAAAAAAACTACACTTTCCCTTCCCAACGGAAAAGGGAGCAACTAACAACAAGGTGTCTAAAGAAAATAAGAAGAAAAGAGGACTTCCCAAAGTTATTTCATATCCTTAACATATGTTGCCTTAAAATCACAACAACCTAGGTCACTAAGGACTAAATCAACACATAAGGAGGTTTATTTTCTTTAAAAAACAAGAGATAAGACCCAATCCTAAAGGCCACAACTCACACTCGTTGAGCTACGAGGCAACAAGCGTCTGACAACCCAAATCCTACAAGGGAAAAGCACATACGTATGTGAACACAGAATGCTACACAATTAGAACACATCACTAACAACAAGGTGTTTCAAAAATCTGGTAGGCAAAAACACTAAGGGTTCAATTATACATTACACTCAATACACATAAATCTTACTCATTTTATAAACCAACTATTAAGTCAAAATTTATAGTTTCACTTGCTAACACTTTTCTTACAAGTTTTCTTAATTAAAATCTTCCTTCTATTATGGCATCACATAATTGCATTAACAAGGAGCACCACTAATGATATCTCGCCATTCTGTATAGGTGGCGGAAATTATTTATTTTACTCTAGGGAAGGTAAATGGACAAAGTCTTCTTTCTATTTCTCACATAGTTTCATTTACTCTATTAGCCTACCAAGGTTATATCAAGAAACCATTTTCCTTTTCCTAATGTTCCATTTTATTTGTTAAGCCTCAAAATCCAAGCCCCTCAATTAGTGTTTTGTTATACTCAATTTAACTATTTTATCAAATAGATCTTAATGAGAAGGAGAGTCAAACATATCACATTATTACTTGCATGGGAAAGAGAGAGATAAATCAACACATCACATTTTTAATTCTAAAGGAATAAGAGACATTCAACATGTTGAGTTGTGGAGCTCAATTACTTTAGTTTAGCATGCAATGGAAACGTGCTAGAAAATACAAGAATCGACGAGTTAAGGGGGAACCAACATTGGTCATCTAGGACTAAAAATGGTCAAGTATGACTGACATCGGTCAAGAAAGGAAGGAACCGACAACGGTTAGGGCTAACCGGCATCAATTACCTGTGTGAGGATGTTTTAATTAACTCTCAAGAATTATATGTATTTTTAGCATTAAAGTATTTCTATTGATTTTAATTGCATGGCTAAGTACCCTAAGTCTATAAATGACTATATAAGCATAAAATCTAGGGTTTAGAAGTAAGAAAGAAGATGATTAACAAGAATTAGAAATAACTTTCAAAACGTTGGTGAGAGAGAGAATTCTTGGTGAAGAAGCAAAAACTTGAGGGAAAGAAAGTACTGTACATCTAAGAGGTGTGGAAGATTGTAAATCTTCATTATATATATGGTCAAAGCTTTGGATAATATATTGGCTTGTTTCTTGGTGGACATAGCCCACCTTTGGGTGAACCACGATAAATGGGTGTTGATTTATGTCTCTTTTTTGTATATCTATTCAGTAGAATATTTGCTTTTATTTGCATGTATGCTTAGATCGATATATTTTACTCGTACAAGTGGTATGATAACCCCAACAACTTGTATTAGATATTTTTGAGGGTTTTGTATGTTGACATATTTAATCACAAAGGGTTTTATGATTGAGTGGGAGCTACAACAATGGTAGAAGATAATAAATACAAGGTAGAGAAATTTGACAACCGAAATTATCAATTATGGAAGATGCATATTGAGGATTATATGTATCAAAGAGATTTGTATTTACAAGTTGGATGAGAAGTCTAGAACTACAAAGATGACTGATGTAGAATGGGATATTCTTGACGAGAAAGGCTTTGAGATCTATAAGATTGAGCTGACAACATCTGTGGCTTCTAATATTACGAATGTACTTCTACAAAGAGACTTAATGAAATCTCTTGTTAATTTATATGATAAACCTAGTGCTTCAAATAAAGTTTATTTGATGAAGAAAATATTTAGTTCTAAGATGTATGAAGGTGAATTTTCTTCTAGTCATTTGAATAATTTCTAATCTATTGTAAATTAGTTAAAATTGGTTGTTATACCATTTGATGATGAAGTAAAACCACTTTTATTCTTATGTTCTTTTCTGAGAGTTAGGAAAACTTGGTAATGACTATTAGTAATACAACATTTACTAATAATATTTTGAAGTTTAATGATGTGCTTAGTATAATCTTGAATGAATAAATTCGCATGAAGAGTACATAGGAATCATCATCTGAAATGCTTTGAATGTAGAAAGCGGGGGTAGTAAAAGGAGAGATTCAAGAGTAAGAGTAATGGGAAATCAAAGTCAAGGGACAATATATCTAAATCCATAAGTAAGGGAATTACTTGTTGGAAATGTGGAAAGAAAGGACATGCGAAAGAAAGATTGTTGGTCAAAGGACAAAGAGAACCAACAACCAAACAAAGGTAAAGAACTAAATCTTTCTACGCATCGGAGGTAATGCAAGATTCTCTTATTCTTTCTTTAGATTGTAGAATTGAATCATGGGTTTTTGAGCAAGAAAGGGACATCTAATGGATACTCGGGTATTTGAAAGGGATGTCTAGCATGTAGTTATGCTATGGAGGTTTGGATATTTCATTACGCAGTTATGTTGATTTAGATATAATTGGAGATCTAAATAGTAGGAGGAGCACTATTGGATATATTTTCATAGTAGGTGGAGCAGCAGGTTAGATGGATTTAAAGATTGTAGAAGGTTTTGGATTTTTCAATTATAGAAGTAGAGTATGTTACAGCTACGAGAGGCTAAAAAGGAGATGATATGGATGAGTAGGTTTATGGAAGAGTTGGGAAAGGAGCAAAGTGATTGTAAACTATTCAATGACAGTCAGAGTGCAATTAATTTGGCAAAGAACTCATCATTTCATTTGAGAATGAAACACATTCAGTTGAGGTATCACTTCATACAACAGGTATTAGAGGATGGACAGTTGAATCTAGAAAAGATTCATATGAGTAAGAACCCATGGATATGCTAACGAAGCCATTAGCAAAGGAGAAGTTGGAGCTACACTCCACTTATGTTGGTCTTCAAGTTTGAGACTTGAAGAGGAAGAAACAAAGCTAAGGAAGAATCCAAGAATGACATTGTATAGGTATGGTGTAGTAATTAATCTCCAAGTGGGATATTGTTGAGTTGTGGAGCTCAATTACTTCATTTTAGCATGTAATGGAAACTTATTGGAAAATACAGTAACTGGCATCGGTTAAGGGGGAATTAGCATCGATCACCTAGGACTGGAATCGGTCGGGTATGATAGGCATCGGTCAGTAAGGAAGGAACCAATAAGCTGTTAGGGCTAACCGGCGTTGGTTACCTGTGTGAGGATGTTTTAATTAACTCTCGGGAATTAGATCTATTTTTGGCATTAAAGTATTTCTATTGATTACAATTTCATGGCTAAGTTCCCTAAGTCTATAAATGACTATATAAGCATAAAATATAGGGTTTAGAAGTAAGAAATAAGATGATTAACAAGAATTAGAAAGAACTTGCAAAAGTTGGTGAGAGAGATAATTCTTGGTGATGAAGCAAAATATTGAGGGAAAGAAAGTATCTGTACATCTGAGAGGTGTGGAAGATTGTAAATCTTCATTGTATATCTTGTCAAAGCTTTGGATAATAGATTGGCTTGTTTCTTGGTGGACATAGCCCACACTAGGTGAACCACGTTAAATATGGTGTTGATTTATGTCTCTTGTTTTATATATTTCTTCTAGTAGAATATCTGATTTTATTTGCATGTATGCTTAGATCTGATATATTGTTTGTAAAACTAGTGTGCTAACCCCAACACAACATAGCAAACACATCATTAATTCTGTAAGAACTAGGAATCAATCCACCAATATGAGTCACACCAAGATTTCAAGGGTTTACCAAAATAATTACAAGCATCACTAAAAATCCAAGTGGGTCTCCACAAGTCTCAAAATGAAGTTACGAAGAAAAGGACCCACTAAAGAGGCATTTTTACTTTTATGAATTTAAGAGGTTTAACAATGTTTGTTATTTAGTTTCAAAATTTTCTCACATAATAAGACAAGGAAAGTTTCCAATCAACACTCTTATTTCCACAAGATACCACCAACCAAGCAACAAGATGGCAAGGAAAATTTTACTCCAAAGACGCCACATTTCCCATTAGCAGACAACAAATGTAAGAGGACAATTAACTAATCTACTCAACATGGACTTTACGACCCGAAGTTTTAGTTTTAAAATAAGAAGCACAATATAAGCACCACCGAGATTAAAATATTAAGATCTACCAACTAACATCTCTAAGAGCAAGGTCTAAAAGACTGAAAAAGCATCCATAATTTTCTCCACGTAACCCAAAGATTAATAGGTCATAAAGTGTTATTCATAACAATTTAAAAATTTAAGACAAGGGTAGACTTATTTATAGGTCAATGAGAGAAAAACAAGCACACTTAATTAAACACACTTCCCAAATGGGCTTAAATCTAACCATAGTTACCAAGATACATACAATCCACAAGTCAACACTTTCTATAAAGAAACAAGGAAACCATGATAAAACTTAGCATGCCATCATGGAACATCACTACCAAACAAACACTTATCCACTAAAATATACATTCAACCAAGAGTCAATCCGATCCTAACACAATCCATAAGCCCATAATCAAACACATCTACTCTAACAAGGATAAAATATCTTACCAGGTTGTAAGAGAATCACCACCACCGCTATCAAACTACCAACTAGATCGCACTACACAACAAAATATCTCTCTAGAAAGGCTAAGTAACGAAAGAGTCACTCCAAGATCCTAGACACACTCAAGGTTCCATCTTTCTAAAACCAAGGCATAACTTAATCCACCTAATAAGACATTGAGGCACCTAGGGTGTTTCCCCATACGTGACAGAATGTCACAATACAAACAATGTAGAACCATCTCAACAACATGCAAGAAATAATCACATAACATTTAGCTAAGTAGCCAACAGATAACAAGCTCCGAGTCACCAATCAAAGTAAAATACAAGAAATATTGGCAATCAAGGAAAGTGGCTAAGTAGTCGCATTGCAATGTCTAAAAATTCTCGTAAAAACATAAATAACTAAAAGAGCCTCAAAGATTCTCAATCCAATCATAAAATAAGATGTTGGTCCTTGATAAAATAACACAAGTTTACAAATATAAAATACATAAAGTCAACATCATAGTCACTTTGCAACCCTTCATGGCTACCAATAGGGGTACTATACCTTGAGCTCAGTTCTAAGAATGCATATGCAAATCTAGATCAAAAGTGACACAAGACCTAATATCCACTTACTCATACAAGGATTAAGTCACCAAAGCGGAAACCAAACTAGCTCATCTAACCACTGAAGGAAAAAGGGAGCTTTAGGTGACTAAAAACTTCTAATTTACTCTATCTGACCCCAGAACACAACCACTAATGCTAAACCACAAGAATCACACCATACAATTTATCATTCCAACAAGGAAGAGTCTCAATTTGGTCATCACATCACACGACTAAAAACAAAGAGCTAAGGCTCATCAAACAACATCTTAGCAAGGAAACTGAGTTTCTGATACACCAGAAGTTCGCAAGAATACCAATTTAATTTAACATTTTTAGTTACCCGGGTTCGACAAAACGCCACTAGGTGAGTACAACAATTTAAACAACTTTATTATTTTATTATTATTTTAATCATGGAGGTTCAAATTTTGCTAATTGGTTTACGGGTTTCAAATCGCCCCGGTGGTCTAAGTGTGGAACCTACGACTACGATACCAAGTGTAATGCCCACATTTTCCCACTCAAACCCACGATAAACTGGACAAAGAAATGCGAAAATTATGGAATAATTTTTTTAAAAATGTTACATGGCATTAGCCGAGATTAAAAAAATACGGATTATAAATTTTTTGGATAATTAAAAGGCATCGAAAAATAGTTATTGATTAATTAATATTGCCCCAATTTTTCAAAATTAATATTACGTTTAATTCTTTCACTAACAAGGCTCCAATATTTTAGTTAAATAATCTTCATTAACCTTTCAAAACATAACTCCATTAATCCCTTTTAAATTAATTTTAAATTAAATCATACTAGGATAATAAACTTGCATTGTTAAATACATGCAAGAAATAATAAATTCCCTATTCTAAAGGGGAAAATGCACAACTTAGTCTAATCCCTTGGCCCCATTTAACATTACACACACATATTTTATTTGAAAACATTCCCACCTAAATACCCCATCACTTAAGTGATATAGGGTTCATCCTACACCCTTGGATCTAATCTTTCTCAACCCTTAGATTTAGGTTGGGAAAAAGTAACCATAGATATCTTTATGGAAAGCCATATATTCATTTTCTAAATCAAAACTCTCATTTCCTTTGTTTTCACTTGCAGGTTAAGGAAGAAGGAGGAGAAGATAAAGCCATGGAGGCCATTAGAGGCATGGAAGCTTTCCTTGATTAAATTTCAGGCTTAAGACTTGGATCCATTCATTTCCCCTTTGTGGGTATTGTTTTCTCTTTTGTATTTATTTAATAGAAGTATTTTTTTTTACTTGTAGGCTCAAGGTGTATACTTTGTGTGTATACCCTTTTGGGAAAAACCCCAAAACCCTAAGTATTCTTTTTACAAATTAAAAAAATGCTTACACACACACACACACACACACACACACACACACACACACACACACACACACACACACACATATATATATAAACTCAAAAAAAAAACAAGATACATACATACATGCATACATACATACATATATATATATATATATATATATATATATATACACACACACACACACACACATATGTATGTATGTATGTATGTATATGTATGTGTGTGTGTATACACACACACACATGGACGCATAAGAAAAAAACAGAGTAAAATTAAACTAAATTGCAGTTCTGAAGATTACACACGCTACATATTCCTTAGAATGGCCACTTTTTAGTAACATAGTGGGTTTTTGTTAAAGTTAAGTGGATTGTAAACTTTTTTTTTGGGGGAGGAGGGGGCGGGCGTATTATATATATTGTTTGGGGTTCAAAGTATTGGGGAGGGGCACCAACCCCACCCCCACCCCATATAAAAGTATATGGGTTGGGGTGAAGTTGACGCCCTCCCCACCACATTCTTATTTACCAACCTACGCAAGGAGAGGCCCCGGCCACACATGGCCAAAAACATAGTTTTTATTTATTTAATAAAACAAAAGTTTTACACTAGCCGAATATAATGCTTTAGCATTTTAATAATAGTTTCAACCACTACCACTTATTATTATATATATAAATAACTAACATATATATATTACTACATATATGTATATATATTAATATTTAACATTAAATCATGATTATTAGTATTTGCTAAAAATAACATGTAATGAAAATCATATAATGATATTATGGCTTGTGAAAATGATCCTTGTATATTATCATTATATGACTATTATATGTTAATAATACACATTCAATTAGCAATTAAGTTTTCCTATTCAATTTGGAAAATTGCAAATAATGTGGATGGATAAATTTCACATTTATAAATTTGTATGGATAAGATTTACATGCACGTACGAAAAAAGTAGTGCACAATTGTGTATTTTTAAAGATTTAAAACTTATCACTTTCCATTTTGTTTATCTGACCATCTTAAAGGTATAATTAGTTTTGGTTCACTCATTCGGTTTGATCAAATCATCTTTTGCCACAAGGTAGAGATTTTATTAATAAGTGAATCATACCTAATCCTTTTACACATCTAGTTTGGATAACGTGAAACAAACCACTATTAAATGAAATTTATTTCAATAATCTAGTAAACAAGGATTTTCCATAATGCAATTATTCAACATTTATTTCCCACCCAAGAGCACAAATCTATAAACAATGAACTCCTAAATACACATTTATATTTGTGAGAGTTGTTTCACCTTTTTCTTAGATTTTTTCTTAGAAGTGTTGACAAAATAGATAGGGTAACGGGCGTAGGAGGAATACCTGTTCAAATGTTGGTTGATGACTTTGGAATCCACATCTGATCGTGAGATATTCCTTTTGGCTAGGAGGAACTACCTGTAATGAAAACAAGACCACCAGAAGGAATTAAACAATATGGGCAGTGAACTACCTAGCATGAGCTAGATCCAGGAAGTATGATACTTCCTAGATGGCTTTCAGTCCACTATTTTAAACAAATTAATGTTGTAAACAAAGTAAATCCTATTGTTATTTTAAAATGATTTAGGTATCTCACTTAAAAACATAATAAGAAAATAGATCTAATCTAACAGGCTAAGCTAGAATAGAATCCAAAGGTCAAATGATTGGTTACTGGGTTCTGTAGGTTTGGTAGAGGTCTCGGGTAAATCACAGGTGAAATAGGGTGAGATAAAATTAGGTGGGTAGGTCTTTGTTCTAGGCTATGTGGGCAAACATAGAGACCGGTGCCGATCGAGGGTGACCAATGGTGGTTAGGTGTAATCGATGTTGGTTCCTGTTAGATCTGGAAAGGCCATAACATAGGGTTTTGGTCTTCTTTATGATTGCACAAAAAAATTTGGTTGGTCGAGATAAGGTAGTGGGTGGTTGGAGTAGGCTTTTGTGAGGTTTTAATGGGTCTATGGAGGTGAAAACGTTGGAGAAGGTCAATAAGGAGCAAGGTAAACAATGGGCGCTAAAATAATGATGAAATGAAATAAACCAAAGAAGTATGACATTATACTTACTTGTATTTCATTCCCGAATGTCTGTGTGTGAAGGATGGAGGTGTTGATGATGGGTTTGAAGGTTGAAAGTGATCACAAACTGGAGAAAATCTTTTACATGGGTGACATGCACACTCCTCTTTGCTTGGATAGATCAGTTGTGGTGGGATGGCTATGCGGGAGAAGATGCTCGATCTCCTTCCTTGGATGTGAGTTTTCATTGGAATTGGTTCTCTGAAGATGCGTTATGTCTCTGCGAGATTTGCTCTTGCTCATCAACCTTATTACTTCCAATTTCCAAGTTCTAACCTTGAGAATAAGGTTTTTGGGTTAAAAGGGTAACAAGCGTAGTCCATCTTACCAGCGATGGTTAGAGGTAACCGACGTCGGTCAAGGTGGGATTTCCTAAGTTTACTAAACTAGGGAGATCCTCCTAATTTCCTTAGATCTCATGTCATTATCCCACGGATTAGACTCGAAACTTCTTGTGAGCATGCGGGAATGTGGTTAGAGGGAATGTAGGCATTGATTTTTAGGG
Organism: Taxus wallichiana var. yunnanensis; assembly: GCA_018340775.1. NCBI lineage: Eukaryota > Viridiplantae > Streptophyta > Pinopsida > Cupressales > Taxaceae > Taxus > Taxus wallichiana. The sequence goes on along the minus strand of CM031238.1, from coordinate 741,576,516 downwards.
TTTGGGTAAGTCTTATTTAGTTATGGGAACTTGCTAAGAATAGGTTTTAGGTTGAGCTAGCTTGGTGAGGTGTCTAAGTGAACTATATGTGAAGATATTATTTAAATAAGATATTTAAATAATAAATATAGTGAGGATAAAGAATTAATTTAATTAAATTAATATTAGTGGGGTGAAGGAGGTCATGGCTAGGTAAATGTAATAAAGGGTGCTTATATGTCGAGCGACAAAGGGGAGCGTGACCTAATGTTAGTGTCTACATTTTTCCCTTTTTGTTGCGTAGCTTGTATTGGTAAGTGATGCTAACAAAAATAAGATGTGGCTGCCCCATGTGAGGGTGAAGGTGATCCCCCTCAAACTAGGAACTAACGAAGCACCAGGATGAAGTAGTGAGTGGTTTGATAAATGGCAAATGTGAAGAAAAGGCAAGTGGGTATAGGGAAAAAGGAGTGAAAGGTCTACTCGGGTAATCTAGGTAGCAGGTCGAGGGTCACAGTAGTATGACAGTCAAACACACACACACTTATAAACTGCAGCACGCTAGTGGGTTCAAGAGCAGGAAAACTCTACATTATCTAAGGTCGATAGGTTTATCCAAACAAGGTTGAAGTGAATTCGGTATCCAAGGTATAGGATATGGTTAGGAAACACAACATAGGTTAGGTGTAGGAACATTTAGGTATGTTCCGGTACACCAAAGGTAGGGTTAGGATAAATAGTCATGACAATAGGCTAGGTAAGGTCATTAGGTCAATCAACACAGGTAATAGTGCCACAAGGTATAGCGAACACATGAGGTCAAAGGTCACTAGTGATGGTCCAGGTCTAAATATCTAGGTCATGGCACGGGTAAGGCCGAGGTAAGGGTAAAATAATGAGTCCCCAAAGGAGGACAAATGGAGGTAGTAAATGATGAGGTTAGGAAAGGTAAGGTAATGGGTTGGGTAAAGGTATGGGGTAAAGAGCAAGGTAGAGGGTGGGGTAAAATGGCAAAGTAAGGGCAATGTGTAGGTAAGGGTGACCGATGGTGGTCATGGATAACCGATGTCAGTATAGGAAAACCGCGATGGTTAGGTAGGGCACGAGACCAATCTTTGGTCTTGGGGGAACCGACATCGGTTAGGTTGGGTTTTGTATAAAAACAAAAAAGGCCGCATTTTTATTATTCATTTGTGATTTGCGAAGTGAAGAAAGGACAAGAAAGAGAGAAAAGTGAGAAAATCATCTGGAGGAAATGGGACAGTGAGCTAGCAGTGTGAGTTGACGGTGGTTGGGTTGGTGAGTAGTGGGTCCATGAGATCTTAGTGAGGGATTCAAGTGGTCGGAGGGTGTGGGTAGATATTTGGTGATGGTAGAGGCGGGAGAGGGATCAAAGCGGACCACCGGCGAGTGGCTAGACGTGCCACCGAGATGGTGACAGTGTGACGAGGTAAGCGCCTAACTCTTTAATGTTAATTAGATAGAGTAGATGGTGTAATAATTGGTATTTGTAGGGTTTTGTGGGTGGGAAAAAAGTTAAATCGGGTATGGGGGAAAAATGGGAAAAAAGAGAACGGGGGTAGGAAATTGGATAGGTGGGTGGGTAGGGGTTTTGGGGTAGTGTAGGTCATTGTAGGTGGGGTAAAAGGGATAGGTGGGAGGGTTTTAGAAAAAAAAGGGGTTTGGGAAGGTGTAAATGTTTCCGTGAAAGTGATCGGCATCGGTCAAACTTGGCGGCATCGGTCGGGTAGAACCGAGATCGGTCACCTAATAGGTGACCGATGCGATTACGTGGAACCATGGTCGGTCAAGTTGAACTGATATCGGTCACTAAATAGGTGACTGATGCCGGTTTAAGGGTGACCGGAGTCGGTTAGGCTGAACGCACCGGTCGGGATTTTAGGCTCAAGGGTCCAAAAAAATGATGTAGGTTAGGTGGTTGAGATGGGTAAGGTAAAAATAGGGTGGTGGGTAATGATAAGTGATGAATAAGGTCATGGTAAAGGTAGATTAATGTTGTGCTTTGGATTGGATGTAGGGTCGATCAACTGTACATATGCGAGACAGGGTTCCACCACTGCTGGTGACATTACACGGCCTAGCGACCCCTTTGGAGCTGCTAGCACACACTGGAGGCATGGGCTTGAGTGGTATTCAGCACTACCGACATGTTTTTTGGTAGCATAGTTTGATGGTCACACTCATCAATAGATGGGACTCTATGACCAACATGTTCCACCTTCTGATGAGTGAGATGACTATCACCCTGGAGGACGTGTTCCAAATTCTAAGGTTACCCATATTGAGGACCCATGTGTACTCTATCTCCTTTGTGGCCTCAGAGGAGTTGATCGGGACAGTATTTGGCAAGGGCGGTGGATTTGAGCTTTCATAGTACCAGTTTGAGCTATGGCAAGATGTACCTAGCCCATCCGGATGAGATGAGGCTAGTAGTTTTATTGATGGAGGTAGTGTGTTACTATGCACTTCCCGATGTAGAGGGTGTACACTTTCCCCGATCACTGATGGGGGTGCTCCATGATATGATGGTGCATGAGACATGCTTCGCCTAGGCACCAACATTCTTGGTGCGGCTTTATAGGGAATTTGTGTGGGTGTATGGGCGCGATGCGGAGTTTAGTCTGTGTTGTACATTTATACTACACTATTAGGCCTATGAGCACATAGTCTGTGTTTGACCTATAGGGATGCCTAAAGCGAGATGCATTCCCAGTGAGATCTCGTGTAGTTGGGATAAAGGAGATGTGTGCTGGTTACAAAGTAGTGGAGTCGAGATACGCCACATATGATGTTGCCCATTTTCAGCATTTGTTGGAGGGTTGTCCGGAGTGGACATTATCTGGAGGCCTTATGTGGGATTACCCTCATATAGGCACATGCATGAGGAGCTAGCTGAGCTCTAGCTAGAGAGGTGGATATAGGTCACTATGCCGGGAGGATGAGATGATTTCGGTTGATAGGGTCGTCCGACGGTAGTTCAATCTTGTACATGATATTCCTTTGCCCTTTCCATAGTATTGGAGAGATTACGTGGAGAGGCCTCTCGCTCTACCACACCTTGGTGCCTACACGTGAGGAGGAGTAGCCGAGTGCATCGGTGAATTAATGATGCCAGATGCACGAGATAGGTATAGGAAGTGGTGGGTGGCTTAGTTACAAGCCATACCATCTAGACCTGGGTAGCCAGACTTAGCTACTATGACAGTGTAGAGATGCCCTACGGGGCGAGTAATGGCAGCCGATCACACGAGATAGGTATACTACGAGACACAATTGGAGGGATAAGAGGTAGAGGTCACGAGCTATGGGTACAAGTGGCGGTCTGCGAGGCCGGATGATGGCGAGGGAGAGGGTGGAGGAGATGGAGGAGATGGAGACAAAGATGGTTAGGTGGCAGCCCTATAGGCTCAGGTGGTAGGATTACAGGGCCATTTGGCCATAGCCTAGGCATAGATTGGGGTCTTACAGGCCCAAATATAGGCATAGGGTAGGGGGCATCACCACCGCCACAAGGAGCTGGTCCCGATTCATAGGGCTGGTGCGGGCGCATGCAGGGGCCGAGACCTATGGGACTGTAGTGCCCACTTCCCTTTGACACTATTTTTTTGATCATCAGACTATGGATTATGTATTAGACACTATTTTGGCTTGGTTTAGTATGATGTTGGATTATGGACTTCATTACTGACTGGACTTATACAGGATGCATGATGATTATTATAAACATTATATATATAGATGTTGATGCTTTATTTGACGTAATTATATCATTGATGTTATCCGGATATGTGATGTTTAATCATTTGATTATATATAGAAAATGAAAATTTTCAATGATGATAGAATGGTTGATTTAATTTATAAAATGATATAGTCGCTATTTCGATGTTGTGTTATGTAGTTATACTTACGATGCTTAGATTTATATTATATTATTTTTAGCATTCTGATATGGCCACGAGGCCAAAGGAGGTATTTGTATTTTGCAGGCTATTTTATATCACAATAGACATCGGGGGATTGGAGACTAACCACAACAGAATTTTGGGTGGATTCAACATGGTCACCATGGCAACTAGTCATTTGCGTGTTGTTTGTTGTTGGGGGTTCCCATGGGGGGGATTGCCTTTATATGTGACCATGGGGGTTTGTGTGTGTTTGTATGTGGTCCTTCTTTTATTGTTATCTTGCATGTGCTTTATTTGTGAATGTGTCCATTCCTTTATTTAAATATACTTGTGAAAACTAAATTTAAATGAGACTTACTTAAATATAGTTATTAATGTGTTGATCCTTGCATTTAATGTGTGTAAGAGAGTTGATCTTTGGAGTGTAAAACACCTCACCATATTGAAACTCAGATTTGTACTTGGAGGGTGTTTTTGGAATCTTGTGGGACAAGATAAACTTGTCCCACACCCATTAAAATCTTCATACCAAATTTATCTTGATTGGAGTGTTTACTTTTGCCTCTTAAATGCATTTTTGCTTGTCAATTTTGCTTGTGTAAGTGTACTTTCTTACACAAATTTAATTGGCTGTCCTTGAGGTGTAAGTGGAGGCTTGCAAGTAAAGTCGATTTGATTGGCATGAGGACATCCACATTATTTTTTTGGGTTTTCATTTTTGGGAAGAGCATTATTTTTCCACTTGGAAGTTTTTGGAGAGAGCTAGGAAAGAGTCACATTTTTTTCTCTTCTTCTTTTTGACTATTGGGGCTGCATTTTTTGCATTTGAAGCTACTATTTTTCAGACTGTCATTCTGTCTTCCTTCAAGCTTGTTATTGGACTGTCCTCTTGGCATTTGAGGTTGTTGTTTTTCGACTATCATTTCACCTCCATTCAAGCTTGTTGTTGGACTGTCCTTTTGGGAATTCTTGTTGTTGTTTTGAGGACTGTTTTGGTGGACATGCAAGTGACTGTTGGGGCTGCATTCTTGGCATTTGAAGCTGCTATTTTTGAACTGTGAGTTGGTCATTTCTGTTGTTATTTTGAAGAATATTTTGTGGACATTTAAATTAATATTTGGGGTTTTTTTTCTTTTTCTTGCAAAGGTGTTGTCAATGCTATGCCAAGGTAAGAGCTCTTTCATATTTATATTGTCATTTTCTTGCATGTTATTATGGAAAGTAAATGTGTGTCTCTCCTTCATTTATCTGGTTGGGTTGAATGCCTAGGGATGGTGTAGGAGAAGGCTACGGGGAATCATTATAGGGGGCATAAGGGAATGCCATGGGCATTAGAGTTTTATGGAGGGAGTTTTGGGTTTGGGATCCACCATGGAAAAGAAATAGCTTGCATTTATTACTTGTGGGGGCATAAGGGAAAATTTGTGGGGGGCATAAGAAGGGGTTGGGAGGCATAAGGTTTATGGGATATGATATGTTATATTTGCGTTATGATTATAGGTTGATGCCCAATTCCCAATTGGGAGGCATAAGAAGCTTACCCCATAGTCCTTTCTCCTTTGGCTTGATTAAATAGAGCCTATGTGTTGTTTGATTGTGAAATACAGTGGAAATCTGTATGTGTGTCTTGGCTGTTTTGTTGTTAAAAATCTGCTTGTGTGTGTTGTGGAAGCCTGTGGATGTTGCCATGCATTGAACCCCATATTTCATTGTGTTGTGGTTGGGGCTCAGGGCCAATGACGAGAGAGGATTCATCTCTTCATTGGATATCTTGGTTGGGTGGAGAGCGTTGCCTTTCCCCCTCTCTTCTTGTTGTGATCAATCGAAGGAAACATCTAAAGCATGCTGCTATTTTGGAATCAGCCATGGTGCAGAGTTAACATCCATCATTGTTAGTTTACTTCTTGCTGTAACTTCCTTTCCCAACTCTATGTGGATGGACTGTAACTTTCATTATATTGTAAAGATGTTGTATTGACCATGCAAGATGTATTTTGATTTGAGAAAGGGAAACAATCTTGTCTTCTTGCTTGTTGAGAGAACTGTAATGGTATTGTATTTGTGCATTCATGGCATAATGGAAAAGAGATATGTTGCTGCCTCCATTGGATTACATTGTCCAAGTTGATTGCTCAATCGTAATGTAACTTCATGTTTGAAAGAATGTAAAGGGATCGAGTTGTGTTTTGTATATTACATTTGAAATGATAAAAAGAATTACTTTGTTGCATCCATTGGTATGAGTTGGTGTAAGAAAGAATCATTCAAATGCATGTAATTCTCTGTTTTGGAATATTGGAAGCAAATCTTGCCTAAGGGAATTATGTTATTCTTGTTACTTGTCTTGTTGGGAAACGTTCAATCTCTTAAGAATAAGAAGGACTTCATTTAGATCTTGTTATCAATCATTGAAGAAAGAATTTTGTTTTAAGATAGCATGAAAGGACTTTAAATGATGTTCTTACATACTTAAGATTTGTTGTTTCAGTCAGTTAGAACACAGTAATATGATCTTCCCTTACTTCACTTTGCATGCATGCTTAATCAACCAATGAATGAACCAAACAACCCCTCAAACCGTTAAGTAATGAATGAAGTGAACCAACTAAGCCTTGCAAGACCAAAATAGACCCAATACATACCTACACACTCAAGGAATTTACCTTAGAAGCTTTCAATCAAACAAATTTAACAAAAGGATTCACTCAGGAAATTGCCAATCTTGATTGTAGGAGCCTACAGAAAATTTTTTTCAAAAATGACTATCTAAAACTCATCAAATCCTAAGTTTTATGATTTTTGTGCAAAGTAGACGTCGTCACCTTTCCAAAAAGTCCAATTTTATCAAAAATTGAGTTCCCAGTCAAAATTTATAGCATTTTGAAGTTCTTGCTATAGGTAGTTTTGGGAGTTGCTACGGGTAGGCCTAGAGTTGCTACGGGTGGCTGTAGGTGCATAGCCAGAGTTGCTACGGGTAGGTCTATAGTTACTATGGGCTGCTTTGTAGGAGGACAGCTACTTGTTACGAGTTGGGGCCTACTACTTCAAAAGCTTATGGCACCTTGTATTTTGTACATGGAGACATCAGAAACATCAGTTTGCACAAGAGACAAGATTCACCAAAGTAAATAAGTATATTAGATCTTAATGAACATATAAAACTAAATATATGAAAAATCATAACTTTGATCTCCTCTTGTGGTAGATTCAAGTGCATGTGTGTCTTAGACTATGCTTGTGATAGTTGTTTTTTTTTAATAAAAAATAAAAAAATTATTCCTCTTTCAGCTAACTAAGCCTAGGTTGTTCGTGGGTCTCAAGTGGGTTGTTTAAGCAAGCGTTATATTTTTGTATCGTAGAGAATTGGTTCAAATTCTTGGACCATTGGGAACACTAGAAAACTTGAGACATGAAAACTTAAACCTAGTATACTTGTAAATCTAGAAAACAACCTAGCAAGAAATTATGTGTTTTAGTAAACATGGAAGTTGTATAACTTAGAAAAATGAAATAACTCTCACTTTGGTCTGTATAAGAGGCTCAGATGGAGTGAGAGGAACCTTCACAGAGACCTAAACCCACCACCACCACCACCCCTACCGGATTAGGGTGTAGAAGCCATTCTACCCCAGATTCTATAGACCCTTCAGGATGTTAATGCTGCTCTACGCCGAGGATCAGTAGGAGGGCATTCAGGAAGACATGACAGAGTGACTTCTATTGAGGGACATGCACCTCCTCCACTCAACAAGGAGCATAGAGGAGTGAACTCCCATGTGGATTTAGTCAAAGTGGATTCACCACTGAGGATACAGGGTGAAAGAGTTCTGGAGCATAGAGAGAGGTCTTAGAGCCCTAGGCTTAGGGATGAGCTTGCAGAGAGGCCTAGAGGCCGACAGACCATAGTAGCAGATCACATTAGGGAGATCTTGAAGCTTAGGCCCTCACATTACTTAGGTGATATAGGTGGATTTCAAGCAGAGGCCTGGCTAGTGAGCTTGAACTATTGCTTCAAGTTTTGTCCTTGTTCTAGCAACACGAAAGCTCATGTTGTGATCCATCTACTGAGGGATGGAGTAGGAGTATGGTGGAGGATAGAGGAGAAGAAGCTCCATGTTGATTCAGAGACAATGACTTGGGAGCTCTTTGAGGAGAGATTTAGGAGTAGATATCTATCATGAAGGTTCATCCAAAAAGGATTAATGTGTTCCATGACCTTGACAGTGCCCTTGTTGTAGTAGAGTATGAGAGTAGATTTTAGATCTACTTCAGAGACATAGAGTATATATAGGATGAGCAGGTGTGGATTCATAGGTTCATCTGGGTTCTGAATTTGGACATTGGAGGGGCAGTATGGATTCACCGCCCACGGACTTTGGCGAGAGGCCGTAGAGAAGGCCTATATTGCGAGAGGAGACTCGGGGAAAAAATCAACGAGCTAGAGACCGAGTCGGAGCCGCATTCGGTAGATGAAAGATGGTAGATTAAGAGGTTAAGTACCTCCTCCTCATGGTGGGTAGCATTCAACATAGTCATCTTTTAGGCCACGATAGTAGTAGCATCCAACCCACCATATAGACCTCCACAGAGAGCTGATGCACAGAGAGGTCAAAGCATGGGGCCTCCTCGTAGGGGTCCCATCAGACACGGTGTAGACCGGAGCTCAATCAGCTGGAGCTCACCATTAGAGGCCACAAAAAAATATAGCTAGATCATTAGGATCCACACCAAAGGCTTTTAGGGTGCCTACTGGAGGTGTTGCTCCTTGGAGAGGATCAGGTGGTTTCTTTGGATGTGGAGTAGCTGGACATTTTGCAGAGATTTCCCTCAAGAAATCTAACAAGGTTAAGGCAACGGTTTTGAGCCGATAGTTAGTGACATGGGATCTAGCCACAAGATCTATGCGGTGGTTGAGAACCGCTTGAGAAAAGCACTAGAGCACACTGATCATTGAGACCATAGGTAGCATTGGTGGTATTCCTACCTCCGTATTATTTGATTCTGGTTCTTCGATTCTTTCATTACATCATCTTTAGTAGAGTGATGCAGGCTAGTGGTAGTTAGGCGGGGGTCTTAGTTGGGATGTCGAGATGGCTTCTGGAGCCAAGATCTTTGTGGACTCCTTAGTTAAGGAGTGTGTAGTGGATTTAGGACCTTTTACCACCACCTCAGATCTCCATATTCTTCCTTTTGGCTCATATGGAGTCATTTTAGGTATGGATTGGCTATCTGGACATAGGGACAGGATGGATTGTTATCATAAGACTACATCTTGTGTAGATTATTCGAGAGTTGAGTTGGTGATCTCGGGGGTCAAGAGATCCATTTCTATTCGCACCATTTCCGATATACATCTTAAGTGATGTGTGCAACGGGGTTGTCAGATGTATGTTGTTACAGTTAGTGACAGGTCAAAGGATGGGTCTAGTCGACCATCATTAGATGATCATCCCATCTTAAGATATTTTTTCCAATGTTTTTCTAGGGGAGCTACCGGGATGCCACCCCACGTGAGATTGATTTCCATATAGACCTAGTTCCTGGAGTAGAGCCTATCTCACGGGAACCTTATCAGATGACCACCCTGGAGCTCTGTGAGCTCAAGTTGTAGCTTGAGGGTATTTTGGAGAAGGGCCTTATCCATCCTAGTGTATCCCCTTGGGGTGCACCGGTGATCTTCATGAAGAAGAAGGATGGATCATTGCGGTTGTGTATTGATTACCGCCAGTTAAACAAGGTAACAATCAAGAATCGTTATCCTCTTCCTCATATTGATGACTGTTTGATCGATGAAGGGAGCCATGATGTTCTCTAAGATTGATCTCAAGTCAAGGCTACCATCAGTTGAGGATTACGGAGGTAGACATTCATAAGACTACTTTTCATACGAGATATGGGCACTATGAGTTCACAGTGGTGCCTTTTGGTTTGACAAATGCCCCCACAGTATTTATGAGTTTGATGAATGGGGTATTTAGGACCTTCTTAGATCGCTTCATGCTCATCTTCCTTGATGACATTCTGATTTACTCACGTACACGTGAGGAGCACGAGGGTGCCTTCATCAGGTTCTTCAGTGTCTTCGTGAGCAGCAGCTTTACGGGAACTTGGAGAAGTGTGATTTCTTTCAGTCAGAAGTATAGTACTTGAGTCATATCATCTCTGGGGAAGGTATCACAGTCAATCCTTCCAAGGTTAGAGCCATTATGGATTTTCCAAACCCCTACTACATGACCGAGGTGTGCAATTTTATGGGTCTAGCAGAGATACTACCAGAGATTTGTTCAGGATTTCTCTCGAATTACGTACCCTATCACTTCCATTCAGAGGAAAGGGAAGAAGTTTGTTTAGAAGGATAGATGTGAGCAAGCCTTTAAGACACTGAAGGAATTCCTCATTACAACACCCATTCTTGTAGTGTCAGATCCACAGGGTGAGTTCTTTGTTTGCACAGATGCTTCTTTAGCAGGGCTTGGAGGTGTGTTGATGTAGGATGGCAGGGTTGTAGCTTTTGAGTCTTGCAAACTCAAGGATCACGAGCTTAATTATCCTACCCATGATCTTGAGCTTATGAAAGTTGTGCATGCTTTGGTTATATGGAGACATTTTCTTCTTGGATGAAGATTCACACTCAGGACAAATCATTTGAGTCTTCACCACCTCTTCACGCAGCCCAATCTAAATGCTCGTCAACAACATTGGATGGAGTTTCTTTGTGAGTATGACATGGAGATAGAGCATGTGAAGGGGAAGGATAATGTGGTAGAAAATTCTCTCAATAGATGGAGACATGTGGCTATGGCCACTATAGTGAGCACAGATTTGCGGAGCAGGATTCTTCAGCAGCTTCCTCTTGATAGCTTCTACATGACAGTACGAGCAGAGATCGAGTCACAGAGACCCCTTGAGGGGAAGTTTGATGGTTTCACCTTAGAGGTAGATGGTCTTCTTAGGCATAGAGGTAGGATATATGTTCCTAGAGATGGAGGCTTGAGGTAGGACATCTTGACCGAGGCACATCATGCACCCTATTCAACCCATCATGGGGTGAAGAAGATGCACATTACTTTGAGATAGTTTCATCATTAGAGAGGACTTTGTCAAGACATGGCTCAGTTTGTGTCATGATTTTTAGAGTGCTAGAGGCTTAAGGCTGAGCATCAACATCTAGCAGGTCTTCTTTATCCTCATGTCATACCGCAATGGAAGTGGGACACCATTTCCATGGATTTCATTGTTGGGCTACCTATGTCAAGATATCACAATGATGCCATTATGGTCATGGTTGATAAATTAAAAAAAGTGGATCAATTTTATCTGGTGAAGACCACTTATATGGCTAGAGCAGTGGCATGAGTATATTTGGATGAGATCATCAGGTTACACGGGATCCCGTAGAAGATCATTTATGACCGTGACCCCTTGTACACTTCACATTTATGGACTACCACGTAGTATGTCCTCGGGATGAGGATTAAATTCAGCACAACATATCACCCTGAGACAGATGGACAGATTGAGCGAGTGAATCAGATTTTGGAGGATATGCTCGAATGTACATGATGGATCAGCAATCTAAGTGGAGGAGTACATGTACTTAGTGGAGTTTGCATACAATAAAAGTTTCTAGACTTCTATAGGCATGGTTCCTTTTTAGGCTTTGTATGGTAGGGAGTGCAGGACACCCCTTAGGCTGTGATAGGTTGGAGGATAGAGTATCTCTTGGACCAGCTATTTTGCAAGACATGGAGTAGTAGGTAGTGTTGATAAAGCACGAGTTGCAGGAGGCACAGATAAGAAGAAGTAGTATGTGGATCAGCATAGGATTGATTGTAGCTTTGATGTGGGAATGAAGATGTTCCTTTTTGTTAGACGACACAAGAGCCCTATCCGCTATGGAAAAGGTTCTAAGTTAGTTCCTAGGTTCATTGATCCTTTTGAGATCTTGGAGCGTATCACCCTTTGGTGTACTATCTAGCTTTGACACCTAGCTTGTCTCACGTACATGATGTGTTTCATGTTTTTGTCCTTAGGAGGTACATAGCATATCCTTATCATGTGTTGGAGTAGACATCATTATAGGTGTAGGATCGGGGGGTGATGGTGGAGCTCATATGTATCATAGATCATAGGCCCTAGGCCTTTGAGGAAGATAGATTGATCGGGTATGGGTACGGTGGGACGGATACAATGAGACCTGTAGCCACTTAAGAGGATACCACTATGTTACGAGTGTAGTTTCCACATTTGTTCCAAAGTGACTTCCAGGAGGAAGTCAAGTCTAAGGGGAGGGGGATGTAGTGCCCACTTCCCTTCGACACTATTTTTCTGATCATCAGACTATGGATTATGTATTAGACACTATTTTGGCTTGGTTTAGTATGATGTTGGATTATGGACTTCATTACTGACTGGACTTATACAGGATGCATGATGATTATTATAAACATTATATATATATATATATATATATATATATATATATATATATATATATATAGATGTTGATGCTTTATTTGATGTAGTTATATCATTGATGCTATCCGGATATGTGATGTTTAATCATTTGATTATATATAGAAAATGAAAATTTTAAATGATGATAGAATGGTTGATTTAATTTATAAAATGATATAGTCGCTATTTTGATGTTGTGTTATGCAGTTATACTTACGATGCTTAGATTTATATTATATTATTTTTGAGCGTTCTGATATGGCCACGAGGCCGAAGGAGGTATTTGTATTTTGCAGGCTATTTTATATCACAACAGACATCGGGGATTGGAGACTAACCACAATGAAATTTTGGATGGATTCAACATGGTCACCATGGCAACTAGTCATTTGCATGTTGTTTGTTGTTGGGGGTTCCCATGGGGATTGCCTTTATATGTGACCATGGGGGTTTGTGTGTGTTTGTATGTGGTCCTTCTTTTATTGTTATCTTGCATGTGTTTTATTTGTGAATGTGTCCATTCCTTTATTTAAATAGAATGTGAAAGATAAATTTAAATGAGACTTGCTTAAATATAGTTATTAATGTGCTGATCCTTGCATTTAATGTGTGTAAGAGAGTTGATCTTTGGAGTATAAAACACCTCACCATCTTGAAACTCAGATTTGTACTTGGAGGGTATTTTTGGAAGCTTGTGGGACAAGATAAACTTGTCCCACACCCATTAAAAGCTTCATACCAACTTTATCTTGATTGGAGTGTTTACTTTTGCCTCTTAAATGCATTTTTGCTTGTCAATCTTGCTTGTGTAAGTGTACTTTCTTACAAAAATTTAATTGGCTGTCCTTGAGGTGTAAGTGGAGGCTTGCAAGTAAAGTCGATTTGATTGGCATGAGGAGATTCACATTCCTTTTTTTTGGGTTTTCATTTTTGGGAAGAGGATTATTTTTCCACTTGGCATTTTTGGAGAGAGTTGGGAAAGAGTCACATTTTTTTCTTCTTCTTTTTGACTATTGGGGCTGCATTCTTTGCATTTGAAGCTACTATTTTTTAGACAGTCATTTTTTCTTCCTTCAAGCTTGTTATTGGACTATCCTCTTGGCATTTGAGGCTGTTATTTTTCGACTGTCATTTCACCTTCATTCAAGCTTGTTGTTGGAATTTTTTTCTTGGTATTTGAAGTTGTTGTTTTGGAATGTCATTTCACCTCCATTCAAGCTTGCTATTGGGCTTTCTTTTTGGGAATTCTTGTTGCTGTTTTGAGGACTGTTTTGGTGGACATGCAAGTGACTATTGGGGCTGCATTCTTGGCATTTGAAGCTGCTATTTTTGAACTGTGAGTTGGGCATTCCTGTTCTTTATTTTGAAGACTATTTTGTGGACATTCAAATTAATATTTGGGGCTATCTTTTCTTGCTTGCACAGGTGTTGTCATTGCTATGGCAAGGTAAGAGCTTGTTCATCTTTATACTATCATTTTCTTACATGTTATTATGGAAAGTAAATGTGTGTCTCTCCTCCATTTATCTGGTTGGGTAGACTGCCTAGGGATGGTGTAGGAGAAGGCTATGGGGAATCATTATGGGGGGCATAAGGGAATGCCATGGGCATCAGAGTTTTATGGAGGATTTTTGCATTTGGGATCCACCATGGAGAATAAATAGCCTAACTTTCTTACTTGTGGGGGCATAAGGGAAAATTTGTGGGGGCATAAGGAGGGGTTGGGAGGCATAAGGTTTACGGGATATGATATGTTATATTGGTGGTATGATTATAGGTGGATGCCCAATTCCCAATTGGGAGGCATAAGAAGCTTCCCCCATAGTCCTTGCTCCTTTGGCTTGATTAAATATAGCCTATGTGTTGTTTGATTGTGAAATACAGTGGAAATCTATATGTGTGTCTTGGTTGTTTTGTTGTTAAAAATCTACTTGTGTGTGTTGTGGAAGCCTATGGATGTTTCCATGCATTGAACCCCATCTTTCATTATGTTGTGGTTGGGGCTCGGGGCCAATGACAAGAGAGGATTCATCTCTTCATTGGATATCTTGGTTGGGTGGAGAGCGTTTCCTTTCCCCCTCTCTTCTTGTTGTGATCAATCGAAGGAAACATCTAAAGCATGTTGTTGTTTTGGAATTAGCCATGGTGCAGAGTTAACATCCATCATTGTTAGTTTACTTCTTGCTGTAACTTCCTTTCCCAACTCTATGTGGATGGACTGTAACTTTCATTATATTGTAAAGATGTTGTATTGACCATGCAAGATGTATTTTGATTTGAGAAAGGGAAACAATCTTGTCTTCTTGTTGTTGAGAGAACTGTAATGGTATTGTATTTGTGCATTCATGGCATAATGGAAAAGAGATATGTTGCTGCCTCCATTGGATTGCATTTGTCCAAGTTGATTGCTCAATCATAATGTAACTTCATGTTTGAAATAATGTAAAGGGATTGAGTTGTGTTTGTATATTACATTTGAAATGATAAAAAGAATTAATTTGTTGCATCCGTTTGTATGAGTTTGCACAAGAGATAAGATTCACCAAATTAAATAAGTATTTTAGATCTTAGTGAACATATAAAAGTAAATGTATGCAAAATCATAAATTTTATCTCCTCTTGTGGTAGACTCAAGCGTGTGTGTGTCTTAGACTAGGCTTGTGATAGTTGTTAAAAAAAAATTATTCCTCTTTCAGCTAACTAAACCTAGGTTGTTCATGAGTCTCAAGTGGGTTATTTAAGTGGGTGTTACAGGGACCACCACGGGCACCGTGCCTATATCTAGGCTACGGGATGGCCTTGTGAGGCAAGATACTATCAGGACCAGGTCATGGTAGCCTAGATAGACTTCCTCTCTTACGAAGAGTACAGGGTACAACAGGCATCCAAGAAGAGGACAAGATCCTACACACATAGTGTGGAGAGAACAAGAGGGTAGAAATATCCAAGGTCCAATCGGGGTGAGGCCACTAGTGTAGGGCGACTCAGAGCCGGGTGATGTGCCAAGGTAGGGACACGGGAAGCTGAGGGTGTAGGTGACATAGAGATGGAGGACATCTGGTGAGATGTCTTATATGCGGCCACCCGATTTTTGATGTATGTTAGCAATTTTTTTATATATATGTCGTCCTATGTGCTAAAGATAGTTGTATTTTTTATCATATACAATCTTGCATGCCAAATATGGTGAGGATGTATGAGTGATTTTGTTGTATATTGTGAGCATATATCGGCTTGTGTGCCGAAGATGTTTTTGTATTGATTCATTCATTCGTTTTGTATATATGAGACCGACATGTGTGCTGATGAAATTGTGTATTGTATATCAGCCTACGTGTCGACATTTTTGAGATGATGGCCATGAGATAAACATGTATTTTGAGATACACATTTATTGTTTTATATGATGAGATTTATGGGATTTTGTGATGCATTGATGTGTTTATGAGATATTGGTTTTATGGCTTGTGTTAGAGGAGATATGGATTTGTTATTTTCATATGGATGGAAATTAGGTGAGTTAGGCATGGATCGAATCGGAGTTATAGGCATGGATCGAGTCGGGTTATAGGCATGGATGGAGTCAAGTTATAGGCATGGATTAGCTAGGTTATAGGCATGGATGGGGTCAAAGTTATAGGCATGGATGAGCTATGTTATAGGCATGGATGGAGTCAAAGTTATAGGTATGAATGAGTCAGTTATAGGCATGGATGAGTCAAGTTATATGTATGGATGAGTCAGTTGGTTTAAGCATATTCATTATGGTTGGCAATTAATAATACTATGGGTCATATGTGAATGTTGTATAATCTATGCATAATGATGATAGAGAGATGGTAGGTGTAATAAATGATTAAAATGGGAAGCAACTTATTATGTATGTGGCTTAATTTCTAATTTTGTTAGAAAATGGGAATTAAGTGAAATGTGGGGTAAATGGTGAGTTGGGCATGGTTGATGAATTGTTTAGGGTAGAGAATGGCCGAGCTAAACTCCAAGGGCCCCATGGCCTCGAGTGCTGCCTATATAGTCCCGACGAAAATAGACCTCGGACCGATGTAGTTCTCCCATAAGCTAGGGAAGAAAATGAGAAGGTGTGAAAATGAGTCGATATGTGCTTGGGCATGTTGTGGGTTTAGGTTTGTTAGGTGTGGGTAGATTATAGGTAAAATGATGTAGGTGAAGGTGATTATGGTGAAAGAAGAGGATTACCCCAAAGGTAAGCATTGAGTACCAAGTCCCGTATAAGGTAATCAAAATGTCAACAAAGATGGTTAAAAGATAATAGGGGGCAATAGAGCAACTTGATTGGGTAGGATCATACAGAGTAGATCATACCTTGAAGGGGGTGATGAACACAAGACCTGAAAGGCATTGCACGATTAACTATTCTACGATGAAGGTAGTCACAAGATCACTGAATGTCGAAATTCCAAGATGTCCCTTAATAAAATGTAGGAAATTAGAGTGGAAATGGTAAGGTGGGTGAAAGGTAGTTAATTTTATATGTTTTGAGTGGTGGGCTTTTAGGAAAGAGGTCCGAGGTCACATGGGCAAGTCCATGACTAAGAAAGTTTTTGTTTTGATAGATCGATCGATGTTGGAAGTCTATATGGGATAAATAATATGGTACTCCTTGAGGTCTTCATGACTTTGATCGATGCGAGAAGCTTCGGTTTCTCTCATATATTTTTTTCACACACACTGTCCTCCAAGGGAGCAATATATTTATAGTAGCAATTTTGTCGAGAGGAAGATGTCCTTTTGAGGGAGTCATATTTTTATTATATTTTTTTATTACAAGTTTGACTCAAGGAGTTTGGTCCCATTGAAGGTCTTTGAAATCATGGAAAAGACCAAGGTGAAGGATAGGACTCTTGTTCAAAAAGCAGGGTGGAATGACCATGGGATCTCATCTAAAGGTAGACAAAAAGTATCTATGAGAATCATGCTGTGCAAAGTGCTTGCCGTGGTACACATATTCAAGAGAAGATAACAAGTGACAGGTACTCACATGATTCTTGTTTAATCATTAGGGAGGTGTATGGAGTGGGTAGCGCTCAAGGGACGATCCTATAAAGATACAAAGGGTGAGGTGGGACAACGAGTCAATAATAGAATGGTCGAAGATGCAATGCATTAAGGGGTTCAGGTTCGGGTTTACCCTTAAGTGAGGACAAACGATAGGCACCCGATCCATAGGTATGAGTTACGATGTATGGTCCAAGCCAATTAGGAGTGAATTTTCCCCGTTTACTTTTTTCTACGTTGGTTACGTGTTGATTTTCTTTCCAGAGACAAGGTTTCTTATTTGGAAGGTCTATTCATGGACACGTTTGTCATAAGCGTATTTGATACACTTCCGGTAAACTTGAAGGGGATCCAAAGTGTTAAGATGGCGTTCATCTAATAACTCTAGTTGTGCTAAGTGGTCCCATCCAAATTCATCATTAGTAAGCATGTCATGGAGAGAAATGCGAGTGAAAGAATCTAGACTTCGAGAGGCAAAACAACCTTGGTACCGTAGACCGTGAAAAGGGTGTGCCGCGAGTGGAAGTGTGAATACTAGTGTGGTATTCCCATAGGGCAAAAGGAATGTGCATATCCCAATCCTTCCCAGTATTGTCAACCACTTTCATGAGATTTTTTTTAGGGTTTTATTAGTGGATTCGGCCCGGCATTTGGTTTGTGGGTAATAAGGTGATGAGAAACTAAGATGAATGTTGAAGGCATGGCAAAGTTATTGTAGTGTTTTGTTTTTGAATTGTTTTCCATTATCAGTGATGAGGCGATGAGGGACACCAAAGTGGAAAATGATGTGATGGTTAATGAACTCACATATTTTCTCAGCTTTTGTGGAGATTAGTGGTATGGGTTCCACCCATTTTGTGTAGTATTCGGTAGCAGTTATGATCTATTGATGGCATTGGGAAGAATGAGGATTGATTTCTCTAACAAGATCCAAACCCCATTGAGAGAAGGTCCAAAGGTCACGAGTGACCTATAAGGCATGACTGGGTGTATGATGAAGGTTCAAATGTTGTTGATATTTCACACAACATTTGACATAGTCGCAACAATCATGGTTAAGGGTCAATTAGTAAATAGCCTAGGTGGATAATATGCTTAGCAATGGCAAGGCCACTAAAGTGACCCCCACATATGCCATCATGAACCTACTTAATGGTATAAGGAATTTCATAACTTGTGAGGCATCGTAAAATAATACCATCAAAGCCACGCTTATAGAGGAGGCCACCTGTAATGATGAAACAGGAGACCTTTTGAAGGAATGTGCATTATCCATTATGGGTGAGATCAGGAGGTAAGATGGAGAGGGAAAGGTAGTCAAAGTATTGTTTATACCAAAGGTCACTCGGGTCAGGGGTGTCATTTCTGATTGAGTAAACATCATGAGGTAAATAAGAAGGTGAATGGAGGCATTGTACGGTGACAAATATTTTGGAATCGACAGGGAAGCAGTACTTGGGAAGCTAAGCGAGCCATGGTATCTGCAAATTTGTTGGTTTAACATGGGATGGTTTGAAGGGTATAACGATCAAAGGTGGTCAAAAGTATGTCTACATGATTTTTATATTTTGAAGTATCTCGTTACTTAAATCCGTACATACCATTGACTTGGTTTATGACCAATTTTGAATCACCAAAGATGTGAATGGATTTGACATCTAGGGCATATGCAGCCTAGAGACCTAGTACGAGCGCTTCGTGCACTTGGCAATATTGTTAGTGCGGTCAAAGTCTAGTTTGAAATACAAAGGCATGGGTTTTCCATCTAGAGGAATGAGGATAACACCAGCCCCACCCCCACGCCGACACTTGGAATCGTCAAAGAATAGTGTATTTGGTAAGGGGGTTCATCTAAGGAAAGAGTAACAATTGACTCATCGGGAAATTCAAAATTAAAGGATTGATCCCAAGAAATAGGTGCATTAGCCGGTTGGTCGGCGATAGCTGAACCTTAATGGACTTTTGGTGAATGAATTTAAGGTCAAGATCAGCTAAAAGCATAATCCATCATGTGACACGCTAATTTTGATAAGGTTTGGCGTACATGAAAAGTAAAGGACCGGTGTTGGTCACAACATAGGTTTTGTGGTTGAGTAGGTAATGGCGGAGTTTGGTGGCAACAAAAACTAAGGCTCAGTAAAGATTTTCTGGATGGTTTTATCGGGTTTCATAGTCCAAAAGAGTACGAATTATGTAATAAACTACCTACTCCCTATGTTTTTCATCGCGATGAGCGAGCATGGATCCCAAGGAATAATCGATAGCTGATATGTATAGGTAAAAAGGTTGATCATCTTTAGGTGGAATGAGTACAGGTGGTTGGAGAAGGTATTGTTTTAGGGCCTCAAAAGCTTTGAGAAAGTGATCATCCCATGTAAAGGAGACATCCTTTCAAGCAAATGATGAAATGGTTGACACCAATCGAGATAATTGTGAGATGAAACAATGAATGGACTACAATTTACCTTACAGGCTATGGAGTTGTTTAAGGTTAGTGGGCAGAGGCATTTCCAGAATGGCCTTGACTTTGGCAGGGTCAACTTCTATACCACGGAGGGAAACAATAAATCCTAGGAGTTTTCCTGAGAGAACCGCAAAGACACACTTGTTAGGTGGAAGGCAGATGCAATATTTAATGAGGCAGTCAAAGATGGTTTCAAGGACAGAGAGGTACTCGGCGTGACATTTAGATTTGGCCAAGAGATCATCCATGTAATCTTCCAATATGTGATGCATGATATCATGGAAGATGTAAGTCATAGCATGCTTTGATATGTAGTACAACATTTTTAAGGCCAAAAGGCATGACTCGATAGCAAAATGTTCCCCAAGGGGTAATGAATGTGGTCTTGTGCTGATCTTCTCGGGGACAAGAAAAATTTGTTTATAACCTGAGAAGCCATCCATGAGTGAGAGAATCTCATGACCAGCGGTAAGGTCAACCAATTGATCAATACCGGGTAAGGGAAAGTCATCTTTCGAATTGGTGAGGTTGAGGTCATGGAATTCGTTGCAAATGTGGAGTCCCCCTGTTGCTCGAGTAACAAGGAAAATGTTAGAAATCCAATGAGGATAATCAATGGGTAAGATGAAGGAAACGAAAAGAAGGCGCTGAAGTTCTTCTTTGACGAGAAGAGCAATGCGAGAGTGCATTTTCCTCAACTTTTGTTTGATGGGTTTGGCATCGGGAATGGTTACGATATTGTGGACCACTATGGTGAGGTCAATACTTGGGCATGTCTACATAAGACCAAGAAAAAGTGTGGTTACGATCTCGAGAGAAAAGAAGTGATGGCTTCTCGCTCAAAGAAGATCTAAAGATTGTCCGATCTTTAGGATGTACGGATCATCCCGAGTATGAATGTTGATTTCGATAGTCGATTCATTCAACATGGTTTGTGTCTCGAGGGTAACGATCCGATGAATATATGAGTATTTTGCACCAAGGTAGGTGAGTATGGATTCATCATCCCGACATTAAATGACGCGTTAATTGTAGGTGTGGTGTCATTGATCATCTCGGATACGGAGGGAAGAGTGGAAGGGGCCTCGCCTTTGCGTTGATAAGTCAAAGGCCCTAAGGAAATGGTTTTTATGAAAATAAAGTTAGGAGGGATAGATTCAAGATCCATCAACTCTGTCAGTGAGGGTGGTGATGAAGGTGGAAAAGGGCTAGGGTCTTCAATGAGTTCAATGCGGGCTGCTGTTCGGTAGGAGGTTCAAGGAAGCCGATACCACTACGGTCGTTATGTTTGTGGGTGGTACATGGAATAACGGTATTGTACCCTTGCTCGTAAAAGCAAAACCAAAACCCTTCCATGCACAATGGTGCAGGAAGTTGTGGGAGAAATGGTGATTGGTAAGTGATTAGAAGTCATCAGAAAATGGGTGGGGTTACGATGGTGGTTTAGGTATGTAAGTGGTAGTATTAAGTCCCCATAGGTGAGACTAGTACAAAGATGAGGAGGAACATAAAGGATGCATTCTCCTATATGGTGATCATAGAGAGGGTGTTGGTGAAGGCTTCCATACTCATGTGGAGTAAGGAATGTTTTGACACTATATAGGCGGTACTCCCCCAGAGTAAGGCATTGAAAAATACCTTCTAAGGGATCAGTGGTTGGTATGTAGGTAGCTGTTATGGATGATGTGTTAGAGATCGATGCGGAGGTGGAGTTAACGGATTGGGTAGCTAATGGGTCAGCCGTGGAGGTTATAGCAGTCGTAGGAATAGAGGCGGTATCTACGGTGAAAGTAGTGGTTGTACTAGTAAGTGGAGGTGTAGTTGAAGTGGTAGTGGTTGCAGAGGTAGACAACTTGACAGGTATGAGCACATCATTAGGTCGGTAAACCATATTTCATGTTTTGAAAGGTCATGGGTCAGCTAGAATGGTATAAGGGTGTCCTTCATGTTCAAACTTTACACAACGATGCAAAGTGGAAGGAACCCAACCCATGACATGGATCCGTGGTCTACCAAGCAATAAGTTATATTGGAATTCCCCCTCTAAAACATAAAACAATTATGGAACCGTGTGTAGGGGCCCACGTGAACGTGAAGGATGACAGTGCCTTGTGTGGAGGTGATAGCATCATTAAATGAACGCAACATGACTGGATGCTTATGCATGTAATTGTCAGGTATGCACATTTGAGAAAATTCATGGGATGAAATGATGTTAATGCTAGTGCCTCCATCAATCATCACACAATGTACGTGTATGCCATCAATGTGGAGAGAGATGAAGAGGGTTGGGTTTGGGTCATCATTTTGGTATGGCACGATTTCTTCCTCTAAGAAGCTAAGGGAGGCCACTTGGTGGACAAGGTGAGGTGAGAATGAAGGTGGTAATTTGGTAAGAGAGGCTACATGATGGGGTGTGATAATGGAGGCTACGGGTGTAGGGTCATTTTTTAAAACCTCAATAGATTGAAGAACCTCCATGAGAGCTTGATGATGGGATTCTGAGGTTTGGATGAGGTCGTATAAGGACATTTTGAGGGGAGATTGGTGTAGTTGTTTGAGCATGGTACGATGTGTGACGCCATTAGAAATGGGGTATGTGGGACTCAGAGATATTTATTTTAGGTATGGGTGCTGATGGTATGTGGAGTATAGGATTGGTTGGTGGGTCACTTGCCTGCTGTCTTTTCCCTTCGTGCATGTGTAGTGACATGTATCATGTTGATTTGAGAGAAGTTGGAAAATGGGAAAGGTGTAGGGTGAGTGGTATAACGACATGAAGGGAAAAAACCTACTAGAGGAGAAAACAATGTGAGGTAAAGTGGGTGTAATGACATTTGGGTGGTGGTGTGGCAAGTTCTCTAATGTGAACCATGTTAATTTCAAATTTTGTGTGTGGCTCTAGGAGCTGTGAGGGTGGAGGTTGTGGTTGTTGAGTGGGCAGTGTGGAAATGGGTGTTGGTGAAGTAGGATCCTTGTTGAGAAGCTCATCATTGTCAACGTTGGTATTTGGTGGACAATTAGATAAGGATGGTTTTCAAGGCCTTGTAGCTCTCCACATTGTACCACTCGACACATGATGGTATAAACAAATTTTAGTATCATCAAACCCTTTTGGCTTGGGTTTGAGGGGGTCGTAAGGTCGGAGTGGTGGTAATGTGATAAAAGAAGTCTCGAGGAGGTTGGATAAAATTTTGGCATAGGACCCTGCTAGTGGATAACAATAGGAAGTGAATGTGGGTTTGGGTGTAGGTGTGGTTGGTTGTCGAGGAATTGTTTTTCAAGAGTACGAATGGGTTGAGTTATGGTTTTAGGTGCCTATGTGGTTTGAGGTATCGGTTGGATTTGTTTGGGTAGGGGCACGGTAGATGGATGGGTAGGACACATGCACCCTACTAGACTATTCTATCCCCATAGCATACCGCAAAGATAAAATGGCAAGTAATAAGCATGGAATTTGTACAAGGGTTACCTATGTCCAGAATAAACATGATGTTATCCTGTAGTTGTAGATAAACTAACTAAGGTAGCTCATTTCATCGCTGGAAATATAAAGGATGATTCACCAGTGTTGGCCAAAAGATTCGTGCATGAAATTTTCAGGTTACATGGTGTACCAGAATTGATTATATCTGACAGGGATCCTAGAATGACATCAAGATTTTGGCAAACACTAAATACAGCTCTTGGAATGAAACTAAACTTTAGTTCTGCATATCATCCAGAAACGGATGGACAAACCGAGAGAGTAAATCAAGTGTTGGAAGATATGTTGCGAATGTATTGCATGGATCAGCAGTATAAATGGGAAGAGTATCTTCCATTAGTTGAATTCGCATACAACAACACTTATCACTCATCTCTTAAAATGGCACCTTTTGAAGCACTTTATGGAAGAAAGTGTAGAACCCCTGTTAGCTGGGATAGTATTGAGGATAGAGTGGTAATTGGGCCAGAAATCCTCACTGAAATGGAACAACAAGTAAAGTTGATTCGTGAATGATTAAAGGAAGCAGCAGATAGGCAGAAGAGATATGCTGACCTTAAGCGGATTGATCGAAGGTTTGAACTTGGTGAGAATGTTTTTCTTCATGTTAAACCTAGAAAGAGTTCTATAACTTTTGGCAAGGTTGCCAAGTTGTCACCTCGTTACGTGGGACCTTTCGAAATTGTCGAAATAATCAATCCTGTAGCTTATTGATTAGCATTACCACCTGCTTTGTCTCACATGCATGATGTTTTCCATATTTCTTTGCTTAAGAAATACGTTTCAGATTTGTCACATGTTTTAAATTGGAATTCCTTGCAGGTCCAAGACCCAGGAATAATCGTGGTTAAACCCACGCGAGTGCTGGAAACTCACCAATTGCATTTGAGAAATCGTGAAATACAGCAATGTAAGGTCCAGTGGGACCAGTTTAACGAACAAAGTGCAACTTGGGAAAATCTGGAAGAGATGAAAATTGCTTTTCCCTTTCTTTTTGAATAGAATGAAATCATTGACAAAACATTTTTTTTATGAACTTATCTTTTCATGTCTTTATGAAAGCTATATTGAGGCAAACATTATTCAGGTTGAATAAAATGTATCGTGACATTGATTTCTGGAACTATTCAAGTTGGAAATAGTCTAATTGTATTGTGAACTAATAAATTGGTTGACATGAAGGTAAATCAAAATATGTAATCATCGGGACAATGAATCTTTTAGGAGGGAAGCATGTAACACCCTAAACTATTGTTACTTCCTCCTGAGCATGCAAGTGTTGATATATGATTTCTTCTATATGAGGATGTGTTCCTTTGATTGTGAAGTCATGCTTGATATGGATTGTATCTTCTTTGCTCTTGAAGATATTTGGTAGTCGAGATATGCTTGGACTCTTTTATTTCTTTCATTTTAGCACCTGAGTTCAATTTGCTTTCGGGAGGAATTGTGGATTTATCCGTATTTATGACTTAGCCTTGGATCAGATTGCATTGATCCAAGAGATGTTGTAAGTTTGTTCAGATGAACAAAAAGAAAAAAATTATTGATCTTTCAAAGATGCAAGGTCCGAATGAGTTGAATAAGCAATTCCCGAGTTTAACTCAGCCGATCGTGTAAAATGAATTTGGTTTTCGATATCATAATATCGGAAGGCCTAGACCTTAAGCCCGGTAAGAAATTCTGGTGGTTACTTGCAAGCTTAGTAGTGACACCGGATAGAATCCAATACGGGAATGATATACCCTATTTGGTTCTAAAACCGATCGGTCCTACTTATGAGACCTTGATCGAATTTGTTAAGGTTAATAACCTTAACCTAAACTATAACCTATTGGTTGATTGATTTTTAATCTAAACTAACCCTAATCTATAAGCGTAATGCTCCTAAGGTTAACTACACCTAGCACTTTAGAAGTAAGACTAATGTCTTACCTTATGATCTAACCTATGTTCTAACATATCTTAACTAATGGATGGATGGAGGGGGACCTATGACGGGGTGCGAGTCATGGGCGGTGGTTTCCATGGAATTAAATGAGGTGGATAAGGATGAAGGACTTGGGATTTGGCGGAGGTTGCTAACGGCTATTGTGACCTGACGTGGCAGCATCGCCAAATTTGGAAATGGTTGTTTTCTTTCATTTGGCAATCACCAACTTAGGTGGTCGGTGGCAATTGAGAATAGGCGGGAATCTTGGAGTTAATGCCATTGATGAACTTTGGTTCCCGAGCACAGATTGCTTGGGAAGGCATGCAAATGGAAAATTTGTTGGTATTTTGGTTTTCCATGCGTTCCGTTTTTCTCTCTGCTTGATGACTGGTTCTTCGAACCAGTCTACTCTGTGTTGCATGGCAACCATGAGAATATCTAACTCTTTTCTCTGTCGGGGAAAGTTTATAAGGCATGAAGGTAACAATTTATTGTTGTTTATTCTATCGTGGAAGAAGAAGAGAAGGCGCAAGCACATTTAGAGGTCTTCTTCGGATTTTTACGTGACACTATCAGGCATGATAGGCCCTAACTTTTAAAAGTCTTACTTTCCTTCAAATGATTTCATTAGAACAACTCTGTTCAGATGATTTTTGGTTCAGTTGGTTTTAATGGTAGCTTTGTGTGAAATATCTTGCTGTGTTTTCATGCTGGTTTGATTATTCCGATGAATCCTTACTGAGTGTACATTTGGATTAGTTATGTTGGAATATCTTGCTGTGTTTGGATTTTTGGTTAGATTCCGTTGAAATGCTAGCATGGATAATATTTGGGAACGATTCTCATTGGAGTCTTTGAAATGTCTTTTTGTATGTTATTGACTTCTATCGAAGCCTTGCTGTTAACACTTGTTGGAAATGACTCTGTTGGAGTCCTTGAAATGTTTTTGTATGATTCGTCTTCTATCGAAGCCTAGTTTTGAGCACTTGTTAGAAATGACTCTGTTGGAGTCCTTGCTGTATTATCATGTGAATGCGACTCCTGTTGATGTCCTTGAAGTGTTGCGTGTGACTCGATTTCTGATATAAGACTTCACTGTGCATGCTTATTGATTCGACTCTTCTTAATGTTGTTGTATTATTCAGTTCAGTTCTGTGGAAACGTATGCTAGGTTTCATTACAAACCAGACTCTGTTTGAGACCCTGCTGTAATTTCGTATTAGCTCGAATTCGGATGGAACTTGGATGAAATTAAGATAGGGAGTCGACTTCTGTGAAGTCCTTGCTGTGGTTATCTTCCTTGAATTCAGCTTCTGATATAAGTCCTTGCTGTATTTTAGTAGGGTTTAGATTCAGTTGAATGTTGTTGTGTATGTACGTGTTTTGACTCAGTTGAATGTTGTTGAGTGTTCGACTCAGTGGGAATGTCGTTGTGTTTGCACAGGGTTACATCTTCTATTTTTTTAGCGTTATCTAGTCTCATGCTTGACTGAGATAAAGAGTTCCTAGCTGTGCCATATCGGGCAATGGTGTTGGGCATTTTCATGTTTGATAAATGATATGGAAAGTTTTGTTGAGTCTATTGTGGTTGAATTATTTATTACTGCTTTATCGCGAGAGTTCTTGTATTACTTAATAAGCTACAGATGATTATTAATTTGAATTTTGGTGAAACTGTACTTTCTTCTTGTTATCTCTACTCGACTTAGTCGCATGCGTATAATGTAATTGCATTATTCTTGAAAATTCGGTACAGTCCTGATCATGATTGGAATGGAAATCTGAATGTCTCTGTTTCTTTCTCCTCAGCTGTAAAGTATATGTTGATATATTTAACTATAGGAATAATAAGATATTCTTTCCTTGTCTAGAAACTTTGAGTGCTTTCTTCTTTTATATTCCTTATGTGAACTCTACAGACAAAGCTTAAGATGAAAAGACTGTTAAGGTAAAGGTGTATTGTAGTAAAGATGGTGTATTTGCCAATACCATTGTAATATTGTAATGTTTTAAAAGAATCTCATTGGATGAACTTGATGAAAGTTATAATTTGCTTCTAGTGAAATGTTAAAAACATACCTATTGGATATATGAATTGATAGGATATTCATTTTTGAATGGAATAATTTGTAGGATTATTGTTGTCCTTGGGATTCGGATGGATAGATGTTTTGGAATCATTTTGTTCTTCTTAGTCCCTAATATTTATGATGAGTCATCTAAAAATATTCAGGTTTAATTGGCAGCTATAATATGAGTCATGCGTTATAGTCATGTAGAATTATAGAAAGATAATTAGCCTGATTCATGTTGTAGGATTTGATGAAATGATTTCATTTAAACAGGTTGTTTAATGAGAGAAATTGGTAGAATGCAATTGTTTTAAGAATTAGTGCTTATCATGCACAGTTCACAGAACTGACCCGTGTTGGCAATTTTTGCAGATGGTT
Source organism: Taxus wallichiana var. yunnanensis (assembly GCA_018340775.1). Lineage (NCBI taxonomy): Eukaryota > Viridiplantae > Streptophyta > Pinopsida > Cupressales > Taxaceae > Taxus > Taxus wallichiana. Next base: position 741,548,783 of record CM031238.1, on the reverse strand, counting down.
GTCATAAGTGGTAAAGGCACGTAGATCTGATATGAAGCTCAGATTATTTAATTTGGTTTTATGATGAATTCCAACTTGACTTCTCTAATTGTATTATATGAGAAAGTTGATCTTATGCTGTTGAGTATTGTATCAAATATGCTGAATGCATAGATTGTAATTATTTGGCTTAGAATTAAATGAAATGAGGGATTTGATACTATATGGCTGTATTTGTATTTTGAAGGATTGATCATCTTTGGTTTGATTGTTTAGAAGTGCATTTTTATTATTATTGTATACCTTGGAGATATTAGGATTCTCTAAGTAGGCCTTGTAAAGATTTTGTGACTAAATACTTGTGTATGATTAGTAGATCTGTTATATTTCATATCAGGCTAATTTGGAAATTAGACCACTGTCTTCCTAGAAGTTAAGGTTCAAATACACCTTAATAGGTAGCTGAACGGGAAGAGTAATCTATTACTCTCTAACCTTGATCTAAGCCAAGGCAACGTACATAATGAATCTAAATCACTATATCTTAATACAAATAAGTATGATATAGTACAGTTTTGGAAAACTGATATAAACCTAAAAAGGTATATTTAGCATCCTTAAGAGGAGACTTAGGGCTACTGCCCATTTTCGTTGATTAAGATTATGGTGAATAAAATAACTCTTGACGAGATCTCAAATCTTATTAATTTCTCTCTGTGAAATGGATCTTAATTAAGTAAGGCAACTCAATGATGAGGAGCCCGAAGTTGGGATAAGACTAATCGAAAGGAGAGTCTTAAAGTATAATTTCAACTCAACGTATGTAACACCTTAGGATAAGTAGATCTTTCCGAGGTGGTTTTGTAGGATGTCGGCACATGTCGACTGTAGGGTTGTACCCTTGTGAAGATTAGGATCTTCTCGAGGATACAACAATGCAGGTGGCTTATGGCGACACCCTTTGCATTGATCGTTAAGATTTACACCTTAAACTCGAACAAGTTTTTACTCGGATCTGGTTAGGAACATGGTCATGTTATGAGGCTGCCCTTGGAGATTTGGGGTACATTGACACACTGGGTTAACTAGGGTTTATCCAGTATGTCAGCTTATCCCTAGTCCTCAAGAGCATCCTTATAACGTTGTCATGTTATTAATCCGTTCCTGAGTGAATGACTTGGGGGAGGGATGGCTGACAGAAGTCAGTATGGGACATTCTATATAACATCGGAGTAGGGTGGAGGACATATTCTAGATTGACGAGTATGTCGTCAAGGAATATGAGACATGAACAGTATGTTTCAAAACTTTGGCCAAAGTATCGCAAGCTGCTGATTGCATTGTCCTATGTCACCTAGTCTAAGGGACGAGATGCCGATGAATAATGGTAACGATTATTCAGATAGGTTCCTTGGACAGAGCATTCTGAAATCCCAGATTAGGGAAGAGAACCGCAAGAGTGAAGAGTTAGTAAAAACGCCAACTCTGTGAAACACATGAATAGATCGGTAGATCACCGAGTCATGGAATGAATAGATCGGTGGTGCACCGAGTCATTACAGCTGCATATGGTTATCTGTTATAAGAATGGTTGTTTTGATTTGTGAGTTCTAAATTATGTATTTAGAACTAGGAAGCATTTATCAAAAAAAATACTTGTTCTAATGTACTAATTTGGGGAATGTTACATCTTGGTATCAGAGCTGAAGGTTGCAGCTCTTGGACCTATTGTGTCCATAATCTGATAAAAACCTGAATTTTCTTGTAACAGAAAATGGTTAGAACAAGGGGGAATGTTGTGAATAATGCTCCACCTAAAGAAGGGGTGGAAACAACCCAAAAACTTGATGAGATCCTTGCTGCCCTATTAGACACAAGAGATCGTTTGGCTGTACTTGAGCAGCAAGTAATGGGAAATGAGGAGGATGATGAAGCTGGTAATGACAATCAGCAACCTCCTGAGGACAACCCCAATATGGGTGTTGATAATAATGCTAGAAATGCACCTGTCCAACCAGAAAACAAAAAGGCCAGGTTGGCAGCGGAACTCACTCATGATATAAAAAGGATAAGCCCACCTAAATATGATGGCACCACATTAGGAGATGGAGTTGAGAATTGGATCAGCGAAAAGGAGAAGTACTTTGCAATAAGAAACTTCTCGGAGGAAACCAAAGCTATTTTGGGAGCCTATCAACTTTCCCACGAAGCATCTTCATGGTGGGATAGCCGTAAAGCTAAGCTAAATATTGATGAGACCAATATCACTTGGGATCAATTTAAGGGCTATTTTAGGCAACGTTGGCTGCCACAAATTTTCTATGATCAAAAAATGACAGAATTCCAGAACTTAGCTCAAGGGAAGCTAATGGTAACTGAATACTGGGAGCGGTTTACGAAACTCCTCAAGTACGTACCACAATATCAAACTGACGAGAAGTTCAAAATACGAAAATTTATCATGGGGCTGAATCCCGTGATAGGAGGAGAGGTCGATGTTCACAGCCCAACCACTATGGAAGGAGTTGTTGAAAAGACCATAAGGCAAGAACAGAAATTAAAGGCTATTTCTACTCATAAAGAAGAAGTGTGGAAGAAGGTTGTAAATCTTTCTTCAACTTCACTTGCACCCAAAAAGGGGCCATGGAAAAGTTTGGAAACAGTAAGTTTCAGGGGATAATAGTAAGAAAACAAGAGATGGCGAATAAGCTCTTTGAAATGTAAGGGATAGTTTTTCCAAAAATATAACAATGGGAAAAAACCCTATGGAGGACAATGTGATAACTTTAAGGTCAGTAAGTAATTTTGAGCCTAAAAAGGGACCCGTAGGAGGTCAAGTTTAAAATTGTGGCAAAGACCACTACGCCAATCGGTGCCCTTTAAAGAAGGATGATCATAATCGTAGCATAAGATACATGCGGCAAGCGCATGTGACGAGCAAGCTGAAAAGCAAGTGACACCAATAGAAGTTCCGGTAAGTTATTTGGCATACCCGTCACTATTCTTTTTGATACCTCTAGGAGCTACCGAATATTTTATTTCTAGTAAACTTACTTCTAAACTTAAGAGCAAAGCTGGAAAAATGGATAAATTTTGACCTGTATAATATGGTAATAACTCTGTTCATACAAAGTGAGTATGTGTATTTTAGGGCGTCCTTGACTTACCTAACTTTTCCACTGAAGTTGACCTCTATGTTGCACCTTTGGGATCCTATGACATTGTCATCGGTGTTAATTGGTTAGCTGACCATAAAGCAAAAGTAGACTGCTTTGAAAAGAAAATAAGATGTTTAGATGATCGTCTAAAAATAGTAGAGATACAAGGAGTGAAAAAGGAAATTTCGGTTAGGAAGCTGTCAGCTATGCAACTTAAAAAGGCTAAAAACAAAGGATGTACCTTATATGCAGTAAAGATATCTGAATTCTCAGAAGAAGATGGTGATTCCATGAAACGATTCCCTCTATTGCAAAGTTTCAAGGATGTTTTTCCGGAGGAATTACCAGGTTTACCACCCAAAAGGGAATTTGATTTCACTATTGAAATCGAACCAGAATGCAACGAGAACCCCAAGGCACCTTATCGGATGAATACTACAGAGTTAGTCGAGCTTAAGGCACAATTGCAAGAAATTTTATCTAAGGGTTTGATTAGACCAAGTGTTTCACCTTGGGGAGCGCCAGTAATATTTGTAAAAAAGAAGGATGGAACACTTAGGCTGTGTATTGACTATTGGATGTTAAACAAGGAAACAATCAAGAACAGATACCCACTTCCAAGGATCGACGATCTATTTGATTAGATGCGTGGGGTAGTGGTTTATTCCAAGATAGATCTTCGATCTGGTTATCATCAATTAAGGATTAGAGAAGAAGATATTCATAAAACAGCTTTTCAACCGTGCACGGACATTATGAATTCACGGTTCTACCCTTTGGATTAACTAATGCACCCGCAGCTTTTATGAACTTAATGAATAATATATTTCAAGAATATTTGGACAAGTTTTTACTTGTATTCTTGGACGATATTCTCATTTATTCTAAAAGTGTTGATGAGCATAATGAGCATTTGAAGATAGTTTTGGAAATTCTGAGAAAAAGAAAGTTATATGGTAAGTTATCCAAATGTTCTTTCTTTGATACAGAAGTTCACTATTTGGGTCATGTCATTAGTAAGGAAGGAATTGCTGTGGATCCTTCAAAAATAGTGGCAATAACTGAGTGGCATGTACCAAATAATGTGCACGAAGTAAGAAGCTTCATGGGTCTTGCTGGTTATTATAGAAAATTTGTCAAGGATTTTTCTAAAGTGGCTGCACCAATAACTTCATTGCAGAAGAAGGATAAGAAATTTATTTGGAATGATAAGTGCGAAACTACTTTCAAAATTTTGAAAAACCATTGACTTCAAAGACCTATATTAGCTGTACTGCAGACCTAATGGGAGCTTTACTTTGTTGTAACGGATGCTTCGGGAAGGCCTTGGTGGTGTTTTGTTACGTAATGATCAAGTCATAGCATATGAAATTATAAAACTTAAGTTACATGAGCTGAATTATGCCCCTCATGATTTGGAGCTTGCTACCATTGTCCATGCGCTTCAAGTCTAGAGACACTATTTACTTGGGAAACTTTTGAGTTGAAAACTCGATCACTTAGGACTGAAATATATTTTCACTCAAATTTAATCTAAATGACAGATAGAGAAGGTGGTTAGAGTTTTTATCCCAATATGATTTTGATATTAGCTACATCAAAGGGAAAGAGAATAGAGTAAAGCAGATGCTCGAGTCGTAGGAAGCACATTTCTGCTCTTATAACATTAAGAACTCGCCTTTAAGGATGAGGTAAAAGTGCCTCGAATCTAATATATACATTCAAAGAAGTAAAAATAGTGCTTGCAGCAGAACCTAATGATGAAAGGTATAAAGGTTTTCGTTTTGATAAGGAAGGAATCTTACGTTATGAAAACAGGGGTATACGTACCTTTTCGCTAAATGATTTGAGAAAGAATTTTTAGTTGAATTTCATAATTCCTTTCTCTGACACCCGGTATCACAAAAATGCTTGCTGATTTAAAACAGCAATACTTTTGGAAAGGTATGAAAAAGGATGTTATTGATTTTGTGACACATTGTCCTAATGTCGGCGGGTTAAGGAAGAACACATGCACCTGTTGGAATATTATATCCCCATAGCATACCACAGTATAAATGGAAAGTAATAAGCATGGACTTTGTACAAGGGTTACTATACGTCGGAAAAGTGACAGGCGAGCGTGAGAATCGACAAGTGACTCTTCTGCATACCCGACCTCCCGAGGTCGTGCCGAGACAGCCGGTGGGGGTAGAATGTGCAGACAAGCTAATTAGGCAATCTAATGTCTTCGACACGCACTAATGGTATCTGCGAATCTAAGGCAAAGAAGGCCCTTCTCACTTGGACTGGTGTGATAGATCGATCAGCGAGGATGACTGCTCGAAGGCTCCAATCAATATCGAGCTCTGGCGTGATTCGATCTATGGGTTGTGGGATGCGTGGAAAATGACCCGGGATGGTTTCGTGTATTTCTCCGATAGGGTCATATGGTGAATATGGTCGATTCTATGGGCGATTCTCGGCCTAGGCCAAAATTCTCTCGCTTCGTTGGTCATTGTGTCTAGAAGGGATAATTGTTGAATGATGAGAGGTGGAATCGGAGTAGACCGAAATACTAAGTTACGTAGGCCGTGTCTATGTCTAATTCTCTTATGGATTCGTTTGGTCATGTGGATCTGTGGATCACAACCATAGACTCTTGGTTGTTGCGGTCCCGTTATGGTCATGCGGGAGATCAAGTTCGATTCCTAGTATCCAGGTAGTCATAAGCTTTTCACTTCTATGTTTAGAACCAACAACAGATTGTGCGATCTTCTCGTAATACCTTACAGCATTCTCGCAACCTCGGATTCTTAAACTGGTATCTATATCTACTAGGTGTCTCCAAAGATCCGGCCGTGGAACTAAAGGATCACCCCAAAACAGATGTGCTTGGTCGTCTTCGATGTTTAACCCTCTCAACCGTGCCTGATCTGTTGGAAGTCTGTTGTTGTTTGGAAGACTTGTATCCTAAGGTTTTGGTCAATGTCAGTTATTGCTACTACGGTATTGGGCTGAGGCACAATTGGCTCAAAAATGTATTCCCTGGGCTCCCTAGGTCCCGTAATTGTCATACAAAAGCAGTAATGAAACAAACTATAATAAAGTAAGATCTAAGTGCACTTTTAGCATATATAATTTCTTTTTGTATTTTCTCGGCAATTTATAAGAAAGCAGTTATTTAAAATATTTAGAATTGACAACTAAACTAACAATGTAAAACAAACAAAATAGCCGAGTGTAGCTATTTGTCTGTGCAATTTCGTATATCTATTCTAAACAACGAAATAACTAATCTATTTATGAGATTCCTCGATCCTACCTCAGAAGTGAGGAATGAATCATAGTTTCTCGAAACTATCAATCCCCACAACTTCCCAGGCAATATCGAGAATGGAAATAACTTAAATAAAGCGATTAACTACTTTATTTGATAAATTCTAACTAAAACTTTGAAAGATGGAACCCGGATTTCGCGAGCGATGTGGCGAATCCGACGGTGTGTGTGTTCTTGTCCCCTCGGTATGATCTCTTCGTTCTTTGTGCTCACGTGAATCCGAGCGTGTAATGCTTGCATCAACAGGAATAGATATTTGGATCAATGGACACCTTCAAAATGCGAGACGAGAATAGAATTCGGATAGGAGAGGGATAGCACAAGAGTACGAGCTTGGCCTATGCAATTCCTAGCGGGGTCTACTGCAAATCATGCAACAAAAGCGTCCAGAACCTGAAACTAGTCTGTATGAAGAGCAAAACCTGCAACTTTAATGGCTGCCTAGACTATTCTACTCCAAAACAATAATACTGTTTGCACAAGTTGGATCTGTGGCTTACCAACAGTAACACAAAGCTAAAACAAACTGTAAACAAACTATGCTACCAATCCTAAGCAAACTAAAAGGACCATAGCACTGAAAACATGAAAGTTGGAGTGAAAATGGTGGCCCAAATAATGTTTGCACTTGCACAAGTTGGATATGTGGCTTACCAGCTGCAATACAATACTAACCAAAGCACTCAATGAGAAATCTAAGAATTCTAAGCAAAGGAAAACTAAATCTCTATCAGAATAAGAAATTCAAAAGCAAACTTTGGAGCAAAATTCGAGCTAAATTCGGGGGCCATTTGCATGTGCACAAACCATGCATTTATAGGAATCCAAACATGCAAAGATCAAATCCAAACCGAACTCCTAAACATTAAACAAAAGAAAAACACTATTCTAGGGACCAAAAACATAAATGCATGCTCAAGTCGGCAAGAAAAGCTGGTAAAGCGTTGATCTTTGCGTGCGCTCCGTCAAAAGCACATTCTCGGAAAATGCGCACAGACCGCCACCGCTCGGGGCGGTGGTTAGCAGACCGCCGCCCGTGAAGGGCGGCGGTCAGATGAGCCGCCGCCCTTCCGGCGGCGGTTTCATCAAGAAGACCAAAAAGCCAAGAAAAGAGGAAAAATAGGGAAAACAAAGCACGCGGGGGCTAAGCGGGGCATGCGGGATGTTAACGCATATCCGTAAAGCTTCTCTGGATCCCGAACACCTTGCGAAGAGACCTCGTATCATCATCGGGGCACTTATTACACCGCTCGCAAAGATGCAAGACCTTACAATTTTGGGTACGTACATATTGCCCCCTCGGAGAAGCGTTTTAGCCATGAAGAGGCATAAAACGGTGGGTCCGAGTATGGCCGTCCCGAAATGGGAAGTTAGAAGTTATACCTTACACGCCCGTGTGTTGAAATAACACCATCCAAAGTTCTCGCTACTGCGAAATGAAAAGAGAACTCAAATGCAGATAGATACAATAATTTGAAAATAAACGTTAAAATAACAGAGAAAGAGGACGTACCATTTGTGCGAGGATAGAAACTTACCTCCGTCGAGCTCCGAACTGTGAAAAGATATTTAAAACGAATTCGGGCGTTATATATATGAAAGTGGGCCCATTTTCCTATTCATTTGCGCGAGTCGATTTGGTTGATTTCGAGCTCTGGGACCCACGGTGATGGTTTCTCACGCGAGTAGAGTCAAAACGTCCGCAGTGAGATAGAGATCATGCCTCCACGTGCGGAACGCCACCCCGCGAGATCACAGGTTGGTTTTCTTCAATTTTGTGCTTTTCCCTCTTCAATTTTAAAATGCTAAATTTGTTGCAATGGGGGTTATTTTCGAAAATGTTTGGTTTAAAGGGTCCATCTAGGGGGGCGCCTACTGGGTAGGCCCCATTTTTGATTAAAATAGTCATTTTTCGCATTTTTTGGGCTTTTTAAGCTTGAAAACCCGCGATTTTCGGACATGACCGCCGCCCCTGACAGGCGGCGGTTACTGACCGCCGCCACATGTACAGGGCGGCAGGTCACAGACCGCCGCCTTTAAGGCGGCGGTTCTGGCTCGCCCCCCAGTCGGGCGCGGTTTTACACGTAATGCAAAAGAACCTCACTTAAAAGCTTTTACTTGTATTTTTAGCATTTGTACGTGTTTTTATGCTTCTCTTGATATTTTTAGATACTAACTTACTCTTCTTTGTGTGTTTTTGGGTGTATGCAGGAAAAAGAGGAGTATATTAGATGGAGCCGGAGAGAGTGTGACTGGTGGCTGCCCGGATATTGGATGCCCTCTCGGCGAGATGAGGAGGACACATTGCAGAGGGCCGGCATATTACGTTTATCGCGTGTGCCCCACGTTACTCCATCCAGTCACATTCTTTGTGACCTATTTTCATACTTGGGATGCAGATCGGAACACTTTCCGATTGCCAGGGGTCCGTGGTGAGTGGACCATCACTTTGGAGGATGTTTACCGCATCCTGGGGGTCCCGATTATTGGGAGGAGACTTACACTAGAGACAACAGCTCCAGGGCACGAGATAGCTCGGTGGGCTGGTTATATGGGGATGCAGCCATTTTATGCGGGCCGAAGAAGGGAGTGCGAGTTAGATCCATTCCTTCTTTTCCCATCCTCGTATTTTGACAGCCATCATGGGGATCCTTGCCTCGAGACCGATCGGGGACAAGGGAGGGGATACATTGTTATACTTCTGGGCCCCATTATTGCACACGATAGAAGGACATGGCCGGAAATATGCCTCAGGGCGTGGACATTTTGGGACCACCTACCATGACTTATACAGGTGGTGGTCCGATTGCAGGGACAGATCCTTGAGCCACCCCACTTTAGTCATGAGTTGGGTGTATGAGCGCTTCATTTCGTATGGCGAGGCGTGGCGGTGGCAGATCCCGGGAGTGGTGAGGGCAGCCCGATGGTCGTGTATGTCGGTGATCGAGCACCTCACCACCAAGAGCCACCCTTACCACGGCAGACATGGAGGCTACACCGCACTGTAGCTCATGGCCGGTATATGGGGAGAGGAGACTACGACATTGGTCTCCTGCTCCATCACAGGGGAAGCTTATTGATCGTGTGGGGACGGGTAGAGGTACATCCCTTCAAAGCAGGTTCCTCGCCAGCTTGGCCTCCCTACGCGGCTATGCTTCCTCCAAAGAGTACTGTTTATAGATCACCCGAGAGGCTGTGAGGGGGCCTGAGGCCGTGGTTGGACAGCGGTTACCCCCGGCATTCCTATTACAGCCAGGGGGATAGTTCGGGCCAGAGGGAGAGCTGGTGCGCCTCAGGCACCATTACTTCAGATTGCTGCAGGTCCTGCTCATAGCAGTGACGACCCCATAGATATCGACTCCGATTCTGAGGAGCACACAGAGGGAGGGTCAGAGGAGCAGACGGACGAGAGTGATCCTGAGTGGCATGATACTCAGGACATTCTGAGGGCAGAGAGGGAGGAGGAGAGTGCAGAGAGAGAGACCGTGGCTTCTGAGGAGCCACTCTCCCGAGGCCATGGTGGAGATGATGAGTCCGTTGCGGGGCGTCATGTTGCCCCAACTACAGGAGCAGCTCCTCAGTCGGCGCATCAAGCATCGATGGCAGTGTGCCGCCCTGCGACCCATCTTGGAGGCATGGTGATCCGAGTAAGTTATCCTCTCCTTCTTTCAATGCTTGTTTGTTTTAGGATTTTGTTTTGAATGTTAACCCTCCTTATATTTGTATTGTGTACATCTTAACCTCTTGCCTCGATTCCTAATTCGTTTTTCTTTCTTTGCTTGCAGAGATCTGATGATGGTGGTGGGATCTAATCCGTAGGGTTTGCGTCGATTCTCCGATGATTCCTATGGATAAGACCCGCGCGGAGTTATCTCAGTGGACGCCGGGAGCCTTCAAGCAGCTGGTAGCACACCGACGCCTTTGCTCTGTTTGGCATGTGGCCAAGATGGTGTCAACTCTCCGTACGAGTTGGTGCAAGCTATAGGATAGCCGAGCGTCTTATGAGGAGCCGCTCTCATGGCGAGACTACGACTGCCCCTAGGGACCCTGAGCCCTCCGTCCATTCAGAGCGCCAGCGTAGCCGGAGTCCTAGGCGAGGGCGCGCACCTTCAGTGGGATCACGCAGGGGTTGAGAGGCCACTTGGCTTTCTGTATTTTTATTTAGATTCTTTTGTGTATTACGGGCTCTTTGAGCGTTTTGACCATGCCTAGTGCATGATGGCATTGTATATAAATGTTGATTATTTATATATATGCGTCGGTTTTGATCAAAACTTGTCATTCGTATTCTACTTTCTTTATTTCCAACTGCCTCATATATACTATGATGTATGTTTTATATGCTTTCTAGAATGTATGCAATGGAAAATGAGATGATGCAAATGTTTGCTTTCTTTTTGTGTTTTCATGATGCTGATACATGATATCGTAGATATATTGTGATCTTAAATCTTAGTTTATGTGAGTAATTTGGATGCCTCATGATTTGTTTTGGCAAAGTGATGAAAATAATCGGTATGATGAATAGATTAACTTGCCCCACCCTAACTCCACACAACTAGTAGGACGCGAGGGCTCATCACCAAGAGCCAAGAAGGGCACAAGTTATGGAATATGGTGAAGTGATAGTGGTGAAAGACAGAGGAAGCTTTGGTGGAACCCAATGAAAACCAACAAGCTTTATTCTACCTGAATGACTTCATAGTTTTGGATGTAACTTGCTTTGCGGTTTATCCAGACTTAGACCCGTAGATGGCCACATAGTAGACAAAATCTGGTTTTTTAGGATTTTTGACTCTCTTGGAATTTTTGAACATCTGATTCATTCGTTATTGACTCAAAGTTTGAATTGATTGTTTATGACCTTTTAACATTTTACTTTGTTTAGAGGACCCCCTATACTTTGCCCCATGCTACCGTAAAGAACATGGGTTTATCACCGTGGGCAAGGTATAGGCGAGTAAGGGCATTTCCATCCTTTCCCAACCCTACGTCACTAGTAAGAGACGCAAGCTCATCACCGAAGGTTGGTGGGGCAAGGAAATGTGTAAAATAAAATTTTCTGTTTAATCACTTCTTGACTTGTCTATTTGAGTAAAATGTCAGTATATGCTTATTTTCCAAAGAGATGTGTATATGGGATAGATGTGACACCATGAAGCTTCTAGAACAGACCATAGGCAAGACACCTATCCTAAGAAGAAATCAAAGCGAGAACAAACTTGCAGATCTTGGTATGGTTACCGTTAGGACTTCGTCATGTCTGATTTTGTTTGATAAAAGATTCTGAGTTGATTGATGATATTGAAGACGGAGAAGTATGATTAAAGAACTTTATGCCAGAAACATCACGAGTTTGAAATAGATTACTTTGAGAATAGATTCCCTGATCACAATTTGTGTAAGAACAAGTGGACAAAATGATCCTAATTTATATGAAAATGCAATGTAGATAGTTATATAGGCAGCGTTAGCTGCTTACGCGTAGAAACGTTTGAGGTGGAGAGAATTGACTGTTTCGCCAAACTCCTCACCTTCTAGCGTGCATAAGAGGTATGCACCATTTCCGTAGTCTTTCGTGACTCGTCACGGCCCAACCATTTGGGCCGGAATTTCCTTCCTTCGCCGATCTTTTTGTTGATCCGGTATCATGTCTAACCTTAGAACTAGGTCACCTTCGTATATGTCACGTTCATAGACCTTCTTTTGTACTGCCGTACATCCGGCCGGCATATACTCTATGTCGTTGTTCAGCCTAACCTAGCTTCATCGAGGCTTTCTAATTGAGAAAGATGTGCTTCTCTGTAAGCGTCCTCATCCAGAATCCCTTGTAGTGAAATGCGGAGACTGGGGATTTCAACTTCAAGTGGGAGAACTGCTTCTGACCCAAATCCCAGCGAGAAAGGAGTTGCTCCTGTTGGAGTTCTTATTGAGGTTCGATGGGCCCACAAGGCCGGATATAACTTTAAATGCCAATCCCATTTGTTTTCTTTCACTGTTTTAAGGAGAATGGCTTTCAGTGTTTTATTTGTTGCTTCAGCCTGCCCATTGGCTTGGGGATAGTACAAGGAGGCCGTATGATGGCTGATTTTAAATTTGTTGCATAATTCACGAACCTCTTCATTTTTGAAAGAAGTTCCATTATCTGAGATAATGATTTGCGGGATACCGTACCTGCAAATGATTTGGTTCAAAATGAACTTAGCGATTACAGAACCAGGTACAGTTGTAAGAGGCATGGCCTCTACCCATTTAGTGAAATATTCAGTGGCCGTGATTATAAAATTGTGGCCGTCTGTGGACGAGGGAGAGAATTTCCCTATCAAATCTAGGCCCCATGTAGAAAAGGGCCATGGGGTAACGATTGGTTGCAAAGCTTGTGCCGGCATGTGGATCTCATGAGAGAACTCCTGACATTTATGACACCTGCGTACAAACTCTATTGTGTCATGTTCTAGAGTGGGCCAGAAATAGCCCATTCGATGTATTTTTCGAGCAGTGGCATGGCCACCGAAGTGGCCTCCACATATACCGCTATGGGATTCATGGAGAATCTTCTTGGACTCTTCTGTGTCGACACACCTTAAGAGCATCCCATCGAATGCTTTCCGATAGAGCACCTGCTCTATTATGACGTATTTAGTTACGATAATGCGTAACCGCCTTCTTTGTTGAGGTGTAGCTCCTTCAGGTACACATGGTCTATGATATAACTAATGATATCAGCATACAAGGGCATTCGGATATAGCAGGTCGGGTTTCGGCGTAGTATACGCATTCATCCGGAAAGTCTAAGTCTACTAAGTCACCTCCGTCTAGCGGGTTATCAGCTAACCAATCTGCAATGATTTGTCCTTTTACTGACTTCTGGTTTACAAACGTTAATTTGAACTCTCCCATTAAGGTTATAAAACATCCAACCTTTTTGGACAAGGACCCTTGTGTGAGAAAAGTCCGTAAATGGTCCGTCTTTACTATGACCTTTGTCTCTTGATTTAGCATGTAGTGTCTTAGGCATTTAGTAGCAAAGACTATGGCGAGACATTCTCGTTCCGCTTGTGTATAGCGTGTTTCGTAATCGAGCAATGTTCGGCTAATGAAATAAATTACACGCTCTCTCTTGTCATCATCTTCTTGGGCTAGCATGCAAGCTAACGAAACATCGGTAGCCCGTGAGTACAAAATTAAAGGGCGATCTAGCTTTGGTGGCATTAGCGTAGGCGGTAATAGCAAGAAACGCTTGACTGCATCAAAAGCTTCATTGCAATCTTCAGTCCAATCAATGCTATAGTCTTTCTTGAGTAAATTGTTGATTGGATGAACGGCGAAGCTTAGATCCGGGATAAATCTCCGGATTGCACCCAACTTTCCGAGAAATGATCTGATTCCAGATTCATTCGAGGGTGGGACCATTTCGAGGACAGCCCGAATTTTGGCTGGATCAACATCGATCCCTCGTGACGATATGATGTAACCTAGGAGCTTTCCTCCTGTTACACCGAAGACACATTTCTCTGGGTTTAGGGTAACTCCATATTCTATTAGGCGTGAAAGGATGATGCGGAGTACTTCAGGATGGTCACAACGCTTCTTGGCCTTAGCCAACAAGTCATCTACGTAGGATTCCACGATTTTATGGATTAAATCGTGAAATATGTATGTCATGGCCCGGTATGTGTAGCACCGCATTCTTGAGACCGAATGGCATGACAACGTAGCAATAGGTTCCCCAAGGAGTTATAAACGTGGTTTGAGCTTGATCTTGCTCGGATATTTTGATTTGATTATATCCTGAGAATCCATCCATGAGAGACAAGAGTTCAAAACCTCTTTGTTGCATCAACAATAACGTCTATGGATGGTAAAGGGAAGTCGTCCTTAGGGCAAGCTTTGTTGATATCTCGAAAATCTATGCGAGATGCGTATCTTTCCATTCTTCTTGAGAACGGGAGCGATATTAGATATCCATTGGGAGTAGTCAACTCGGCTTGATGAATCCTAGGCAAGGAGTTTTACTACCTCCTCTTTTACCATGAGGGCTACTTTGGGCTTCATGGGCCTTGATTTTGTTTAACAGGCTTCGCATCGATCTAGTGACAAGGTTGTGCACCGCAATGTGGGGTGCGACTCTGTCATCTCTTTGTAATTAAATGCAAATGCCTTCGATGTTCTTTGAGAACCCGAGTATGTATTTCCACTTCCTCTGGGTTAACGAAGAGCCTAACTTTAAAATTCTTGGTTTATCTTCCATTCCGATATTGACATCGATTGTTTCTTTAATTAAAGAGGCATTACCCTCTTCGAACTCGGGTGGTGCGGAGGTAGATCCATATCATCACCGTTTTCCCTCGTATATATTAGGTTCCTTTTGTAAAGGAAGATTCGTTGCAGGATTTCCGAAGTAGGAAGATGAATGCGGGATCGAGAGATAGATCTAGCGTGTGATAGGAGAGATGTAATGCTGCAAAGGCATTTAAGTAATCCAAAGTAGCCGCATCATTTCCAACATGGTCTAGACGGTAGATTCACTTTCACTTGAAAGAGGATTTATCATTGTTTTTATCAATGGCTCATTTCGAATGGATATTGTAAAATGAGTATCTTCTAGCTCATTGCTTGGAGTGAAGCGTGATTCTAAAGTTGCTATTGAATCGGCGAGAAGATTCTTCTCTCGCGGAATTGCTTCAATGGATATGAAGTTGAACGCCTTGCTTAAATCTAATACAGCGTTTTTGTAAAGTTGCAAGTGTTCGGCTTTAGTTTCATATACCTCTGAAACTTGGTTTGCCACTAATTGCGAGTCTCCTAAAACTCTGATATTATTAATGCCAATTCTTTTGGCTAAGGTGAGACCAAGGAGGAGGGCTTCGTACTCAGCGCTGTTGTTTGTGCATTCAAAGTTCAATTTAAAAGAGAATGGGAGGACCTTTTCTTCGGGCGAGGTAAGAATTATACCTGCCCCCGCTCCATAACGGCATTTAGCTCCATCGAAATGGAGAGTCCAATACTTAGCTGGGAGTATGGATGTAGGTGTATCTGCTGTGTTTGCATACTCTACTTCTACCATACAGAGATCTTCTGCTGGCAAGGAACCAACACCTAAGGAAAATCCTATGCCTACTGAATCGAACGGTAAGAACATTGGTGAATCTTGTTCTATCAATTCAACGATCTTCGCAGTAGTCCCTAATGATACTGTCTCTTTAGTTTTACCTTTAGGGGTTGGAATTGTTTGGACTATGTTGGTAGTTTCAAGATCCGTCGTAGGTATCAACTTTTCCTCTGGCTTTGAGTCAAAGGGTTTGTTAAGTTGATTTGTTGGTAGTTCGAATTCTAAGTGTATACCCGGTCTTTTCTTTAAATCAGCTAGGTGTACGTCAAACGGCTTTGGGTCACCTTTTGCTACAAATACCTTCCCGGATGCAGAATCTTACTTCTTGAAATAGCGTGGAAGGGATTGCCTTCATGCGGTGTATCCAGGGCCGGTAGAGATCATATTATAGTTAGTTTCCCGATCTATAATATAAAACTCAGTCAGATTGTTTTAGGTCCTAAGGTGACCGGTAGTATTATAGTTCCTATCGATGTGGCTTTAAGGTTTATCGTAGCCTCTCAAGGTATTTCGTGTAGTAGAACGAGTTTGTTTCTCCATATCCCAATTTTTGGAGAAAAGAGAAAGGAACTATGTTAACCGCAGCTCCGTCATCAACCATTGCCCGTTTACATAGTTATTATAAACTTGTACTTGCAAGTGTAGGGCTGGATCACCTCGGCGTGCGATCTCAAAGATCTCGTAGGCATTTTACTTATTTCGAATATGAATTCAACATCCCTATCCGCCCGTCCCTGGATAAACATCAAAATCTATATGATTTACTGCGCTTCGGTGGTGGAGTGATACTAACTAAATGACCCAAACCTAACGCCTCTAAAAGAGCAGCAGCCCTATGAGCGGGGAATTCTTTAGTAAATCAAGGAATGAAATATGCGAGAAGGTTTTTGTTAGATCATTAATTAGATCATAAGCACCCATGGGTTTTGCTATGGTTTGTTGGACATTATCTCGCTTCCGGCAGATGGCTTGACTTAGTTGAGAGAAATATTCTCGTGTCCTCGTAATTGCTTCAACGGGTAAATCGGAGTCTAACTCTACTAATCCAACTACCTTAGGTCGTGGTTGACTTTCTAGTTGTGGCGCGACTACCGGATTTAGCGAGGTTGAGGCCTTGTGATCGTTGCTTCTGTTATTGCACCTTTGTTTGTTCCAGGTTGGTTTCATCCTATCGCTATCATGATTTGGGAGTGGATCATTAAAGATCTTGAGAGGAGCGTTCGAGGGGAAACCGCCTTGCGAAGGTATTTGTTGTTGGTGACGCTCGGATCTGCTAAGAACATATCCATAAAAATTGTTTTTGTTCATTTGGCAAGCGTTGCATGAATTTGTTGTAATCACGACACGTTCTAGTGTCATGACCCCGAATTTTATGGAAACCACAATAAGAATTGGGGTTGTAATTCCCGCTTTTGTTGGTTTGGTGTGTATTGTGGTCTAAAATTCTGATCAAACTGTTGCCTATTAGGACTAAAGTTTTGTTGTTTCTCGGTTTTGATTTTGGTTTTGATAACCAAAGGAGTTTTGTTTGGTCTTTGTATGGGATTTCACCGTTGTTGTTGTTGTGGATTATTGAAAACCACCGTATTGATCATCGGGGTAAAATTGTTGTTTCTTTGGTTGTTTGTTTGTGACGGAGTATTAACGACATTTACCCTCTTGGGCTGGTCAGTTACTCCATCTGTTGTTACCCCACGATTTTTGTTAAGGATTTTGGGTCCTTGATTGACGCTTGTAGTGGTTGTAGTGTTTTGAGTAGGGGTGATTAACCTCCCGTTTGCTCCATACGCCTTACGGCCCTTTATCTATCTATCGCTTGATCAATTCGCAGAGCGCTCTCAAGTACCTCGTCATAAGTCCTTAGTGGGACTTCTGGACTTCTTCCTTCACTTCTCTGCTAAGAGAATGAAGGAATAAATTGCATAGTTCCATCTGATCCATGTTTGGAAGCGCTTGCTTGAGGAATAAAGGACTGTGCGCCACCTTTGGATGAAATGGGCGACAGACTCGTTATGTTCTTGCTTGATGTGCAAGAACTCCCCGATTCCCCGGCCCTTAATAGTTTGTTCATGTCGAAGGCTTTGATGAACTCGAACACGAGTTGTTTGAATGAACGTATGGAAGCTTCGGTATTCTCAGTAATACCAATCGAGGGCAATGCCTTCCAAAGGTGTTTTGGGAATATTTTAGAACGACCCCATCCCATGGGAGTAATTCACGAATGGTCAGAGCATAAGCTTTGATATGCACATTCGGATCTCCTTCTCCTTTGTATTTAGGCAAATCGGGAAGAGGCCTTGGAAGCATAACGCTTCGTATGGTGAAATCTAAGGGTTCCTTTAAATATTCTCATAAGTCTCTATCGCATACGTCTCAACCATTGATGGTGCCTGTTGAGGAGGCGGTGGCGGAGACGGGTTGTTGATATGGCGTAACGTATGCATTAGCGGGGCATAAGGCAATCCTTGCATTTGAGTAAACATGCCGGGGGATGAGTACATATCCCCTTGTGGTGATTTGGAATACATGTTTAAGTACGAAGGGGTACTATCCAGGAAAGGATTGCTTTGTACTGGACCAAGAGGAACAGTACTAGCGATAGTGGGTCTAGTTGGCACTTGTTGCAAATATTGAGGAGTCATACCTAACGTGCCTACTCCCGTGAGGAGATCTACTTGGCAAGGATGGTGTGAAGGATTGAACTCCCTGCTTGTATGTTTCTTGAATTTTGACTTGCTTGGGCAAGTTCTAATCCTCTAACCTTTTCTATTAGAGTTGAAATGACTTCGTTCGGCGAAGCCACGATATTGTGCCTTGGTGGCGTTTGTTGTATATCCTGGTGTTGTATAGGCATGTGATAGCCTGTCATGAACTGATTGCTATCTTGCCAAGTTTCTCTGAGAGTATTTTCCATACGTGATGGCATAGGGGAATTTTCTTGAGGAGAGAACTCGGGCTGTATCTGCAAAGTTCCTATAGGTGGGTACATGCCTTGAGAGCGTTGTTCACTCCTAGGATAAAGTATTGATTGTCCATCGTCTAAGGCCAAGTATGGATCTAATTGTCTACTAATAGGCGGTCTGAATAATACCTGAGGAGATGAAGCAGACTCTCCAGTTAATGTCATATTGTTCGAGCCTGAAGGCTCTGTTTGTGTTTGATCAAGTTGCTCCAACTCCTCTGTTTGGTAGGACGAGTTATATCTAGTCCTTGGTGTTTGTGTTGAAAATTGATTATTTGAATAGTTGTCGCCCCACATTGAGAGTGAGGGTGATGACTGTCTATTCTGTTGGGCATAGTATGCCTCAAGACCCAAGAGGGTTCTGCCGTATACATCGAATCCCGACATATTCGGGGGGTATATGAATACCCGCAGAATAATGGGAAGGAGCGAAGGTGATTTGGAGAAGATGAAACTTCTCAAAGAGAAGGTGAAAGAATTGCTTGATTCACGTTGGGTTCACCAATTTTGTACGTCGGAAAAGTGACAGGTGAGCGTGAGAATCGACAAGTGACTCTTTCGCGTGCACCGACCTCCCGAGGTCGTGCCGAGACAAATGGGTGGGGGTAGAATGTGCGAGACAAGCTAATTAGGCAATCTAATGTCTTCGACACGCACTAATGGTATCTCATGAATCTAAGGCAAAGAAGGCCCTTCTCACTTGGATGGTGTGATAGATCGATCGGTGAGGATGACTGCTCGAAGGCTCCAATCAATATCGAGCTCTGGCGTGATTCGATCTATGGGTTATGGGATGCGTGGAAAATGACCGGGATGGTTTCGTGTATTTCTCCCGATAGGGTCATATGGTGAATATGGTTGATTCTATGGGTGATTCTCCGCCTAGTCCAAAATTCTCTGGCTTCATTGGCATTTTGTGTCTAGAAGGGATAATGTTGAATGATGAGAGGTGGAATCGGAGTAGACCGAAATACTAAGTTACGTAGGTCGTTGTCTATGTCTAATTCTCTTATGGATTCATTTGGTCATGGATCTCATGGATCACAACCATAGACTCTTGGTTGTTGCGGTCCCGTTATGGTCATGCGGGAGATCAAGTTCGATTCTTAGTATCCAAAGAGTAGTCATAATCTTTTTCAGCTTCTATGTTTAGAACCAACAGTTGTGCGATCTTCTCGTAATACCTTACATGCGTTCTCGCAACCCGGATTCTTAAACTGGTATCTATATCTACTAGGGTGTCTCTAGTGTATGCATTTGTGGAACTAAAGGATCACACCCGAATGTTTGTTCTCTTTCGAGCCCTTCTACAGTCATGTGGATATTTTCTAGGGTAATCTATAGTTTGGCTGATTTGACCAAAACAGATGTGCTTGGTCGTCTTCGATGTTTAACCCTCTCAACTGTGCCCTGATCTGTTGGAAGTCTGTTGTTGTTTGGAAGACTTGTATCCTAAGGTTTTGGTCAATGTCAGTTATTGCTACTACGGTATTGGGCTGAGGCACAATTGGCTCGAAAATGTATTCCCTGGGCTCCCTAGGTCCCGTAATTGTCATACAAAAAAGCGAATGAAACAAACTATAATAAAGTAAGATCTAAGTGCACTTTTAGCATATATAATTTCTTTTTGTATTTTCCTCGCAATTTATAAGAAAGCGCTTATTTAAAATATTTAGAATTGACAACTAAACTAACAATGTAAAACAAACAAAATAGCCGAGTGTAGCTATTTGTCTGTGCAATTTCGTATATCTATTCTAAACAACGAAATAACTAATCTATTTGCAAGATTCCTCGATCCTACCTCAGAAGTGAGGAATGAATCATAGTTTCTCAGAAACTATCAATCCCCACAACTTCCCTGGCAATATCGAGAATGGAAATAACTTAAATAAAGTGATTAACTACTTTATTTGATAAATTCTAACTAAAACTTTGAAAGATGGAACCTGGATTTCGCAGAACAGTGGCGAATCCGACGGTGTGTGTGTTCTTGTCCCCTCAGTATGATCTCTTCGTTCTTTGTGCTCACGTGAATCCAGAAAAGCGTGTAATGCTTGCATCAACAGGAATAGATATTTGGATCAATGGACAGCCTTCAGAATGCAGACAGAATAGAATGCGGATAGGAGAGGGATAGCGCAAGAGTACAGAGCTTGGCCTATGCAATTCCTAGCGGGGTCTACTGCAAATCATGCAACAAAAGCGTCCAGAACCTGAAACTAGTCTGTATGAAGAGCAAAACCTACAACTTTAATGGCTGCCTAGACTATTCTACTCCAAAACAATAATACTGTTTGCACAAGTTGGATCTGTGGCTTACCAACAAGAAACAAAGCTAAAACAAACCTCGTAACAAACTATGCTACCAATCCTAAGCAAACTAAAATGACCATAAAGCACGAAAAAACATGAAAGTTGGAGTGAAAATGGTGGCCCAAATAATGTTTGCACTTGCACAAGTTGGATATGTGGCTTACCAGCTGCAATACAAAACTAACCAAAGCACTCAATGAGAAATCTAAGAATTCTAAGCAAAGGAAAACTAAATCTACTGCAACAAGAAATTCAAAAGCAAACTTTGGAGCAAAATTCAGAGCTAAAATCAGGGGGCCATTTGCATGTGCACAAACCATGCATTTATAGGAATCCAAACATGCAAAGATCAAATCCAAACTGAACTCCTAAACATTAAACAAAAGAAAAACACTATTCCAGGGGACCAAAAACATAAATGCATGCTCAAGTCGGCAAGAAAAGCTGGTAAAGCGTTGATTTTTGCGTGCGCTCCGTCAAAAGCACATTCTGGAAAATGCGCACAGGACCGCCACCCTGCTCAGGGCGGTGGTTACAGGACCGCCGCCCTGTGAAGGGCGGCGATCCTGGACACGCCGCTTTCCGGCGGCGGTTTCACATCAAGACCAAAAAGCCAAGAAAAGAGGAAAAATAGGGAAAACAAAGCACGCGGGGGCTAAGCGGGGCATGTGGGATATTAACGCATATCCGTAAAGCTTCTCTGGATCCCGAACACCTTGCGAAAAGACTTGCATCATCATCGGGGCACTTATTACACCGTTCCAGCGATGCGGACCTTACAATTTTGGGTACGCACGCTACTCTATATCCGGAATAAACATGATGTTATCCTGGTAGTTGTAGATAAACTAACTAAGGTAGCTCATTTCATCACTGAAATCTAAAGGATGATTCACCGTGTTGGCCAAAATATTCGTGGCATGAAATTTTCAGGTTACATGGTGTACCAGAATTGATTATATCCGATGAGGATCCTAGAATGACATCAAGATTTTGGAAAATGCTAAATACACTCTTGGAATGAAAATAAACTTCAGATTCTGCATATCATCCAAAAGATGGACAAACCGAGAGAGAGTAAATCAAGTGTTGGAAGATATGTTGCGAATGTATTGCATGGATCAGCAAGATAAATGGGAAGAGTATCTTCCATTAGTTGAATCGCATACAACAACACTTATCACTCATCTCTTAAAATGGCACCTTTTGAAGCACTTTATGGAAAAAGTGTAGAACCCCATTAGTGGGATAGTATTGAGGATAGAGTGGTAATTGGGCTAGAAATCCTCACTGAAATGGAACAATGCAAGTAAATTTGATTCGTGAATGATTAAAGGAAGCAATAGATAGGTAGAAGAGCTATGCTGACCTTAAGCGGGTTGATCGAAGGTTTGAACTTGGTGAGAAGGTTTTTCTTCGTGTTAAACCTAGAAAGAGTTCTATAACTTTTGGCAAGGCTGCCAAGTTGTCACCTCATTACGTGGGACCTTTCAAAATTGTCGAAATAATCAATCCTGTAGCTTATCGATTAGCATTACCACCTGCTTTGTCTCACATGCATGATGTTTTCCATATTTCTTTGCTTAAGAAATATGTTTCAGATTTGTCACATGTTTTAAATTGGAATTCCTTGTAGGTCCAAGACCCAGGAATAATCGTGGTTAAACCCACACGAGTGTTGTAAACTTGCCAATTATTTGAGAAATCGTGAAATACAAAATGTAAGGTCCAGTGGGACCAATTTAACGAAGAAAGTGTAACTTGGGAAAATCGGAAGAGATGAAAATGCTTTTCCCTTTCTTTTTGAACGAGAATGAAATCTGTGACAAAACATTTTTTTATGAACTTATCTTTTCATGTCTTTATGAAAGCCGATTGAGGAAAACATTATTCAAGTTGAATAAAATGTATCGTGACATTGATTTACTCGGAACTATTCAAGTTGGAAATAGTCTAATTGTATTGTGAACTAATAAATTGGTTAACATGAAGGTAAATCAAAATATGTGATCATCGGGATGATGAATCTTTTAGGAGGGAAGCATGTAACACCCTAAACTATTGTTACTTCCTCCTAAGCATGCAAGTGTTGATATATGATTTCTTACGTATGAGGATGTGTTCCTTTGATTGTGAAGTCATGCTTGATATGGATTGTATCTTCTTTTCTCTTGAAGATATTTGACCGAGTCGTGATATGCTTGGACTCTTTTATTTCTTTCATTTTAACACCCGAGTTCAATTTGATTTCGGAGGAATTATGGATTTATCCATCTTTATGACTCACCTTGGATCAGCATTGATCCAAGAGATGTTTTTAGTTTGTTCGGATGAACAAAAAAAAAAAAAATTATTGACCTTTCGAAGATGCAAGGTCTCGAATGAGTTGAATAAGAAATTCCCGAGTTTAACTCAAAGGAGTTGATCATGTAAAATGAATTTGGTTTCCAATATCATAATATCGGAAGGCCTAGACCTTAAGCCGGGTAATAAATTCTGGTGGTTACTACAAGCTTAGTAAGCGATCTTCGGATAGAATCCAATACGGGAATGATATACCCCGTTTGGTTCTAAAACTGATCGATCCTACTTATGAGACCTTGACTGAATTCGTTAAGGTTAATAACCTTAACCTAAACTATAACCTATTGGTTGATTGATTTCTAATCTAAACTAACCCTAATCTATAAGTGTAATGCTCCTAAGGTTAACTACACCTAGCACTATGGAAGTAAGACTAATGTCTTACCTTATGATCTAACCTATGTTCTAACCTATCTTAACTAATGGATGGATGGAGGGGGACCTATGAAGGGGCACGAGTCATGGGCGGTGGTTTCCATGGCATTAAATGAGGTGGATAAGGATGAAGGACTTGGGATTTGGTGGAGGTTGCTAACGGCTATTGTGACTTGACGTGGCAGCATCACCAAATTTGGAAATGGTTGTTTGCTTTCATTTGGCAATCACCAACTTAGGCGGTTGGTGGCAATGGAGAATAGGTGGTAATCTTGGAGTTAATTCCATTGATGAACTTTGGTTCCCGAGAGTGGATTGCTTGGGAAGGCATGTGAATGGAAAATTTGTTGGTATTTTGGTTTTCCATGTATTCCATTTTTCTCTCTGTTTGATGACTGTTCTTCGAACCAGTCTACTCTGTGTTGCATGGCAACCATGAGAATATCTAACTCTTTTCTTTGTCGGGGAAAGTTTATAAGGCATGAAGGTAACAATTTATTGTTGTTTAATCTATCGTGGAAGAAGAAGAGAAGGCGCAAGCACATTCAGAGGTCTTCTTCAGATTTTTACGCGACACTATCAGGCATGATAGGCCCTAACTTTTAAAATTCTTGCTTTCCTTCAAATGATTTCATGATAACAACTCTGTTCAGATGATTTTTGGTTTAGTTGGTTTTAATGGTAGCTTTGTGTGAAATATCTTGCTGTGTTTTCATGTTGGTTCGATTATTCCGATGAATCCTTACTGAGTGTACATTTGGATTAGTTATGTTAGAATATCTTGCTGTGTTTGGATTTTTGGTTAGATTCCGTTGAAATGCTAGCATGGATAATATTTGGGAATGACTCTGTTGGAGTCTTTGAAATGTCTTTTTGTATGCTATCGACTTACACAAAGCCTTGCTTTGTTAACACTTGTTGAAATGACTCTGTTGGAGTCAATGAAATGTTTTTGTATGATCCGTCTTCTATCGAAGCCTAGTTTTGAGCACTTGTTAGAAATGACTCTGTTGGAGTCCTTGTTGTATTATCATGTGAATGCGACTCTTTTTGATGTCCTTGAAGTGTTGCGTGTGACTCGATTTATAATATAAGAATTCTGCTGTGCATGCTTATTGATTCGACTCTTCTTAATGTTGTTGTATTATTCATTCGGTTACGTGGAAACGTATGCTGGTTTCATTACAAACCGACTGTTTGAGACCTTGCTATAATTTCGTATTAGCTCAAATTCAGATGGAACTTGGATGAAATTAATATAGGGAGTCGACTTCTGTGAAGTCCTTGTTGTGGTTATCTTCCTTGAATTCGGATTCTGATATAAGTCCTTGTTGTATTTTAGTAGGGTTTAGATTCAGTTGAATGTTGCTGTGTTTGTACATGTTTCGACTCAGTTGAATGTTGCTGAGTGTTCGACTCAGTGGGAATGTCATTGTGTTTGCACAGGGTTACGTCTTCTGTTTTTTTTAGTGTTATCTAGTCTCGTGCTTGACTGAGATAAAGAGTTCCTAGCTGTGCCATATCAGGCGATGGTGTTGGGAATTTTCATGTTTGATAAATGATATGGAAAGTTTTTTTGAGTCTATTGTGGTTGAATTATTTATTACTTCTTTATCGCGAGAGTTCTTGTATTACTTAATAAGCTACAGATGATTCTTATATTTGAATTTTGGTGAAATTGTAGTTTCTTCTTGTTATCTATACTGACTTAGTCACATGCGTATAATGTAATTGCATTATTCTTGAAAAGTCGGTACATTCCTGATCATGATTGGAATGGAAATCTGAATGTCTCTGTTTCTTTCTCCTCAGCTGTAAAGTATATGTTGATATATTTAACTATAGGAATAATAAGATATTCTTTCCTTGTCTAGAAACTTTGAGTGCTTTCTTCTTTTATATTCCTTATGTGAACTCTACAGTATGGGCTTAAGATTGAAAGACTGTTAAACTGTAGGGAGAAACTGGTAAAAGTGTATTGCGGTAAAGATGGTGTATTTGCCAATACCATTGTAATATTGTAATATTTTAAAAGAATCTCGTTGGATGAACTTGATGAAAGTTATAATCAGCTTTAGTGAAATGTTAAAAACATACACATTGGATATACGAATTGATAGGATATTCATTTTTGAATGGAATAATTTGTAGGATTATTGCTATCCTTGGGATTCAGATGGATAGATGTTTTGGAATCATTTTTTCTTCTTAGTCCCTAATATTTATGATGAGTCATCCGAAAATATACGAGTTTAATTGGTAGCTATAATATGAGTCATGCGTTATAGTCATGTAGAATTATAGAAAGATAATTAGCTTTGATTCATGTTGTAGGATTTGATGAAATGATTTCATTTAAACAGGTTGTTTAATGAGAGCAATTGGTAGAATGCAATTGTGTTAAGAATTAATGCTTATCATGCTCGATTCCTACGAACTAACCCGTGTTGGCAATTTTTGTAGATGGTTGTCATAAGTGGTAAAGGCACACAGATCTGATATGAAGCTCGAGTTATTTAATTTGGTTTTATGATGAATTCCAACTTGACTTCTCTAATTGTATTATATGAGAAAGTTGATCTTATCTTTGTTGAGTATTGTGTCAAATATGTTAAATGCATAGATTGTAATTATTTGGCTTAGAATTAAATGAAATGAGGGATTTGATACTATATGGTTGTATTTGTATTTTGAAGGATTGATCCTCTTCGGTTCGATTGTTTAGAAGTGCATTTTATTATTATTATTGTATACCTTGGAGATATTAGGATTCTCTAAGTAGGCCTTGTAAAGATTTTGTGACTAAATACTTGTGTATGATTAGTAGATCTGTTGTATTTCATATCGAAGCTAATTTGGAAATTAGACCAACTTTGTCTTCCTAGAAGTTAAGGTTCAAATACACCTTAATAGGTAGCTGAACGGGAAGAGTAATCTATTACTCTCTAACCTTGATCTAAGCCAAGGCAACGTACATAATGAATCTAAATCACTATATCTTAATACAAATAAGTATGATATAATACAGTTTTGGAAAACCGATATAAACCTAAAAAGGTATATTTATCATCCTTAAGAGGAGACTTAGGGCTACTGCCCATTTTCGTTGATTAAGATTATGGTGAATAAAAGAACTCTTGACGAGATCTCAAATCTTATTAATTTCTCTCTGTGAAATGGATCTTAATTAAGTAAGGCAACTCAATGATGAGGAGCCCAGGAGTTGGGATAAGACTAATCGGAAAGGAGAGTCTTAAAGTATAATTTCAACTCAACGTATGTAACACCTTAGGATAAGTAGATCTTTCTGAGGCGGTTTTGTAGGATGTCGGCACATGTCGACTGCAGGGTTGTACCCTCGAGAAGATTAGGATCTTCTCGAGGATACAACAATGCAGGTGGCTTATGGTGACACCCTTTGCATTGATCGTTAAGATTTACACCTTAAACTCGAACAAGTTTTTACTCGGGATCTGGTTAGGAACATGGTCATGTTATGAGGCTACCCTTGGAGATTTGGGGTACATTGACACACTGGGTTAACTAGGGTTTATCCAGTATGTCAGCTTATCCCTAGTCCTCAAGAGCATCCTTATAACATTGTCATGTTATTAATCCGTTCCTGAGTGAATGACTTGGGGGAGGGATGGCTGACAGAAGTCAGTATGGGACATTCTATATAACATCGGAGTAGGGTGGAGGACATATTCCAGATTGATGAGTATGCCATCAAGGAATATGAGACATGAACAGTATGTTTCAAAACTTTGGCCAAAGTATCACAAGCTGCTGATTGCGTTGTCCTATGTCACCTAGTCTAAGGGATGAGATGCCGATGAATAATGGTAACGATTATTTAGATAGGTTCCTTGGACAGAGCATTCTGAAATCCTAGATTAGGGAAGAGAACCGCAAGAGTGAAGAGTTAGTAAAACGCCAACTCTGTGAAACACATGAATAGATCGGTAGATCACCGAGTCATGGAATGAATAGATCGGTGGTGCACCGAGTCATTACAGCTACATATGGTTATCTGTTATAAGAATGGTTATTTTGATTTGTGAGTTCTAAATTATGTATTTATAACTAGGAAGCATTTATCAAAAAAAAAAATTTACTTGTTCTAATGTACTAATTTGGGGAATGTTACGGGGTAGATAGTGGAGGTGTCATCGAGGGATCTCTGCATCTGTGTTGAGATAGGGAGTAAGAGGTGCCCCCATAATAAATCCCTATCCACATAATCTAAGTGATCAGCCAAATGTGAGAACAACACGTCTGTGGGTGGAGTTGGTGAGGACCTAATGGGAATTCCCGTAAAATGCATCTTAGAGACAGGGGAATTGGCTAGCTTCAGCTTCCGTGGGTAAGAGATCCGAAAGTAGGTCTGTTGGATTTTGGGTAGCTGATGGAGAATGCTCACCAAGAGGCAAAGGTATCTCCACTAGGTCTATGATGGGTGGAAGAGATGATGGGAGATCCTCTATAAGTGGAGGAATGGATAGGTGATCCTCTGTAGGTGGAGGAGGTGATGGGTGTTCCTCTGTGGGTGGAGGAGGTAATGTAGGTAAAGGTTCTCTTAGTGGAGAAGCCAAGGGTGAGAGGGGCTCGATGTGAGTGGAAGACCCCTCCATTGGTGATGAAGGAGATGAAAGGTGTTCCTCTATTGGTGAAGGAATAGTGGAGGTTGGTTCCAATGTGGAAGGAGGATTTCGGGCTAGGATTTCCTCTATGGAAGGGATGTGAGGTAATTAAGAGGTGATAGGTACCTCGTTAAAGATTGTGTGAACCTCATGGGTATGGGTATCATGAGTGGATGTCTCACCAATTTGATTGGATGAAGGGGCATGATTGGGAAATGGTTTTTTGAAGATTTAAAGATTTTGGTTGGGGTGGTATTGGGATTATCCACAGTTAACTTGCCTTTCTCGAGCATTTCTTGGACAATATTCTTGAAAGTGATGTAGTTGTCATCACTATGACCCTTCACTCGGTGATAGTTACAGAAATCATGCTCTTTATACCACACGGGCATGGGGTGAGTAGGGTCAAAACCAGTGTGTGGTTTTATGGGTGGAAGGGTGATGAATCCCACTTTGATAAGCTTTCCTAAGACATAAGATTAAGGTTCCCTAATTGGGGTATATTTTCGCTACTCTTGTCTGAATCGAAAAGCCGGACAAGTGATAGATTAGATGAGGGTGTAGCCTGATTGGATGGATGAGTTGGGTCGGCCTTGAGTACCACTACATTAGTGGTACCCTTAGCCTTTGAATAATTGGTTGGTGGTTTGGAAGAAGAATAGGTTTCATTTGAATTGAATGCTGAATTCTTATTTTGCAATTGGATTTTATTCTCTTCAATGGCCTGAATCTCTAACTTTCGTGCCATAGTGAATGCCTCATCGAATGTTCTGAAATTTTGGACCTCAAGGTCGAAAGTATGTTTGGTGCAAGATCATGTGAAGAGCTCAATGAGTTCATTTTGTGGCAGTTGGAAGGTAAGTTGATTGATCGAGTAGCTGCACTTGGCGAGTGATAAAATATATGATAGATTCATCCTCGTCGACGTGTAGAATATAGATCAGTCATGGTAAACTTCTAGGTGATATTGATAGATAATAGGTTCAAGAAAGCTTAGGCTACTTGATTGAATGAAAATATAGAGTGTTTAGGTAACCCATTATACCAATCTAATGCAGGTCTAGTGAGGGACATGGGAAAAGTTCTCAAAAGTAGGTCATCATCACGAGTGATCAGATAACACCCGTGTTTGAATGAGCACAAATGTTGTTGTGGGTCTTCCTTGTTATTGAAGCAGTTGAATTTATGCATTTCCCAATGCATAGGGTATGAATGGATAGGAATGGATGGGTGAATAGGCTCGTTGCAAATCTCGTCGTAGGTGAGAGTGTTGTGTGATCTGAAAGGCCGATGCCTCTAGTTTCGCATCTTGTCCAACATCAATTTAATTATGTCATTGGTGGGTTGTGATGATTGGATGCCTCCTATAGCATGAGGAGGTTGGTTTTGGGCATATAATGGGGTGGCATTCCGGTGTATGGGGCTTCCTGTAAGGTGGTGGAGAAGAAGGCAATGAAATAAGGGGTATGTACCTGGAATGAATAATAGATGAAACATGCGGTTATTGGTAGTATGTATATGGGGGTGGAAGGGTCGTGGTAACCCTAGTGGCAATAGGGGCTAATGATTGTATAATGGAAAGAACCATGTTACGAAATGGGGTAGGAGTCACCGACACTAGAGATGGGAGTGAAGCTACAGGTATGTATGAGACATTAGGGCGAGATAAGGTTGTGTTTGGGGTAGTTTTCAAGGGTACAGTGGATGTAATGGGTGCCACGAGAGGTAACAGACGTGGCAGTCATAGCCGGGTCTGAGAAACCCAACTGTGAAATGACTAAGGGTAAACTGGATGTGAGCAACACGAAACTAGATGGAGCCAATGTGGAAGTGGGTGTGAGAGTCGGGGGATAAATATGGGCATGTCATATATCAAATGACTGAGGCGTCTCGAGTGGATGAGTGGGAAAGGTAAAAATTCAAGGAAGCGGGGTTACATTCGAGGAGTCGTGCAAACTCCTCGTCTCTGGTAGTGATAGAGGTAAATTGGATGGGATCCATGGCTGGTGATAAAATAGAAGGTGGTGAGGGACTAGGTGGGAGTGGTTGACAACTGGCATGGAATACAAGGGTGTTTGCTTGTCTTTGGGTCAGCACCATGTGAACCAGTACTGACCTGGTAGGGCTACTTTTCTGTAAATAATACAAAGAATAATAGGAACAGGTGAATTTGGTGATAAAAAGTGGATAAAAGACCAAATGATGGCTGGAATGTGAAATAGGATAACTGATGTTGGTTAGGTAAAACTGATGCCGGTAAGGTATAACTGGTGTCGGTCACTGTAGGAAATAGATAGTGAGTAAACAGCGAGGCAGAAGGTAAAATATGACAGGTACGCCAAATCTAGGGATGTTTAAAACGTCAATGAGAATGATGACAGTGACAAAGATTGTGAAAAGTGGAAGAAAGTGGAGTAAAATGTCCTTTTTAGTAGATTAGAAAAAGGACCTGGAACTGACGTCGGTTTCATATAACCAATGGCAGTCAGAGGTAACCGATGACGGTTACTGTGAAATTGAGACAGTGATGAAAGAAAGTGGTTGTGAATTAAAATCTGATGTAGAATCAGACCCAGAATTCTAGAAATGATGATGATATGGCCTAGGCACACTTAGGTGAAGTCGGAATACACCAGCTATGATGAGGAGCGTGTAAGGATGAACAACAACAAAACAAGTGATGAACGTGATCTTTCACCTCAAAACACAAGCCAAGAAGAAACACTAAGAAAATGTGATCTTAGGAGTGCCCTTTCTATTAAATTTGTTTGGCTTATGCTATTTAGGGATTGACACATGAATTGTGAAATAGATTTTTGGTGAGGATGACTTCCTACAAAGAAGGAGATCTAAAAGGTGAGGTTTCAGGTATGTTATGGTAGGGGTGGGCTTCGCTCTGAAGTATGACTCAACAGAGTAGTGAGTTGGGTGCCCACTGTGCCATGATCGTGTGATCACCTACAACTTCTTCCAAGTAGGATGTTGTTTAAGAATGTATGTATTTTGAATTTTTGTGTGGTTTGGTAAGACTCGAGAGAAAGAGAAAAGGATAGAAGTGCTTTTCTATGATTTGTTTGTCAACCATCAATTGGTAATGACTTCCAGGTATAGATTGCCCTCAATTAATGTGAGCTATATATATATATATATATATATATATATATGTAGTTTGGGGTTCAAAAGTATTGGGGTTGAAGTTGACTCCCTCCCCCAACCACATTCTTATTTACCAACCTACGCGAGGAGAGGCCCCGGCCACACATGGCCAAAAAAACATATTTTTATTTATTTAATAAAAAAAAGTTGTACACTAGCCGAATATAATGCTTTAGCATTTTAATAATAGTTTCAACCACTACCACTTATATATATATATA
Organism: Taxus wallichiana var. yunnanensis; assembly: GCA_018340775.1. Lineage (NCBI taxonomy): Eukaryota > Viridiplantae > Streptophyta > Pinopsida > Cupressales > Taxaceae > Taxus > Taxus wallichiana. The sequence continues at coordinate 741,517,178 of CM031238.1, read as the reverse complement.
TATATATATATATATATATATATATATATATATATATATTACTTTGCATATATGTATATATATTAATATTTAACATTAAATCATGATTATTAGTATTTGCTAAAGATAATATATAGTGAAAATCATATAATGATATTATGGCTTGTGAAAATGATCCTTGTATATTATCATTATATAACTATTATATATTAATAGTACACATTCATTTAGCAATTAAGTTTTGCTATTCATTTGGAAAATTGCAAATAATGTGGAAGGATAAATGTCACATTTATAAATTTGTATGGATGAGATTTACATGCACCTAGGCAAATAGTAGTGCACAATTGTGTATTTTTAAAGATTTAAAACTTATCACTTTCCATTTTGTTTATACAACCATCTTAAAGGTATAATTAGTTGTGGTTCACTCATTTACTTTGATCAAATCATATTGCCACAAGGTAGATATTTTATTAATAAGTCAATCATACCTAATCCTTTTACACATCCAGATTTGGATAAGGTGAAACAAACCACTATTAAATGAAATTTATTTCAATAATCTAGTAAACAAGGATTTTCCATAATACAATTATTCAACATTTATTTCCCATCCAAGAACACAAATCTATAAACAATGAACTCCTAAATAAACATTTATATTTGTGAGAGTTGTTTCACCTTTTCTTAGATTGTTTCTTATAAGTGTTGTGAAACATATAGGGTAATGGGTGTAGGAGGAATACTGTTCAAATGTCGAGTTGATGAGTTGTTGCATGTGTATAACTTCCAAATCCATAGCTAATCATGAGAGATTCCTTTTGGCTAGGAGGAACTACCTGTAATGAAAACAAGACCACCAGAAGGAATTAAACAATATGGGCAATGAACTGCCTAGCATGAGCTAGATTCAGGAAGTACGATACTTCCTAGATGGTTGTTAGTCCATTGTTTTAAACAAATTAATGTTGTAAACAAATTAAATCCTATTGTTATTTTAAAATGATTTAGGTATCTCACTTAAAAACACAATAAGAAAATAGATCTGATCTAATAGGCTAATCTAGAATAGAATCCAAAGGTCAAATGATTGGTTACGGGTTTACGTAGGTTTGATAGAGGTCTCAAGTAAATAACAAGTGAAAGAGGGTGAGATAAAATTAGGTGGGTAGGTCTCTGTTTACAGGCTATGTGGGCAAACATAGAGACTAGTGTTGCTCGAGGGTGACCCATGGCGGTTAGGTGTAACCGATCTTTGAGTTCTGATCAAATCTTGAAAGGCCATAGAACAAGGTTTTGGTCTCCTTTGTGATTGCACGAAGGATTTTGGTTGGTCGGGACGAGGTATTTTGTGGCAAGAGTAGGCTTTGACAAGGTTTTAAAGGGTCTATGGAGGTGAAAACATTGGAGAAGGTCAATAGGGAGCAAGATAAACAATGGGTGATAAAATAATGATGAAATGAAATAAACCACAGAAGTATGACGTTATACTTACTTGGATTTCATTCCTGAAGGTCTGTGTGTGAAGGATAGAGGTGCTGATGATGGGTTTGAAGGCTACGAGTGATCACCAACTGGAGAAAAGCTTCTGCATGGGCTGCATTCACACTCCTCTTTGCTTGGATAGATCGAGATCGTGGCCGGGATGGATGTGTAGGAGAAGATGCTCAATCTCCTTCCTTGGATGTGAGTTTTTGTTGGAATTGGCTCTCTGAAGATGCATTCTCTCTCTGAGATGTGCTCTTTCTCGTCAACCTTCTTGCTTCTAACTTCCAAGTTCCAACCTTGAGAATAAGGTTGTTTTGGGTTAAAAGGGGTAACCGACGGCGGTCTGTCTTAACCGACAATGGTTAGGGGTAACCGACATCGGTCAAGGTGGGATTTCCTAGGTTTACTAAACTAGGGAGATCCTCCTGATTTCCTTGGATCTTGTGTCGTTATCCCATGATTAGACTCGAAACTTCTTGTGAGCATGCGGGAATGTGGTTAGAGGGAATGTAGGCATTGATTTTTAGGGTTTGGGTAAGTCTTAGTTAGTTATGGGAACTTGCTAAGAATAGGTCTTAGGTTGAGTTAGCTTGGTGAGGTGTCTAAGTGAACTATATGTGAAGATATTATTTAAATAAGATATTTAAATAATAAATATAGTGAGGATAAAGCATTAATTAAATTAATATTAGTGGTTTGAAGGGGGTCATGGCTAGGTAAATGTAATAAAGGGTGCTTATATGTCGAGGGACAAAAGGGGAGTGTGACCTAATTTTAATGTCTACAAGAGATTAATTTCTATTACAAGATCATTTCAAAGTTCACATTCCTATGAAGTAGTGTAATTCACAATAAACCATTTCCAAGAATGAATGAGATTACATTCAATAAACTATTGATACAATTTACAAGTAGTAGGATCATAATAGCACAAGATGTAACTCTACATGTCTTTCTCCAAACAAGATCACTTTCTCCATTGAGCTCACCATCTTCATCAAGCCAAGCACACAACAAAAAAATGGGGGAGTAGGCAACACTCTCCTCCCAACCAAAATATTCAATGAGGAGAGAAGCCCTCTTCCTTATTGGCCCAGAGCCCCACAACAAGGAAGCACCGAGGGCTATTTAGATAACCATGACAACTCAAAATGGCTTCCACACACATTCAATCAAGACAAACAATGAAATCACACAATACCAATTTCTTTACAACCAACCAACAAATATTATACACAATGGCTTCATGCTAAAGCCATGGAGGAGACAGAACATGGGGGTTCTTCTTATGCCTCCCGAGGGCTTGGGTTTCCACCTAGGATCCTCCAAAACTCCATCACAATACATATAACACTCTTATGCCTCCCTCAAGTAAACAACCCACTCTTATGTCTCCCTCACTCTTATGCCTCCCTTAAGAAAATAAAAAGATAAACACAAAACATTATTACCAACTAGGTGGACAACCAAACCCAACTCCCTCCTCAAATACCCATAAAATTTCTCCAACAACCTAAGAATCAATTATATTCCCACAATCATAACCAATATAACAAACAACACCTACACATAAGAGAACAACAAAAATAGTAAGTTAAAAAAAGGGTGAAGATCTACCTTACAAATGAAGAGTATCAATACACAACAAGCTCAAAGACTTCTAAAATCATAAGCAACAACCATTCACACCAAGATCCATTCACCATTCTCAAGCAATCTCTCCGAAATTCCAACCATTCCCCAAAATAAATGAGTAAGTAACCCCCAATCCTTCCCAAAAACTCCAATAAATAGAAAAGAGGGAGAGGGAGATTATGTGGCTCCATGTAGGATGCCACATCATTTCTTCTACATCCCACCTCACTCAAGTCAACCCCATAACCCAAGGCACAATAAATGTGTGGTTGAGAGGTATGAAAAACCTCTTACACACACCACTCCAACCCACACCCTTAAGGACAAAGAAATAAACAAAAATAAGAAAGTGCAATTAAAACTCACCTTTTTCCTTCTAAAACACATAATAGGGTCTATTTTGACCCCGCACCCATAGGTAGGGTTTGTATAAGAAATTAAGAGGTGTGGGAAAATCTTAGCTTGTCCCACAAGCCTCCAAAATTGGCCCTTAAGGCCAAATCCGAGTTTCCCAAGTAGGGTGGAGTGTACAACACTCAAAATCACATACACTCAACTAATAAACACAAGAAATAAAGACCCAACCACTCTAATAAATGACTCCTTTTGTCACATCCAAAATTAGCTTAATAATATGATTAGCTCACTTAATTAAGACACATAAACCAATTAATGATAAAAGGGAATTACATCACAAATTAAATCACATACACCAAAATTAAATAAAAGAAAGGAAAAGAACTACACACAAACCCTTGGTCACAATTGGGGTCATCCCCCATGGGAACCCCCTAACAACAAATAACAAGACAAAAACATTACACAAGTTTCCATGGTGACCAGTTTCCAATACCCCACATTCCTTCATTGTTGGTCTCCTATCCCCGTAGTTTGTTGTTGTGATATAATTACCTGCAAAAATCACACAATACCCTTCTAGCCTCATGGCCATATTAACGATGTCAAACTAATAAAACACTTATATCTAAATATCAATTTCAACATCAAATATCATAACTATTATTGCTAAGACCAAGTAATTCAACAATTACTCCAATTTTCAACATTTTGATTCTACTCATACATCAGTTTGCAACTAAGATCATAAACCAACTGAATCATCTAATTTAAGCAATAATTTCACTTGTTCACAATTTCACCAATCCTCCAATATCAAAGAAATCACAAAAATAACTTTGAACATCATAATAAAATCAATACGAAAATGATTTGAAATATCGACATATATCTATCTGACAACACATCATTTTATTCCATATTGAATTTCTAATAGAAGTTAATCGATTCGATTCTGATAATGTTTGTCCTTCAATTTCCATATCATAATGTGTTAATGTAGTTTGTCTATTAATATCTGCAGTAATAATGCACAATAGTGTCCATGTTTTCCGTCACAGAGATAAACTAAATACAACAAAACAATAGTGAAGAGTAATGATCTCACAATCAATTTATGACAATGCAACCATTCTAGCTAATTGTCTTATCCTTAAATGCCCATCAGGGTCCACAGTACAACATACTATCAAAATAATAATAACCAAAACACAATGGATTCATGATGTCCCACACATCTTATTAGCATGCTAACTAGAATAAAGCAACAAGGTTTATGATTATAAACAATTCAGAAATGATAATCATGGTTCATTTAGTGTTGAAGATAAGTGATCATTATAGATAATTTTTCAATCATGGGACAAGGAGTATTTCATGATCAATCTCCCCGGGTAATTAATGAATATCTTATCGTTTATGACTTTAATTGAGTTTAAAGGAATTTTGAAATTCAAAAATAATTCTAAATGCAATGTTCATGAAATGGATTTTATTTTCCTTTAAATCACGTTCCTTGATTACTTGTTCTTCTCAACATGTTTGACAAGGTTACTGCAAATCAATTGACTACGGACCCAAAAAAATTGTCTTACACTCCCAGTCGTGACCTACAATTTCCATGAATGCCCATGGGGAATCAAATCCTACCTCAAATTGCCTTTTAGCGTTGTCTATCATATTGTATATTTATTATAAGTGATCTCAACCCAAAGGTGTGAGGGCGACTTGAAAGGGAATGCTAAGAAATTTTTGGATGCACTTTTATCAACACTCGACAATCAAATCCTATTTCGATATGCCCTAAGTTAGCATTGTCTATCATTTTTTATATTTATCATTAGCATTCTCACCCCAAAGGTGTGATGGACTCCTCAAAGGGAATGTTAAGAATTATTTTGAATGTGAGGAAGATGTGAAGGAAAATGAGAAGTAATATAGAACCATAATAAACCAACCATATTAATAATTTAGAATCAACATCTATGTGTATATTGAATTCAAATTTTGACTATTGTTACTTTTTTCTATTTTTGAATTTTACACTATTTAATAGCCATCTTAAATTATTTTACTTTTCAATTGAACTTATACTATAGTTCAATATTATATTTTTTCTATGTTATAATTATGTTGGTATAAATAAATACGTACAACATACTTTTCTATTTTAAAAAGATATTCAAATGGAAGTGGAAATAGTAACATATGGCACATTAGAAACAATAAATAGAAATCACATGGGCCTCATGGAAGTGGATGCTCACACAAAAAAATTACAAAGTATTAAAATATTAAAAAAATAAAATAAAATGAGATTTTCATATTGAAAAATTAGAATGCGTGCAAAATAAAATCTTAATGATAACACAAAGAAATATATTTATATCAATTAGATTCATTATTAATTTTTTCGATTACTAATTCTTCAACTAATATGTACATATGCTATTGAATACCAAGAAAACTATTATTTAACATATTACTACTTCAATGTCATAGAGATGCTAACAATAAAAACCAAAATTTATGACAACATAAAATCATTAATAGTACGAATTTTTGGTACCCAAACATTTATACTATCCTCATACCATAGCACTATTCTACTTCAACATAGGTCATTCTAGCAACAAACTTGTTAAACTAGTGACATTCACTACAAATATATTCTTCTACCATGAGTTTTAGATCCTATCATGAATTACTACTCTGAAATTCAATGTATTTTTTTTTTATATATTTCATCTCAAGTTCGATGTAATATAAAAAATGTAATTATGAAAAACTTTGTTGTTGAAAAATCGCATGCTAGTTTCTAATGATTATATTATATTTTTTAAGAAAGTGGTAGACCCATGTGATTTTCTCCTTAACTTAACTAGACTCTGCATGTGATGGAAATATTGTTTCACACTTTAGTCCAACTTTGAATCTTTGATCCATGAACATGATACACTTCTAGAAATAAATATGAAGCATATGTATGACGTTTGTAGTCTGTTCATCATTTTATCACACTCTAATCAATGTGTATATTATCAAAATAAGTAAAGGCACTTTTTCCAATAATTTAGTCTATTTAAGACATATTCTAATTGTTTTATATGTATATTTTAAACTATACAATTGATTAATAATATAAATAAATATCATATTATTATTCCTAATTTAAAACTTAAATGAAAATTTTCTCTTCTTTGTTCGGTTTTAATTATTGATACATCTTTATTTCATAGAATAAACTCCTACAATATTTATGCAAATAGAGAAATTTCCGGTGAAGTAGTCAAGGAAAAATTAAATGTTAAAATTCAGCCACATAATAATATTGACGTTCAAAGTATCAATGAAGAGGCTAAGAAAAATGTTCCTCAAGCTTTTCCTTTAAATGAAAATGCATATTAGTAGTTTGAATCTCTTGAAGTATTTCTTCCTGTTGAGGACGTCTTAGATGATTGGAAAGTGGCTCACAAAAAGAAAAAATGCTTCTCCAAGAAAACCACTTCTACTCTCTAGTTTTTGTTTTGTATTGTAGGGCGAGTTGTTCATCTTTTATATCTCGTAGTGATTATGATTTTATCTGAACTTTCGAGCCTTTTTGCATCTTGGTAGGGTCACAATGAAAAAAACCACCTTTTTACCCTTTATCCAAAAATATTTATGCAAAAAGACATGCTTTTATCACCACCCAACATGACGGATTACTATGACCTTTTTGGTAATAATTTATTAATATCCAAATAATAAAATATTAATATTTATGTTCTATCTCCATATATTTACGAAATTATGTTGTAAACAAATATGATTTATTTTGCACTTAATAATTAATCATTGCTTTTGACTATCCTTTTTACTTGTTATTTTAATTATAATGATTATTTTGTGTATTCATTTAATTTTTATATGAATAGAAACATTAATTAGAATTTTTTGTTTTTATAGCAATATGTCTTGAAATTGCGAGGAATTTAAGGGAGAGAAACATCATACATAAGGACGTATAGATGGAAAAGAGGTGATTGAAGAAATACTAACAAATATATAAGTTACCTATATTTCCTATTAAATCTTATTAGTAATTTTCTATATTGTATTATTATTATTAGATGTTAAAATTGATGAACATTTACATATTTTTCATGATTTTTATTATAATATACTTTCAAATTTTGAAACACTAATCATGTATGATCAGCACATTTAAAATATGACCTTAATTTTTGTATAGATTTCAGTGTGAGCTATATAATTATAAATAAGTATATATTCAAAACTAAAATAATAAAATATTTATGTTTTCTATATTTTATGAGTAACTTACATCTAACACTATTTTCTATTTTTGAAGGGAAATATTGAGGAAAAATATCACTTGAAAGTTGTTTACCAAGAATAGTTGGCCATTAAAATTAGCCCCTATTTTTCATTATGTGTCACATGTGAATTCTTCAATATTTTATTATATAACATATACTTGTTAAAGTTCCTCTTATGTCATGTTGCATTTTGAGTTCATGCATGCTTTTCAACATTGATACTTTTTTGATGAAGGGGGTTTTAGTGACATAAATTCTACTCACCCTAGTCCTTATTCCACTGAATTGGGGATTGAGAATAATGGTGAGGCTATTCGGATGGGCGTGTCCTTGCTAAGAAAATGAATCACTCTTTTTGGGAGGTTCTACAAGGGAATATTGGATTCAAATCCATGACGCCTTAGGCAAGAAACCCCTATGTTTCTTTTGGTAATGAGGTGATTGAAGGTGATTCATTTTACCAAGACCATGCCTTGATATGCAGATTTAGTGGTCTTTGGCCCAACCTTCCAACACTTCATGATTGGATTTCTAAATATTGGACCCCTCTTCTAGATGGAATATTAGATCTTTATCACTTTGTTGAAAAGGAATATTTATTTTAGTTTTTTTTCAATAGCCAATAAGGACACAATAGCTTGAAATATATGGGCATGTCAATCATGTTACCTTTTCATGAAACCTTAGTTCCCCTCTTTTAACCCAACCACTAAATCATTTTCCTAAAAACTACTCTAGATTAGATTGCCTCATTTATCTCTACAATTTTCGGACCATGTCTGTCTGATATCCATTGGAAATGTTTTGGGTAACATATTAAACACTGACTCCCAAACCCCTTATTTTACTCAAATAACTTATGCCAAAATTCTAGTTGAGATTTACACCTGAAAGAACCTCCCTACTAACATTGAACTCAAAATTCAAAACCAAAAATGGAGACAACCTCTAGAATATGAAGGTTTACCTTTCAAATACAAAATATGTTTCACTTTACAACATACTATTGTGGATTGTGGGATGGAAAAATGTAAAAACGAGAGATCCAATTGGTGGAAAATCTTCATCCCAACATTTTCTCTTCGATGCTAAAGGAGATGTTGAATCAAATACATATTCTTAGGAAGTGGCTGAATCGGTTCAAGAAACTCCTCTTAGAGAACTTCTAGCTGAAGGAAACAAGGAGAAATTAAAATTTGAAATTTAGACGAACATAAATGTTGAACCAAATGCTTGTAAAGTGGCTAAGGAAAATGTCCCTCATCTCCTTCCTTTTAAAAAAATAACATACCTACCGATAGAAGCTCTTGAAGTTTTTCATCCTATTAAGGAGGTTTCAAAGGTGGAAAATAGTACACAACAAGAAAAAATCCATTCATAAGAAAAGCATTTCTCATACCTAGTTATCTCTTTGGCTATTGGGAAATCGTTTCTTTTTAATTACAGTGTGCTTATGTCTTTATATGGGATTTCATGACTTTTTATACCTGGGTAGGGTCCCCTAGTCATAAAAACTTTATCCTTAATAAAACAACATTGATACTTTTGTTGGGACCTATTCACGATGATATAATGACTTGTTATAGATAAGTTAATAAGTAAGCCTTTTGTTGTGTTAACAAAATAATCTCCTACAAGCCTCAATTAATGAGAAGTAATATACTAATGTGAACCAAATGTGAGAGCTAGATATTTGTAAGCTAACTACCTACTAACAACTATATGTATGAAATGTGATGGACATGATACTAGGGATAATAATGATTTTGACAGGGCTATGCACATGGCACATGTAATGCAAATGGATCAAATAGGAAATATGTTCATTATTATAACCTTATTAGTTATATTTTTATGCGATGCACAATGATAAAAATTATGTAATGGTTTGTAATAAGTGGAATATTACGATTTAATTAAATTCCAAAATTAATCATTCATAATTAGAGTAATTGAAAATCTTAATGTAAATGCACGCCATGATGCCCGTTGCACCATGCCACGACCAAAGCAACGATAGAGCTAGAAATGGTGGTCATGTTGATTGTGGTTGTGTTGATCCTATAGTTGGTAACCAAGGAAGAATCGGAACTGGTTTATGGATATGTCATGGATGCTCTAGACAATGTGGCAAGGGGAAGCCTTGTCTCTTTCCATATAAACCTTCAACAACCCTTGTCTCTTTTGTAGTGGTCATTAAAGGAAAAAGTGTTCAAAGGGCATGGAATACCCTTGACCCTTCCCGTGAAATCCCCATCCTCAAGCTTTGGATGAAGACCTTTTCCAATAGGTTGTGAGTCGTGAAGAGGACTATGAGAACCGTGGTATCATTTTTCATTTCAAATATCTATGGCTGAAGCTTTCTCATCTTTCTAAATGGATTATAGAGTAATGGGGACCCATTATCAAGGGTAAGGTAGAGATTTATCCTTTCTCAAAATCTTATGTTATTTCTATTTTGAATCTGGTAAGAACAAGATGATTTTCATGAACGGTTTTGGTTTTGGGGTAATCATGACATCATGAAAACATTAAGGTATCCATGTTTAACCCTTTAACCAATTCTTTTGATTCGATGCTAGTCTAGGTCATACTTCCAGTTCTACCTTTACAACTCTGGTATGATCCATGCTTTGAAGCCATTGGAAATACATTAGGGGAATTTTTTTAAGTTGATGCTTCCACTAATTTTTTTCATACCTCTTATGCTTGGATTTTTGTCGACTTGGATGTATTTGCTGATCTCTAAATAATATTAATTTGTAGATTGGTGAAAGGGTATGGACACAAAGATTAGACTATGAAAATTTTCCTTTTTTATTTCATAGGTGCTATGAAGTTTGTCACTTGATCAAGGATTGTGGGTGCTCTAAGATCATAAGTGGGGCTAAGATGGGTTGGTGGAAGGGTTCTCTTCCTTCACACTACATAGTTGAAGCTCCATCGAGTTCTGTTGATTCTTCTGAAAAGTGTCCCTCAAGGGTCGAATCTACCCTTTTTTTGGATGAGAAAAATTTTAGGATCCTCATCCCGATATTCCGAGCCAATCTTCTATGACCCTTCCAGGCTAGATGACGAAAAATATCCCATTTTTATTCCTTTTAAGCCTATTTTTTCCATTGATGTTATTATTCTCGTGGGCTGGATTAGAGAATGATCTCAACAAGGAGGAGTGGATAGTAGTCCATAATAAGAAAAGAATCTCCTCAAAATAGAAATTAGAACCAACGCACATGAAGCTTAGATCTCATTCTTCAAACTAAGATTCAATATCATTTCTATTTTCTCTTCTCTTTTTTTGTGGCCCGAGTCACTTTTATTTGATGTTTTGTTGTTTTTTTCTTTTATTCTTGTGATCTTTATTGTTATATCTATCTTTTAATCGACATTGGAGCCTTTCCAATAATTATAAATAATAATAATAATAATAATTAGAATAATGCATTTAAATAAGTGAACAACTGATAAATAATAAGAATTTACTCAAATACACAAGAGGAGAGAGAAACATAGTGATTCAAGGAAAATAGGGATGATCTTTATATGCAGGATGGTGGAAAAAGTAGACCAAAAATTTTAAGTACTATGATGAAATGTTTGGAGCTATAAAATCATAGTCATACATAAACATATAACTAATATTCATTCGATAATGGATCGATACGATTTGGTACCTTAGTTATCATATATATTAAATTTTTGTTTTGGTCGGTTAGATGATTTGTTTTCCTTTTATATTAGTTTTATTTAAATATTTTCTTCTCCTTAGAACCATCACTTTACACATGTATACATTCATATCATTATATTGAATAAAATATAGTAAACACTTATGTATTTGAATTTCAAATCATTGGTATCAAAGGGTCCTTTATTGTCTTTGCATGGAGCACATATTTGTCTTGGAATTTTTCTATTTTTGGTGTGTAGTTCTTTTCCTCAAACATATGAGAAGCTCGGACCAACAATCTAGGTACAAGTAATTACTTGTTGTTTTGAGTGACCTAAAGATGAGAAAAACCTTAGGAGGTTATTTACATGGAAAACCATTCCCCCTTTTCATGTCAAACAAACTAAGGAAGATTTAGTGAAAAGCATAGTAGTGATTAGAGGAGAAAAATGTTTCCTATTTTTTTCTTTGGCATCTATCATTGTTGTCTTTTGTTATTTTGTGCAACTAAGAGTCGTATAAACATGAGATCATTAGAAAAAGAGTGTTTTCTTGTCAAGAGACGTGTGTGTATGGAAACCAAGGAAAAGTGTGCAAATAAATGGAAAGGATACATTGCATCCCCCCTCATCCACATTAATATTGTGTTGGTATTTTCCCTACAGGTTCCATAGAATACATATCCATACCCAAATTTATTCTCTCTGATGCTCGATTGTTGAAAGGGTCAAATTATGTTGGTTGGAAAAAGAAAATGCACACCATTATCCATTCAATGAAGTCTAGGGAATCGTCATTTGGTAAAGTAAAACATACAACCGAACTAGATGAGAAAAAAATTATGACAAGGTTGATGCTAAATCCTTGATTTTGATCACACTCGAATGTCTCCAAAACTTAGGATCTATCACAAAATGTTTGGTTGATTCACTCTTGTGCCAGCGAGGAACATGAAAGGTGATAGGAAGGTTTTGATTCATTAATTGATCAACCCACTAGAGATCGGGTTTGAATTTTATATAGTAAGGAGTATGTCACGAAGGAATATGAAATATCACCATTTATTTTAGGACAAATAATATTTACCATTACTAATGTGTTGAGCTATGATTTGGGATTGACTTCAAATATCTTGATTGTCTCTCAACTCTTGAATCGAAGCTCAAGGTGTAGTTCATGGTTTAGATTGTCATCAAATCATTTTAATCTCATGAAAAGGTATGATACTTACATGATATTTTTTGAAGGACCATTTATTTACACTAGATGTAGTTTCATCCTCTGCAATTTCTCTATCTAACTCCATGGTTGAGTCTATTGTACTTTGGAATTATTAAAATGGGCACCTTTCTATCGATCCCTCTATAAAATCAACTCCAAGGAGATGGTACTAGGAATTACTACACTCTCTCATGCATTACCTATATGTTCTATATTTCTAGATGGAAAATAACATCAGTATCCATTCGAGTTGATTACCTTCCATGCCAAGAACCATCTCGAGGTTGCTCATATCCTTTTTGCTACCCCTTACATGATTCTATTTAGGTATTTTAGTACTTCTAGTATTTTATCTAGATGTCTATTGTCACAAGAAATGGGTGTTATTTATCCGGAAGAAGAGTGAATCATTTACTAATTTTATGGTATTCTTTCAGGCTTTGTGTAGTAGATCAAGCATCCCCTTATTTTACTTCACTCATATCGAGGGGGAAATTCACATCAAATAAATTCTTAGTATTACTTGAAGGAGCATGACATCACATTATAATTGAATACCCTTATACGACCTAGTAGAATGGAATTACAAAATGTCGCAATGATAATTTCATGGAGATGGATCATTGTATAATTTCCACTACCAAGTTAGAGAACATATTTTGGGTAGAAGCGGTCTAGACAAATGTATATCTTCGAATTGGGAAACTGAAAATATCTTGTAGGAAAACACACCATAAGAGGTATGGAGTAGTCACAATCCTTCAATCTCTCATATTAGAGTGTTTTTTATAAATCATAGATACATGTCCCAACAAATAAGAGGAAGAAGATCAATATAAAGACACTCTAGTGTATATTTTTGGGGTAGAGTACTATGTAAAGGAATATCATCTCATGGATCTTGATACACAAGATATATGAGATTCAATATGTAGTTTGTGATGAGTCGTCATTTGACTCATTCCCACAAAAAGAATATTCAGAAATGACCTCCTCTAATAGATTTCTCTCATATTTAGATGATGAGCATGAAGAATCTTTACACAAGAAATATGAGAGGTCGGGAGAGTTTTTTGTTGATCTTTTTCATTTGGAAAATAATTCTTCACATAATCAATAACATCAAAATTTGAAATGGGTACAAAGCACCACAAAGGAATCCACACCTGAAATCTCTCCCATATACTTCATTAGGATTCAAAAAAATAAGGCAAGCAATAAATGAGGTAAATATCACACTCATGAGTTCGATGAGTTAACAACACCAAACCCAATACCATTTGAGAAACACTCAGTCAACCAAAGTGGAAGAAGGCCATGTATGTTGAATATGAATCCTGATTCGAGAATCGAGACATGTGAACTTGTCAATATAACTACATGAAATAAATCCATTAGTTGTAAATGTATTTTCGAAATAAAATATAAGAAAGATGGATCTATTGACAAATACAAAGCACATCTAGTTGCGAAAGGGATATGCTAAAAAAGGAATCGACTACAAGGAAACCTTTTCATAAATTTGAAGGTCAAACCATCATATTTGTCTCTTCACTAGAAATACAAAATGGATGGAATCTTGAACATATGGACGTAAAAATTATTTTTTGAATGGAAATCTCAAAGAAGAGGTATACATGACCCAACCGAAGGATTTTTCAACAAGAAACATCATTAAAAGTTATGTCATATAATTAAGTATCTTTATGGACCAAATTAAGTACTCGGGGCATGATACATTAAAATATGTAATCACCTATTGTAACATGAATTCACACATAGCCCCTTTGATTCTAATTTTTATATAAAAATATAGGAAAAAGATTAACATTTTAATTTTGTATGTGGATGATCTTGAGATCACGGGAGTTCATACAATCTCATCAAATGTGTTAAGAATGATTTTAAGAAATCATTCAACATTAAAAAATTTGGGCTACATCACTATTGTCTTGGATTGAAGATATGGCGGAAGAAGAACTACATTTTTATCTCCTAGATGAAATATGCGAAGAAACTCCGGAAAAGTATGGGATGTCCACCGTAAACATATGTACACTCCACTGGATAAAGGTTTACAACTTTCTAGATTCCATTATTCACCTCAAGTAGACATTACTCACTACATGAAGCTTGTTGTGAGTCTTGTTTACTTTACTTATACCATACCGGGCCTATGATTTTTGTTAGCTATCTTTTCAAATTCATGCAGGAACCAAAGAAATTTCACTAAGTGGAAATGAATCATATTTTGAGATATTTCTCGGTATAGTTGATTGTAGTTTGCAATATCAAAATAACTCTCGATTATTCTTGTAGGGATATATCGACTTGTATTATGTCGATCTGTTGACGAAAAGAAATCAACTATAGGATATTTTCTTCATCTTGGGTATGGACCTATCTTGTGGATTATCAAGAAGAAAAATTTTGTAGGTCTCTCATCCATTAAGGTATAGTATCATGCCACATGAGGAGCTATATGTGAATTGATTTGGTTACATCACATTCTTGTTGATATGGTAATTTCAAAGAAAATCCATTGATCATTCATTATGATAATCGGGATATGTTGAATATTGTGAAGAATATAGTTTTCCATGAAAGATTAAATAACATTGAGTTTGAATGCCATTACATTCAAGAACGAGGTCTTTAACAACCACATCCATCTCTAGTATTTTCCAACGAGACACTCGGGTAATAGATATACTTACCAAGTCTCTTGGTAAGGTTAAATTTGAGATATTTTTGTGGTACATTTAATAAGTGACATGAATCTTATCTTAATTAGCATATATTTTATATTATTTATTTTGTTCAGTTGATTTTTTTTACCTTTTGTATCAGTTTTATTTAAATTCTCCTCCTTATAACCACTACTTTACACATGTATATATTAATTTCATTATATAGAGTAAAACATAATAAACACTTTTTCATTTGTATTTTACATGATGATAGGAACTACAACTGTACATTTGTGTATCCTTTGAAAATATATGTCTAAAACTTCGTGTGTGCTTCACTTGTTTGGAAATTACATTTGATGTATGTAACTCTTGCTTGCATAACTTTTGGATGACATATAATCACCTTCAACAAATTAAAACCCTTAAAACCTACACAACCCTTCATTAGAGCATTATCATATCTGATTAGGATAAATGTGAATTTATATGTTTAATCTAATTACTATTGTAGAAGCAAAAGAATAAATAACTAAGTACGAAATTAAGCCAATCAAGATAAGAAAGACAATATAAAACCATAAGTGTAAAGAGAGGGTAAAAAACATTAGCTGATTCACGGTGAAGTCTATATTATGCTTTGAAGTGTTGGCTGAATGACCATAAAGGGGGAAGCGTCACAAAGTGTGAGTTCTCGATCTTCCTAGAGTGAGTCTCTGGAGAGGGACAGGGACACCTTTGGGTGCCTTAGACCAATTTCTAGTCACCTAGGTCTATGGAAATGCTAAAAAAACCTCCTTTGGGTGGTCACAAATCATTTCTTTTCTCCTTTAGTTGCTAGTATGTCACACAATATTCATCGAGGTCATTGAAAACCTACAATGAAATATGAACCTGCAAAACCCTCAAATAGATATCAAATCCTAAAAATAAAGATGGATAATGAGGGTCATACTTTCCTTAACTATCAAAATGGCGATCTTATGATTGATCACTCCACTACATCTCGGACCCAATGTATTTCTCTTTATGTGTCTATGGAATTGTGCCCCATGTGGCTTTTGTGTGTGTCGCACTTGATAGGGAGAAAATAAGCTAGATGTAAAGAAATGTAATAGATGTGTACATGGAATAAAATGAACTTCCCTTCTATAAATTGTATGCGAGAATAAGAATACCTTGTGTCCCTTAGATGGTGTTGGATGGATATAATGGAGATCTTAGATTCTTGATAGATGTAATCTGTTAGTGCAAAATCACACACCCCGGATATTGATCGAGTTTTCTAGGTTGATCATATTAATATCCGGTGTGATTGCATAACATTGAATCCTTTCTCCAAGTGTGGGACTTGAAGAGTGAGAAAGGAATCTCCAGAGAAAGGTGGTTCCTATTCCTCTTGTTCAGTGCACACAAAATATGCGAGAGGGTTTTCTAAAAAATCTAATCTAATCTGCCAAGGAGACAAGGTAAGAAGATGCATAAAATAAATCTAAGCTAATAGAGGTGATGCATCGAGGAATGAAGAACATATGCTTTGCCACATTAAACACGAGACCATGTAGATATAACACACACCATGCACGAGATAGCAAAAATGCAATGAAAGATCAAGAATGACAATAATAAATATGTAAGAGGGTTTAGAAGCAACCACGAGACACATATATATTGCTCAAGGATCGATTTAATACATTGCAATGGCCAAAGGCAAAAAACGGTGTTACGGTCTATATGGGAGGTTTGATAACTCCACAAATCTTCTTATGAACGGGAGAGAAGGGAGGATGCAAAGCGAAATGTCCAACTACGAAAAGAAACCCCTCCTTACAATTTATAGGAAGAATGGGAGAGAAAGAGAGAGAGAATTCGAAATCTGCGCCCCAACCACCTCTAAGTTGCATTTAATTCATCCATCATGGCGAAGCGGCGGGTTACGCAAAGCGGCGGTTTGCCTAACAGAGCGGCGGGTTGTCTGCTGCATTAAAGTGGTTGTTGAAGCATTATCTCTGCTTGTTATTTCGTGCCGAGAGGGGTTTCTCAATTTTATCCCTTGAGACTACACCAAAATGCAAGATTGACCACGGAAATGTGTAGAGAATTTCAGCAGCTTTCCGTTGATATCGAAACGTGCAAATCCGAGCTCTGGATCGAAAGATATGTCGATCTGAAGATTTAGGGCACGGAACAGGTGAAAACGGATTTTGAAATATTTTCCCGCGCACTGCCACTTGGACGCCACGTGGCATGCTCTGATTCACTGAATAATTCTCTCTCCTCTGCTTTTAGTAATTTGTCTCTTGAATTTTGACTTTTGGTGCTCTTGGAATATTTTTCACATTTTTCCCACGCCCCGCCACTAGGGATACGTGGCATGCATTGGTTGGTTCACAAACCTGCTGGGTCTTCCTTCACTTTTACCCTTTTTGGCTTAGATTTGGCCAAACTTTCCAACTCCTCCCCGAGCTCCGCACTTCTATGCTCCATTGGACACGTGTCCAATTTCTATTGGCTCGGGCCAGCGCTTCAAACCTTGCCCTTTGACCTTTTGGCTTCTCCTTGATGACACGTGGCAATTTCTCAATGGTTCTCAAACCTGCCGGGTCTTCCACGTACTTCGCGTCCATTCATCCCGGACATCCCATTTGATTCGGACCTTTTGGGACAATTTCGGCCGATTCGGCCGATTCGGGTATTCCTGGCCCGCTAGTCCCACTTTGTTTCGGACTGACTTGACTCTTTTCGGCCGGTTCGGCCGGTTGAATCCTTCGTCCCGCGTCCCAATTGCTTTTGGGCTCCTTGTGCTGATTTCGCGCGAGCGGGCGTTTCGGGCATTTCGCGTCCATTTGTCCCACTCGTCCCGAATTCTCGGCGGTTAGTCGATTTTCTCTCTCGGTCGAACCGGCATTTCGCGCCCGCCGCGTACTTTCGTCCCACTTGTCCCAAATGCTTAGTGGGCCGACTGGACTCATTTCGGCCGGTTCGGGTGGTTCGCGTACCTTTGTCCCATTTGTCCCACCTTGTCTTGGACTAGGACTTAGCCGATTTTCACAATTTTTTCTGGCCCAAACTACTTGCTTTCTGCAACCTTCTCCGCACTTTCTCAAAGCTTGCTCCTTCCTTCTTCGGCCTGGGGAGTTTAGAAAGATTCCTGAAGGGACCCTAGAAACCTGATTTTGCTCTGAATCAGTCATTTTTCTTGGAATTTGGACATCCTGATGCATGTTATCAAATTTACCCTGGGGTGAATTTTGGATAACAATTTGGCGACTCAGCGGGATCATCTGCCTGCTAGATGAAAAGGCCAGTTGCCTGAAGCCATCCATTGGGCATGGAGTCATCAAATATTCTGTTAGAATCCAAACTGACTCAGAATGTGCGAGGAGGAAGATGGAAAGAGACTTGATTTTAGCAAAGACATGCATCATCTCCATGGACAGCAAGCTGTGCCAAGGCACTTAGGGAAAACAAAACTAATCTACAGCAAAACAATGTGCACAAGCACTTGGAGGAAAGAAAAACTAATCTAGTATTTACAGATGTAGTGAACCTCCCTCTAGAAGCAACGCTTGAGATAGATTCCATTCTTTGGAATCTGCAGTTCTTCACCATCCAATGAGGCCAATTGGAAAGCATTGTTGTTCTTGCACTTTGTGACCATGTATGGGCCACTCCAAATGGCATCAAATTTTGAATGCCTTCCTGGTTTTGCTCTGTCCACATCCCATTTCAACACTAGATCTCCTACTTGAAAAGATCTATCTTTGGCCTTCCTATCAAAGGTCTTCTTGATCAAAGCCTGATCCTTTTCCATTGCTTGGAATGCCTGATCTCTGATTTCCTGCAGCTCCATCAATTCTGCATATCTCACCTCCATGGGCCCAAACTCTAGCAACTCTAGCTGTTTCATGAGTTCCAACGTTGGCAACTCAAGTGACATGGGCAAGACTGCCTCTCTTCCGTAGACAAGCCTAAATGGAGAGTTACCTGTGGATCTTTTGGGAGTTATCCTATCAGCCCATAAGGCTGATTTCAGTTTGGTATGCCAAGCTCTCTGAGTCTCATCAAGAGTCCTCCTAATGATCCTCGGCAAGTTTTGTTTGTAGACTCGGCTGGCCATTACCTTGAGGGTAATAGTTTGATGAAGTGCTCGAGTAAATCCCGTTCTTGACATCCCACTCAGTAACTTTAGATCTAATGAATGCCAATGCATTATCAGAGACTATTGTAGCAAGTACACCAAATCTGGTAGTTATCCCTCGTAAAAGTCCAAGATGCTTAGACTCATTCACCTCTTTGAGTACTCACCTTGCTGTCCATCTGGTGAAGTAGTCTGTGGCTGTCAAAATCCATTTGTGCCCTTGGCTCGAATTGGGATTGATGACTCCAATGAAGTCCAGACCCCATTGCATGAATGGCTGGTCAACTGAGATTGGATGTAATGGGAGGGCTGCAAGTTTCTCTTTTCCTGTGAAAAATGCACATTTTTTTCACTTCTTGATCCATGTATAGAAACCACTGAACATTGTGGGCCAATAATAACCAGCCTTCATGATTTTCAGAGCTGTCACTCTTGGTGCAAAATGGCCACCAAATTTGGTCCATCATGAAACTCCTTTAATACCCTTTGAATCGACTGTGTTAATGCATCTCAAAGAACACTCCATTCACGTCCTTCTTAAACAAAACTCCATCAATGATGGTATATGGAATAACTTTAACACTTTGAAGTGTCTTCTTTTTGCTTTGCTCATTTCTAGAGGGCACATACCCGTCTCAGTAGGAAATGTATCATATTACGAGTCAACGAGGAGTGGACACATCATCATTTTCTGTTTTTATCATCTTGTAATAGCGAGGATAGCGTCCTCTTCATCTTACGGGTTGTCTGGTTTTTTGGAAGCGAGCTGCTCACACAAACCTTTGCCTCTTACCAGCTTGGTGATCTTGATCTCAATGTCATACTCCATGACACGGGTGATCCATCTGCCCTTTTCTCATTCAAATCCTTGTTGAGGAGGAAGTCCTTAACTTGACATGTGAGACCAACAACTGGACCTTGTTGTTTGAGACCAAATGCTTGAATTTCTTCAAGCTCCCGATTCTTTACAAGCACATGTTTTTCAATAAAAGAGTACCTCAATTCCATGATAATTTAGGCTTTGGCTGAAGAAGGCAATCGGCTGCTCATCATTATCTTTATTCTGTTGCACCAAAATGGCAGAAATAGTGTCATCACCCCCAAATGCATAGAGGATGAAATCCTTGGAAAAGTCCGGGTTGATGAGAGTGGGTGCCTGGGAGATGGCTTCTTTGATTGCTTCAAAGCTCTCCTTGCCTTCTGCCATCCATTTGAAAGCCATGCTTTTTCTTAACATTTTGGTAATGGGCTTGACAAGGGTTGCAAAATTTGGGACAAACCTCCGAACAAAGTTTATCCTTCCCAGGAAACTTTGAAGAGCCTTCTTGTGACTTGGCAATGGTAGAGCCCTTATGGCTTCAACCCTCTCTGGATCAATTGCTAATCCTTCCTTGGAGACAATATGGCCAAGGAGTTTCCCTTCATGTGCAAGAAAGATGCACTTCTTAGGATTTAAAGACACTCCAAACTTTCTACATCTCTGAAACACTTGCCTGAGGTGAAAGAGATGGTCTGCAGCATTTTTTGAGAAGACAGTAATATCATCTAAGTATATCAGCATTGTCTTGTTGATCAAGCCTTTGAATGCCATATCCATAGCTCATTTGGAATGTTGCTCCGGTGTTCAACAGTCAAATGGCATCTTCTTGTAAGCATACGTGCCCCATTTGGTTGTGAAGGCTGTCTTGAACTGGTCTTCCTCCTTTACCATAATTTGATTGAAGCTTTGAGTAACCATCCAGTGAAAACCTTTACGAACCAGCTACGACCTACAATATTTGCTCCATGGAAGGGAGTGGATAATGGTCCTTGAGAGATGCCCTATTGAGGTCTCGAAGTCAACACATAGCCTGATCTCTCCACTTTTCTTTACGGCCGGAACCAAGTTCGCACCCAACTGCAGTGCTTGATAGGGAATATAATTGCTGACTCAATCAGCTTGTCCAGCTCCTTCCTCATGAGAGGCTCCATGTGTGGATTGACTGGTCTCTGTTTCTGCCTGACAGGCTTAGTATTTGGATCCAACTCGATGGTATGCTGAGCTAAGTTGGGATTGAAGCCCTTCAAGTCTTCATAGCTCTAAGCAAACACGTCGGGAATTCTTGATAAAGTGTATGAACTCATATCTCTCTTGCTCGGTTGTCATTTTCCAATTTGCAATGGCTTGTTCTCTTTTACCAAGATGGATACCGAATCTTCCCTCTTGACCTGAATATTTGCTTTCTCCTTTCTAAACTGATCATTGGGGTTAAAAATGGACTCCAGGTGACAAGTCCCTTGGGCGGCTTGTCGGTTCTCATTTGTATCACTGGTCACCATATTGCTGTTCCAAATTCTCTTGATTCTTAGGCGAGAACTCGGCTTCTTCTTACAAGAAGTGGATGATTTGCGGTCATTCTCAAATACTTGCCAATTGACATCGTTATCCGGCCTTTGAAGGCCTCACAATCACGTGGATGTTTGGCTGTACCTTATCTTGTTGAATGTTTTCTACAATGTCAAAGGCTGCCCCTACTGCTTTGCTAAGCACTGTCGTGCGCTTGATTCTCTTTTCTGGGAATGGCCTTGATGCCGAAACCTTCAAAATCTTCCATGAGGTCCCACACCCTATTCTTGTAGCATCTGAGTAGATCATTTTTGGCGGCATGCTGTCCCTTGACCTGATTTACAATCAGCTCACTGTCCCCAAAAACTTGCAAGTTATTTATTTTTCTCTTTATTGCCCAATGCATCCCTTGCACCAAGGCTTCATATTCAGCAGTGTTATTAGAGCATGCAAATTGAAATCTAAAAGCTGAATAATACTTTACTCCTTGAGGTGAAATAAGCACGGCTCCACCTCCTGCGCCTTGTCTACTCCTTGATCCATCAAAAAACAGTTGCCATACCTCGTTGTCATCCTTGTGGTTTGGCTTGGTGATGCTAGGAATAGGTTGACTTTCTTCGTGTATACAATAGACCCCCAGCTCAGATTCTTCTACTTCTTGATAAGGATCAAAAGCATGCACCTTGCTTGCCCATTCATCAAGAGTCAAATATGGGATACTTCCACCTTAGTGTCAGCTTCATCAGTGCCGAGGTGATCTTCTTGATCAAATGCTGAGCAATTGGTATTAATATGACTTGGAGTATAGGGTTCAATGTGGAAATCTGCAATAGGTTCTGACCTAATTGTAGCTTTAGTTCCATACCTCGTTCTGAACAGCATGTGTGACCAATTAGCGAGACAAATATCCCCCAATCTTGGCGGTAAAGTCCCTTGACAAGCATAGGGCAAAGAGTGGTGGAAGGTCTATGGCCGAGACGTCTTGCAAAACAACCACGTTGGGACATGCATGCAGGTAAGACTCAAGTTTTTATAACTCCAAGCGTAGCTCTTTGTCCCATCTAATTACACTACTCCCTTAGTTGTTATTTCATACTGGAGCCCTAGCTGATCAGCTATCTGTTTAGGCATTACTGAACTACTTGCCCCAGAGTCAATCATGCAATTATGTACCAACTTGTCTCCTATGATCAATGAAACATAAAATGGAGGGGGCTTGACATTTTACCTTGTTGTGCTCCATGATTTCCTTGAGTGGGCAGCATTTGTAAGCACTTTGTCTTGCCTCGAACCTGCTGATTCGGAGTTGGCCAATCCTTCATAGCGAACTTGCGTGCAATCTCTTTGGCACAGGATGGATAGGGATTCCCACATAGATATATTGATGTTTGTCTTCTTCATCTGATCAATGATACTAAATGGTGATGAAGGATCTCTCTGTTGTCCCTTGATTTGCACATTTGCTCCTTGAATATGGGCAGCAACAACTGGCATTTGATTTGGCCAAGGGGCTGTTCTTGGCTGCCCTCATGCATTTGAAACTGGGTTTTGCTTGCCAATCATTTGTGGAGCTGTGGAAGGTTGTGGATTGGCTGGGGCTAACGGCTGTTCTTCACCCAAATTTCTCCTTTTTGACCTTGTGTTGGCTGCAACACCTTGAGAGACTGCCTGATTCATACCACAGAAATCCTCTGCTGCCCCATTTACCAATGTGGTGTCATTTGGGGCGGAGTTCTTTGTTGGAATGTTTCTTGTTGTTGGCTGTTTTCTTGACTACTTTCACCCTCCACACCAGCACTTGTTACCATTAAAGCTTGGGTTAAAGCACCATTATAGCACATGGATTGATTATGGGGTTCATTACATGGAAAACACCATTCATACTCCTGGGAAATGTTGTTTTGTGCTGGTACTAATGCCTTAGAGGCAGATATGGCATTTGGATTATAGGGCTGGAATGGTCTATTGACAAGAGGCCTTGTTTGATTCATATTTGCAGCTGGATTAGGTGGCCTTTGAGGCTGATATGGCTGCCTATTCGGTTGAGCTTGAGGCTGATACGAAGGTCTAAAACTTTGTTGAAGCTCATTTGGGGCACTTGGAGATGAAGTGGAAGCTTCATTTGAACTCGATTTCTAGGAGTGGGAGAAGGAGCTAAGGCAGTGCACGACTAGTACTTTGGCTCTCTAAACTTGGATATAATGGCATTGGAGGCCTAGGAGCTAGCTTGCCAGCTTGAATCAGACAATTTTCAGCTCTAATGGCAATACTATAAGCAGCAGGGATAGTTGTGCCTCCCATGGATTTAATCAACATAGAAATATCAGAATTTAAAGCTTTAAGGTAGTATAGAAAAGCACCTTCTGCTTGGTCATTATCACATTTGGAATTCTATCCCAAGATCTTTGAAATCTGAAGTTGAAGTCGATTAGTTTGCTCATTGGAAGCTCTCTTGATGGTTGTCAGCTGCTCCAAAAGAGACAAGTTGTCTCCCTTCTCTCCAAATTGATTATGAAGTGCAATACACAGCTGATTCCAGTTCGTGATAGAAGCAGCTTCAAGGCTCCTAAACCATTGCAATGCTTTCCCCTTGAATGAAGATGCCAACAATTTGACAGCTACTTGCATCTCATTAATCTCATGGATTGCACAAATATTAGCAATGTCCTTGACATGATCACCAGGAGTGGTCTGATTTTCTCCAGTAAAATATGGAATGTTCTTCAATGCTGCAACTGGGATTGGATTTTGTGCATTGAGAGCAAGTGGGCTGCTGCCTGTGAAGTTGACATAGGGGTTTACTGGTTGCGCCATTCTGAGTGGTCTTAAAACCCTTGTATATTGAAAGAAAGGCCTGTCAGGTGGAGGAGTTGAGAGAGTTCTGTTTGGTGGAGATGGAGACCTTTGAATCCTTCTTCCTCTTTGCCTTCTTCTTGGAGATAATTGCAGGTATTCAAACGGCACTTCCTCTTCTCCAGCTCTTGACCTTGTGATTCTTCTCATAAGCTTTTAGGCCTGACTGCTGAAACTAGTTGATTCTTCCCCTTGGAGTCGCCAGATATGCAAATAATAGCTCTTTTCAAGCAAGAAAATTGCAGCAGATGCACATCAACCTTGCTGCAATAAAAAATGAGACCTCTGGTCCCACCGGGCATGCCAAAACTGTTAGTGCAAAATCACAGCACCCCTGGATATTGATCAGTTTTCTAGGTTGATCATATTAATATCCAGTGTGATTGCATAACATTGAATCCTTTCTCCAAGTGTGGGACTTGAAGAGTGAGAAAGGAATCTCCAGAGAAAGGCTGGTTCCTATTCCTCTGTTCAGGTGCACACGAAATATGCAGAGGGTTTTCTCAAAATCTAATCTAATCTGCCAAGGAGACAAGGTAAGAAGATGCATAAAATAAATCTAAGCTAATAGAGGTGATGCACCGAGGAATGAAGAACATATGCTTTGCCAAATTAAACACAGACCATGTAGATATAACACAACACCATGCACAGATAGCAAAAATGCAATGAAAGATCAAGAATGACAGTAATAAATATGTAAGAGGGTTTAGAAGCAACCACAGACACATATATATTGCTCAAGGATCGATTCAATACATTGCAATGGCCAAAAGGCAAAAAACGGTGTTACAGTCTATATGGGAGGTTTGAAAACTCCACAAATCTTCTTATGAATAGGAGAGAAGGGAGGATGCAAAGCAGAAATGTCCAACTACGAAAAAAACCCCTCCTTACAATTTATAGGAAGAATGGGAGAGAAAAGAGAGAGGAATTCGAAAAGCGCCCCAACCACCTCTAAGTTGCATTTAATTCGTCCATCATGGCGAAGTGGCGGGTTACGCAAGCGGCGGTTTGCCTAACGAGAGCGGCGGGTTGTCTGCTGCATTAAAGTGGTTGTTGAAGCATTATCTCTACTTGTTATTTCGTGCGAGAGGCGTTTCTCAATTTTCTCCCTCCAGACTACACCAAAATGCAAGATTGACCACGGAAATGTGTAGAGAATTTCAGCAGCTTTCCGTTGATATCAAGAATGTGCAAATCGAGCTCTGGATCGAAAGATATGTCGATCTGAAGATTTAGACACGGAGCAGTAAAAAAACGATTTTGAAATATTTTCCCGTGCTTTGCCACTTGGATGCCACGTGGCATGCTCGATTCGCTGAATAATTCTCTCTCCTCTACTTTTCGTAAATTGTCTCTTGAATTTTGACTTTTGGTGCTCTTGGAATATTTTCCACATTTTTTCCACGCCCCGCCACTAGGGATACGTGGCATGCATTGGTTGGTTCACGAACCTGCCGGGTCTTCCTTCACTTTTACCCCTTTTGGCTTAGATTTGGCCAAACTTTCCAACTCCTCCCGAGCTCCGCACTTCTATGCTCCATTGGACACGTGTCCAATTTCTATTGGCTCGGGCCAACTTCAAACCTTGCCCTTTGACCTTTTGGCTTCTCCTTGATGACACGTGGCAATTTCTCAATGGTTCTCGGGCCTGCCGGGTCTTCCGCGTACTTCGCGTCCATTCGTCCCGGACGTCCCATTTGATTTTGGACCTTTTGGGACAATTTCGGCCGATTCGGCCGGTTCGGGTATTTCTGGCCCGCTTGTCCCACTTTGTTTCGGACTGACTTGACTCTTTTCGGCCGGTTCGGCCGGTTCGGGTCCTTTTGTCCCACGCGTCCCAATTGCTTTTGGGCTCCTTGTGCTGATTTCACGCGAACCGGCCGGTTCGGGCATTTCGCGTCCATTTGTCCCACTCGTCCCGAACTGCCCCTCTCAGCAGTTAGTCGATTTTCTCTCTCGGTCGAACCGGCATTTCGCGCCCGCCGCGTACTTTCGTCCCACTTGTCCCAAATGCTTAGTGGGCCGACTGGACTCATTTCGGCCGGTTCGGGCGGTTCGCGTACCTTTGTCCCATTTGTCCCACCTTGTGCTGGACTAGGACTTAGCCGATTTTCACAATTTTTTCTGGCCCAAACTACTTGCTTTCTGCAACCTTCTCCGCACTTTCTCAAAGCTTGCTCCTTCCTTCTTCGGCCTGGGGAGTTTAGAAAGATTCCTGAAGGGACCCTAGAAACCTGATTTTGCTCTGAATCAGTCATTTTTCTTGGAATTTGGACATCCTGATGCATGTTATCAAATTTACCCTGGGGGGGTGAATTTTGGATAACAATAACCTTAGGTGGTGATACCTAGTGATTAGTGTTTGGTCCTTCATTATGACCATATAACTTTATATTATATGATTGCTTTGCTTGAATTTCATAATTAACCCCGAAAATGCTGACTACACAAAAGATAAGATGCTAAAATGGCCATAAAGGACCCAAAATATTTGAACAAAGTATATTTAGGTCAAGGGTGCTTAGAGGGGATGAGGGCACTTGATGCTGGTGTCCCTGGTTGGGTGCTAGTTTCTAGGATGATAAATGCTAAGGTATAAGAAGGAAGGATGAGAAAATAAAGGTACAATACCAAAAGTGATAATAGAAAGTGAAGAAAGGTGGCCAAAGACATGGTTCAATTAGTTATTTTCTTATTGAGGAATCATATAAATAATAGTATATAATCAAGACTAGATAATTACCTCAAGTGCGTTATTTTATGTCTACATCTACCCCCACTTTATGTTGGTGAGTGGAAATATCAGTAAAATAAAGTAGATAGAGATGTGTACCTCATAACCATGTAGATTGGTGTAGAAATAACATGCCAAGGGACAAGATAAAGCGTGGAGTGATATAAAGGGTGAATTGTGGATACTACAAAGGAGAAAGTGCAAAAGTGATGATGAAAATGACCTTAGGGCAGGATCACATGTGTAGATGTCATGATGTACCTAATGTATATGTCAATTTTGATGTGTGTGATTAGTGAATGATGTTGACTAGCGCTTCCCATATGAACAAACTGAAAAGAAAAAAACAAACAAGAATTCAAATACATATGTATATGTATAAAAAGTATGTAGAGAAGTATGTAAAAATGCTAAATTGTAAAAAAGGAACATATGCACCTAATTTGTGATGAGGAAAGAATGTAGAGAGGATCCTAAAGATGTTGTAAAAAACATTTTTTCAAGCGACCTCACGCCAGATTGCAATTTTTGGGGTGATCTCACACCAAGTCATGGAAGAAGTGTAGGGAGAAAAGTCTCGGTGTTATCCTCCAACCTATAACGACTTCTGTAATGTAGAAAACCATTATAGATGGTGTGTAAATTTTGAACAAACGTGAGTGCTAAAGACTGTGTGCCTGTAAAATCCATTGTGTGGAATTTTGTAGACTGTGTTGAACTACCAATCATTGTGTAACTCCCCTACTTATAGGCATCAGGAAGGGCTTTGGTAAATGTGTTATGCTAATGACCCAAGTCGGATTCTAATCCTGAAACTGAAAAATTAATCGTACCATTATTTTGTTGTGTAATGAATGTATAATGTTTGTGTGTGGTGACCGATTCACCCAAATAATCCCCCTCATTTGGGGTGCATGTGATGTCACTTTGAGCAGTATGCGGTTAAAAGGAGGACCGACCGTTGTGCTAAAATTGTGCCTTGTAGGGGGAAAGGGAATGTTCTTGGTAGAAACCAAGGCACACGCAAACAAAGTGGCTAGGAAACAAGTGTTAGTAAAAGAAAACATGCATGTAAAATAAAATTCCGATAATGTGTAAGCTAAGACATAATAATATGATGTAAATGCCCAAGAAGACAATGTAGACCATAAAAAATGGGTTGTAAACAAGGGACACCACCCATGATGTTGCAAGAAAACGAAGGCCACCTAGGCTAAAAGAAGAGAAGTGTGCACACAAGACAAAGGGAAAAGCCCACAAACAATGGCATACAAAGAGCAAGCAATTACAAGGAAGATAAAACAAAGTAATAGAAATCCATGGTGGCAAATAGGCCAGCAAGAAAATGTTGTACATGAAGAAATCATTAGCATGTCGAGAAAGATAAATGGTATGTCAAAGCATTTATAATCTGATATATTAGTGTGTTATAAAACAAAATGAAACAATATCACCTATAGTGTATGAAAGTTGATGCCCCAAGGAGCCACCGTGGGACTGGTAATAAGTACTACCTCGAGCATTAGTGTTGCATGTAATAGATCTATATAATATGTGCTCACGACTAGAAAGGAAAATAAATGTGCATGTGTGTATGATAAATAAAATGACGTACAAGATATTTATCTAACATGTGTAATAAAGTGAACATGTAAGAAAAATTAAGTAAGAGTAAATGCAACCAAGATATGCAATATGTCATGGATGAGTTGGCTTGGAATGAAAAGTGGATGATAGGAGTAGCGTGCCCCCATGTATGTGTGAAATTAGGTTCATTTATTTATTCCCTCAAGCATTCAAGAATGAATCGTAAACAAGAGTGCGTCATCAAGAAATAGTTTGATGAATTGTGTGCGAGAAAGATATAATCGTCAAAGCACAACACGTAGAGTGTAAGTGTGTGAATGATTGAACACATGAGTTTAGTGAGGTCCATTTGATTTGTAGACCCTCAAAAGTTGATTATGGACCATGGAACTAGAGTGTGTCATAGGTAGTGAGTCGTTTTGTATGTGTTGGAGAGATATGTTCAATTTGTAATGTTTTGTTTGCGTTGTATGTTGTGAATTTGTCTTTTGTGTCGGATGTTAAAAATATTTTGATAGTGTGGTATATTTTTGAATTTCAGTGAAAGAGATTGATTGTGAACACATTGAGTGTGTGATGTGTATTGTTGAATGTGTAATGTGTCATGTGGATTTCACATAATAAAGAGAGGTGGTATGAATGATTCGATTGTAGGTTAAACAAGACATATATGTTGTGTGAGTGTTGAATGTGTAGTGTTGTGTAAATATGTTTATTGTACAAGGTGTAGTTATTGATCCTGCCAAGCACAAGAGATATGTGAAAAAGGTATGTTGTGAAAGTGTTGAGTGTGTAATGTGTTGTAGATATATCGAGTGTGTGTAGTATATTTTTTTGAACATGCGTGAAGAATAGGTGTTGATATTTTGTTTAGTTTCTATTGATGAATAGGTGTGAGAAGAATGCATTACAATTTTGTCAAGTTTGTAGCATGTTATATTGAAAGTGTGTTGATTGTAAAGTGATGAATATGAGTGCAAAATAGGATGATGTGTAATGTAGTAGGTAGTGTAATGTGTAGCACATTTTGTGTGAGTTTCATGTGTATAATATGCCCTAAATAGTCAAGTGTGAAACTTAGCACAAGAGTGTGTCATCAGGTGATGATGATACAAGTGTGTATCAAGATATAAATTCTTTGAATGTGATAGACTAGATGTGAAGTGATGAGAAAATAAGATGATTTTTATGTTAGAAGTGGGGAGGATAATTGCAATGCCCCCAAGTGTCCCAATGATGGATATTTATGAAACAATGTGAGATATACCTTTCCATTGTGGGATAGTGTTATTTGTGTCATGATAAGAGTGACAAAAAACAATGGTAGGCTAAAGAAATAGTAGGACCATGTGATGGTGGTGAAATTTGAAATGTGTCTTGGCCATTAGTAGAAGGAGTAGTTGCTTTGACAAAATGAATTAGAAATAGAAGTGGAGTAGGATGGGGAGGAATATTGAATGGTGGTAACTTAGGTGGGATTGATGACGTTGCAAAAGACTTGATAGGAGAAGAAGGTGGACTGATTTTGAGAGGAGGTTGTATAGTTTGACCATCGATGCCAAAAATGACTTGAGAGGAGGTGTTATATTGATTTTGAGAGGCGGTTGCTTAGGTGGTGCTTGAATTTCCATAGAACGACCATTAGAAGTGATGACATGATGCTCATTAGACATAGATGAATTAGATTTAGGAACCCATTGAGATGTAATAATTAGAGAGGACCATGTAACAAAAACGTTGGGCGAGTGAATGAGATAAAAACTTGACACTAAACATGTTTTATCCTTCATTGTAAAGCATATCAATCATTGTCATTATGTATGCTTATTTGATGATAATTGCAATATAGATGACCTTGATATTTTTCTAGCCTATGAGGAGGATAGTAGTGAGTAGATGTAAATTTGATCAAATGATGACCGAGGAGCTGCGAGAAGAATGTCTTGTTTGTTAGTATTGAGATTAAACATGAGAGGCGCGGGGAGGTAATACTTGGGACTTACTAATATGCGCACATATAGAATATATATGATTATAATGAGATGTAAGAGAAGAAATATCATTAGATTGATAATTGTCCTTGAGGAGCTTAATTTCATATTTAAGAGATATAATCATGGATTCCATAGTCTTAAATTTATATTGAAATAGAGAATGTAAGGCTTGAATAGACTTAAAAATAGAGTCATTGGTATAAGAATCAAGAGATTCATTAGAAATATGATTGAAGATAACATTGACTTGATCGGTAGTGTGTTAATAGAAAGATACAAAGTTCCTAGGGTTTTGTAGAGAGCATCTTGATAATATGGGTGAATTCAAATCAATTGAAGCAAGGAGAATTAAGAAAGTGAATGAGCGATGAGAAAAGATAAATGAGGATCCAAGAGTGTTCAAACGTAGGTTCACCTAAATGATTAATCTAAATGTGAATTTATATGCCTAATCTAATTTTTATTGTAGTAGAAAAAGTATAAAAAAATAAATATAGAAATTAATCCAAGAAAGCTAAGAAAGACAATATAAAAAACTAAGTTAAAAGAGAGGTTAAAAATCATTAGTTGATTTGCAATGAAGTCTAGCATTTTCCGAAGTTCTTATCGATGAACATAAAGGGGGAAGCATCATATAGAGCCCCAAAAATTGTATGAGTTTTTGATCTTCCTAGACCAGGGCACTTGAAGAGGGATAGAGGTGCCTATGGGTGCCTTAGAGTTGTTTCTCACAGGGCACCTAGGTTTGCGAAAGTGCTTATAAAACATCCTTTGGATGTTCATAAGTTGTTTGTTGTTGTTCGAATTTTGTTACTAGTATGTCACACAATATTCTCCGAGGTCACTAGAGCCCGGAATGAAATATGAACCCGCAAAAACCCTCAAATATACATCAAATCCTATAAAAGAAATATGGAGAATGAGGGATCAGGTTGTCCTTAGCTATCACAATGGTGATCTTATGACCGAGTTATGCACTACATCTCAGACCCAATGTAATTTTGTGTGTGCATAGAATCGTACCCTAGGTGCCTATTGTACATGTTGCACTTGATAACGAGAAAATAAGCTAGATGTAAATAAATGTAATAGATGTGTGCATGGAATAGAAATAATTTCCCTCCTATGAAGTGTATGTGGAATAACTAGCCCTTGTATCCCTTAGATGGTGCTAGATGGATATAATGGATCTCTTAGATGCTTGATGGATGCAACATCGGTGGTGATAGCTAGTGCTTAGTGATTGGTCCTTTATTATGTCCATGTAACTTTATATTTATATGATTCATTTTCTTGAATTTGGTAATTAACCCCGAAAAGGTTGACTACCAAAAATATAAGATGCTCAAATGATGAGAAAGGACCTAAAAGATGTGAACAATGTATAATGAGGTCGGAGGAACCTTGAGGGGATGAGGGCACCTTGTACTAGCGTCATGGCCAAGCAGTACTGATGTCCGAATGATAAATTTTGAGGTATAGGAAGGTAAAATGAGAAATTAAGGGTGCAAGACCAAAAGTGATAATAGAAAGCAAATAAAGGTGTCCAAAGACATAGGTCAATTAGTAATTGTCTTACTTAGGAATCAAATGAATAGTAGTATGTAATCGGGACTAGATAATTACCCAAAGTGCGTGATTTTTTTCTACAATATCAAAGGAGAAAAAAATTAGAGTTATGTTCATCTATCTAAGATATGGCTTTAAGAATATTTTCATGCTAAAAAATGGAAGAGGATAGAAATTTGACCTAGCTGATTACTTCAAACCTGTAATAAGGACAAATATAAAATATGTGCACCTGATTTGGGTAGATTTTGGAAATATTGTTTCAATATTATATTGTAAGATTTTCAATTAAGTTATAAAGTTACATTAACTTACTTATATATCCTTTAATGTGTGAAATATTCTGATAAGGTTGACCTTAGGAAGATGAATGTAATATCCTTATTATAAAAAAATGAATATTATGATATTTTTAATAATGTTTCTAAGTGGCATTGCTAATATAAATCCTAAATAATAATAAATAGCTTAAATATGTAAAACTAAAATAACCAAATGCAATATTTATTCAAATATGATAAATATGAATTCATTACAATAACTCCTAACTTGAAACTATGTAGAAAGTATGAAAAATTGAATTTCCTCTAAAACCCTATCTTAAAAAGGAATTATATAAGTATGAAACCCTTTTAGAAGGTACGGTAGACCCTTGGTAGAAATAATAAATCCTTTTGAGTGTGATGTCAATAGAATTTTTCCTAGAAATAATGACACCAAGGCTTGAAGTGTGCTACAAAAGGGTACAATAGATTATAATTCTAGGTATATTAGTGAATATTGATGTGAATAATGAGATCATAAATAGTGATCCCATGAATATTGATGTTAATAGTGAAATCAAGATAAAATGTAACTTTTGGAGAATATTTAATTAATACTTAGACTATTGTAGCCCCATAAACAAATATAAATCATCTTGTTTATACATGTGTGATGGATTTCAAACTAATTTGAAATATCTTTGTAATCATTGGATGTAATTAGCATCTAGGTGTGATGTTTTTCATCTCTAAATCATAACATGAGAGGGTTTTTGTCCTCTATGTTAAAAATGAAGTTCTTTACCCCAAACTTGCAAAACAAATGTTTGTTAAATTGTTTGAATGATGAATGATTAATTTTTGTAATCAATTATTTTATCAAGATATTGTTCATTCAAAACCCTAAAAGTAATTAAAATTAATTTTAATTATATATTCACCTTTTTCCATCCTCATAATTATTAATTACTTAAGGCCATGTAATTACTATTTTCTTTTTGGCTCCTTTTAATAATAATACACTAAGTGTCATTTTTATAAGTTATAAATTGAAGTAACTTTTTGGATAATTTAATAAATTTTTATTATATTATTTCCCTTTTTAAACCCCTATTAGCCAACAGGGAATAAAATAGGCTTCTGGTCCTATGATCCAAATAATTAAATAAATGAGACACTACACTCTGCCCTTCCCTGAATTGCTTTCCCTAATGCATTTCCCGAAACATCATGTAAAGACTAGGATCCCAAACCTTCCTTTAAATCACCTCTAATCCTCCATGTGTGGTAGCTATCTTCTATTGTGCTAGTTGGATATAATGATGAAGTGGAAGATCTTTACCCACTAGTTCTTCCTTAACAAACTTTAGAAGTGAACCTGTGATAGTTTAATCATGAATCAATTGTGATCTAGAGAGATTACTACCAATGTAACACTCTCTAATTTTTTTCTAAAAATATAGAGGTTCCATTAGCAATATTGTGAAGTAATATATGATAACTAAAATAGATAGCTTTTTTGTTTTCAAATAGGGATCTTCAGTCTTTCAGATGATGGTGGGAAGTATGCTCTTGGAGTGAGTAATGGTTTCTACTAGGCTGTGAATCCATATTGGAACAACACATCTTCTTTAACCCTCTTTGAATGGCAGCGATGCTCATGGAGAAGAATTGGTGGTTTTTCTGAGGATCCTTATGAAGGAATCCAGATCTGGGCTAGTTCAAAATGTTGAGATTCCACATACAGTTCAGATACAGTGGTAATAAAACATGCAGAACCTGAGTTGGTGATTGAAGCGTTGTGTAAACAATGACAAAGTGACTAAATTTCTCTAGCATTACTGAAGGAATTTGCCTTGGTTCAGTGGGATTGCACATAGACAGTTTTAAGATGTATGATGATTTAGTGGACTATACAGAGGATCTGTTGGATGAATCACAAATTTTTAGGTTGGTTTGGATGGTCAGAGGCAATATTCTGATTCGCCACATAATCAGTTGGTTTACAATGTGGATGGTGGAAACACCTTGAGGAGCTCCTATATTCGGAATGATTGTTGTAAGGTGCAGAAAGATATGGATAGTTGGAAACAAGATACTAAGGTCTCTCAATTTGATAGGAGTACAAGCTTTGGTCGCAAGGATAAGGGGTTGGGTACAGATTGGAGATCATCCTTTCAGGTTGATTTTTCCTCTGTAAATTGTTCTTCTCTTACAGATCAGGGTATGTCATCTCCATCTTTTTCACAGATGTTGGAAGAGGATCCGGTGGTAAAATTTTTGGCTCCTTTTGGGCGGAGGTGGCCATTTGATTCCCAGGGATGGTCTAGACATGTCCTTTGAATTGAACCAGGTGAAGTTTTATGGGATGGGAGACTTGCAAATGTCTTTTAGAATCAATGCTACTGAGGGAGAACAAAAAAGAGTTTGAGATGGGACATCTGTGAGGAGAAAACAAAGATGTGTTCAGAAGAAAGGAAATCCTGTACGGTTGGTTTTGGGAGATGACATTAAAATGTTTCAAGTGGTTGGGCTATTTGAACAAGCCTTGGTGGGGCATTTTCAGGGTCGTAGGATGGGTAAATCTTCTCTTAAAGTTTGGGTTTCTCAATTTTGGGAACCAATTATGGTTATCGGCTACAGTTTCATATTCGGCTAGAGGATGAATGACTTTTATTGTGAGAAATCCTAATGATGTTGTGAATATTTTGAGTAAAAAATGGCATTGGGATTCCACTCCTCTTACACTTAAGAGATGGAATCCTTTTTTGATGCAAAGTGGGAGAAAACTTATATTATTCCAGTTTGGGTTAAGCTCCCGGGTCTTCCTTTAGAATTTTGGTCCTTGGAAATTATGAAGGAGATAGGGAATTCCATTGGGGAGTTCTTGGAGGTGGACATGAGTTTTTTGGAGACTAGAGTTATGACTATTGGGCGTATTTTGGTTGGTTTGGACCTTCGGGAAGGATTGGCGGAGGAAATGACAATCCAAAGGGGCTCTTTCTCTCATTTGCAATCCCTTGATTATTCAGGTATTCCTTTTTGGTGCAACAGATGTCATAGGTATGGTCATTTGGTGGCGGAATGTGCTCTTAATTTTCATAAGAAGAAATGGGTGCAAAAGGATGTTCCTTGTTCTCTTGAGGAGGAAGGTATTCTTTGCCACAAGGAAGTAGTACCTGCTGTTTTAGATCTGGTGGACAAGGGCCATCAGATGAAAATGGGTGAAGAGGTGCAGACACTAGACCCAACAACTCAAGTAGACTATGACAATCAAAATTCTTTTAGTTCTGGTTCTTTATTTAGACAAGAGAGTCTCTTGGAAGGGCTTGAGGTGGATGAGCAACCTCAACTTTTTTCTAATTTGGACAATAATTTTCTTGGTATGCCTCTTGATATAGAGGCAGACCGATATTTTCTCAGACTAAAAGTGAGTCTAGTCCTGCCATCATGTGTTCTATAAAAAGGAATAATGTGGAAGTAGATTCTTCACTGGCAGCGTGTGAGGTCTTAGGCAAGAGTCATTCTTATTTGACTGTTGAGGCTAATTTAGAGGATGACTATAGTATGCTGGATATTCCTTGTAATTCGAAGGAGGGTGGAGGAGTCACAAATCGCCATCACTGCTACACCCTCAGGCCAAGCTAACTAGTGTGAAGCAGTTAGAACAGGTTTCTGAAGGTGGTTTGGGACAACATATTGGTCTAGGTCTTTCTAGTGCTAGACGGAGTTGCAGGGGCAGAAAATCTAAATTGTCTTGGGCTCAAGAGATAGCTCAGAAAGAGGTTTTGATAGGTAAACAAGGTTCTTTGGATGGGGTTCTTAGAGCATCTTTTACCCCTGGTATGGGTAAATAATGCTTTTTATGACTTTGAATGTGAGAGGTTTGGGCAGCTCCTCGAAGAAATTAGCCCTCCGTAGATTAGTTGAAAAACATAAATTGGATTTTTTCATGATTCAGGAGATTATGGGTGATGGTCATAAACTATTTTGTGCATTGGGAAAGGTTTTTAGTGACTGGGAATTTAGTTTTTTGGATGCCAAAGGTCGTTCAGGCGGGTTGATTTTTGCATGGAAAAATAATAGGCTTAAATGTATCAATCTTTTCTCTTTTGAATCTGGTTTAGGTACTGTACTATTTGCTCCTGAAATTAATGAAGAGTTTCTTGTCTTAAATATTTATGGGCCGTATGTTGATCGGGTGGCATATTGGGATAATATTTTTGCCAAGGGCTTTCTTAGACAAAAGTACTTGATTATTGGAGGAGATCTGAATTTCTCTTTGGGGAGAGATGAGATATGGGGTACTGTTGCAAAGGCTGATGAACTTTCTGAATATTTTGTGAGGCATTTGGAAGAGTTGGCTCTTTATGACATTGAACCGGTGAATTTGAACCCTACTTGGAGAAATAAGTGCATTGGTGATGCTAGTATTGCCAAACATATTGATCGTTTCTTGGTTAGTGATGCTTTTTGAGGATTCAATCAGAATTAGGCAATGGGTTGGATCGGGAGGTGAGTCTGATCATATGCTAGTTTTTTTGGAAATAGCTACTGGCGGAAAAAACCTCCAAGCCCCTTCAAATTTAACCCAAACTGGCTCGAGGAAAAATATTATTGGGTAAATTTTGAGGTCTCTTCCAAAGATTTTGCAGCCACACAGTTTGTGAGGAACCTTAAACATATTAAACAGTTGTTTGCTGATTGGGCTTACAAAAAAAGAATAAAGGAAGCTCAACAACTTGAGGATGTTGAAGCTCGTTTGGAAGCTTTGATTAATATAGAACAAGTAGGGTTTCTTGAAAAGGTTTTTAAATCAAAGGTTAGGAAATTAGAGCAGCTGAAGTGCAAATTATTGGCAGATAAGGAAGATGCATGGAGGATCAAAAGTAGAGCTATTTGGCTTGCTAAGGGAGATGAGAATACCAAATTTTTTCATAAATTTTCCAATCACCATAAGAATGTTAATACTATTTGGAAAATTTCAAATCATAATGGTTCTTTGGTTTTGAACTTTGAAGATATTTCTCATCTGGGAGTGGATTATTTTCAAAACATTTACAATGAGGAGAGTCGGGTGTCTATTGCCGAGGTTATCAAAATGACATCTTTCTTTCCTAGCTTTGTGAATGAAGAGGACAATTTGAGACTGATGGAAGGGATCTCTAAGGAAGAGCTTCAAAAGGTTATGCATAGCTTTCAAAAGGATAAGAGTCCTAGTCCTGATGGGTGGCCTATTGAGTTCTATTTGGGTTTTTATGAGACTATTGAGGATGACATACTGAGGGTTGTTAATGAAGCTAGAGCCGAGGGATGGATTTTTGCTACTTTCAACTCTACTTTCATTGCTTTAATCTCTAAGGTTGATGATCCAAACTCTTTTGAACATTATAGGCCAATCTCATTATGTAACTGCATATATAAAATCATAGCCAAGATCATTGCTTTAAGAGTTTCAAACTCCTTTCATATTCCATTTCAAAGGAGCAGTTTGGGTTTTTATCTAGTAGACAGATACATGAGGCTATAGGGGTTGCACAGGAGGGGATTCATACCATCAAAATGAAGAAGTTGTCTTCTATGGTTATCAAATTGGACCTGTCAAAAGATTATGATAGAGTTAGCTGGTTGTATCTGAGATTGATGTTGATTCATTTGGGGTTCAACATCCATATTGTCAATTGGATTATGAGTTGTGTTTCCTCCGTTTCTTTTGTTATCTTAGTTAATGGATCTGCATCTTCTTTTTTCCGATCGGGCAGAGGCTTAAGGCAGGGTTGTCCTCTTTCTCCTCTATTATTTCTTATTGTTGCTGAAGGATTAAGTAAAGCTCTTCTAGAGGCTAAAAGAACTGGCTCTTTCAAAGGCATTTCCATTGGTGGTACTATCTCTCTTTCGCATCTTTTATTTGTTGATGACATCCTTCTTTTTGTGATGGATCTAGAAGGGATGCTCTCAAACTTAAAGAAATTTTAGATCTTTTTGGAACTGCGACTGGAATGGTGATTAATATACAGAAGTCCATGGTTTCCTTTACTGGCATTCATGATCATGAGATCAGGTTTTTTCTTCAGTTATTTCCCTTTCAACAAACTGATCTGGAGGTTGGTCTGAAATATTTGGGATTTTTTCTTAAGCCAAATGCTTATGTTATCAAGGATTGGAATTGGCTTATTATTAAGGTGGAAAAACATATTAATTTGTGGTGTAATTGATGGCTTTCATGGGGTGGTAGGTTGACCTTAGTCAAAACTGTTCTTGAGGCTACTCCAGTTTATTGGATGTCCTTGGCTTGTGTTCCAAAGGGGGTGTTAGAAAAGATTAGACAAATGAGCTTTAGGTTCTTGTGGTCCGGGTGTAAGGAAAAAAAGGGTTTGCATGGGTGAAATGGCAGCGTATTGTCATTCCAAAAGATCAAGGTGGTTGGGGGCTTAAGAATCCTTTCTTGTTTAGTAAGGCTTTGGCCGCCAAATGTGTTTGGAGGCTGATTGGAGGCAAGGGAATTTGGTGTCAAGTCATGATCCGTAAATATATATGGCCTGATACGGTGGAAGATTGGATCATAAATTCTAATAAATCATGTCATAATGCCTCTATTTTTGGAAAGCAATGATATCCTCTTTTTCTATTATAGGTAATGGGCTATTATGGTGGATTGGAAATGGGATGAAAGTGAGGATTGGTTCTGATCCGTGGGTGGGAAGTGGTGATGGTTATAAAATTTCTGAAGCTCTGATTTCAACTCTTCACAGAAAGGTTTCTTTTTCCTTAATCAAGTTGCACTTCATGATTCATCATCCATCTGGAATCAAGAATGGAAAACAACAATGATGATTGGATTAGAAGGTAGAGATATTTTTGAATGGGAGAGGTATATCTCTTTTTTAAAGTGCACTCATGTGAGGATTAGGCATGAGGTGGATGAGCTTATCTGGGGCAAAAATTCTCATGGGGAGGGGTTTATACTCCCAAAACTGGCTATCAATCTTTAGTGGCTGTTATTGGGGCTAGGGTTAGGGTCTGGTGGTGGAAGCTCATATGGAAGTTCAAGTGTCCTTTAAAATTTGTATTTTTATGTGGTTTTCTCTTAAAAATAAAGCTCTTACTTGGGATATCTTGCAAAAAGGGGAATTTCTGGTCCTGGAAGGTGCTTTCTTTGCAATGATTATGAAGAAACCATTGTTCACTTACTTTTGTTGTGTCCTTTCACTGTTCAAGTATGGAAAGAGTTGGAAGATAGATTGGGTACTCAAATGAATTGGAGTGGCAACTCTATTGAAGAGGGATTACACAAGTGGTGTCATAATTATGCTCTTAAAAATTATAAATCTCTCCCGTTAATTGTTGCATGGGGAGTGTGGCTAGCGCGTAATGCTCTCATATTTGAAGATAGATATATTCCTCCATTTCAGTGCGTTGT
The DNA here is from genome assembly GCA_018340775.1 of Taxus wallichiana var. yunnanensis. Taxonomy (NCBI): domain Eukaryota; kingdom Viridiplantae; phylum Streptophyta; class Pinopsida; order Cupressales; family Taxaceae; genus Taxus; species Taxus wallichiana. The sequence continues at coordinate 741,476,920 of CM031238.1, read as the reverse complement.
CCAAAGTTTAACCATGTTTGAGGGTTTTGCTCATATTAGTAAGAAAAAAGCACAGAGAGAACTTACAATGGAACATATTGATAGAAGTGGTGCTTGGGCTTATTTTGATGGAGCTTGCCAAGGTGAATCATCGACATGTGGTGTGGGTGGTGTTTTATTTTTATCTGAGGTACACTTTCTTAAGCTAAAATATGGTTTGGGTAGAGGAACTAATAATTATGCTGAGCTTATGGTGCTTAAGCTGATCCTAATGCTTGCAGCTAAAAAAAAAAAAAGTTACAAAACTTCAAATTTTCGAGAGATTCTCTTGCTGTTGTAAACTAGATGAACCGGAAATAATCCTTGGTAAACATAAACTTGTGTCCTATTTTTGAGGAGGTTCAACTGGCCATAACCTATTTTCATAGTATTTCTTTCCATCATATTTTTAGAGAAAGAAATCTTGAGGCAGATGGACTCTCTAAAGTGGGACTTCAACTGGAAGCGGGTATATGGCACATACATGAGAGGATAGATGGTATTTCTATGGAGTATTATCTCTTTGTGATTTTTTTAATCCTTTGTTATTTTTCTGGTTTTTCTTGGGTTGGTTCCTTTTGTGGGATCTTTCTTGATTGTTTTTTTGGGCTCTTGTTTTTCACTGTTTAGCTTTCTGTTTTGTGACCTTCATTCTGGTCTGCTGGGTGGTTTCTTTATTGCTCCTTTTTCCTCATGGAACTGGTTGATATGCTTTTGCATATATGGAATGTAATTTGTTAAAATGTTTAATAAATTACGTTTTTTTCTGGGGAAAAAAATTAAAATAGATAGCAAAAAATGAACTGGTTTATTCAATGCAAAAGGATAATTATATACATGTGGAGCTAAAGTTTCTAGGAGATGAAGTTTATTACGGAAACAAAATCCTACATGGAGACAATCGACCATATAAAAAATGTAATGTAATACTATTATGCTAACATTCACCCTTATTAGATTATTATTTCAAATGTACCCATGAAAGAACTCAAATTTTAGCTTTTTAAGAGACTTGTTTGAGTATATCTCTAGCCGAGAATCTGTTTGGAAGTAGTGGAGCCGGATCTAGTGGTTCAAGACTTATTCTTGAATGTAATGACATTCAAATTCAATTTGAATTTTTCCATTGTGGAGAAATGGATTCTTCAAAAGCCTCAACACACCCTAATTGTTGCGAAAGAATGATAGGTGTACACCCATGACTCATCACCCCTCACCCACACCAAAATGAACCTAATAATGACTTGACCAAGCCCACAACCCCCTCGGGAGAAAGGAGGAAAGTTGGCTATTTTACTAAAAATAGCCAACTTTGACCTAACCGACATCGGTCCCTACGCGACCAGCGTCGGTTAGGTAACCGCCATCGGTTCCCTATAAATGACCTCCCCCAACCAAAACAAAGGGATCCAAATTCATTTTGCAAGAGAGGACAAGTGAGAGAGAGAGAGAGAGGTTGCAGAGAGGAGTATTGAGCCCAAGACTATAACTGAGCAACTAGATCACGGTCACACTCATCCAAACATTGGGAGAGTCGGAGGATAGCTTCATCAGCTCACTTCCGATTGTTGGATCATCCCAACTGAGCCTTGCCTTTGCCACTGCATTCCTTGGACCTGCATCCATCAGAAACTAGTAAGTAGTCTCTTTTATTACCTTGTATGCTTCTAGACACTACTTTGTGAACTTTTGATTCATAGTGATTATAAGCTCACTCCTGGATCTACCACCGGCACCACTGCACCTAACCTTCATTCATCCATCTCTATATTGCCCCAAAGACAGCTTTCTCACTCTCTGAGTCTTCTCTATCACCCTACTACTCCCCTCAACCATCTACCAACCTTCTAAACCCCATAACCACCTTACAACCAACCTCCATTTAAAAGCCCCTAAATCACTGCCCCTACCGATATCGGTTATCCCCTACCGGTATCGGTTTTATAACCGCGGTCGGTTATCCAGTGACCGGCATCGGTCACTGTGACTTATACCAAAAACCAACCTTTCACCTATTTACCTCCAAACAATCTCATATCCAGCCTTGTCTATCCCTGTAACTTGATCTGAACGTATCAATAACCAGTGACCAAACAAACAACATGACATTTTATTATTGGTAGTTTAGTCTCTATTGCTTTTAGTAACGAGGTACCTAAATCGTGATTTCACAATAGCTTCTTTATTATCATTTGCATTAATTTGTATTAAAAGGGAACTGACCACCTTCGAAAGGAAGTCTAATATTTCTTGGGCCCAAGGCAGTTCCCTCACTTATTGTTTAACGAAAATCTGGTGGTCTTGCATTCTTATTTACGGGTAGTCCCTTCCCAGGACAAAAGGAGCTCTTCACAATCGGTCGATCTCTCTACAGGTATGCACGCACACCTTCCCAACACTCAACAGGTATTCCTCCTAGCCCTAACCCTTATCTATTTCTCAAGAGAATGAAAAGATAGAAATAACTCTATTCTGGAACAAAATTATGTGTGAAACATTTTGGCATGCCCGGTGGGACCCTTCTCGGGTTTCTTTCTTTCTTGCTTGTTTTCATATAGGGAGCACACTTGTTGTTTCTTTCTTCTAAATATTCACAAAATATTTTGTCATTTTGGTAAAAGAACTTGTCTTTCTTTCGCATCTTTGCATTAGTGAAAGTCATCTTCTTAACCTCTTCTCTTTCTTTGCTTCATCGAATATCATTTTTGATTTGGGTTTAAAACACGTGCATCACATTCTTGCTTGTTGTTTTTAATTCTAGTGAATGTAGATTAAGTAACAGGTCGTACACGTGGGGGTGATATCCATGGTATTGATGAGAAATTAATCTTACTCTCACTGCACAACACATACCAAATCACATCATAATCTACACAACATCTCAAACATCCCCCCTTCCCATGGTATTCCTCCACCCGATTGAGGTAGCCTTACAAGCCAAAACAAACTTGACATCTCCCTTAGGTCTTTTGTTTAGGATTGACATCATCTTGCATCTAAGGCATAAGCCCAAAGTGATTAAAACTAATCCTAGGGTTAGTCTCTTGATTTGCTTGTGTATCTTGCTTGTTTTTTTTTTTTTTTTCAGTTCTGTTTCTCTGTTATACCCTGTCTCAGTGATCACTTCAGACAGTTTGGTGGGTATACTAAGCCTTGTTATCCCCAAACCAATAGCCTCTTACATTCTCTCTTTGCCTTCACAGTGACCACACGGTCCTCTTCTACCGACATCGGTTACAGCTTTGGCCAAGCCAGCGCACCGTCTCACGTCGGCCAGACATCGGTTACCAGACCGATATCGGTTACTGTGTTTCACAGTTCCTGACAAACCAACAACCTACCAATTCCAACATTTTGTTGTTGTTTTTGTTCCTGATTGACTAATTCCCTATTGTATCCTCTTGTCCATGGTTGTTATCACCCGGAAACAAGCCGTAACCATGGTTTCACATGCTTGTTCCATGTCTTTGCCTGAGTCACCCCCTTTGCATCCTATGGGGAATCCTACGGACACCAGTGCTTTTCCCAAGATCCCTGTAGGAGATCCGGACTTTGCCAAATTTTTGGATGCTAATCCTAGCACCGTACAGATATTATTTGTCTCATACCCCTGACCATACACCCGATGGTCAGCTCCTCTTTGGTATGCCTATTAGTATAGCCACTCACTTAGCCCCTTCCCCACCTAATAACTCCACCTCACCGTCTTCATCCTTAGCCCCGTCTCCCAACTCAGTGGCTTTGGTGGTTCATCTTTGCACCAATTGGCCTTCCTTTGGTTAATCTAGGGGCCCCACATATCACTACCATCCACTTTGCCCCTACCTCATCTCTCCCATAGATTGCCTCTTTCATAACTCACTCTCTACCATCTATCCACACGAGCTTTCCCTCTCAGGCTCCGCCCACCTTTTCATTTCCGTGAGACTCATCCGGTGGCCTCAACATCTTATATAGGACACCCTTATTCGGATGCCCCAACACATTCATCATCGTTACCTTATCAACATTCAACCCCACCATTGTCTAGTAGCGGCTCTTGGCCCAATCCTCCTCCGTTTATGATGACAACACCATCATCTAACCCAACCAATGATTTAATCAAACAGATGATGGACAAGATGCAAAATCTTGAGGCTTCCATTTTCAGGAAGCCATAACACCCTGACATACGAGCAAGTTTGTCGGGAGCCTATTCATCCTTCTGTCCCCCTTCATACATATCCTCCTCAATGGGAATTACCAAAATTTACTCACTTTAGTAGTAAGGAGGACCCTCAACAACACTTGCGATCGTTTAGACATGCCTTCTATCTGATTGCTCATGACGATGCCTTACTACTCCGTACCTTCCCCATGTCCTTATCAGGACCTACCTTGGAGTGGTACAATGCTTTAGCCCAGACACTCAATCTTCTCCTTTAACTTGATTAGCCCAATCTTTCTTGGATCACTTCTCCATCAATATTGCCAAGAAAGTATCCATTACCGACCTCTATGCCATCAACAATTTGAAGACGAGTCTATCGCAGATTTCATTGGATGATGGCGGGGCCTCATCAACCAACTTACTTATGCCTTACCTCAGGCCGAGCTCATCAACTCTTTACGTGGGCCTGCACTAAACACATTTCTCCCACCCTCCAAATTCAAACTTTCCACACCTTTGATGAGGCCTTTACTATGGCTCGGAAACTAGAGATTCGAGCCTTAGAGGAGGAGAAATTGAAGTTGCGCAACAAAAACTCAAATTTCTGAACCCAAGACTCCACCAACAAACCCAACACCACCAACTCTCATGCATCGGCTGCTTCGAAATCAAAAGGAGCCATACACGCGGTGATGGTCAAATCTCAAGCACCGTCTAATACCCAGCCAAAATCCACCTATAAGTATAAAGCCGAGCCCATCAAGTACACTCCCTTGGGAGAAACTTATGATGTGATCTTGGAAAAATTGCTTAAAGCAGGAGCTCTCACCTTGCCTCCTGTTAAACCTCACTCCGGGTTTGATTCCACCCATGCTATACCTTCTTGGTATAAAGAAAATGACTTCTGTAACTTCCATCGCGTGAAGGGACACAGCCACGAAAACTGCAAGATGTTGAAAAACATAGTGCAGGAAATGGTTGATGCAGGGGATATAACCCTCGATAATCCTAATGCCCCTGCTAATCAAAATTTAAAAATCTTCAACAAACCATTTCCAAACCATTCATCTAACAATAACACAAACCAAGAAACCTCGGTAGGAGAAGAGTGTGCATGAGATCCATGCGGTTTTCAACTCCCAACCAAGGGCTTCCATCGAGGAAATTCTTAATCGAGCCTCTTCACCAACGCAGGGGTCCTCGCCCCCTTCTCCTTCATCAGGACAAGAGGACAGCCCCACTATTCCTTTACCCATAAAGGAATCAACCACCCAGAGTTCTCTTCTCACAGAAGAGCCTTCTTACACCACATCCCTGCAAGACTGTGAGTGGATGTTATCCAACCTATCTATTTCCCAAACATCTCCTTCCACCACTCTTGCTGCAAAAGAAGAAGGATCGCCACTTTTTCTATCATCCTTAGAGGAGAAACCCCTCGAGCCTACATCACCAAACTCCTTAACCATGATGGATCCTCTAGAACATGCCCTCCTCCCTATCAGTTCTTCATCGCCTAAATCTTTCCAGCGACCGGTTGACCTCTTAACACCCATTGATACAACGCCTCATTCACCCCTGTATCACACCCACAGTGGACCGGAATCACAGCCCACTTCTCTTCCATACCAAAATTCCCATCCACACGTGAAGATTGTCATCCCCCAGAAGATAGACGAGTCTTATGGGAACGTTTGAGTACACCATGCTCTACTCAAATGCAGATGACTAATCCAGAACACCTCTACCATATGCCCAAGTTTTTACAAAAGCTCAAAATGCCTATGTCCTCACCTTCACCCCCCTCATCTCTACCGAATACCTCATCCACCTCTATCAACCTAACCAAACCTTCCCCTACGCTTGGGACTTCACCAATACCCAGCCTGACGCACCCACCTAAATGGTTAGATTTATCCAAAAATAAAGCCGTCAATCCACCTAGGAGACAGACCCAATCTCCTCGAGTCCAATCTATGCCTCCGCCACAACTAAAACCCTCACCCCCGATCACACCGTATAGCAACAGGCATGGTTTCAACCCTCACCATCACACCTACCTTCTATATTGGGGCCTCACCCCTCCACCTTGCCTCAATACACCATGCCTCCCACGTCTTCTTTAACACGACCTGCACCTTCTACGCACCCCATACAGAAATCCACGGGCATCTCAACACCGTCGCCCCAAGTATCCTGCCTACCTACCAACCCTAAGCAAACTCGATCATCGAAGGACTTGTTTGTTGTCACTCCTCTTTCCCCATGGTTGTTTCCTGCCACCACGTCATCTGTGGCCTCATCATCTAACCAGCTAAACATGACTTCTGCGCAGAAGAAGCCACGCCTAGTTAAACCCAATCATCAAAATCCCTTGCCTAAACCACCACCCGTATGAACCACTCATACCCAACCATTACCAAAACAATCAATAATCTCACCCACTCAATCAATAGCCTCATCTTCATCTGAATTTGACCCACTCAAAGGATCTTACGCCAAGATCCTTGATATGTTGGTAGGGGATGCGACCATTTCCCTACCCCCACTCAGACCCTATGATCCATCTAAACCTCGACCTATAGGTTATGATGAATCTAAAATCTGTGCCTACCACACACACTTTGCACACACCTGATGTAGAAGGATGCAAAGCTTTGAAAGCCATCCTTCCAATTGCCTATCTCGGATAGAAAATCTAAGAAAGACAACTTACGGAGGGAAAATCCCTTAGCTTCGATCCCTTCTCCTATACCACCTGTCCCCGCCTCACCAAAATCTATCATCATTGCAACCCCACCTCTCGAGAACAATGACTTATCCCTGCCATCTTCCTCATCTCGTATTCACGAGATCAACATGATTAGCATTGCTACTCGAGGTCAGAAAAAAACAATGGAAAAGCTAAAGAGAGCACACCTGCGGCCTCTCTTTCTCCTTCCACCATCCCGATCACACCACCACCTAAAGTGGTTATTCGTGGACCTACCTATCCAGTCTCTGATGGAGTTTCCCATCACACCATGATCAAACAACTTCACCAATCTCCTGTAAAAATGACACTCTATGATCTCATTCAAACATCTGAATCTCATCGACAAGCTCTAATTGAGATCCTCCAAGGGATAGAGGTCCTACCTAATGAAACCCTACCCATCACCTCCATCTTAACACCCAACCACGTCACTTCTCTCACCAAACAACCTACCTCCACAACCACCTCTTGTCCTGTCTGTACAAGAAGCCATTGCTTTGTCATCGGTTTTCCGAAGAAGAAATTGTCGTCTTTGGTGCAGAAGATCCTGACCCCACTCTTTTCATCTCGGCTTACGTCCGGGACATCCAGGTACGTCGTGTTATGATCGATGGGGGCGCTAGCCTAAACATCGTCTCTTCCAAATCCTTCCAACAGATGAATATCCCTCCTAGCTGCATGTGTGCCAACCCCACCATGTTGCGTTCATTCAACGATCTATTACTTCTACCTAGGCACCACCGTGATCCTTAACATTTGTGTAGGGCCACGTACCTTGCCCGAACTCTTCTATGTCCTTGAGGGAGAGTTCCAATACAACATGTTGTTAGGCCGCCCTTGGATCCGGGCTATGGGATGCGTTCCCTCCACCTTACATAGATGCATAAAATTCAAGTATGAGGGGAAGTCATACACCGTCACAGCTGACACTTCCCCCTTCAAAACCTGTAATATGTTATACCACCCTAATGATGTGCTTGTACCAGTCAAGGCACCCATTGATCCGACCCACCATCTACTTGACCACCACGCCTCGACCATCCACCTTAGCCACACCCACACCTTCGACCAATGAAACCACCGACGTGAATACCTCTTCCTTCCCCGCGGACAACATCCCAACCTCGGATCCCTTGGTAGGTGTTTTTCAACCTTACACTGGGGGAGTACCACCTATACAATGTTAGCACCTTCCATACCCCACAAGAGTATGGACAGTTACATGCGCATCCTACCTACGACCATCGTGTGGGGGAGGTGATCTCCTACGGACCACCTAATTTCCACACCAACCTAATGTATGGGGGTGTCGACGCATCCTCTGTCACCCTGAACCTCCCCTTGGTGTGGTTCCCTTCCAATCTGATTTTCAATATCTAACCAACCGTCGTTTCGCCCTCACCTTCCTGACTCATTTGTGCTTGGAAAGGTTTTGGTTTCGGTCTTTATGAACAAGGCCGACATACGATCATTCCCATGACTACATGCAAACACAAAGATCGTAGTGGTCTTGGATTTTCTGAACCACCTACACCGAAGAAACCTCATGTCAATTGTATCTAGGAAGATGAATGAAGTCACCCCTTCCAAACCATCAATGCCCATTTTTCCATCTTCACCCACGGAGTCGATAGACCCGGAGAATCTATCCCTCCTAACTTTTTTTTTTTTATGAATGCTATCTTCCTAGGTCCTCTCACTTATCAACGTGATGGTGAAGACCCATCTTCTCTCCCCCTTTTGTATCTAGACATGATCGAAGAAGACTCACCTTTGATTAATGTTGTGGAGTGCCAGGATGATGACTCCATCCTCACCTACCTTGGTGCGGATGACTCTTATATTCAACGCACCTTACCATCTTGAAACCCAAACCATGTTGAATGAGTCGACTATAGAATCAACATCCACATGGAGGATGATCCTCACATTGTAAATCGGACAATCTCTCGATTGCATCAAAACAAGCCACCTTCACTACCTTCCGTGCCCGTGATCAAGCTTTCGCTTGGTCCTATGCCACATGCAGCTTCGATCAAAATCTTGGTCTAAACTAGACATCCAACTCCAAAAATAAGCTATTCATCCACCCTTTGTGACAACTTTGGTATCAAACTTGCTTCTCATCACCCTAATATCCACAAGAAAATGGTCAAGCCAAATCTTCTAACAAAACCTTAACCAAAATTCTCATGAAAGTCATTAACTCTTACAGGAAAAAAAATGGCATGATCACATCCCCTTTGCCCTTTGGGCTTATCGTACCAGCATTCATACTTCCCACTAATGCCACACCATTCTCTTTGGTGTATGGTGCGAGAGGTTGTCTTGCCTCTCGAAATACAAATCCCTTCCCTCAGAATATCTCTCTAGGATATTCTCACCAATGATGACTTCCACCAGAGCGGTTAGCCCAATTGGAGCTTCTTGATGAGTGTCGTCTTACGGACTCTTGACCACCTTCAAATTTATCAAAAGCATCAAGCGTGCTTATGATAAGTGAATTCATGAGCGTACCTTTAAGATTGGTGATCTTGTCCTCAAAGAGAATCAACATGTAACCAAACTAGAAAAGAGCAAACGTGGAAAATTTGCTCCTAATTGGATTGGGCCTTACATTATCACTCACACTTACGGATCAGGTACTTATCGTTTAGCTTTGCTTAATGGTAAACCTGAGCCTGAACCCCTTAATGTCTTGCATCTCCGACCATTCTACTATTGAATTTAGTGTTACATCACTTCTTATCTACCTTGCGCTCATCCCTTGAGCTCATTTACCACCTCATACACCTTGTTTTGTGCATCTCAAAGTAGAATCAAACTCACGTGGTTTGATCATCACCTCCTCTTAAAGATGCCTTCCCCTTTTTAGTCTGGTCCATGACTTAAAAGTATCAAAATAACAAGTTCTCAATTATACAATTATGGGATATTCTTGAGTCAAACTTCCTGCAAAACTAGATGCTTCATGCGGACATCTAGACCTCTACATCTAGACCTCTAAGCTATAAACTAGACTCTCCCTGAAGGATAGCTATGTGTGCAAGCCGCATCTACTACTATAAGTAGAATTGCTCCCTTGAAGGACAGCTATACAAAGTCAGCCTCTATCAGAAGCTTCTCGCATTGATCAACTTCATGAAGACCTCAAGAACAACAAAATGCATATCCCATATAGACTTCCCATCGATCAATCTATATCCAGAAAAATAAAAGTAGTATTCAAAAGCACTTTTGAGTCATGGACTTGTCTATTTAGGTTTGGTTCTCTTTCGTCAGAATAATCACCTTATAACAAGTTCTCTGCACCCCATACTATACCATCCACCTCACCTCACCATTCTTCAAAACAACAAAACTCAAGGGACGTGACGTATATCTGATATATTGTGATTATACAACTCTTTTCACCTATCGACTTCTCACCTATGCAAGGTACCTAGGGATTCAAGCTCATCCTACGATAATACGTGGTTTGTTTAGCTCTTTCCAACTATGGGACACTTTTGCCTCTTTTACCCGAATCTAGGATTATGTGTTGACCTTAATCAGGACACGGTTTCCTATGCTTGGGTAAGCTAACCCTCACTTCACCTATACCCACACCAACACCACCAATACCTTACCAACACCAACAACATTACCCTACCAACATCAAACTTTTACCAACCAACAAATTGCCTAACCACAACCAAATTGCCTGAATTCACCTCTCCCTGGTCCTAAGGGAGAACTACATCGGTCTGAGGCCCCTCCTTGCTTTGTGCAATGGGCTATGTAGGCAGCACTTAGGAGACATGGGGTCTCCCAAGGTTAGCTCGACCATCCCCTACCATAACCTATCATGTGTTGTGTTTTCCTTAAAAATATAAATATTTTCATGTATTTATATTGATAACACTCACCCTTATCCATTATCTCATTTTTTTTCCACATTTTCCCCACTTTTGCTTAATACCTGAATCATCGGCCCGACCCAATTACCCCCAAGCCATGGCACGTCATGGGCGAGCTCACACCCCTAGGCCATGCCAACCAATGAACCAATCTTGATCGGCCCGACCTCACCCCAAGGCCGACCAACCCAGATCGATCGGCCCGACCCAAGGCCGCCAACCAATCAATCCAACCCGACCCAGGCCGACCAATCGACCAATCGGCCCGACCCGAGGCCTGACCAACCAATGATCGGCCCGACCCAGGCCAACCAACCAATCGGCCCGACCCAGGCGCGACCAATCGGCCGGCCCGACCCGACCGCTGACGGCCCGACCCAACCAATCGGCCCCACCCACCCACGCGCCCCGACAATCGGCCCGACCCAGACCGCACCATTAAGTACCTCGGCCAGGGCCCAAAATTATGATTCTATCCACCCATCATGTAGTTGTTTGTTCAATCGAGCTCACTGTTCATGTTTTAGCATGACTAGGATACTTGAATTGATCGGTGACCAGACTTTGCCTAGGCCAAGAGACCGTGACGTTTATCTCAACCAAACCAACCATTTGAGTGCTTTGTCGAACATGCCTAAATGTTCCAGTACCTTACCCGTTATATCCCCAGAGCTACTTCCTATGCCTTGGATACCAGGATTATATCAACCTTGTTTGGATAAACTATCGACCTTTGCCTATGAATTGCTTGTTTGCTCTTCAAATCGTGTACCCTAGTCACACTACTACATTTCAACGTGTGTCTGCTTCCTTGAACTTACCCCACCATCTTACCATCATCTCATCATCATTCACCCTTTATCAACCCTATCCCTAATTTCACGTCACCTCAATCTGTGATAGATTTGAGGGGGATTACCTATACCCTTAACTGGGGCAACCACTTCTTATTATTGTCAGTGCAGCTTTACAAGACAAGCTACACGACAACAAGGGGCAAATGTAGACACCAAATTTGGGTCTTACGATGCCCTGTGCCCCGCATCTCATCTCGTAACCTAACCCTACCTCACCACCTAAACCTTACACACTTAATTATTTATTAATTACCTTATAATTAATAAATCCACATCTCCAACCCTGCCACCTCACCTCGCCACCTCACCATGACCTAGCCCTAACCCTAAACTAACCTAATTAAGACCTATAACTTGGTCCAGACCCACACCCATGACTCATCACCCCTCACCCACACCAAAACAAACCTAATAATGACTTGACCAAGCCCACAACTGACCCCTCGGGAGAAAAGGAGGGAAAGTTGGCTATTTTACTAAAAATAGCCAACTTTGACCTAACCAACATCGGTCCCTACTCGACCGGCGTCGGTTAGGTAACCACCATCGGTTCCCTGTAAATGACCTCCCCCACCAAAACAAAGGATCCAAATTCATTTTGCAAGAGAGAGAAGTGAGAGAGAGAGAGAGAGAGGTTGCGAGAGAGAGTATTGAGCCCAAGACTATAACTGAGCAACTAGATCATGGTCACACTCATCCAAACATTGGGAGAGTCGGAGGATAGCTTCATCAGCTCACTTCCGATTGCCGGATCATCCCAACTGAGCCTTGCCTTCGCCACTGCATTCCTTGGACCTGCATCCACATCAGAAACTAGTAAGTAGTCTCTTTTATTACCTTGTATGCTTCTAGACACTACTTTGTGAACTTTTGATTCATAGTGATTATAAGCTCACTCCTGGATCTACCACCCGGCAGCACCCTGCACCTAACCTTCATTCATCCATCTCTATATTGCCCCAAAGATAGCTTTCTCACTCTCTGAGTCTTCTCTATCACCCTACTACTCCCCTCAACCATCTACCAACCTTCTAAACCCCATAACCACCTTACAACCAACCTCCATTTAAAAGCCCCTAAATCACTGCCCCTACTGATATCGGTTATCCCCTACTAATACTAGGTTTTATAACCGCGGTCGGTTATCCAGTGACCGAGCATCGGTCACTGTGACTTATACCAAAAACCAACCTTTCACCTATTTACCTCCAAACAATCTCATATCCAGCCTTGTCTATCCCTGTAACTTGATCTGAACGTATCAATAACCAGTGACCAAACAAACAACATGACATTTTATTATTGGTAGTTTAGTCTCTATTGCTTTTAGTAATGAGGTACCTAAATCGTGATTTCGCAATAGCTTCTTTATTATCATTTGCATTAATTTGTATTAAAAGGGAACTGACCACCTTCGAAAGGAAGTCTAATATTTCTTGGGCCCAAGGCAGTTCCCTCACTTATTGTTTAACAAAAATTTGGTGGTCTTGCATTCTTATTTATAGGTAGTCCTTCCCAGACAAAAAGGAGCTCTTCACAATCGGTCTGATCTCTCTACGGTACGCGCACACCTGATAAAAATGTGATGCTTCTCCTACCATATCTCCAATCCAATAAAGTGGTGAAGTAGCCCCAAATTTTTGTTGTTGAAGGATTTCTTCATATCATTCTTAACATCTTTGACGCAGATTTTCTGAAATCCATATGATCAAACGATCATCCACATAAAATACCAAAATGATAATCTTCATGCCTATATTTTTGATATACTTGTTTTAATCGAGGGGTTATGAGTGAATTCATGTTACATTATGTGATCATCTATGTATCAATGTATTAGTTAACTATGCTAAGAGAATTGAAACTAACACCTTAATAGTTCCAAAACAAAGATAACTACACAAAGATCATCATGCTAAGAGCTTAAAGAGACTAACTACCAACATTATGCATTAGAAATTTGAAGGAAAATCAAACTAATATGTTAAGCATTTAACCTCTACTCTTTAGATTGCAACTACAAATGAACCTAGATAGATCCATGGCAATCAAAGTTGATTGTTTGATCTTCAAGGGTTTGAGAATGGAGGCTCATCAAGACATGGCTACAAGACCATTTTGATTCTCTCCATATGACTCAAAATCTTGGATGGATGAAATGCAAGATGAAGATACCTAGCTCAACACTAATGGAAGATGCTCAAAGATGAAAATTCCTATAGTTTATGCTATATGCATGCAAAGGTGTAAGAAGAAAGGTAGGAGGAGGGTTATTTATATAACCCTCTGGTTTGAAGGAGCTTTGCATCCTATTGTATGTGGGATAATAGCAAAGCTAGGTTAGTAATGGATAAACATGGTTTAGAGTGGTTGAGTTTGCTTTAGGAGAGTTTAATTTGTCCTTTAGTGACTCATGGGAATTGAGGAGGGTGCATTAATTAAATCAAAGTGATTAATTAATAGGGATGTGCAAGCTTATAGAATATTTTTAGAAGAAAGTTAGCATGATCTAAGCTATGAGAGGAATTTAATCAAATAAATGATGATTTATTAATCTAATAGAAGAGAGAGTTAATTAATTAGGAATAATTAATTAATTTAGATAGAAAGGGGGACTAATTAATGGAATGCCATTAATCAGATTTTTGATTGATAGAAGAGTTGACTACTTAGCATAATGTACTTAATTATCAAGGATAGAAGAGAAAACGTGTTTTATTAATGATATGTCCTCAATTTGTGGGAAAAGGGTGTAATTAGTGCAATTTAAGTATTTAAATTGCTTGATCCAAATTATAGGTGTCTACATTTTCCCCTCTTTGGGGTGGCATAAGTGACGCCACTTTAAATATAGTAGATGAATATAAACATGAAAATTTTCAAGAGAGAAGAAAAACTAGTGGAGTGAAAGATTTCCCCTCAAGTGTCGATGGGGTGATGAAAGAGGTCGATCGACGATAAAAAATATGAAGGAAATGGAAATAGGAATGGGGAGGGGTAGGATGCCCCAATTGAATGAGAAGAATAATGTTGATAGGAGAATGATATAGAAGAAAAATGAAGACGGAGAGAAAAGAACGATCTTTCATCCTATAGTGCCCACTTCCCTTTAACACATTTTGATGCTGATCTTGTTACTATTGGTTACATTATAGACATTATTATGGTTTTGATTTAGTATGATGTTAGATGTTGGACCATGGATTATTGTTGATCTTGATTTGGTTATGATGCATGATGATTATTAGAGACCACTTCATATGTGGATGATGATATATTATTTGACATGGATATATTTTGAATGTTGTTTGGACATGTGATTTTGGATATTATGAGTAGACCTAGAAAATGGACATTACATGATGATGATATAGTTGTTGATATAAATTGTAAGTGATATTGCTAATTTCCTTGATGTTTTTGTGATTCATATGTATAGATGATTTTGTGTTTTTATTTATATCATGTTGGATGTTCTGATATGGCCACGAGGCCAAAGGAGGTATTTATGTTTTGCAAGTTGAAATATCACAACAAACATTGAGATATTGGAGACCAACCACATTGGAATTCTAAATGAATTCAACAAGGTCACCATGGCAACTAGTTTTGTTGTGTGTGTGTTTGTTAGTGTTAAGGATTCCCATGGGGGATCACCTTTGAATGTGACCATGGGTTTTGTGTATTTTATTAATGTGGTTCCTTTTTATTATTGTTTGTATGTATTTTATTAGTAATGTGTCCCCTTCTTTTATTTAATTAAATTGTGGTAGATTAATGTGAGAAAACATATGGTTAAAAGTTAATTAATTAAATTGGGACATAAGGAAGTAATTATTAAATTTGTTGACCCATGTGTTAAATGTTGTAAGAGATGTGTAAGTATGTGTAAGAGTTGTGTAAGTCAGATTTTGGAGTATGAAACACTCCACCTCCTTGGAAATTCGAATTTGTCCTTGGGGGCTATTTTTGGAGGCTTGTGGGACAAGTAAAACTTGTCCCATACCTCTTAAATTTATTTACCAACCATACCTATGGTTGGAGGGTTGATTTTAGCCCTTTTTAATGCATTTTTATAAATCATGTTACATGTTTTTATTGCACTCTTCTTACATTTTATTTAATTTAGTCCTTTGGGGTGTGGGCTTTTGGAGTGTGTAAGTAATTTGTCATATTTTCACCCACCTCTTTATTGTGTATTGGAGAATGAATTTGACTTTTGTGTTGGAGTTGAGGATGTGTGATGTGGCATCCTACATGGATCCACCTCATCCTCTTCTCTTTCCTCCTCTATAAAATTGAAACTCTTTGCTTTGTTTTGGGTTGTTGAAACATTTTGCATGCTTCCTTGGGGAGAATTTTCTTGTTGATTGGAGCTCTTGCTTTGGAGGAACTTTTGGGAAGATTGTGAGATGTTTGTGCTTGGATGTTTGGATTGATTGCATTGGGATAGAGATTGCTGATTTTGGGACTATATTTGACATTAAAAGCTTGTTGTGTTGGAACAAAAGCTACCATGGAGAGGTAGGAGCTTAGCTCTTCTTTTATGTTGTTATTTATTTTTGTGTTTGTGTGAATGGTGAATGTTCTGTGTGTTTATTGGTTATTTGGGTAGACTGCCATAGGAATGGTGTAGGAGAAGGCTATGGGGAATCCATGTGGGGGGATAAGGGAATGCCAGTGGCATCAGAATTCTTGTGGAGGGAGTTTGGGTTTGGGATCCACCATGGAAAAGAAATAGCTTGCATTTCTTACTTTGTGGGGGGCATAAGGAAATTTTTGGGGGGCATAAGGAGGGATTATGGGGGGCATAAGGATATGTGTGATGAATTATATTGGTGCTTTGTGACAGGTGGATGTTGAATTCCCATTGGGAGGCATAAGCAACTTCCCCTATAGTTCTTGCTCCTTTGGCTTATATGATGAAGCTTGAGTTTTGTGTGATGTTTCAATGTAGTTGCAAAACTACTATTTTGATATGGATTGTGTTTTTAATTTGAAATGTGCATGTTGAAAGAATGTTGTGTGCTTGTGGAATCCTATTGTTGCCATGTGTTGAAATACATTTCTTATTGCATTATGGTTAGGGATTGGGGGCCAATGAAGAAGGGTGGATTCTCCTCTTCATTGGATGTCTTGATTGGGTGGAGAGCATTTCCTTTCCCCCACTTTTGTTCTGATCAAATTGGAAGAAAATGTGAACTTGCATGTTGTTGTTCTAGAGCAGAGGAAAATACAGTTTTCCAGTACCTTGTGAAATAAATTCCTTTGTAACCTTTCCCACTTTGAAGTGGATGAAATTGTAAATGTCTTGTAATGGAAAGATATTTGTATTGAGCTATGAAAGTTGTAAATTTGAAATGTGACAGATTTATATACTTTGTTCTGTTATTAGAAAAGAAAGACATGTATTCTATATGTTGTATTTTGAAAATATATATATGAAAGGAGTTGTAAAAGATTCATTGGATTAATGGAAGTTGTCTTACCTTGTTCAGAATGGCATTGTTATATTTAAATTTTGCATTTGAAATCCTTGGTTGGAAAATGGAAGAAAGGAATATGTATGAAGGAATTGTATTACTTTGTTATTTTGAAAATATGACAGAATTGGAAATCAAACTTTGCATTTTAGTTAGTAATTGGTTTATTGAATCAACTAAATGGATTTGAATAGGATTAGAATAAAATTCCATACTTGCATGATGAAAAAAATGATAAACAGATCCCTTAGAAATTGATCTCTACTGTAAATTTAAAATTGGTAAATAACTTATATAAAATGCACAGTTCGAACTTGCAAACAATATTCAACATTGAGACATTAAAATTTAGCATGCTATAATATCAATGAACTCATTTTGACTAAAAACACTTAAGGAAATCATTTAAAACATTGCAAAATCAGGCCCAAACCGTTCACAGTTATTTTACAGTCCTTTGTTTCTGTCAATTGTTGGAAAAATTCAAATTGGAATCAATCAAGAAAAATCACCTTCTAAAAACATCCTAAATCCTTCTTAGAACAATCCTCCATGTCTTTTTGGCATGTTGAGTGAAGGAGAAGATCAAATTGAACCAAATTTATAAGTTAAAAATTACCAGTTCACTTCTAAAACGCTCAGGGGACGTTTTCTTAAAATTCACCCCATAAACTTTATTAAAATGTAAAATTTAGGAATCCTGTGCAAAGAGGACGTCGATATATGACCGAAAGTCCTCGTTTTCCCAAAACTGAGCTTTCTATCAAAAGTTATGGCCCTTTGAAGTTTTCCTTCCTTGGCGGGAAAATTTGGGAAAATTTTCCACACAGCAGCCTACTGCCCAAAATTTTTCTCTAAAAACCCTTAGAAAATTTATGGAAAAATTTATGGAAAATTTTTGGAATTTTTTTGAATTTCCCGCCACCCTGCAGGATTGCAGCCAACCAGAGGCTGCCATGTGGTAGCATGGGGTGACAAAGGGAAGGGGGGAAACCCATGTAACTTTGTCCTTTTGAAAATTTTGTTGTTTGGTAAATTTAAAAAAAAACCCCACGGTCCCGTACTCCCGCCCTCGCCTTGGTGAAATCAACTATACGGATGCATAGACCCGCACGTCAAACTCATGCCTTTCTCCTCCCCTCGGTGAAATCTCCCAAACCCCTCCACCACCCTTCCCTTCCCTCATTTTCTCCCCCACGTTAGTTTGTTAGGTGCCACGTGTCCCTAGCGGCCTTGCACAATGGGAAGCACGGGCACAAAACTAATTTTTCAACCCGCACGGGGAAAATTTCAAAACTTCTCCTCACAACCCACCAACCCAAAAAAAAAAAAAGGATTTTCTCCCCTACTTGACACGTGTCCCTTTTGGGAAATTTTGCATCCCCGGCCCGTAGGTCTACCCCTGAGGGAAAACCTTCACCCCAAGGCCCGCCGGCCGATAACGGAGTTCTACAAGGGTTCGGGAGGGCTTCTTTATATCATTAGAAAGGTGAGAAAATTTCCTATCCAATAAGAAATATATAGGGAAATTTTGAATATATAAGTGTGAGAAAAATAAAGTTGAAACTCTAAGCCTATTAGAGAGTGGGTATGGTAATAAATTACCCCCTGAACCTAGTTGAAAACTTCTAACCCTAGATTTTGGACCTTGTGACCTCTAATAATTGTTAATAAGAGAAAAGTATGTTCTAGTAAACTAGAATTGTTCTGGAACCTATTAGTGACAACTATTGTCTCGTAACCTAGTTGTAGACACTCTTAACCGAGTTCTGGGAGTGGGTAAGTAAGACTTTACTCTGATGATTTTAAATATGTTTTCCTTTCCCCACTGTAATTAAACCTTGCTCTTGATTTAGATCTTGTGGAATTAAATACCTTGGGTATTTAATTGTTTTGGTCCCTTAACCCTAAAATTTTAATCAGAGAATATTTAGCTAAAATGTCATTATAGTTAGTGATTAAATTAATCCCTAAGGAGTTTTGAGCTTGGTGTAGGCTTATTACACTTGTTACTTTATATTGTGGAATTAATAATTATCCTAATGGGAAAAGTTATCAGTTGAATTTATTTGTCCTTGAGACTTTGGTTGTTAACACTTAAAAAAATTATTCCATAATTTTCTAACTAAACCTAGGTTTTTCATGGGTCTCAAGTGGGTTGTTTTAGTGGGTGTCACACATCCAAAGGTGTAGTAAAACTTATTTTTCATCATATTGTAAGTGATCTACATCATTTGTCCTTATTAAAAATATACACATATGAAAAAGGTGTAGAACATGAAAATCCATAATACAAACAATTGTCCATTGCTGAAAACACCAACTAAATGCAACATATAGAAAGTAATGCATTATGAGAAAAAAAAAATCTCATTTAATAGGGAAACAAGTACAAACACACATACTCAAGCCAAAAATGGTTAAGAAGGTTACACAAATGTTTTTTTATCAATCTGAAGATCCCCAAATGTTTGTGATCAAAGATATGGTTCAAAAATGATGTCCCAAAAAAGGATATGTGCGGGGAAATTGATGAAAGATGCAGGGTCCAATGATAAATCTTTGTGCACTATGAAACAAGATGCAGACAACTTGACGTGCTCCGCAGTATAGAAGAAGCAAGTAGATGAGCTTTGTAAATGGTTGTAGATCAATGATCCATGAGTGGTTTAGTTCTTGAACACGTGAAAATAACAAAAATATATGGGATGAATACCATGTGTAGCACATGATTTCTAGTCGCTTTGGGCTTGTCACCAATTTTCTTTTACAAATTTTTGAATTTTTACAATTTTTGGAGGTTTTGAACATTTTTAAATTTTTAGAATTTTCCTGATTAATTAATTTTTTTAGAAAATTTGATTTTATCATTTTTATTGATTTTATATTTTTAGAAGAAATGAGAGAATGGAAGATCACCTAAAAGCAAGAAAAATGCCCCAGGGAGAAGAAACGGGCACCAAGTAGTAGAAAATTCCCTGACGTAGCGAAAATGAGTTAAAAATAATTATTTAATAAAAAATAATTATCATGGTGGATAGAAGAAATGTTAGAATGACCACAACAAGAGTCCACAACATGCCCAGGGGCAACAAGGCGGTTATAATAGATAAATATACCCCTCCAAAGTGGGGTAAACTATCACGATCAGTTTTATTTTCACCACAACCCTTATTGACGAGTGAGATGTCGAGAGTGCGTAACTATCGGAGGCATGCGACACCATTCGAGAGTACGTTTGAGATGATGAAAATGGACCATTTGTGAGTACTCCATCCCTCTCTATAAATTTTAGCCTTTAATTACATTTATTAGGGTAGTTAGTAGGTTAGTTTTGTGTGAGTGCGTTTCTTTGGGGGGTGCGGAGGTGTCCACATGTCCACGTAGGCATCAAAAAATGTATGTATACACAGCATACATGTCAAATTAGTGTATGTGTGTACACGCATGCACCAACATGGGTGTTCCTAGGAATACACATGAGAATGTTAGCGCCCCGTGAACGGAAAGCACATGTAGGTGTAAGGTGGGTGGGGTTAGATAGGTTAGGAGCACACATGAGAACATGAGCACGCAGCACTAGAGATGGCAAGTATATGCACTAGGCGTACACATACTAGAAAGGGCACACAAGTGCAAAAGAGGGAAAACTCGTGACCTAGAAGAAACAATAGAATTTTTAGAAGAATGTTAGTTGATGAATAGGATAGTTTAGATGAAAAATTAGTGATAGAAAAGAAGAAATAGAAGAAAATTAATAGAAGAATAAAGTCATAACATGCTTGTGTTATTTTTCGAGATGAATGTCATCGCTACTGTACTAGAGAGCGACATAGCTGATTAGTCACTATAGAGGCAAGCTTCCATCAGTGACATAAGCGGATGATGGATATCCTATTAGAGGTCATAGGGTTATCTTACGCTCCTCGATGTCTTTGATTAACCTTTATCATGATCTACTCACACCTTTCTTTGAGAGGTAGCACTCGAGAGTCGGTGCTTCTAGCTCCCTACGATGAGATGACTATTACACTTGAGGATGTCGGCATATATTGTGAGTTCCAATTGTTGGGAAGTTGATCGAGTATGTCAGTGATGATGTTGTGATTACAAACTACCTTATTGAGGTTTTTGGATGTGTGGATATACCTCATCGAGGTATGATAGTTCATATGAACGATGCATTACAAATCCCAGTTTACATCGCATATTCATGTACTTGATGGCCCTTTTTAGTGGATTTTTGCTATGTTTGGCGCAGTGCATGTTGGCACATCTATACTAGGATCTACACTTTATTACATACCATGGTCTGAATATTGTGGGTCCCACCTTATTGTTGTAGATATGGGCATGGGATTACATATCCATTGGCCACCCTACATGTGTCTTACAAGTTTGAGATCCATAGGATCCCTCAGTGATGGTATGGGTCCCAATTGGAGATGACATCCATGGACACATAGGGGATACCTATCATTAGTGTAGAGAGTTTGATGATATTCAACACCTCATTATAGTATGGAGGCATTACCTCCAAAGATGAGTGGGATGAGGATACATATGAGCTGATTATATCCCTAGTAGAGCATTTTATGATTGGAAGCTAGGGTTAGATTACATAGATTTACCACATAGACCAATGTGCACAACAGTTCAATGTAGTTTAGGATGTTACAAATCCCAATATACGGTATGCACGCCGCTATGAGAGAGATTCTACATGGGGCCACAAATTTAGATAGCTAGGGCCAATGCTAGTTTTGACCAGATGGTACCACAGCCTTGGCTTCCATTGAGACACATTAGAAATGCTAGAGTCACAACACAGTATGCACCTTGGTATGTGATAGTATTACCTTATTTTGTTACCATTCCACGGGTGGCACGGGACACGAGGGGTTAGGCTGCCTCTGATGAGTCCAATGATAGTGATGATGCGAAGGATGGGGATGATGGTTTTGATGGTTAGCATCATGTTGGTGGTGGATAGGGTCCCCCACCATTACGGAATTAGGGAAAGAGGAAAAGAGAAACACCATAGATACATATGCTCCGAGTGGGAATTTCGGTTGTTATACAAGCTCATTTACAATAGGTTCTAATGTAGAGAGCAACACCATAGGGTTGTCTGCAGGAGGAGTTACATAACAAGGTTTGGGTCCTAACTTGCCACATATTCCACCGAGAGGTGGAGAGTGTGGAGATGGTAGAGGAGATGGGGCGGTGGATATTAGGTAGTTGTGCTACAACAATAGTTACAACAAGTTATATCCATTCAACTTTAGGTGATGGCCGATACGGATCGGGATAAGGCTTATGTATAGGTTCTTACAAATGAGAAAGACTAGGCTAGAGCATGGGCCAATCATGGGGGTGGAGGAGATGGTTCCACCTGGTTTCAATAGATTCAATAAATGGCTGCCAAAATTTCATGGATTATGAGTTTATTACAGTAGTCACAGTGCAGATTGTATGTTATTACTACAGAGAGGGACTGATTGGTGGCCGAGAGGATAGTAGGTCGATCCGAACTAGTGAGATTACAAGATGAGGTTGCTTCATTTTCATACTCAAGGAGCTACCATGACACCACAAGTATATATGGACTTGGCTATGGCCAATGGCAGGGCTTCCTACTACAAGGCCCTGTATTATGATGTTGTTCTAGAGGGTCAGAGAGTACCCAAATTTAGTGAGTAGTCTATGGGAAGATCACAAAGGTCACAAAGACTAGAGGCATCGGTGAGATGTGTGGAGCATCTAAGAGATCCCCAGATAGGGTGATAGACATGAGAGAAGAGTACACATGTGATGTGCCCTCTGTCATATCGTAGGCCTTTGAGTCCCCATGAGGGATCGATTCAAACATGAATATTTTTATTATACACATATGTATGTATTTATGATGTACGCCTCTTATGAAGGCTCAATTTTGATCGATGATGTATGATGTATCAGTTTTGATCATGCCTCATGATGAAGGCTTACTTTGATTCATGCCTATGATGGCAGATTTTATATCTAGATGATGTATACTTTGAGACACATATGTATATGGACATTTTATTTTGACATGTATGATGATTATGATGATGATTGGACTCTATATTATGATGTTGTTGTATATGTATCACATGTTTTTGATTTATGATATATCCTTAGATGATATCATTTTTTTGTACATGAGATGCTTTTGATTAGTCCACATGATGATTTATATGATATTTTTGTGGGGGATAGATTTTGATATTTGCAATCCCTCTTGCCCCATTGATGATACAATACATGATGATTAGCTTAACATACATGTATGATGCAAAATTAGCACTTTATTGATATATTATGTGATATGATGTTGATGTGAAAACAAAACAATGTACAAGTAATGAACAAACAAGCATAAATAAATGTTAAAAAAATCCATGAAATATAAACATAAAGAAAATTAATCAACAAAACTATGCACAATTATAAACAAGTATGCAAAAACACACTCCATATGTACAAATAAGAATGAATCTAATCTAAGCAAGAAAAGATCAATCTTTTAAGAAACACATTATACAAATGTACAAGTAAGTAAAACTATAAAAACAATGTACACACAAACAAACAAAGAAAGAAACAAAGAAATTAAACTAAGGCTATGTTTTTGTAAGACTATTTTCAACCTATTTTGTATTGTTTTTGGGAGTTGTGTGAAACAATTTTCTATTGTTTTTTTTATTTTCTGGTTTTCTAATGTTTTGGGTTTTTCAAATCTTATTTGAATGTTTTTTTGATTTTCAACATATTTTGAATGTTTTTGGGTTTTTTAAAGAGTTTTCTGAAGCTATGTATAGGAAACCAAGAAACGTGGATGCCCCCAGTGTTAGATAGGAATATACAAAGGCAATCCCTTCACAGACAAAGAAGAGGAGAATCAACCAAATCAAGGCTTTGACAAAATAGGCTCACAAGGAATCTGAGATGTAGGTGTGGGACTAGCTTTATGATAAGTAAATGTACCCCTAGATGTAAGATGTTTGTGAACAGCGAATCCTACCAAGGTCTTAGAAACCAATTTTCACCGAGGGACTTGTCCAAAGTGCCAAAATCACATGGTTTTCAAATTTGGATGACCTGCTTTTTTTTTTTTTCTTTTTCATTTTTTTATATTTTTCATAGTTTTTACTTTTTTGGTTGTTTTTATTTTTGTGCCATGTTTAAGCATAGAACCACTTGAGGTGCATGGCATTCATGGGCTCTCGCAACTCATCTCCATTAGGATGGGAAAGTTTGTATGCTCCTAACCCAAATTTGGCCACAATGACATAGGGTCCTAACTAATGAGGTTCAAACTTTCCTTTCTTTTCTCTTTTCGCCCTTGTGTTGAATTGTTTTTCCTTCAACACCAAATCTATGACCTCAAATTGACGAGGTATGATTCTCTTGTTGTAGCTCCATGACACTCTATTTTGATACACTTTGAGATGGTTGAGTGCATAGATGCACCTTTCATCAAGTAGCTCCATTATGCCAGTCTAGCCACTTTGTAATCCTCATCTTTATCTAGATAATCCCTAAGATATATTCTCGGGAAGGGAGATCTATTTCAATGGGATGATGGATTCCATTCCAAACACTAGGGAATAAAGTGTCGCACCAATAGGGGTGTGAATGGAGGTCCTATAAGCTCAAAGGGCCATGTGAATTTGCAAATGCCAATTGTGACTTGTTTTACTCACCATCTTCTCCATGATTCAAACAAGTGTTTTATTAGTGGCTTCTTCTTTCCCATTACCTTGAGGGTAATATGGCATTTTTGGCCCCAAAATATAATCTAAGTACAAGAAGGTGCATGGGACCTAGTTGAAGAAGGGTGCATGGGTTGAAGGTATATAGGGAAATGGTTTTGGTAGGGTTTTGCGAGAACACACAGCGTGAGCACAAGGAAAACCATATTTTTATAATTATCCACATTTGGTATCCCAGGAAGCACATGAGAAAATCATGACCCTTGTGGATAAGGTGTCCACTGCCTGGCAACTGCAAATCAAAAAGGGAATATTCTAGGTATGTGATAGAAGGTTCCAGAAGACATCATTGCAAGAAGTGGAGAGCTTAGATCGGAGAATGCATGCTCCTAAGGAGGACCACTTCGACACTTGTTGACTGATTTATACCTTCTAAAAGGCATGGTGGTGGTTGTTGAGGCTATATATTCAAGTGCCCGGTAGAGGAAAGAGAGATGTTGGTGGAAAAGAAGTAGAGCAGAGGACAGAGATGAGAGGTGAAGCTCACAAAATATCATGGAGAGTTCTATGGGTTAGGTTTAGATGATATGTAGGAGTAATGGAATAACAAGGGGATGGGCTTGTGTTTTCTATGTAATATGAGGGACCTAAGTCTAGTTCTGATGCATGACTTTGGTCTAGCACTATTATATTGATCTGTGATGGCCTCAATAAATGCAATGTGATTATCAAACATGTTGAATATGAATATATGTGGTTCCTGGTTTATACTTATATCTATATGGATTTGTTCTATGTATATTCTTTGTGAATGGATGTAAACCCTTGTGTATTTTCTTTCTATTATGGTCCAAATCTATATTCTGTTAATGCTTTCCTTGTCTGAATGGATGCATTAGTCTAGAAACTCATCATACACTCTCAATATGAATGCATGGTTATTTTCCATTCTCTACATTTAAGTATCTATCATAGATGATGCATTCTCACACAACTCACACAAATGAGGGGCTCGGTGCCCATGCGTGCCTCGGGTGAGCACCCAACACCCACTAGGTGATAGGTTGACACGCATGGGATTTTCCTATTCTTTGAAGGGTACAAAAATGACTACATCTTGGTTCCATTTTCGAGACCTCTTTTCAAATTTGTTGTGAGAAATGGCATTCATCTTTGTCCATGTGATGCATGATGACAGAGCACCTGACATTAGAAAGTGTTGAAACATGGTTCAAGAGCATGGAGGACAATTTTTTTCAAAGATTAAACACTGGAACTGAGTTCGATGTGCATAGATAGGTAGAAGAGAACCTATACCATGAGCTATATGAGACATTATTTTGATGCTTCTTAGTAGAACTATATGAATTACTTTCAAAGATATACATCCAAATCAAGTGGTACTATAGATTGCACATGTGGACCCAAGATGACTATCAGAGGTTGTAGGATGTAGATATGACTTGGACACATGCTATTGATTAGTGGTGGAAGAGAGTGATGGTCAGTTATACTTTATAATACGCCATTTCAATGTATTCTTTCCCAAAATTTGTTGAGTTTACGATTTTGAGGTAGCCTAGAGGATCATTTTGTGTGATATTCCTTTGGCTATGAATATCTTTGTCATTGCTTTGAGTTTAGAAGCATTTCCCATGGCAGCTAAAGCTTCTCCGAGCACCGGGAGAGGAAGCTAGGGTGGAGGAAGATGGTGGACATTACGGCTAAGAAGGAAAGGGAGGAGAGATGACTCAAGTATAGATAAGCTCATGAAAGGGAGATGACTAGACAATGTGAGGTTACAAGTATGATGGATCTATGGAGGTAGATGTTGTAGGAAGGATTTAAGGTTCACATGGAGGATGTGGAGGTTGAGAAGTCTATGCTATTCCATATTGGCAAGGGTGGGAGAAAGGCCCCTTTAGCTTCGATGAGAGTTTTTCACATGGAGAGAGAAGAGTCATGGGCGTGCATCCGAACCTACCTAAGAACCAACCCCTAGAACTTGGTTTCCTAGATCAAGATAGAATTATTGTTAACCTAGTTGGTATCGGGGGAATGACCGATCTGTTCCTAGGAGATATAATTTTTCATTTGGAACATCCATGGCTACACAAGCCATTCCTGTATTTGGAGGAATCTTTGGACAAGGTACAAGTACGCAAGCTTTGGGTATCACGTATGGGAGTGGCACAGGACATATAACTAGTAGTGAGAGACTATCACAAACCATTGGTGTATAGTTTAATGGGATGGTGGGAACACTAGGCGTGACCAATTTAGGTATTTTTTTACTATAAGAGGTGGATCGGTGGGTCGGGAGGAATAGGACCTAGTGGATCTAGTGGATTTTGTGGAGAAAGAAACACCGAAGGAAACCAAGGCTCTGGATTGGGAGGACAAGGACCCTAGCCACCTCCCCAAGTGTTTTTGAGATGTCTTTACACTTACCAGACTATAGGTGTATTGAATATGTTGTAGAGCATGTGCACAAGTGTGAGTTACTATGGTGCATAAAGGGATCACTACCCCAGAGTAGAAGGCAAGTCATCTTGCAACAACGTTGCAAGGGCATGCACATAGTTGGTATAGGAAGTATGACCCCCATCAGATAGTGGTAGACTACACCATGTTGAAGAATGATTTCTTAGTAGAGTTCCATATCCTAGAGTTTGAGCAAAATACCATCAGCACTCTTAAGGAGATCCAACAAGGAATAGCCAAGTGTGTGCGAGAGTATGTTGCACTTTTCAAAACTCTCTTGTCAAAGCTATCCTATGAAATTCATCCTTCTCAACATGCTTAATGGTTTTTGGAGGATTGATAACACCATTTAGAAGGGATCTTTCACATAATACTTTCACATACCCGCTTGAGGAATTGGAAGCTACCATACCCACCAAGACTGGCTGAGAGCGTTAACACTGCGGTGTTAGCCCCTTTTGGAGGCTCAAATTTTTGCAATGGCCAAGAAGTTGGAGAAGCTATCTGCAAACTCAATGCATGAGGTTCATAGTGGGCTTTGGTGTACAAAATGTGAAGTGGAGGGACATGCAAAGGATAGTTTCTCTCAGAATTTTGTGCATGCTATAGTAGTAGACAATGACATTTTCCATGGGGATCATGATGCAATTAGATGCCCCCTACTCCAACACACAATCTATAAGAATGTTTCTTTCTATTACAATATCTATACCTCTACGACCCATGATACCAAGGATTAAAGACTGATTGATCAAATCCATGATGCTATTGATTTGGGTGTGTGCCGACTAGCCTTGCAAGCAGTTCAAAAGATGATGATCGGCATTATGAAGGGCACACAAATGTAAAAATGCATGGAAGATTTTTTCACAGATGATTTCATGGTCGCAGAACTATGGCAGAGGGAGAAGTGACTTCCAGGGAGGAACCTGTTATAATTATGGATCTACAGAGCATTACAAACATGAGTGCCCTAAATTTTTACAATGCTCATGGCGTGGAAAGAAACAAAAGTGTGAGGAGTGTCTAGAAATTTATGGGAATATGAACCAAGTAGCACTAAAAGGAAAAGGGTACTGGGATGGTAAGCATCAAGAATTCCAATTCATAGTGGATGCCATGAGTGGTACATGAGTTAGAACTAGAACCTGTACTGGTGATGACGAGGAAAATGCTATGCTCGCTGTGAGATGCTAAGACTAAAGACATTATATTCAAGAGAGGAATTAGTACATGGAAAGTATCTAGACCCTTCTCATAAGAAAGAAGTGTATCAAGAGACTATGGATGTGATTCAAAGTTTACAAGGAGAGATATAGTGTCTAAAGGAGCAGTCCATGCAAATGGAGTAATGAAGGAATGTCGAGGCTCCACGAAGGACCTAGATGAATTCAAATGAGTATGTAAAATATTAAGGCAAGAGAATATTATTCCCTTCTGCTAGGATAATGGCTAAGAGAGAAGTGCTACCGCGTGTCGGAGTAGAGCATGAAAGGCATGTCTTGCATGCAAACCTTCCTCCTCACATCCTTGAATATGATAAGGAAATTACTTTAAATGTGGTTGTTAATGGGTGGCTTCGAGAAATATCCTCATCAACATAGGAGCAGAGGTGAATTTTCTTACCTTAGATGTCTGGCATCAGATGGGAAGGCCTGCATTGCAGCCATCTTCGAATGTATTGTACATGGAAAAAAAAACTAAGGCAATTCCCATTAGAGTTCTAAAGGATGCAGTTATCGCCATTCAAGGGGCCAATTTAACTTGGAGACTTCAAATTCTTAGTGCTCGTTGAGGTAGACAACTTTCTAGCATTGTTTGAGTGCCCATGGTGTTAAAAGAACAATGTTGACCTATGGTTTAACAAAGGGTATATCAGTTTTGAAAACAAGGAAGAAAGGGTGACCATTCCTTTGATAGATGGGAAGTCAAAGCACCTATACTGAGCCCTTAGGAGAAGAATTATTTGATAAAATCTATGTGAACTCCATCAAAGAACTCCGAGATAATTCACCCCATGGAAGGAGTTATCTAATTTGAATATGCTCAGTCCGTGAGTGATACCACTAGTGTGGCATGTGATAATTGGGCACATGGGACTTATGATTTAATTGGGAGATAGTTAAGGGGATTTTTAATAAGGCTTATAAAGGTTTACTTGATCAAGCACCTAGGAGGAAAGAAGTTGTCAAGTTACTCGGAGGCGCATATCCTAAAATTTTCTTACGGGACATGGAAGCTCGGTGGAAAAATGAGGAATGATCAGTTATAACCTACTCGGGACTATAGGGTGCTGGTGGCTACACATCAGGAGAACCTCCTAGAGTGGCATGAGGTTAGAATCACATTTTTTGTAAGGTTTTCTAGAAGTAATGCACCCACAAATCATATGAGACTACCATGGTAAAGAGGCCACTTCATTTCATATCCAAGCATGTGAGAAGGTCTATATGGGAAGCACATAAGTTTTTCCACCTTCATTATGGGTATATAAGTTGTATTCCACCTTAGAATGTTGTATGCATGTTTGAGTACGTTCATTCGAGATGCACCGTCAAGCAGGTAATTAGCAAGAGTCATGCGGCTGATCTCATTCAAGCTTTCAAGTATAGAAGTACCAAACCATCAAGTAGATAAGGCGTTACTGTAAGTGATCAAGTGCCTTATGATGGGAGATAGTGCTATGATAGAGGATAGGCTACTAGAATTGTTAGGTGAGCCTTATTTGGAGATGTTCCTCAATGATGAAGAATCAAATAAAACTTTTGCCACTGAATGGGGATTTTTTTCCTACATGGTTATGCCTTTTGGATTAAAGAATGTTCCTCTTATGTTCTTGTGCATTGTGGTACAAGCATTTCAGGACTTCATCCATAAGTTTCTTCAAGTTTACCTAGATGACTGGACTATGTATAGATTGGTGAAATACCATTGTAAAGACTAAAGGCTAATGTTTGAGAGATGTCAGAAATTGAGGATATCCCTCAACATAAAAAAATGTGTCTTTGTTACTCCATTTGGAACCATGTTATGAAATATTATATGCAAACAAGGCTTATTAGTGGATCCCGCTAAAGTTACTGATTATTATAGGGTTAGGGGATCCCACTAGTCAAAGAACATGCGTGGATTCCTTCGACATACGAGGGTATTATAGGAAGTTCATCAAGGGATATACCAAGATCACCATGCCATTGAGGAATTGTTAAAACACAAGAGTGCCTTCTATTGGGGAGAGGTGCGCAGAAGGAATTTGACGCTTTGAAGGATAGGCTTGTCACGGTGCCCATATTACATTTTCCTTATTAGGATAAGCCTCTCCATGTGCATGTTAATGCCTCAGGAATAGATATGGGAGTAGTACTAGCATAACCTAGCGAGGGAATCGTTTATCATCCCTTGTGCTTTACAAGTAGAAATTTGACACCAGTAGAGTAGAATTACACAACTACTAAGCGTGAAGCATTATCTATGATCTACGTGCTACATAAGTTTAGGTAGTATCTGTTGGCAACACTATTTATATTCTACATGGACCACATGGAATTTAAATACTTAGTTAACAAACCCATTCTACAAGGGCGCATATGCTGTTGGGTCCTATTATTTCAAGAGTTTGAGTTCACCATGGTCGTGAAACCAAGAAAAAGTAATTCAGGACCTGACCACTTATCAAGGATTAATTCAAGATAGGACATGTAAAGCATTAGAGATACCATGTTAGACACATAACTATTTAGGTTGTGGCACGCATCCTCATACTTGGAAGATATAGCAGCATTCTTAAAAAATAGGTGTGGCGATAGAAGGGATGAAGGCCCTGGAAAGAAAACAATTAGCAATATGTGCCGCACCTTACATGTTGATTAGTGGAGACTTGTATAAGTTAGGTTGTGATGAGGTTCTGTGTCAATGCGTATTAGAGCATGAGCGCATGGAAATTATGGAGGAAGTACATGGTGGGATTGTAGGAGGACACTATGTAGGAAATGCTACTAGGGTGGAAGATTTTATTAGCGAGATTTGGTTTGAAACCATCTACAAATATTGTATTGAGTTTTGCAAGGCATGTGACCATTGCCAGCGCCTTGGAAAACTTGGAAAGAGAAATGAAATTCCCTTGTAACTAATAACCATCACTGAACCATTTGAAAAATGGGAAATTGACTTTGTAGGGCCAATTGCACCAGTCATGCAAAGGACTGGTTCGCAGTATATCATCACTTGCACTGATTACTTAACACGATGGGAAGAAGCAACATCTACAAAGGATTACACCGTCGCGACATCTGGTAGAGTTTTATGGGAGAACATAATCAGCAGGTATGGTTTCCCTTTAAGTTTAACAAGTGATAGGGGTACACACTTTCTCAATGAAACAACTGATACTGAATCTTTTTAGCGAAATTTATGGTTGCCCATCATAAGACTACCCCATATCACCCTCAAGTGACTAGAACTACGAGGCATTTAACAAGATACTAAGTCACACATTAACTAAGATCTGTGACACTAGAATATAATATTGGGATGATAAGGTATCAACCATTCTATGGGCATACATGATGACCTACAAAAGGTTGAACAAGGCCACACCATTTTAATTTGTGTTTGGCACGGAAGCTATTTTACTAGTGGAATTCATATTACCTTTGCTACGTATAGCGCACGTAAGAGGATTAGATGATAGACAAGCGCTGGAAGAAATTATCCATAAGTTGATGCGCTTAGATGAAAGGTGATCACTTGCTAGATTGATTTAAAAGACAAAAAGTAAGACAAAAGGTATGACATGATCATCATATCAAGAAAAAGAACTTTTAGGTTGGGCGGTTGGTGTTGTTGTATGATTCCAAGTATCTACACCATCCTGGGAAGTTGAAAGTCCATTAGTTGGGACCTTACATCATCTCATACATTCTTGATTCAGGCACTTGCTAATTACAAGTGCTGTATGGGACGAGGTTACCAGGTCACTTCATTAGGAGTAGGTTGAATCCCTACTATAAATAAAGTCTTCTTGGTGTTTTTAATGAGGATGTATTTCCAGTTAGCTTAAAATTTCCCTTTATGCTTTTTATTTTCTTGTGTTTCCCTTTCTCATTGCTTGTTAATTTCATTTTGATTTAGTTTTAAGCATTGTGCACTGATAACCACATTATTTCTCTTAAGTTATTTATGTGTAGAGGACCATGCATCTATTTTAGTGTGGGGTGGAGTGATGCGTAGGCCTATAATACAAGTTTTTACTGGCAGTAGAAGTTACGATAAATGGCCCCATTGAAGGATAAAAAGCGTGTAAGGTTAAGAAGCACGTAGAAGAAAATGTGGTTAGAAATTGTTGGTGTCAAAAAGGCTTTGTGGAAACCACATAAAGAAAGGATGAAAAGTGCAGGAAAAACATGAGGTAGGAAAAGGCAAAAATTAGTTAAAGGGCATAAGAAGTGCCTTCAAACATTGCGGGCGTGCATGTAAGAGTCTTGATCGGGTTGGATTTTTGCGTATGAAAATGTTGTAAAAGGTTTTTCACGAAGGATGTCATGCGTAGGTAAAGGCACTTAAATATGGCTTAGTGAAAAAACCCACATTTAATGTTAAAGAATGTTGGTAGGTGGTATAGCATTTAATGTTGTAATTAAGCAAAAACTATAAACACAAGGTCAAGAAAGTCATTTGTTACCTTGCAATTATGAAGAAGAATAAGAGAGAGATTTGTGTGAAGAAAGGAGAATCCAAGAAATTTGAGAGTGCATCTAGAGTAGATTTGTGAACCAGAGGGAGGGAGTACACGGGCGTGAGAAAGGTTGTGTGAAGAAGCGTTGTCTTGTGGAAGGATTTCTTGGTTAGGGTTTGGTAGCTAGGGAATGGAAAAAAAGGGATTCAGGAGTTGAAGCTTTGGAGTGAGCTTTGAGATTGAGGAGAGTAGCAAAAGAAGAGCAAGAGGAAGGATTGTTTAAGTTCAGCTGACCGAGAAGAATGGCACTAAGAAAACCAACCATTTCACCAAAGAAAACAAAGGGCAAGGGCAAGGGAAAGTAAATCATTTTTGTCATGAGAATGAATGAAGAATGGTACGCAGAAATGCAGTACCCATATGGGGTATTGCTAGGAAAAGAATGGGAGTCATACCTACGAGAAGATAGTCATGAGCAATTATAATCATTGCACAAGCACAACAGAGAAGGAAATGGTGTTGGAGTTGGTCTGACCAACTAACAATAGGATTCCAGATGGAATTCCCATTTAAAACAATGAGGTGAAGTTCAAAATAAAGAATGTTTGGATTATTGCAATTATATGAGTTACCCTATTTTGGCAAGCCTAGGTGCCTTTATCTATAGCTGATGTTGTGCATGCATTAGAATCATTTTTATTTCATGGGGAACAAGATGCACATCACACTTCAACTGATATCCAAGTTCATAGGCATCAATTGTGAAGGAGATAACATTGCTGATGATCTAAGAAACAAGGAGGCTATCAAGGAGATCAGCAGTGTGTATGACCACAAGAAGGGGTCACAATACTTTGACATCACCGAGATACCAGACCCAGTGATGAGGATGGTTGTGCACTTAGTCACCAAGCTCAATTACCAGGAATGATGGACACAAGTGAATAATGCATGGATGAATGTATGCCGGAAGATATCAAAAGGAACCATATACAACCTGTCTTCTTTCATCGTAGATGAAATTATAAGTAGCATGTAGGAGGGAGAGAAGATACTCTTTGGTAATGTACTCCTCACTATTGTGTTCTCAAAGATTGGAGTGCATGATGGGCGAATGTTTTATTGAGAGTATCCAAAAGAAGATCTCTCACCCGTAAATAGGTTTGCAAATTATACTTGTGAAACCATGACGAACGCTCACAAGAAGACATGCACGAAGAATTGGTATAAGTAAATACATGATGTCTTCGATGCTTTGAGTGGAGAATCCCATAGCACATACCCACACTTGTAAGTGGAGAGGCAGGATTTGAAGTGTACCAACACTTCTGCATTGGTAGATTCATGTTGACAAATGTGAATATGAGTTCATGGTGCAAGCTACCATTCTCCTTCATCGTGTTATACTTCCAAGCCAGAGTTAATCAGTTTAAGGAGGCTAAGAGACTAAGGTTCAACCTCAATGAGGTAGATATAGACCACCGCGAGCTGTACCAAAATCTAGTCTACCCAACGAAGCACCCATATATGGAAATATATGTCTCCCACGAGATACAAATGATGAAGCCTTTAACGCTGCCAATTGTAGGAAGGACCACAGTAAGGGTGTATCTATGCATAAGGCCAAATTTTGAAAAAAATGCTTACTTGGATAATTATTTCTCCATTCTTGAAGACCCTACAGGAAGGAAGAAGGATGTACCTAGAAAGAGAGAAGGATAAGAGGTGCGAGAAGGCATCAAGTGTTCAAACCACATAGACGGTAAGTGCGCTTAGAAACAAGCATTAAGCCTAGTACTTACGCATTGAGGAAGAAATATCCATTCAAAGTAAAGACCCCGAAGAAGAGGAGTCGATCAAGAAGAGCCCCTCACCTAGGAGGAATCACTAAGGAAGACATCACCTGTTTAAGAAAAATAAAGAGAAGAATCCACTGTACTGGAATCCCTAGTAAGGAAGAAACAAAAGGTGATGGATGAGGCCGATTCTCAAAGAGACAAAAACTTAGATGCCTACATCGGTGATAGCGATGATGATGAACCAAAATGAGAAAACTACCATCCCATCTATGAGATACATGATTCTGAAGAAGAAGGAGATGAGTATAATGAAGGAGATGAGGAGAAGGAGGATGAAGAATAAGTTGAGACCCAAGGAAAGGGGGTAGGCGAGGAAGAAGTTACAAAAGGTCAAAGGACCCTAAGCCTCACAAAGGAATAGGTAGATGAAGCCAAAAAGAAATAAGTGGTAAAAATCATCAAGGACCTAGTGGAATAAGAAGTGGAAAGCAAAGCGTGGATGTGGTAATGAAGAAAGCCGAGGAGGATAGCATTTGAAAATAATATGGCAGCATGGGAGGAGATCCTAGTTTGGCTATAAGCTTTCCAAAGGCCACACATATAGGGAGGAAGAGAGTAGAAGCATCACAATTTCAAGGAATGGGCTACATTGATGATCCAAACAAGGTTTTGTGTGCCCACTTCTAGAGCACCATGCCAACGGAATAGATTTTAGCCATGACTTCATATGATGAGGAGGGTGCATACCCTCGGATAAGGAAAATGTTATCATGGGTGTTTGAGTCCTACATTGATGAGCCAGAATTTGAGGTAAGCTAAGGGGCATTGATGCAAGTGCTAAAAAAAGGGATAAACCCTTTGGTGAATGATCAGAGGTTATTGATGAGAAAATATGCAATGCGCTCAAAAAAGTCTCAGTTGAGGTTGAATCTAGGATCTTTGGGAGAAATGACAGGGTAAAGTTCCTAGAGGTAGAGTTGGAGAAAAGGGAGGAGGATTTTTGGAGAAAAACAAGGACCTGAAGTAGGAGGAACTAATCAGCGCTCAATTAAGGCATGAGTTAAAAGATGAGAAGGCAAGGGTGCACAAGGCATACAAGAAGATAGAGATGATCATGGATGTCATTGTCCTAAATCACCCGAGACTTAACACTGCCCACACAAAATTATGGATCATCCTTGTAATACCTATAGGAATTGACCCACATAATCACTATGGGGAGGTGACCATTTTCCCTAGAATCAGCAGAGGAGGTGTTGGCACATCAAGATAAAGAAAATAAGATGAAGGTTGTGGAGATTTTTGCTTAGTAAAACAAGATCCTCACTATGAAAAGGTTTTCGCACAAGCTGCTAAGGCCACTTATGATAAGCTGCGTGGATAGAGATAGAGTGGCAAGTATCTTAGTTTCAAACCATGAAATGGAACTCAAGGAGTTCGGAAAAGAACAAAGGAACAGTCAAAGTGAGACAAGATCCTAGCCGGGGTAGAAAATAAATCAAAGACCATTGAGACCTTGCATGGATAATTCAAGAACCAACTAAAGGAATTATAACCTCAAATCACTCGAGGATGGATGCGCTCGAGGATTTGGGAAAGCAGCTGGAGGAGATTTTGGAGACAATGAGCGCTAAGGGAGAGGAGCTTAGTTTTGAAGGAGTGAGCACCCTGGTGGGTGACCTCTGTCGTGAAGAGCGGAACAAGGTCGATGCTTGGGGAAAGTTAGAAGCTTATTTGAGGAAGGATTTCCTCTCCTACTCCATAAGTAAATAAGGTTCCCCATTCTTTCATTATTTTTCCCATTTCTTCATTCCTTCGTTCTTCTATTCCAACCATTTATAAGGATCCACCATTCTTTAATTATTTATTGAAGGGTTTTTATGGGGATAGATAACATGCGTAGTGTGGGGTGATATTGGGCCCCAAAATATCATCTAAGTACAAGAAGGTGCATGGGTGCACGTGACCTAGTTGAAGAACGATACAGTTGAAGGTACGCAAGAAAGGGTTCTCGGAAGGGTTTTGCAGAACACACAATGAAAGGAACGATAAGAAGATTGTTCCAAGCTGCGATCTCAGATGATAATAGCACACCACATTAGTTTTGTAAAGCAGAAGAGCTAAAATACCATATATGGAAATCCATCATAATCCATAATGCTCAATACATTACAATACAATGACTTGAATTATTTAATAAGAAATATGTACATATAGGAGGAGGGAAGTGCAACTACTACTTAAATCAGTGGTGAAGAACTCCCACTAACGATTTTTGGTAGTTAAGTTAACTCCAAAATACTAGTAAGCTAACTCCACATAACTAGAAGATAACTCAACACAACTAGTAAGCTAACTCCACACAACTAGTACACCTAAGCAAACTAACCCAACAAGTGTAGGGCTAACACAAGTGTAAGAATTATCCTAATAAATAAATAAAAGGATAAATAATAACCTACACTAACACCCTCCTGTAAGCATAGCTTAGGTGGGTGGAAAAGAAGGTGGGTCCCGACAACAAGGCTTGATGAGGTACCCACGTATAATAACGGGAAAAATGGACACCGCAAGGTACCCAAAACCAGTAATAACAAAGTAGAGAGCAAAATCCTGCTGCAAGATATCCTCAGAAGCTCGACTCCAAAAACTTGTACAATGCTAAAGAAGTGTGGTGCACACTATGGTTTGAATCCACTGCTCAATCATATAACTCAAAAACAACTGACACTGGGCTTCACCAGAATAGCTCTATGCAAGGAGACTATCAATGGAGTGTTTTCGAAAAGTAAAAACAAACACCAAACATAATTTGATCAACTGCTATAAATAGGTGTGCCACGATCCAAGAAAAACCAAGGCAACAAGGCAAGGACATGAGATCCAAATAAATAGGAGTGCCACGATCCAAGAAAAATCCAAGGTAACAAGGCAAGGACACAAAACCTGAAGAAGCAATATCAACACCACACCCTCCCATACTTTGTAGAATGGGTAGAGTGACACCACAAATCTGTATGAGTTGTCAAAATCAACTACTCAAACACTAACAAACTAACACTGGCTCCACCAAAATAGCTCCCCCACAAGAGAGACTGTCAACATGCCAAAAAAGTGTCGAAAATACAGATCTAAAATATCTCAACAAACAAGAGAGATAAATGTATACACCCATAGATACAAGAATGCAATACCCAAAATTTTAGGACATCGGGCTCAACCGAAAATGCATCCACAAGTGATCACAACACCCTCCCAAATTTGGCACTTTATAATTGAGTGCATGTAAATATTACAATGAGTAACAATACCTTTTACATTTTAAATATGTGTATAAAAATGTCAAAGAATGCGTAGATCTCGAAAAAATACACAATTTCAAAACAAAGATCACCTTAATCCGAGCTACGAGATCAAAGGTTATGAGCTCTAAAAAGTTTTGCTATTAAAATAATATTTTAATGCTGATCTTTTTAAAAGGTACACGTGACACCCAAATGTCCAAAGGGTAAAAGAGTGCATGCACACGATACATGCTTGCGATCAAAGGATAAAAGCCTGCGCCTAAAACCTAAAATGTCCAGTGGGTAAATCATTGCATCCAGAGGGCACTCGCTTATATCCAATGGATAAAATAATGTACCCATAGGGTACAGATATGCGTCCAGTGGATAAAACATTGCATCCAAAACCAAAATACCCAGAGGGTAAAAGAATGCATCCGAAAGGTACACGCTTATATCCAATGGATAAAAGAATGCACCCATAGGGTACAAATCTGCGTCCAATGGATAAAAGACTGCATCCAAAACTGAAATATCCAAAGGGTAAAAGAATGCATCCGGAAGGTACACACTTATATCCAATGGATAAAAGGATGCACCCAAAAAGTACAATTGTGAATACAAACTTTGACTACAAATATCTTTTTTTCTGGCACTTGTATCAAAAAACAGAGAGAAACCCAGAAAGTTTCTCAAAAAACCCAAAAAGATGATATAATTTTTGAGCCAAAAATATGTCTATACATAATTGTCTGATTTTTTGAGAAATGTGCCAAAAAACCCTTTTAAATGCCTATATTTGACTGTCTCAAAACATGGCTGAGTTTACAGTCGATTCTAAGGTTTTGGCACCTTCCAAATCCAATGGCACACTCCATTTTGCATAAAAATGCATGCTATAGAAAAGTGCTGACTAAATTCCGAATACATGAAAAAATAAACTCTTGCTTGCAAAGAAAAACTTACAGATGGATGTCTACATCATTTATAGCTCTGATACCATGAAAGGAATGATAATAAGATTGTTCCAAGCTGTGATCTTAGATGATAATAGCACACCACATTAGATTTGCAAAGCAGAAGAGCTAAAATACCATATATGGAAATCCATCATTTTCCATAATGCTCAATACATTACAATAGAATGACTTGAATTATTTAATAAGAAATATGTACATATAGGAGGAGGGAAGTGTAACTACTACCTAAATTAGTGGTGAAGAACTCCCACTAACGATCTTTAGTAGTTAAGTTAACTCCAAAAAACTAGTAAGCTAAATCCACATAACTGAGAAGATAACTCAACACAACTAGTAAGCTAACTCCACACAACTAGTACACCTAAGCCAGCTAACCCAACAAGTGTAGGGCTAACACAAGTGTAAGAATTATCCTAATAAATA
Organism: Taxus wallichiana var. yunnanensis; assembly: GCA_018340775.1. Classification (NCBI taxonomy): domain Eukaryota; kingdom Viridiplantae; phylum Streptophyta; class Pinopsida; order Cupressales; family Taxaceae; genus Taxus; species Taxus wallichiana. Next base: position 741,437,378 of record CM031238.1, on the reverse strand, counting down.
AATAAAAGGATAAATAATAACCTACACTAACACACAACACGTGTGTAAGGAAAAAAAAGGTGTTTGTACTTAGCCACATTTGGCATCCCAATCAACACGTGAGAAAAGCATGACCCTTTTGGATAAGGTGTCAACCTGGTGACTATGGATCAAAAAGGGAATATTCTAGGCATGCAATAAAAGGTTCCAAAAGAAATCATTGCAATAAGTGGAGAGATCAGATCAAAGAACGAATGCTCCCAGGTAGACCACTTCAACACTTAGAAACTGATCTGTAACTTCTAAAAGGCATGGTGGTGGTTAATAAGGCTATATATTCAAGCGCTCAGTAGAAAAAAGAGAGACGTTGGTGGAAAATAATTAGCTTAAAGGATAGAGATGAGAGGAAAATATCTACGAAATGTCATGGAGAGTTCTATGGGTTGGGTTTAGATGATCTGTAGGAGTAATGGAATAACAAGGGGATGGGCCTGTGTTTTCTATGTAAAATGAGGGACCTAAGTCCAGTTTTGATGAATGACTATGGTCTACACTATTATACTTATATGTGATGGTCTCAATAAATGCAATGTGACTATAAAACATGCTACATATGAATATATATGGTTCCTGGTTTATACTTATATCTATATGGATCTGTTATGTGTATATTCTTTATGAATGTATGTAAACCCTTGTGCATTTTCTTTCTATTATGGTCTAGATTTGTATTTTATTAATGCTTTCCTTATCTGAATGGATGCATTAGTCTAGAAACTCATCATACGCTCTCAATATGAATGCATGGTTCTTTTCCATTCTCTGTGTTTAAGTATCTTTCATAGATGAATCATTCTCACACAACTTACACAATGGAGGGGGCTCGGTGCCCATGCGTGCCTCGGGTGAGTGCCTAGTGCCCATTGAATTATAGGTCAGCGTGCATGGGATTTTATTTTTCTTTGAAGGTTATAAAAATTAATACGGTGTGGAACACTTTAATCATATATGAAAGTGCTAATATGGAGATTTTATTGTACTGTTCTTGAAATATTTTTCATTATCCTGTGACAATGGTGGTTGGAATGCCATAACAATAGATGAGATGTTTCATGATGAACTTTGATATTTGATCACCCATAACATATGTCAATAGAAACACCTCCACCCACTTGGTGAAATATTATGTGGTTGTTCTAATATGGGCATGATGTTATATGAAGTAGGGGTGAGCTTCCCTATTAGGTATAATCCCCATTTATAGAATGGTCATAGTGTTGTGATCGGCTACAAAGGTTGTGAAGGTGCATGGATGAAGTTCTTGTATTTCTAGCATAACACACACTTCTTTACATAATTGCATCAATTTGTCTCCATGGTAGGCCAGTAATAATGTACCCTCAACAAATTCTTTGCTAAAACCATCTTGTTTGTATGGTCTCTGCACACTCTTTTGTGTACCTCGATATCTTGTACTAACTCTGCTACATGTAAACAATGTAATAGATTCCCATCATAGCCACGATGATAGAGGGTGCCTCCTAGGAGGGTATAATGGGCTATTTTATGAATAAGGATTTTTTTCAGAATGGGGGATGTTGGGAGGAAAGATACCACTTTGGAGATTGTTAAATATGGGTTCATACCATGGGGAGAAAGGACCACTTCACATGCAAGGCACGATTCCAAAGATGTCATATGCGAGTTGACGTGAGATTTTCAACAAAAATGACATATCATTATTCTATGGTGGAATTTGTAGCATAGAGCCCATTGTTTCCATTGTATCTACATATCTATTTTGTGCCCTTAGAATTTTTCAAAGGTGATGCACAAAAATATTCTATTAGAGTTTCTACCAACTTCTTATATGGGATGAGCTTGTCATCCTTGACTTTGTACTCATCATTGACTTACTTGATAATCACATGTGAGTCTCCAATGACTTTAATGTGGTGGATATTCCATTTTAAATATAGCATCATCCCAATAATGAGATCTTCATATTATGCAATGTTATTTGTGAACGAAACCCAAGACAGAAAGCTTGAGGTATGTGGTCTTTTGTGGGGGTGATTAACACTACACCTACCCTTGAACTATGAAAAGTAATTGATCTCCCAAAGTGTACTTTGTATATGATAGATCATTCAATGTACATTAACGATGTATCTGGTAGGTCTAAACATATAGGATCTATTCCGTAAAGGTGCATCTACGAGTTGGTGTGATAACCTTTCCTTTTCCGAGTTTTAGTGTACATACTCAATATGAAATTCACTAAGTAGGATGATCCAATTAGCCATCCTACCAAAGTAAGATCAGGTTTTGACAACGGTATTTGAGTGTTTTAACCTTGGATATAAGCTTAGTTTTAGGATTTAACAAATAATGGTGAAGTTTCTAGAAGGTAAAAATAACAGACTAAAAAACATCTTTTGATTTGGGGACAATTGATCTCATATGCAATTAGGGTACAACTGAGATAGTACACTACTTTTTCTTTCTAGCTTAGGTCATACTAAGTAAATAAGGTGCCAATAAAAATCATATTACAAATATCTATAAAAAGTGGCTCTCCTTGGGTTGGCGGCATGAGGACCGGTGGATTCAAAAAAAATTCTTGAGAAAGGAAAAGGCTTGTTGTTTCTGGTCCCCAAATGAAGTCAACGTCCTTTTTGAGAAAATGGGTGAAGGAATGAAATTTTTCAACAAGTTGTGTGATAAAGTAGTGGATGGCTTGTATTTCTCCTGGTAAGCTACGCAACTACTTGATGTCCTTAGGAGAAGGAATTTCAGTAATGACAGTCAGTTTGGTAGGGTCTACCTTGATCCCCCATCTTGACACAATGAAGCCTAGTAGCTTCCCTGATAATACTCCAAAAACACATTTATTTGGATTTAAACTTACCTTATATTCCTGGAGATGCTAAAAAATTTACCTCAAGACCTCAGGATGGTCTTCTCTTGTCTTTTATTTTCCTAGGATATCATCCACATAGTCCTCCATGATGTCATTAAGCATATCATGGAATATTACAATCATTTCCCTTTGATAAGTTGCATCGGTGTTCTTAAGGCCGAAGGGCATTAATTGATAATAGAATGTTCCCTGAGGGGTTGTAAAGGAAGTCTTACGTTAATCCTCCTCTACTATTTTAATTTTTTGTAGCCAGAAAAACCATCCATAAGAGAGAGCATTTCATAACCAGTAGTCAAATCGACTATCATGTCGATGTTAGGCAAAGTAAAATCATCTTTAGGACACACATTATTGATGTCTCGAAATTCAATGTAGATTCTGATTCCTATAAGTTTATTTTGAACTTGAAGTATGTTTGATATCCATTCTGAATAGTCAATGGGTCTAATTAACCTTACTACTAATAGTCTTTCTAACTTTTCTTTGACCACAAGGGCCACTCGTGGATGCATTTTCCGTAGTTTATTTTGAATGGGATTTTCCTTTGGATGTACAACCAAGTTATGTACCACCAATTATGGATCTAATCCCAAAACGTCTACATAAGACCATGAAAATATGTCCACAATTTTTTTGAGAAGCATAGTGAACGTTTTTTATTCTTGTCTTTGGCGAAGCTCCAGCTTGACTATCTCGTGTTTCTTCTATTTCAATATTAATAGCAATAGTTTCTTCCACAATTTTTTTTAAGATATCCTCCATTACACGTAGGATTGAGAGGAAGGTTAATATATTCTTCTAAGGGTGTCTCAAGGAAATTTTCACCCTCAAAGCATGGTCACTTGTTTTGTCCATTGATTATTTGGATTGTTGGTTAGCTAGCACCTCAAAGAGGTTTACAATCATGTGACATAGACTTATGTTTTTCCAAGGATTTGTAGAGGAACTTTTACCCTCAATTTTACTTATATTTTACTGACCACAAAGCTCAACCTCCTCTCCAAAGTACGTGCGGTATCCAGTCAATGAAGAAACCCTTCTTGTGATCTCCAATAGGAATAGTGTCCCATATGCCCATAAATTCTGCAATAGCCTCATCGTTCTCAAAGATATCCAGGGCACGTGATGTTTTTGGTCCTAATCAACAAGGGTAGGGTATACAAGGTCAATATTTGGATTGGTGGGGGTTATGGTAAGGATATTAGTATCCATGAAAAGGTTTGTAGAGGAAAGATCCTTGTATTGGATATGGTGGGAATTTATGTCACTATCTAAATAAACATAGCTATCCTCACATTCAGAGAAGGTAGCATCTTGATCCATGGGGTGAGATCCATTCGGCTTAAATTCCAACACCATGTGTCTATTTTAAAATTTGGAAGTGGAACCGGATCACTTATCCCTTGTTCAAATTTTCCACATCCAAGGCCTTTGTAACCCATGGACTACATCATTCTACTAGACTTTGTGTATTCTAGATTTTGAGTGGAAGTAGGCTCAGTGTCTATGGGGAGACAAATTTTAGGAGGGTCCAACAATTTCTCTTCTGCAAATAGACCTCCAGGTAAGAATGTACCAATTTTTTGTTCATCTCAAGGTTGTTTGAAGCAGTAGTTGGGCTTGCCTCTTATTCTAGGTGGCAGGATAGATCCGAGACTAGGAGGGATTATTTAATATTATATTCTACACAATATCATTCAATAGTTCTCATCTCCCATGAATCAAAGGGAGAGATATATGTAGTAGCATCATGAGAGCAAGAACTAAAAGATTCATAATCTACCCATGACTCAAGAGCTTTAGATCGAAGGGGGAAAAAAATATCAAAGAGAGGGATATTTGTATGAATTCCTTCACATAAAGCTATTGAGAGATCTAAAGTGGCTAAGTGTTTTGGATATCCTTGAATAGTAATAGTATGTCCCTCGTGTCTCAATTTGATACACCGGTGAAATATCGATGGTATTGTTTCACTCGGAAATGTTTCGTTCCTTTTAGAAACAGATAAGGTTAGGGGTAGGAGGAATACACCAGTAGAATGTCGAGATGGTGTGCGCGTACCGTAGAGAAAGATCAGGCTGACTGCGAAGAACTCCTTTTTGTCTTGGAAGGACTACCTGCAAATAAGAACACAAGACCACAAGATTTTAATTAGACAATAAATGAGGGAACTGCCTTGGGCCCAGGAAATATAAAACTTCCTTTCGAAGGTGGTCAGTTCCCCTGCTAATATGAATTAACACAAAAGACTGTAAGATATCAATTAAGTTGTTTCGTTGAACTGGGTAGGGGAAAGGCTGGTTTTCTGGTTTTGATCAGAGGAACCGATGCCGGTTACTGATAACCGATACCGGTGGGTTCTAGGATCTTCTTGGTAGCTATGGTGTTTGTAAGGCTGGTTTATGGATGATATTAGGAAATGAGATGATGAGGGGTAAAAGAATGACAGTTAGATGCAATGGCACGTTGGGTAGTGGATTCAGAAATGGATTTAGGAGGGCTGAGATTCAAGAAGCATAAGAAATGTTATAACGAGAGGACATGCAAGATGTGACTTACTTGGTTTTGACCAAGATACAAGCTGATATCCTTTGTTGTAAACACTTCAGTATTTCCACTCGTCTCTCGCTCGGTCAAGGAAGATCTGGACTTTGTTTCTCGCTCCCAATGCTCTCTGTTGATCCGAGAAATCCTTCGGCCCGATCCCCAAAAAATGAAATTCCGATCCGTTGTTTTGGTTTGGGGAGCCCATTTACAGGGAACCGATGGCGGTTGCGTAACCGACGGCGGTCGAGTAGGAACCAACATCGGTAAGGAAAAAGTAGGCTATTTTTAGTAAAATAGCCCACCTTCCCTGCTTTTCTCCCGAGAGATTAGTTGCGGGCTCGGTCAAGTGACTAGAAGGTCGGTTTAGGGTGCGAAAGGGGTCATTAGTTATGGGTGTAGGTGTGGACCAAGTTATGGGTCTTAATTAGGTTAGTTTTAGGGTTAGGGCTGGAGTCATGATGAAGTGGCAAAGTGAGGTGGTAGGTAGGGTGATGTGGATTTATCAATTAGAAGGCAATTAATAAATAATTGTGTAAGGTTTAGGTGATGAGGTTATATTGCAAAATGAGATGCGGGTCACAAGGGTCGTAAGACACGAATTTGGTGTCTACATTATCCCCTTATTGTCGTGTAGCTTGTTTTGTAAAGGCACATGACAATAATATGAAGTGGTTTCTCCCGTTAAGGATAATGGTAATCCCCCTCAAATATATCATAGATTGAGTGAGCGGGAAATCGGGGATAGGGTTGATAAAGGGTGAATGTTGTAGAGAGGATGGTAAGGTGGTGGGGTAGGTCCAGGAAGTAGATGCATGTTGAAATGCAATAGTGCGACTAGGGTACATGATTTGATGAGCAAACTAGCAATGTATAGGCAAAGGTCAATAGTTTATCCAAACAAGGGTGATATAATCCTGGTATCCAAGGCATAGGAAGTAGCTCTAGGGTATATAACAGGTAAGGTACAGGAACGTTTAGGCATGTTCGGCGATAAATGGTTGGTTTGGTTGAGATAAACGTCACGGTCTAGGTCTAAGCAAAGTTGGTCGACAGATCAAGTCAAGGACCCTAATCATGCTAAAACACGAACAGGTGAGCTCGATTGAACAAAAGGTACATGATGGATGGATAAAATAAAATGTTGATTGTGGGTATGGTATTGAAGTGATACGGCCGTGGGTCGGGCCAAGTTGTTGGGTTACGGCCTTGGGTCGGGCCGGATGGTTAGGGTGAGGCCTTGGGTCGGGCCAAATGGGTAGGGCGAGGCCTTGGGTCGGGCCAAATGGGTAGGGCGAGGCCTGAGGTCGGGCCAAATGGTTAGGGGCGAGGCCTTGGGTCGGGCCAAATGGGTAGGTTGAGGCCTTGGGTCGGGCCAAATGGGTAGGTTGAGGCCTTGGGTCGGGCCAAATAGGTAGGTTGAGGCCTTGGGTCGGGCCAAATGGTTAGGGTGAGGCCTTGGGTCGGGCCAAATAGGTAGGTTGAGGCCTTGGGTCGGGCCAAATGGTTAGGGTGAGGCCTTGGGTCAGGCCAAATGGGTAGGTTGAGGCCTTGGGTCGGGCCAAATGGGTAGGTTGAGGCCTTGGGTCGGGCCAAATAGGTAGGTTGAGGCCTTGGGTCGGGCCAAATGGTTAGGGTGAGGCCTTGGGTCGGGCCAAATAGGTAAACAAATGGTGTTCAGCAAAGGTGGATATAGGCGATATGTGGTTAAAAAGGGGCAAATGGTAAATAGGGGCAAAAATATTGGGGAAAGTTGGCGAAAAAAACCGATGTCGAAAAACCTATAAAAAGAAAAATACGGCTTGTCATTGTCACTTTGTTATTTTGAAAACCAAATTGACTTGTCTGACGTGGAGAGTTGAGATTGGAGGTTTATTGAGTGAGTTGTTTGCGGGCCCGAGTGAGGAGGAGGCAGCAGTTGATTGGCCGGGGACCCAGCAGATCAGAATTGGAGCTATGGCACAGGCAGGAGGAGCAGGAGGGGCTGGACCAGCTGGACCACCACCACCTATCCCACCACGACGACGTGTCGTCGTACGGGTAAGTTCGAAACTCCTCATTTTGTGCATTTTATTGCATTATGTTGTTTTTGGGATTTGGGTAGGAATATAATGTTTTGTAGAAAATAATGAATAAATGGAAATGATTTGAAAAAGGGAGAGGGTAGATAGGTGAAATAGGCCAAGGCGGCAGGGTGGGTAGGTTTTTAGGGTGTTTGGGTGGGTAGAGAGGTAGAAATAGGGAAAAAGAAGAAAGGGGTAGCCGCGTCGGGTTCGGCGCGGCAAATTTCCAGTGACCGATGCCGGTCACTAAGCGACCGGCATCGGTCGCGAATTTTTAGGCGGGGTGGGTGCATGGGTTACCGATGCTTGGTTGATTGTTGACCGGTGTCGGTGGGAGGGGGACCGGGGAGTCGGTTATGGGTGAGTGTGGGTTGGGTTGGGTTTTGGTGAGTTTGGTTTGGGTTGGGTTTGTTTTGTGTTTTGGGTTGGGTGGGTTTGGGTGTGTTTTGTTTTGGGGTTGGGTGGTAGAGAGTCGGGGTGTGGTCGGGGGATAAAAGGGGGTTTAGAGGGTAAAGTAGATGTTTTGATAAAAATTAGGTCTAAGGATGTGGGTTGGTTTTGCAGGCACGTCAACGATTGACGATGTGGGATAAGATGCCCCATTGTTGTGCGGATGCAGCCACACATATCTGCGGCTCATTGGGTGATCATGCGCGAGGTGGGACTCGGTGGAGTCTAGAGTGCACAGAGCGATAGAGAGAGATCACGGCTGATGGTCGCCCTCATCGAGAGATGGGATCCGCGACCAATATGTTCCATCTCCCGACCAGGAGATGACTATCACGTTGGAGGATGTGTATCGCATCCTTCGACTACCTATCGAGGGAGAGCGATCTTCCGGTAGATTCGAGACTACCATGGACAGCATATTATAGGTTTTTGGAGATGCAGCCACGCTACTTACCTATCACAGCGCGAGCATTGGGTATGGTGACATGTACCACGTGCATCGACACGAGACACGGCTGGCTGTGCTGATGATGATTGGGATCACCGCCGCCCCCCCGACTTAGAGGAGGCCGCTTTCCATGGGCATTGATGGGGGTGCTTCATGAGATGGTAGAGGAGCACACAGTTATGCTTGGCACCCGATATCTCTGGTATAGTTATACAGGAGCTATGGGCTATCGCCGATGAGGCGATTTGGGATTTGTTCGACATTTTATCTGCATTGTTGGGCATATGAGCACATCATATGCATCGAGCCGATAGGGTTACCCTAGCGGCCTGGGCCACAGGTTATATACGAATCGACTTTCGAGAGGTGGTTGGGAGTCGTGGGAAGCCACGGCGGTGCTTGCGGGGAGAGGCGTTGCCTACTACCGGCACTTATTAGAGGGCCTAACATTGGTAGATATTGTATAGAGACCTTACGAGAGGTCATCACCCTCACGGAGGAGCCCGCTTACGATTGCGTCCCTGATCCAGTATACATTACGGATAGCGGGGACGGAGGCCGAGAGTAATAGAGATACCCCTAGAGAGGGTACAGGCGAGATGGGGCTGCGGCAGGGCGAGCCACCTCCCTTCCCTCGATCACGGGAGGGATGATGTAGAGGCCCCACTGCCTGCACCACAGCCCTTGGATCCAGATTGGGTTGCGAGAGGGACAGCGAGATGATGGCGTAGATGATCTTTGGGTGCACGGAGCATACAGGTTTGGTGGGCTGGTCGAGAGAAGCGGCGAGGTAGCACTGCCCGCACATCCAGACTTGCGATGGTGGTGATGGCGAGAGAGATCAGCTTAGGGGTCAGTGCGCTCTTACGAGGGCAGCTTGCTGCTGTGCAGGCACAGATAGGGGTCTTACAAGGCAGCTAGCCCGAGCTCGAGTACGAGCACGAGCGGCACCACCACAGCAACACGACCATAGGCACCACCACCAGCAGTGGCGCAGCCACGGCCTCGAGCACGAGTACATATACCACCACGGCGCAACACATCAGCAGGCACCACCAAAGACAGCACGAAGGGGTACTAGTATTAGGTGCCAGGGGACCAGCCCCAGCTCCTTCAGTGGCTCAAGGGCGCTATATGGAGGTTAGAGCGGAGGCCTGATACTATCAGGATATTCTTGATGGTACCGGAGTTGAGTATCTGCCTTATGCAGCTCACCGAGCGAGACCTCCCATAGTCAGAGATCACAGGGAGCTGCAGCCACAACCGGCGTGTCCGTTTCACGGGTAGGAGCGAGAGGCACCACAGGGACTAGTAGGGAGAGGTGCTTGAGGTGGTGGGAGAGGCGAGGATCCCCACATAGTTTTGTATAGGGACATGGGCACCGGTCTACGAACCGGTTGTGTTGATAGAGGCTTGCATGCCATCATTTATTCATGTATGGATTCATTTATTCATTATATACTGGCTGCGAGCCGAGTGCGGGTTATGCTGATTGATCTGATACCGGCTCATGAGCCGAGTATATTTTGATATGAGGGACCGGCCTGCGAGCCGAGTCAAGATTTTGGATAGTTATTGCGGCCTGCGTGCCGGCTTAGTTGTATGATGAGATCACAGAGGCCCCGATGCAGGGCACATTGTATATTTGAAAATTTGTATATATATATATATAGATGATGTTTTGATCCATATGCAGTGTTGAAAAATGTGTTTAAGTATTTTGTCGATGGTTTGTGGTATAGAATATATGATGAGTTTAATTGACATGTTGATATATGGATAATGTGTTATATGATGAAATGTTGCATGTTTTGGGCTGGTTTTGTGACATTGTTATATATGTATCTGATGAGTTGGATCCAAATGTTGTATAGATAGATAGTTTTTTGTTTTGTTGTGGTATCCTTAGTTGATGACTTGTTTGTTTTTGTAAAATAGATGATGTTAACGAAATTGTAATGATATGTGTGGTGGATAGACAAATATGGATAATGGTGTTGTGATGCAGGAAAAGAGGCGGGCGCGACAAAAATTTGGTAAAAAAATGAAGAAAAGACCATGTTTCAAAAGGCCAGGTGTGTAACCGATATCGGTTAGGTAACCGACGCCGGTAGGTAGTAGACCGATATCGGTTACATAACCGATACCGGTTATTTAGGTATGAGCTTTTCTAAAAATAAAAAAGCTAGGGTGGCAACTTAAGTTCTAATTTTGAGAGCCATGCAAGAAGTTAAATACGCGAACACGACGCTTTTTGACGATTGAGACAGGTAATTACATGAGAAATTTGAGTGATAAGGAGAAAAGAGACAAGGAAGGTGATTGTGATCTGAGATTCAGAAGATAGAAAGGTAGGTTTGAAAAAGGTGGTAATAATGGCAGGACGAGGAGAATCATCCAGCAGGCAGGGACAAGAGGGAAGACAAGGGCCACCTCAAGCTACTGCAACCCAAGAGGTAAACGTTTTGGTTGTGATTTGATTTTTGCATGTGTTATGAATAAGAGATTAAGTGGGTAGATATGAAAAAGAAAACATGATAGCAAGGGTTATAAGTGTTACGGGGTAGGTAATCAGGGGTTTCAGGTATGTTTGTAGGTATAGAAAGGAATAAACGCTCAAATTATTGTCGTAGGTGGTTGTTTAGGCAAGGTGTATGAAAGTAACAGGGACCGATATCGGTTAGGGATAACCGGTATCGGTTACGTGCTGAACTACCGGTTGTGCATAAACGCACCGGTTCTTTGTAGGAATTTCCGAATGTGAGGAAAAAAAAACCACGATGGATTGAATGGTTGTTTGTTGTTTTGATGTATGCGAGCGGAGGCAGGGTTGAGGATGAATGATAGTGTGCAGTATGTTGTCATGAATCCGAGCGGATGTAACACCAGTGAATGGACATTGATAAATCATTTGGGGTTAAGTGGAATCCGCTATTATTCACGAATTACACTGAGAACCATGCTATGTTGCGGCGTTGGTGAAAGATGGAATTACGAGAAAATACCTTCTATCGCCAACAGGGGAAATGACAAAGAACATTGGAAGATGTGTTCCGTATTTTGAGACTCCCTATTACAGGAGAACCAAGATATCGAGGCATTACCTAGCGCGGCACGGGGAGCGATAACAACATTATTTGGTCCATACGTCATTTGATTTGATACAATGAGAGTTTGTCATTTACGTATGGGGTAATGTATGCACACCACGAGGAGACAAGGTTAGCAGTGATATTAATGATAGCGGTAGGGTATTATGCATTACCGAGGCGAAGGGGGGAATATTTCCAAAGGCATTGATGTGTGTTATCCGGGAGATGATAGAAGCGGGGTGGCGTTTGCATGGGCACTGCATATTTGGCGGACCTATACGAGGGTTTATGGGCTTGTAGGCGAAATCACGAATCGACAACTTTGGATTGTTCATACTTATTACACCTGCTGGGCCTATGAACACATTGTTTGTGTGCGACCAATAGGCCGACCCATCCAGGCAAGAGAGAGCGGAGTACAGAGGTTGGGATTTAGACGATGGGTTCAGATAGAACAAGAGGCAAGATCGCAGGCCGTGACGGGTGACATTGAGTATTACAGGCAGGTATGGGAGAGGGTGACGGTTGCGGATATCTGTTGGAGGCCTTACGGGAACTATATGGTAACCGAGAACATAGCTGAGGAGTTGAGGGGTGTAGAGTGATTGAGGTGGATCGCGGGGCACAGGCCAGGTGAATATGAGAGGATTCCTATAGATCGCGTGCGGCGACAATTTGGATTTGTGCAGGACATACCGCAGGCTTATAGACCATATATGAGGATCGATGCCGAGGCAGCATTCTCACCTCCCCGGCCAACACCTCCAGAAGGGCCCGAGGAGATAGCAGCCGATCGCGGCCAATGGATGCGAGAACAGCAGAGGCCTATAGGTTATGGTGGGTAGCGAGCTGCGAGGGTCTGCGCGATCGCCACGACATAGCCGTGTGATTACAGCGAGAGGGATTAAGCTGCAGCGTTTGGTTCAAGAGCTCGAGCGAGGTGAATGAGACAAGAGGATTGTTAGCGGTTGCGGAGTCACGAGCAGCGAGACTAGAGGCTGGAGTCCTCCATGCGAGAGGGCGTATTCATATGTTACAGGAGAGATTGGAAGATCAGTGGGCGGTACCAATAGCCGTGGTACCTTTGAGGATAGAGAGGCCTGGCGAAAGGCGTCGACGATCACGATCATCACACAGTTCGAGATGAGGCGTGAGGGTCTAAATAAATGTTAGCAAGGTATAAGAATAAATAAGGATGCCGACTGCAACGTGTCGATGATAGAAAGATGTATTTGTTTAACATCTAAATAAGACCTGAATATGTATGTTGATTTGAGTTATGATAATAATAAGAATGTTTGCGTTTTGACTTTGGGTGTTTTTTTTGAAAAAAGGAGAAAGAGGAATGTGATTAAATAGAAATACACAAAAATATTTATATTTACCACACATGCTAAGTTATGGTAGGGGATGGTCGAGCTAACCTTGGGAGACCCCATGTCTCCTAAGTGCTGCCTACATAGCCCATTGCACAAAGAAAGGAAGGGCCTCAGACCGATGTAGTTCTCCCTTAGGATCAGGGAGAGGTGAATTTAGGCAATTTGGTTGTGGTTAGGCAATTGGTTGGTTGGTAAGAATATTGATATTAATATTGGTAAGGTAAGGTTGTTGGTGTTGGTAATGAATTGGTGATGTTGTAAAAGGTATAAGGGAAGCGAAAGGTTAGCCTATCCAAGTAGAAAGGAACCCCGTCTGATTAAGATCAACACACAATCCTAGATGCGAGGCAAAGCGGAAAGAGTGCTCCGTAGGTGAAAAGAGCTAAACAAACCACACAACGTAGAACAGAGCTTAAAGCCCTAGGTACCGTGCATAGATGAGAAGTCAATAGGTGAAAAGAGTTGCATGATCACAATATATCGGGTGTACGACACGTCCCTTGAGTTAAATAAATAATGAGGTGAGGTGAATGGTATAGCTGAGGTATAGCATTCTTGTTACAAAAGTGAGTGTTACGCGAAAGAGAACCTACCCTAAATAGACAAGTCCATGACCCAAAAGTTCTTTTGAATGAGGCGTTTTTTTTTTTTTTTGGACTAAATGTAGACCGATCGATGCGGGAAGTCTACAAGGGATATTGATTGTACTATTCTTGAGGTCTTCGCAAAGCTGATCCATGCGAGAAGCTTCGAGAAAAGGCTATCAAGAGAGCAGAGCTGTGTATGACCACAAGAAGGGTCACAATACTTTGACATCACCGAGATACGAGACCAGTGATGAGGATGGTTGTGCACTTAGTCACCAAGCTCAATTACCAGGGAATGATGGACACAAGTGAATAATGCATGGATGAATGTATGCGGAAGATATCAAAAGGAACCATATACAACTGTCTTCTTTCATCGTAGATGAAATTATAAGTAGCATGTAGGAGGGAGAGAAGATACTCTTTGGTAATGTACTCCTCACTATTGTGTTCTCAAAGATTGGAGTGCATGATGGGCGAATGTTTTATTGAGAGTATCCAAAAGAAGATCTCTCACCCGTAAATAGGTTTGCAAATTATACTTGTGAAACCATGACGAACGCTCACAAGACATGCACGAAGAATTGGTATAAGTAAATACATGATGTCTTCGATCTTTGAGTGGAGAATCCCATAGCACATACCCACACTTGTAAGTGGAGAGGCGAGAATTTGAAGTGTACCAACACTTCGCATTGGTAGATTCATGTTGACAAATGTGAATATGAGTTCATGGTGCAAGCTACCATTCTCCTTCATCGTGTTATACTTCCAAGCCGAGTTAATCAGGTTTAAGGAGGCTAAGAGACTAAGGTTAAACCTCAATGAGGTAGATATAGACCACCGCGAGCTGTACCAAAATCTAGTCTACCCAACGAAGCACCCATATATGGAAATATATGTCTCCCACGAGATACAAATGATGAAGCCTTTAACGCTGCCAATTGTAGGAAGGACCACAACAAGGGTGTATCTATGCATAAGGCCAAAATTTGAAAAAGGTGCTTACTTGGAGAATTATTTCTCCATTCTTGAAGACCCTACAGGAAGGAAGAAGGATGTACCTAGAAAGAGAGAAAGAGAAGAGGTGCGAAGGCATCAAGTGTTCAAACCACATAGACGGTAAGTGCGCTAGAAACAAGCATTAAGCCTAGTACTTACGCGTTAAGGAAGAAATATCAATTCAAAGTAAAGACCCCGAAGAAGAGGAGTCGGATCAAGAAGAGCCCCTCACCTAGGAGGAATCACTAAGGAAGACATCACTGTTTAAGAAAAATAAAGAGAAGAATCCACTTTATCTTTGGAATCCCTAGTAAGGAAGAAACAAAAGGTGATGGATGAGGCCGATTCAGAAGAGACAAAAAACTTAGATGCCTACATCAGTGATAGCGATGATGATGAACCAAAATGAGAAAACTACCATCCCGTCTATGAGATACATGATTACAAGAAGAAGGAGATGAGTATAATGAAGGAGATGAGGAGAAGGAGGATGAAGAAGAAGCTAAGACCCAAGGCAAGGGGGTAGGTGGGGAAGAAGTTACAAAGGTCAAAGGACCCCAAGCCTCACAAAGGAATAGGTAGATGAAGCCAAAAAGAAATAAGTGGTAAAAATCATCAAGGACCTAGTGGAATAAGAAGTGGAAAGCAGCGTGGATGTGGTAATGAAGAAAGCTGAGGAGGATAGCATTTGAAAATAATATGGCAGCATGGGAGGAGATCCTAGTTTGGCTATAAGCTTTCCAAAGGCCACACATATAGGGAGGAAGAGAGTAGAAGCATCACAATTTCAAGGAATGGGCTACATTGATGATCCAAACAAGGTTTTGTGTGCCCACTTCTAGAGCACCATGCCAACGGAATAGATTTTAGCCATGACTTCATATGATGAGGAGGGTGCATACCCTCGGATAAGGAAAATGTTATCATGGGTGTTTGAGTCCCACATTGATGAGCCAAAATTTGAGGTAAGCTAAGGGGCATTGATGCACGAGTGCTAAAAAAGGGATAAACCCTTTGGTGAATGATCGAGAGGTTATTGATGAGAAAATATGCAATGCGCTCAAAAAGTCTCAGTTGAGGTTGAATCTAGGATATTTGGGAGAAATGACAGGGTAAAGTTCCTAGAGGTAGAGTTGGAGAAAAGGGAGGAGGATTTTTGGAGAAAAACAAGGACTGAATCGGAGGAACTAATCAACGCTCAATTAAGGCATGAGTTAAAAGATGAGAAGGCAAGGGTGCACAAGGCATACAAGAAGATAGAGATGATCATGGATGTCATTGTCCTAAATCACCCAGACTTAACACTTTGCCCACACAAAATTATGGATCATCCTTGTAATACCTATAGGAATTGACCCACATAATCACTATGGGGAGGTGACCATTTTCCCTAGAATCAGCGAGAGGAGGTGTTGGCACATCAAGATAAAGAAAATAAGATGAAGGTTGTGGAGATTTTTGCTTAGTAAAACAAGATCCTCACTATGAAAAGGTTTTCGCACAAGCTGCTAAGGCCACCTATGATAAGCTGCGTGGATAGAGATAGAGTGGCAAGTATCTTAGTTTCAAACCATGAAATGGAACTCAAGGAGTTCCGGAGAAAGAACAAAGGAACAGTCAAAGTGAGACAAGATCCTAGCCGGGGTAGAAAATAAATCAAAGACCATTGAGACCTTGCGGGGATAATTCAAGAACCAACTAAAGGAATTATAACCTCAAATCACTCGAGGATGGATGCGCTCGAGGATTTGGGCAAGCAAAACTGGAGGAGATTTTGGAGACAATGAGCGCTAAGGGAGAGGAGCTTAGTTTTGAAGGAGTGAGCACCCTGGTGGGTGACCTCTGTCGTGCAAGCGCGGAACAAGGTCGATGCTTGGGGAAAGTTAGAAGCTTATTTGAGGAAGGATTTCCCTCTCCTACTCCATAAGTAAATAAGGTTCCCCATTCTTTCATTATTTTTCCCATTTCTTCATTCCTTCGTTCTTCTATTCCAACCATTTATAAGGATCCACCATTCTTTAATTATTTATTGAAGGGTTTTTATGGGGATAGATAACATGCGTAGTGTGGGGTGATATTGGGCCCCAAAATATCATCTAAGTACAAGAAGGTGCATGGGTGCATGTGACCTAGTTGAAGAACGATACACGAGTTGAAGGTACGCAAGGAAAGGGTTACGGAAGGGTTTTGCGAGACACACAATGAAAGGAACGATAAGAAGATTGTTCCAAGCTGCGATCTCAAGATGATAATAGCACACCACATTAGTTTTGTAAAGCGAAGAGCTAAAATACCATATATGGAAATCCATCATAATCCATAATGCTCAATACATTACAATAGAATGACTTGAATTATTTAATAAGAAATATGTACATATAGGAGGAGGAAGTGCAACTACTACCTAAATCAGTGGTGAAGAACTCCCACTAACTGATATTGGTAGTTAAGTTAACTCCAAAATACTAGTAAGCTAACTCCACATAACTGAGAAGATAACTCAACACAACTAGTAAGCTAACTCCACACAACTAGTACACCTAAGCAAGCTAACCCAACAAGTGTAGGGCTAACACAAGTGTAAGAATTATCCTAATAAATAAATAAAAGGATAAATAATAACCTACACTAACACCCTCCCGTAAGCATAGCTTAGGTGGGTGGAAAAGAAGGTGGGTCCCACAACAAGGCCTGATGAGGTACCCACGTATAATAACGGGAAAAATGGACACCGCAAGGTACCCAAAACCAGTAATAACAAAGTAGAGAGCAAAATCCTACTGCAAGATATCCTCAGAAGCTCGACTCCAAAAACTTGTACAATGCTAAAGAAGTGTGGTGCACACTATGGTCTGAATCCATTGCTCAATCATATAACTCAAAAACAAGCGACACTTTGGCTTCACCGAATAGCTCTATGCAAGAGACCATCGAATGGAGTGTTGTCGAAAAGTAAAAACAAACACCAAACATAATTTGATCAATCTACTATAAATAGGTGTGCCACGATCCAATCCAAAAAAACCAAGGCAACAAGGCAAGGACATGAGATCCAAATAAATAGGAGTGCCACGATCCAAGAAAAGACCAAGGTAACAAGGCAAGGACACAAAACCCGAAGAAGCAATATCAACACCACACCCTCCTATCTTTGCGAGAATGGGTAGAGTGACACCACAAATCTATATGAGTTGTCAAAATCAACTACTCGAACACTAAAAAACTAACACTGGGCTCCACCAAAATAGCTCCTTGTGACAAGAGAGACTGTCAACATGCCAAAAAAAGTGTCGAAAATACATATCTAAAATATCTCAACAAACAAGAGAGATATAAATGTATACACCCATAGATACAAGAATGCAATACCCAAAATTTTAGGACATCGGGCTCAACCGAAAATGCATCCACAAGTGATCACAACACCCTCCCAAATTTGGCACTTTATAATTGAGTGCATGTAAATATTACAATGAGTAACAATACCTTTTACATTTTAAATATGTGTATAAAAATGTCACCAATGCGTAGATCTCGAAAAAATACACAATTTCAAAACAAAGATCACCTTAATCCGAGCTACGAGATCAAAAGTTATGAGCTCTACAAGGTTTTGCTATTAAAATAATATTTTAATGCTGATCTTTTTAAAAGGTACACGTGACACCCAAATGTCCAAAGGGTAAAAGAGTGCATCCACACGATACATGCTTGCGACCAAAGGATAAAAGCCTGCGCTAAAACCTAAAATGTCCAGAGGGTAAATCATTGCATCCAGAGGGTACGCGCTTATATCCAATGGATAAAATAATGTACCCATAGGGTGCAGATATGCGTCGATGGATAAAACATTGCATCCAAAACCAAAATACCCGAGAGAGTAAAAGAATGCATCCGAAGGTACACGCTTATATCAATGGATAAAAGAATGCACCCATAGGGTACAGATCTGTGTCCAGTGGATAAAAGACTGCATCAAAACTGAAATATCCAAAGGGTAAAAGAATGCATCCGGAAGGTACACACTTATATCCAATGGATAAAAGGATGCACCCAAAAAGTACAATTGTGAATACAAACTTTGACTACAAATATCTTTTTTTCTGGCACCTGTATCAAAAACAGAGAGAAACCCATAAAGTTTCTCAAAAAACCCAAAAAGATGATATAATTTTTGAGCCAAAAAATATGACTGTACATAATTGTACAGATTTTTTTGAAAATGTGCCAAAAAAACCCTTTTAAATGTCTAGATTTGACTGTCTCAAAACATGGCCGAGTTTACAGTCGATTCTAAGGTTTTGGCACCTTCCAAATCCAATGGCACACTCCATTTTGCATAAAAATGCATGCTGCAGAAAAGTGCTGACTAAATTCCGAATACATGAAAAAATAAACCCTTGCTTGCAAAGAAAAACTTACAGATGGATGTCTACATCATCTATAGCTCTGATACCATGAAAGGAATGATAATAAGATTGTTCCAAGCCAGTGATCTTAGATGATAATAGCACACCACATTAGATTTGCAAAGCGAAGAGCTAAAATACCATATATGGAAATCCATCATTTTCCATAATGCTCAATACATTACAATAGAATGACTTGAATTATTTAATAAGAAATATGTACATATAGGAGGAGGGAAGTGTAACTACTACCTAAATTAGTGGTGAAGAACTCCCACTAACTGATATTAGTAGTTAAGTTAACTCCAAAAGACTAGTAAGCTAACTCCACATAACTGAGAAGATAACTCAACACAACTAGTAAGCTAACTCCACACAACTAGTACACCTAAGCAAGCTAACCCAACAAGTGTAGGGATAACACAAGTGTAAGAATTATCCTAATAAATAAATAAAAGGATAAATAATAACCTACACTAACACACAACACGTGTGTAAGGAAAAAAAAGGTGTTTGTACTTAGCCACATTTGGCATCCCAATCAACACGTGAGAAAAGCATGACCCTTATGGATAAGGTGCCAACCTGGTGACTATGGATCAAAAAGGGAATATTCTAGGCATGCAATAGAAGGTTCCAAAAGAAATCATTGCAAGAAGTGGAGAGATCAGATCAAAGAACGAATGCTCCCAAGGTAGACCACTTCAACACTTGGAAACGATGCAGTAACTTCTAAAAGGCATGGTGGTGGTTAATAAGGCTATATATTCAAGCCCTCGGTAGAAAAAAAGAGAGACGTTGGTGGAAAATAATTAGCTTAAAGGATAGAGATGAGAGGAAAATCTCTATAGAAATATCATGGAGAGTTATATGGGTTGGGTTTATAATATCTGTAGGAGTAATGGAATATCAAGGATGGGCCTGTGTTTTCTATGTAATATGAGGGACCTAAGTCCAGTTCTGATGCATGACTCTGGTCTACACTATTATACTGATATGTGATGGCCTCAATAAATGCAATGTGATTATCAAACATGCTAAATATGAATATATGTGGTTCCTGGTTTATACTTATATCTATATGGATCTGTTCTGTGTATATTCTTTGTGAATGGATGTAAACCCTTGTGCATTTTCTTTCTATTATGGTCTAGATTTGTATTTTATTAATGCTTTCCTTGTCTGAATGGATGCATTAGTCTAGAAACTCATCATACGCTCTCAATATGAATGCATGGTTCTTTTCCATTCTTTGCATTTAAGTATCTGTCATAGATGATTCATTCTCACACAACTTACACAAAGGAGGGC
Organism: Taxus wallichiana var. yunnanensis; assembly: GCA_018340775.1. NCBI lineage: Eukaryota > Viridiplantae > Streptophyta > Pinopsida > Cupressales > Taxaceae > Taxus > Taxus wallichiana. Next base: position 741,417,191 of record CM031238.1, on the reverse strand, counting down.
TCGGTGCCCATGCGTGCCTCGGGTGAGTGCCTAGTGCCCATTGAATTATAGGTCAGCGTGCATGGGATTTTATTTTTCTTTGAAGGTTATGAAAATTAATACAGTGTGGAACAATTTAATCATATATGAAAGTGCTAATATGGAGATTTTATTGTCTCGCTGTTCTTGAAATATTTTTCATTATGCAGCGTGACAATGGTGGTTGGAATGCCATAACAATAGATGAGATGTTTCATGATGAACTTTGATATTTGATCACCTCGTAACATATGTCAATAGAACAGCCTCCACCCACTTGGTGAAATATTATGTGGTTGTTCTAATATGGGCATGATTTATTATATGAAGTAGGGGTGAGCTTCCTATTAGGTATAATCCCCATTTATAGAATGGTCATAGTGTTGTGATCGGCTACAAAGGTTGTGAAGGTGCATGGATGAAGTTCTTGTATTTCTAGCATAACACACACTTCTTTACATAATTGCATCAATTTGTCTCCATGGTAGGCGGTAATAATGTACCCTCAACAAATTCTTTGCTAAAACCATCTTGTTTGTATGGTCTCTGCACACTCTTTTGTGTACCTCGATATCTTGTACTAACTCTGCTACATGTAAACAATGTAATAGATTCCCATCATAGCCACGATGATAGAGGGTGCCTCCTAGGAGGGTATAATGGGCTATTTTATGAATAAGGATTTTTTTTTTTCAATGGGGGATGTTGGGAGGAAAGATACCACTTTGGAGATTGTTAAATATGGGTTCATACCATGGGGAGAAAGGACCACTTCACATGCAAGGCACGATTCCAGCATGTCATATGCAGGTTGACGTAGATTTTCAACAAAAAATGACATATCATTATTCTATGGTGGAATTTGTAGCATAGAACCCATTGTTTCCATTGTATCTACATATCTATTTTGTGCCCTTAGAATTTTTCAAAGGTGATGCACAAAAATATTCTTTTAGAGTTTCTACCAACTTCTTATATGGGATGAGCTTGTCATCCTTGACTTTGTACTCATCATTGACTTGCTTGATAATCACATGTGAGTCTCCAATGACTTTAATGTGGTGGATATTCCATTTTAAATATAGCTTCATCCCAACAATGAGATCTTCATATTATGCAATGTTATTTGTGAACGAAACCCAAGACAGAAAGCTTGAGGTATGTGGTCTTTTGTGGGAGTGATTAACACTACACCTACCCTTGCACCATGAAAAGTAATTGATCTCCCAAAGTGTACTTTGTATATGATAGATCATTCAATGTACATTAACGATGTATCTGGTAGGTCTAAACATATAGGATCTATTCCAGGTAAAGGTGCATCTACGAGTTGGTCTGTGATAACCTTTCCTTTTACTGAGTTTTGGTGTACATACTCAATATGAAATTCACTAAGTAGGATGATCCAATTAGCCATCCTACCAGTAAGATCAGGTTTTGACAACAGGTATTTGAGTGTTTTAACCTTGGATATAAGCTTAGTTTTAGGATTTAACAAATAATGGTGAAGTTTACGGAAGGTAAAAATAACAATTGACTAAAAAACATCTTTTGATTTGGGGACAGTTGATCTCATATGCAATTAGGGTACAATGAGATAGTACACTACTTTTTCTTTCTAGCTTATGTCATACTAAGTAAATAAGGTGCCAATAAAAAATCATATTACAAATATCTATAAAAAAGTGGCTCTCCTTGGGTTGGCGGCATGAGGACCGGTGGATTCAAAAAAATTCTTGAGAAAGGAAAAGGCTTGTTGTTTCTCTGGTCCCCAAATGAAGTCAACGTCCTTTTTGAGAAAATGGGTGAAGGAATGACATTTTTCAACAAGCTGTGTGATAAAGTGGTGGATGGCTTGTATTTCTCACAGTAAGCTACGCAACTACTTGATGTTCTTGGGAGAAGGAATTTCATGTGTGATCGATTTGGTAGGGTCTACCTTGATCCCCCATCTTGATACAATGAAGCCTAGTAGCTTCCCTGATAATACTCCAAAAACACATTTCTTTGGATTTAACCTTACCTTATATTCCCGGAGATGCTAAAAAATTTACCTCAAGACCTCAGGATGGTCTTCTCTTGTCTTTTATTTTCCTAGGATATCATCCACATAGTCCTCCATGATGTCATTAAGCATATCATGGAATATTATGGTCATTTCCCTTTGATAAGTTGCATCGGCATTCTTAAGGCCGAAGGGCATTACCTGATAATAGAATGTTCCCCAAGGGGTTGTAAAGGCAGTCTTATGTTGATCCTCCTCTACTATTTTGATTTTTGTAGCCAAAAAATCCATCCATAAGAGAGCATTTCATAACTGGATAGTCAAATCGACAATCATGTCGATGTTGGGAAAAGGAAAATCATATTTAGGACACGCCTTATTGATGTCTCGAAATTCAATGTAGATTCTGATTCCAATAGGTTTCTTTTGAACTGGAACTATGTTTGATATCCACTCTGAGTAGTCAATGGGTCTAATAAACCTTACTGCTAATAGTCTCTCTAACTCTTCTTTGACCAGAAGGGCCACTCGTGGATGCATTTCCGTAGTTTATTTTGAATGGGATTTTCCTTTGGATGTACAACCAAGTTATGTACCACCAATTATGGATCTAATCCCGAACGTCTACATAAGACCATGAAAATATGTCCACAATTTTTTTGAGAAGCATAGTGAACGCGTTTTTATTCTTGTCTTTGGCGAAGCTCAGCTTACTATCTGTGTTTCTTCTATTTCAATATTAATAGCAATAGTTTCTTCCACAAATTTTTTAAGATATCCTCCGTACACGTAGGATTGAGAGGAAGGTTAATATATTCTTCTAAGGGTGTCTCAAGGAAATTTTCACCCTCAGCATGGTCACTTGTTTTGTCCATTGATTATTTGGATTGTTGGTTAGCTAGCACCTCAAAGAGGTTTACACTGTGTGACATAGACTTATGTTTTTTCCAAGGATTTGTAGAGGAAATTTTACCCTAAATTTTCCTTATATTTTAATGACCACAAAGCTTAGCCTCCTCTCCAAAGTACGTGCAGGTATCCAGGTCAATGAAGAAACCCTTCTTGTGATCTCCAATAGGAATAGTGTCCCATATGCCCATAAATTCTGCAATAGCCTCATTGTTCTCAAAGATATCCAGGGTCACGTGATCTATTTGGTCCTAATCAACAAGGGTAGGGTATACAAGGTAAATATTTGGATTTTTGTGGGTTATGTTAAGGATATAATTATCCATGAAAAGGTTTGTAGAGGAAATATCCTTGTATTGGGTATGGTGGGAATTTGTGTCACTATCTAAATAAACAGATCTATCCTCACATTCGAGAAGGTGGAATCTTGATCCACGGGGTGAGATCCATTCGGTTAAATTCCAACACCATGTGTCTATTTTAAAATGTGGAAGTGGGACTGGATCCCTTATCCCTTGTTCAAATTTTCCACATCCAAGGCCTTTGTAACCCATGGAGTACATCATTCTACTAGACTTTGTGTATTCCAGATTTTGAGTGCAAGTAAGCTCAGTGTCATGGGGAGACAAATTTTAGGGCAGTTCAACAATTTATCTTCTCGCAAATAGACCTCCGGTAAGAATGTACCAATTGTTTGTTCATCTCAAGGTTGTTTGAAGCGGTAGTTGGGCTTGCCTCTTATTCTAGGTGACAAGGATAGATCTGAGACTAGGAGGGATTATTTAATATTATATTCTACACAATATCATTCAATAGTTCTCATCTCCCATGAATCGAAGGGAGAGATATATGTAGTAGCATCATGAGAGCAAGAACTAAAAGATTCATAATCTACCCATGACTCAAGAGCTTTAGGCGAAGGGGGAAAAAATATCAGCAGAGGGATATTTGTATGAATTCCTTCACATAAAGCTATTGAGAGATCTAAAGTGGCTAAGTGTTTTGGATATCCTTGAATAGTAATAGTATGTCCTCGTGTCTCAATTTGATACACTGGTGAAATATCGATGGTATTGTTTCACTCGGAAATGTTTCGTTCCTTTTAGAAACAGATAAGGTTAGGGGCTAGGAGGAATACCTGTAGAATGTCGAGATGGTGTGCGCGTACCGTAGAGAAAGATCAGGCTGACTGCGAAGAACTCCTTTTTGTCTTGGAAGGACTACCTGCAAATAAGAACACAAGACCACAAGATTTTAATTAGACAATAAATGAGGGAACTGCCTTGGGCCCAGGAAATATAAAACTTCCTTTCGAAGGTGGTCAGTTCCCCTGCTAATATGAATTAACACAAAAGACTGTAAGATATCAATTAAGTTGTTTCGTTGAACTGGGTAGGGGAAAGGCTGGTTTTCTGGTTTTGATCAGAGGAACCGATGCTAATTCTTGATAACAAATCTGGTGGGTTCTAGGATCTTCTTGGTAGTTATGGTGTTTGTAAGGTTTGGTTTATGGATGATATTAGGAAATGAGATGATGGGGGTAAAAGAATGACAGATTAGATGCAATGCACGTTGGGTAGTGGATTCGAAATGGATTTAGGAGGACTGATATTCAAGAAGCATAAGAAATGTTATAACAGAGGACATGCAAGCTGATATCCTTTGTTGTAAACACTTCTGGTATTTCCACTCGTCTCTGCTCGGTCAAGGGAAGATCTGGACTTTGTTTCTCGCTCCCAATGCTCTCTGTTGATCCAGAAATCCTTCGACTGATCCCCAAAAAATGAAATTCCGATCCGTTGTTTTGGTTTGGGGAGCCCATTTACAGGGAACGATGGTGGTTGCGTAACCGACGGTGGTCGAGTAGGAACCGGCATCGGTAAGGAAAAAGTAGGCTATTTTTAGTAAAATAGCCCACCTTCCCTGCTTTTCTCCCGAGAGATCAGTTGCGGGCTCGGTCAAGTGACTAGAAGGTCGGTTTTGGGTGCGAGAAAGGGGTCATTAGTTATGGGTGTAGGTGTGGACCAAGTTATGGGTCTTAATTAGGTTAGTTTTAGGGTTAGGGCTAGGTCATGATGAAGTGGCAAAGTGAGGTGGTAGGTAGGGTGATGTGGATTTATCAATTAGAAGGCAATTAATAAATAATTGTGTAAGGTTTAGGTGATGAGGTTATATTGCGAGATGAGATGCGGGTCACAAGGGGTCGTAAGACACGAATTTGGTGTCTACATTAGCCCCTTATTGTCGTGTAGCTTGTTTTGTAAAGCTGCGCGGACAATAATATGAAGTGGTTTCTCCTGTTAAGGATATAGGTAATCCCCCTCAAATCTATCATAGATTGAGTGAACGGGAAATCAGGGATAGGGTTGATAAAGGGTGAATGTTGTAGAGAGGATGGTAAGGTGGTGGGGTAGGTCCAAGGAAGCAGACGCATGTTGAAATGCAATAGTACGACTAGGGTACATGATTTGACGAGCAAACTAGCAATGTATAGGCAAAGGTCGATAGTTTATCCAAACAAGGGTGATATAATCCTGGTATCCAAGGCATAGGAAGTAGCTCCAGGGTATATAACAGGTAAGGTACAGGAACGTTTAGGCATGTTCGGCAGTACCAAATGGTTGGTTTGGTTGAGATAAATGTCACGGTCTAGGTCTAGGCAAAGTTGGTCGACAGATCAAGTCAAGGACCCTAATCATGCTAAAACACGAATAGGTGAGCTCGATTGAACAAAAGGTACATGATGGATGGATAAAATAAAATGTTGATTGTGGGTATGGTATTGAAGTGATACGGCCGTGGGTCGGGCCAAGTTGTTGGGTTACGGCCTTGGGTCGGGCCGGATGGTTAGGGTGAGGCCTTGGGTCGAGCCAAAGGGGTAGGCGAGGCCTTGGGTCGGGCCAAATGGGTAGGGCGAGGCCGAGGTCGGGCCAAATGGTTAGGAGTGAGGCCTTGGGTCGGGCCAAATGGGTAGGTTGAGGCCTTGGGTCGGGCCAAATGGGTAGGTTGAGGCCTTGGGTCGGGCCAATAGGTAGGTTGAGGCCTTGGGTCAGGCCAAATGGTTAGGGTGAGGCCTTGGGTTGGGCCAAATAGGTAGGTTGAGGCCTTGGGTCGGGCCAAATGGTTACGGTGAGGCCTTGGGTCGGGCCAAATGGGTAGGTTGAGGCCTTGGGTCGGGCCAAATGGGTCGATTGAGGCCTTGGGTCGGGCCAAATAGGTAAATAAATGGTGTTCGAAAAGTTGGATATAGGCGATATGTGGTTAAAAAGGGCAAATGGTAAATAGGGGCAAAAAATATTGGGGAAAGTTGGCGAGAAAAACCGATGTCGAAAAACCTATAAAAAGAAAAATACGGCTTGTCATTGTCACTTTGTTATTTTGAAAACCAAATTGACTTGTCGACGTGGAGAGTTGAGATTAGAGGTTTATTGAGTGAGTTGTTTGCGGGCCCGAGTGAGGAGGAGGCGAGTTGATTGGCCGGGACCCAGCGAGATCGAAGTGGAGCTATAGCACAGGCGGGGAGGAGCGAGGAGGGCTGGACCAGTGACCACCACCACCTATCCCACCACGACGACGTGTCGTCGTACGGGTAGGCTCGAAACTCCTCATTTTGTGCATTTTATTGCATTATGTTGTTTTTGGGATTTGGGTAGGAATATAATGTTTTGTAGAAAATAATGAATAAATGGAAATGATTTGAAAAAGGGAGAGGGTAGATAGGTGAAATAGGCCAAGGCGGCAGGGTGGGTAGGTTTTTAGGGTGTTTGGGTGGGTAGAGAGGTAGAAATAGGGAAAAAGAAGAAAGGGGTAGCCGCGTCGGGTTCGGCGCGGCAAATTTCCAGTGACCGATGCGGTCACTAAGCGACCGGCATCGGTCGCGAATTTTTAGGGCAGGGTGGGTCTGTGGGTTACCGATGCCGGTTGATCGTTGACCGGCGTCGGTGGGAGGGGGACCGGGGTCGGTTATGGGTGAGTGTGGGTTGGGTTGGGTTTTGGTTGAGTGTGGGTTGGGTTGGGTTTGTTTTGTGTTTTGGGTTGGGTGGGTTTGGGTGTGTTTTGTTTTGGGGTTGGGTGGTAGAGAGTCGGGGTGTGGTCGGGGGGATAAAAGGGGGTTTAGAGGGTAAAGTAGATGTTTTGATAAAAATTAGGTCTAAGGATGTGGGTTGGTTTTGCAGGGCACGTCAACGATTGGCGATGCGGGATAGGATGCCCCGTTGTTGGTGTGGATGCGGCCACACATATCTGCAGCTCATTGGCGATCATGCGTGAGGTGGGACTCGGTGGAGTCCAGAGGTACAGAGCGATAGAGAGAGATCACAGCCTGATGGTCGCCCTCATCGAGAGATGGGATCCGGCGACCAATGTGTTCCATCTCCCGACTGGGGAGATGACTATCACGTTGGAGGATGTGTATCGCATCCTTCGACTACCTATCGAGGAGAGGCAGTCTTCGAGGTAGATCGAGACTACCATGGACAGCATATTACAGGTTTTTGGAGATGCAGCCACGCTACTTACCTATCACAGCGCGAGCATTGGGTATGGTGACATGTACCGTGCGCATCGACACGAGACACTGGCTGTGTTGATGATGATTGGGATCACCTACTTCGCCCTCCCGGACTCAGAGGGAGGTCACTTTCCACGGGCATTGATGGGGTGCTTCATGAGATGGTGGAGGAGCACACACAGTTATGCATGGGCACCAGATATATCCGCAAATGCAGATTATACGAGGAGCTATGGGGCTATCGTCGGATGAGGCGATTTGGGATTTGTTCGACATTTTGCTTTGCATTGTTGGGCATATGAGCACATCATATGCATCGAGCGATAGGGTTACCCCAAAGCCCGGCCACCACAGTTATATACGAATCGACTTTCGAGGTGGTTGGGAGTCGTGGGGAAGCCACGGCGGTGTTACTTGCGGGAGAGGCGTTGCCTACTACCGGCACTTATTAGAGGGCCTAACATTGGTAGATATTGTATGGAGACCTTACAGAGGTCATCACCCTCACGGAGGAGCCCGCTTACGATTGCGTCGATCCAATATACATTCGGATAGCGGGGCGGAGGCCGAGAGTAATAGAGATACCCCTAGAGAGGGTATGCGGCGAGATGAGGCTGCGGCAGGGCGAGCCACCTCCCTTCCCTCGATGTCACAGAGGGATGATGTAGAGGCCCCACCTTACTGCACCACACCCCTGGATCCAGTTGGGTTGCGAGAGAGGACAGCGAGATGATGGCGTAGATGATGCCTTGGGTGTGCAGGAGCATACGAGGTTTGGTGTCTTTGGTTAGAGAGCGGCGAGGTAGCACAGCCCATGCACAGCCCGAACTTAGCGCGGTGACGCGCAGAGAGAGATCAGCTTAGGGGTCGTGTGCAGCTCTTACGGCGAAACTTGCTGCTGCTGCGAGCACGAATAGGTGTCTTACAAGGGCAGCTAGCTTGAGCTCGAAATACGAGCACAGAGCGGCCACCACCACAACACAAATGCCATAGCACCACCACCAGCGGCGTAGCCCGCAGCCACCTCGAGCACGAGTACGACGAATACCACCACAAGCAATGCACATGCCGCAGGCACCACAGCCACAGCACGAAGGGGTACTAGTATTAGTGCCGAGGACCAGCCCAGCTCCTTCGATGGCTCGAGGGCGCTATATGGAGGTTAGAGCGGAGGCCGATACTATCGAGATATTCTTGATAGTACGAGAGTTGAGTATCTCCGCCTTATGTAGCTCACCGGCGAGACCTCCCATAGTCGAGAGATCACGAGGAGCTGCAGCCACAACCGGCGTGTCCGTTACGAGGTAGGAGGCGAGAGGCACCACGAGACTAGTAGGGAGAGGTGCCGAGGTGGTGGGGAGAGCGAGGATCCCCACATAGTTTTGTATAGGACATGGGCACCGTGCTCGCGAACCGGTTGTGTTGATAGAGGCTGCGTGCCATCATTTATTCATGTATGGATTCATTTATTCATTATATACGGCTGCGAGCCGAGTATGGGTCAGGTTATCTGATTGATACCGGCTGCGAGCGAGTATATTTTGATATGCGGGACCGGCTTATGAGCCAAGTCAAGATTTTGATAGTTATTGCGGCTGCGTGCGGCTTAGTTGTATGATGAGATCACGAGGCCCGATCACGGGGCACATTGTATATTTGAAAATTTGTATATATATATATATAGATGATGTTTTGATCCATATGCGGTGTTGAAAAATATGTTTAAGTATTTTGTCGATGGTTTGTGGTATAGAATATATGATGAGTTTAATTGACATGTTGATATATGGATAATGTGTTATATGATGAAATGTTGCATGTTTTGGGCTGGTTTTGTGACATTGTTATATATGTAGGCGATGAGTTGGATCCAAATGTTGTATAGATAGATAGTTTTTGTTTTGTTGTGGTATCCTTAGTTGATGACTTGTTTGTTTTTGTAAAATAGATGATGTTAACGAAATTGTAATGATATGTGTGGTGGACAGAGACAAATATGGATAATGGTGTTGTGATGCGGGAAAAGAGGCGAGGCGCGACAAAAATTTGGTAAAAAAATGAAGAAAAGACCATGTTTCAAAAGGCAGTGTGTAACCGATATCGGTTAGGTAACAAGCGCGGTAGGTAGTAGACCGATATCGGTTACATAACCGATACCGGTTATTTAGGTATGAGATTTTCTAAAAATAAAAAAGCTAGGGTGGCAACTTAAGTTCTAATTTTGAGAGCCATGGAAGAAGTTAAATACGAACACGGCGCTTTTGGCGATTGAGACAGTAATTACATGAGAAATTTGAGTGATAAGGAGAAAAGAGACAAGGAAGGTGATTGTGATCGAGATTCGAAAGATAGAAAGGTAGGTTTGAAAAAGGTGGTAATAATGGCGGGACGAGGAGAATCATCCGGCGAGCGGGGACAAGAGGAAGACAAGGGCCACCTCAAGCTCACTGCAACCCAAGAGGTAAACGTTTTGGTTATGATTTGACTTTTGCATGTGTTATGAATAAGAGATTAAGTGGGTAGATATGAAAAAGAAAACATGATAGCAAGGGTTATAAGTGTTACGGGGTAGGTAATCAGGGGTTTCAGGTATGTTTGTAGGTATAGAAAGGAATAAACGCTCACATTATTGTCGTAGGTGGTTGTTTAGGCAAGGTGTATGAAAGTATGTGAGGACCGATATCGGTTAGGGATAACCGGTATCGGTTACGTAACCGGTACCGGTTGTCTGTAAACGATACCGGTTGCTGTAGGAATTTCCAGAATGTGAGAAAAAACCTGATGGATTGAATGGTTGTTTGTTGTTTTGATGTATGCAGGCTCAGGCAGGGTTGAGGATGAATGATAGTGTGCCAGCGCTGTTGTCACGAATCCGAGCGGATGTAACACCAGCTGAATGGACATTGATAAATCATTTGGGGTTAAGTGGAATCCGCTATTATTCACGAATTGCACAGAACCATGCTATGTTGCAGGCGTTGACTGAAAGATGGAATTCTGAGAAAAATACCTTCTATCTGCCAACAGGGAAATGACATAACATTGGAAGATGTGTTCCGTATTTTGAGACTCCTATTACAGGAGAACCAGATATCGAGCATTACCTAGCGCGGCACGGGGAGCGATAACAACATTATTTGGTCCATACGTACGAGATTTGATCTGAGAGTTTGTCATTTACGTATGGGGTAATGTATGCGGCACACCACGAGGAGACAAGGTTAGCGGTGATATTAATGATAGCGGTAGGGTATTATGCATTACCGAGGCGAAGGGAATATTTCAAAGGCATTGATGTGTGTTATCCTGGGAGATGATAGAAGCAGGCGTGGCGTTTGCATGGGCACCGCATATTTAGCGGACCTATACGAGGGTTTATGGGCTTGTAGGCGAAATCACGAACGACACCTTTGGATTGTTCATACTTATTACACTTTGCTGGGCCTATGAGCACATTGTTTGTGTGCGACCAATAGGCCGACCCATCCAGCAAGAGAGCCGAGTACGAGAGGTTGGGATTCAGACGATGGGTCCAGACAGAACAAGAGGCAAGATCTCAGGCCGTGACGGGTGACATTGAGTATTACAGGTAGGTATGGGAGAGGGTGACGGTTGCGGATATCTGTTGGAGGCCTTACGGGAACTATATGGTAACCGAGAACATAGCTGAGGAGTTGAGGGGTGTAGAGTGATTGAGGTGGATCGTGGGGCACAGGCCAGGTGAATATGAGAGGATTCCTATAGATCGCGTGCGGCGACAATTTGGATTTGTGCAGGACATACCGCAGGCTTATAGACCATATATGAGGATCGATGCCGAGGCAGCATTCTCACCTCCCGGCCAACACCTCCGAAAGGGCCCGAGGAGATAGCGACCGATCGCGGCGCAATGGATGCGAGAGAAGCGAGAGGCCTATAGGTTATGGTGGGTAGCTTGAAGAGCAGTGTGAGTGTACGCGATCGCCACGACATAGCCGTGATTACAGCGAAGAGAGAGGGATTAGCTGCAGCGTTTGGTTCAAAGAGCTCGAACGTAGGTGAATGAGACAAGAGGATTGTTAGCGGTTGCGAGTCACGAGCAGCGAGACTAGAGGCTAGAGTCCTCCATGCGAGAGGGTGTATTCATATGTTACAGGAGAGATTGGCAGATCAGTGGGCGGTACCAATAGCCGTGGTACCTTTGAGGATAGAGAGGCCTGGTGAAAGGCGTCGACGATCACGATCATCACCTGGTTCGGGATGAGGCGTGAGGGTCTAAATAAATGTTAGCAAGGTATAAGAATAAATAAGGATGCCGACCTGCGTGTCGATGATAGAGAAGATGTATTTGTTTAACATCTAAATAAGACTGAATATGTATGTTGATTTGAGTTATGATAATAATAAGAATGTTTGCGTTTTGACTTTGGGTGTTTTTTTGAAAAAAGGAGAAAGAGGAATGTGATTAAATAGAAATACACAAAAATATTTATATTTACCACACATGCTAAGTTATGGTAGGGGGTGGTCGAGCTAACCTTGGGAGACCCCATGTCTCCTAAGTTCCTGCCTACATAGCCCATTGCACAAAGCAAGGAAGGGCCTCGGACCGATGTAGTTCTCCTTAGGATCGGGGAGAGGTGAATTTAGGCAATTTGGTTGTGGTTAGGCAATTGGTTGGTTGGTAAGAATATTGATATTAATATTGGTAAGGTAAGGTTGTTGGTGTTGGTAATGAATTGGTGATGTTGTAAAAGGTATAAGGAAGCGAAAGATTAGCCTATCCAAGTAGAAAGGAACCTGTCTGATTAAGATCAACACACAATCCTAGATGCGAGGCAAAGCGGAAAGAGTGCTCCGTAGGTGAAAAGAGCTAAACAAACCACACAACGTAGAGCGAGCTTAAAGCCCTAGGTACCGTGCATGAGCGAAAGTCAATAGGTGAAAAGAGTTGCATGATCACAATATATCGGGTGTACGACACGTCCCTTGAGTTAAATAAATAATGAGTTGAGGTGAATGGTATAGGCTGAGGTATAGCATTCTTGTTACAAAGTGAGTGTTACGGCGAAAGAGAACCTACCCTAAATAGACAAGTCCATGACCCAAAAAGTTCTTTTGAATGAGGCATTTTTTTGGACTAAATGTAGGCGATCGATCGATGGAAGTCTACAAGGGATATTGATTGTACTATTCTTGAGGTCTTCGCAAAGCTGATCCATGCGAGAAGCTTCGAGAAAAGGCCGTATGTGTATAGCGATCCTTCGGGGGAGCAGTCTATTTATAGTAGCAGATATGATTTTAGTGCATAGCTGTCCTTCGGGGGAGCAGTCTATTTATAGTAGCAGCAATAGTTCGGCATATAGCTGTCCTTCAAGGGAGTAGTCTATATTTAATTTAGATGACTAGATGTTCTTTTGGCGTGAAGCATCTAGTTTAGTATGAAGTTTGACTCAAGAAAATCCCATAAGAATACGGCTTATTTTAATACTTTGAAGTCATGGACTAGACTAAAAAGGGGAAGGCATCATCAAGGGGAGGTGAGAAGTGATTTTGATTTTATTTTGAGATATAGAAAACAAAGTGTATGTAGCGGTAAATGAGCTCAAGGGACGAGCAGTAGGTAGATAAGAAGTGATATAACACTAGATTCAACAGTAGAATGGTCGAAGATGCAAGGCATTAAGGGTTCGAGCTCGGAGTTTACCGTTAAGCGAAGCTAAACGATAAGTGCCTGATCCATAGGTGTGAGTGATTATATAAGGCCCAATCCAATTGGGAGCAAATTTTCCACGTTTGCTCTTTTCTAGTTTGGTGACATGTTGATTCTCTTTGAGGACAAGATCACCAACCTTAAAGATACGCTCATGAAGTCACTTATCATAAGCACGCTTGATGCGTTTTTGATAGATTTGGAGGTGATCAAGAGCTGTAAGACGATGTTTGTCAAGAAGCTCCAATTGGGCTAACCGTTCTTGGCGGAAATCATCGTTGGTGAGAATATCCTGAAGGGATATTCTGAGGGAGGGTATTTGTATTTCGAGAGGCAAGACGGCCTCGGTACCATATACCAAAGAAAAAGGTGTAGCGTTAGTAGAGGTACGAATGCTAGTACGATAAGCCCAAAGGGCAAAGGGAATGTGATCGTGCCAATTTCTTCCGGATTCATTGACAACTTTCATGAGGATTTTGGTTAGGGTTTTATTAGAAGATTCAACTGACTATTGGCTGCGGATAGTAAGGCGATGAGAAACTAAGTTTGATACCAAAGTTGTCACAAAGGTCTTGTAACAACTTGTTTTTAAAAGATTTACCATTATCTGTTATTAGGCGATGAGGAATACCAAAATGACAGATAATGTGATGGTTAATAGAATTCGACATTTTTTCTTTTTGATTGAAATGAGTGGAATGGCCTCCACCCATTTTGTGTAATATTCGATTCTTGTGATTATCCAACGGTGACGTTGTGAAGAGGTTGGTGAATCTCACCAATAAGGTCTAAACCCCATTGTGAGAAAGGCAAAGATCTCGTGCGACCTGCAGCGGATGGCTAGGAGTATGTTGAAGGTTGGCATGTTGTTGACACATAACACAAAGCTTAACATATTCTTAGCAGTCGTTATTGAGAGTAGGCCAATAATAACCTAGGCGAAGGATTCGTTTAGCCACGGCAAGGCCACTAAAATGTCCACCACAAATCCCATCATGGACTTGTTGGATGGTATAGGTGACCTCCACGCCGGTTAGACAGTGAAGGAGGATGCCATCAAAGCCACGTTTATAGAGGAGTCCCCCCATGACAACATAACGAGAAACACTTTTAAGAAAAGCACGTTTGCCGTTACTAGTAAGGTCAGGTGGGAGGACAGAGATTGTAAGGTAGTCGTGAAATTGGTGGTACCGGTATCCTGCGCGAATTAATAGACACGGTATTTATCATACAAACTACCGGGGTTGAATAGGATGGGGCAAAAGTTGTTGGACCACGACGAATAATTCAGAGTCAGTTGGTGCGGCGGGAATTTGCGAGGCCAAGCAAGCCATAGTATCCGCAAATTTGTTAGTGGAGCGGGGAATGGTTTGGATAGAATAGTGAGTAAATAAGGCTAGAAGTGAATCCACGTAGTGTTTGTATTTTTGAAGTTCCTCATTCTTACATTGGTAGATGCCCATAACTTGATTGACTACCAATTGAGAGTCGCCAAAAATATTGATAGATTTGATGCCTAAGTGTATCGCAACTTGGAGACCCAGAACAAGGGCCTCGTATTCCGTTGTATTATTAGTGCAGGGGAAATCAAGCCGGAATGAAAGAGGCATAGGTTCAGCGTCAAGAGGATGAGAAAAAACGCCGGCTCCTCCTCACTTGTGGCATTTAGATCCATCGAAGAAGAGGGTCATTTGATACGACTCTTCCCAGTGAAAGAGTGGCGATGAGTTTGTCGGGAATGTAAAATTGGTAAATTGTTCCCCGAGTAAAGGGGCTTCCGCAAGTTGGTCTCGATGGTTTGTCCTTTGATTGATTTCTGTGGACAAACTCAAGGTCGAGTCGGCGAGGAGCACGAGCCATCGGGTGATGCGTTGGTTTAGATGAGGTTTGGCATACATGTAATGGATGGGGTCCGTGTTAGTGATGACAAAAGTTTTTGATTCGAGAAGGTAGTGTCGGATTTTGGTGGCCCACGAATGATAGGGCTAGGCACAATTTTTCTACATGTGTATACCTAGTCTCGTAATCCACGAGGGTACGACTTATATAATAAACGGCCTGTTCTCGACGTGCCGAGTCCCGATGTGCGAGCATAGCTCCTATAGCATGGTTAGTGGTGGAAAGATAAAGGTAGAAAGGGCGGTCATCACAGGGTGGGATAAGCATGGGTGGCTGCAAGAGATAAGTTTTGAGAGCTTTGAAGGCTTGGTGACACTCCTCACTCCATTGAAAGGCAACGTCCTTTTTAGGAAGGTGATGAAAAGGGTGACATCGATTCGAGAGTTAGGAGATGAAATGCCGGATGGATTGAAGTTTACCCTGCAAACTACGCAATTGTTTGAGGTTTTGGGTGGAGGCATTTCTAGGATAGCTTTTACTTTAGATGGATCGACCTCAATGCCATGCAAAGAGACGATAAAGCCAAGAAGTTTTCCCGAAAGAACACCAAAGACACATTTCTTTGGTTGAAGATTAACAGAATATTACAACAGGCGATCGAAAATAATGGTTAAAACATCGAGATGTTCACTGCGATGTTTAGATTTACCCAGAAGATCATCGACATAATCTTCAAGGATAGTGTGCATAATGTCATGAAAAATGTAAGTCATAGCCCGTTGATATGTAGCACCAGCATTCTTAAGGCCAAACGACATGATACGATAATAGAAGGTTCCCCAAGGAGTTATGAAGGCGGTTTTATGTTGATCGGCGGGCAACCAAAATTTGGTTATATCTGAAAAGCCATCCATGAGAGAAAGCATTTCATGACCCGCGATGAGATCAACAAGTTGATCAATACTTGGGAGGAAGTCATCCTTAGGGCAAGCGAGGTTAAGATCCTAGAAATCCGTGCATATCAAAGTCCCCGTCACTTTAGTGCGGAGTATGATGTTAGAAATCCATTGAGGATAGTCAATAGGCAAGATGAAGGAAACAGAAAGAAGTCATTGAAGCTCTTCTTTGACCAAGAGGGCAATGCGTGGATGCATTTTTCTCAATTTTTGTTTGACTGGTTTGGAATCGGGGTTTAGGGTGATGTTATGGACGGCAATGGTAGGATCAATTCCTGGCATGTCCGCGTAGGACCAAGCGAAAGCTTGGTTGCGGGTACGGAGGAAGGTAGTAAAGGCAGCTTGTTCTGATGTGTTAAGGGATTGTCTGATCTTCACAATGTGAGGATCCTTCTCCGTGTGGATGTTGATTTCAATAGTAGACTCGTTCAACATGGTTTGAGTTTCAGATGGTAAGGCGCGTTGAAGATAGGAGTCGTCCGCCCCAAGGTAAGTGAGGATGGAGTCGTCATCCTGGCACTCAACAACATTAATCAAAGTGAATCCTCTTCGATCATGTTTGGATACAGAAGGGGAAGAGAAGATGGGTCCTCATTATCGCGTTGATAAGTGAGAGGACCTATGAAGATGGCATTTATGAAAAAAAAAAGTTAGGAGGGATAGATTCAGGGTCTATAGATTCTGTGGGTGATGATGGCAAAGTGGGTGATGATGGTTTGGTAGGGGTGACGTCGTCTTCTTCCAGAATACAGCTGACATGAGGTGTCTCCTGTGTAGGTGTTTCAGGAAAACCGAGACCACTGCGATCATTATGTTTGCGTGTGGTGATGGGGATGAGCGTATGTCGGCCTTGTTCATAAAGACCAAAACCAAAGCCTTTCCAAGCCAAAGCAGTCAAGAAGGTGAGGGAAGGCGGCGATTTGTCGGTATTGAAAATCGGATTGGAAGGGGACCACACCAAGAGGAGGTTCAGGGGTAATGGAAGATGCGTCAACACCCCCATATGTTAGGTTGGTGCGGCAATGGGGTGGTCCGTAAGAGATTACTTCCCCCACGCGACGGTCGTAGGTGGGATGTGCATGTAATTGTCCGTACTCCTGCGGGGTAGGGAAAGAACTAACGTTATATAGGCGGTACTCCCCCAGTGTAAGGCGTTGAAAAACATCCTAAGGGGTCGAGAGGTTGGGATGTTAGCTGCGGGAAGGGAAGTGGTTTTGCGGCGGTGGTTTCATCGATTGAAGGCGTAGGCGCGGTTGAGGTGGATGGTTGAGGTACATTTGAAGAGGATGGTTGGGTTGAATGTATGGGTGTCTTGATTGGTATAAGCACATCGTTAGGGCGGTATAACATATTACAGGTTTTAAAGGGGGAGGATCAGCTTTTACGGTGTAGGACTTCCCTCGTAGTCAAATTTTATGCATCTATGTAATGTTGAGGAACGCATCCCATGGCCCGGATCCAAGGATGACCAGCCAATATATTATATTGGAACTCTCCCTCAAGGACATAGAAGAGTTCGGGTAAAGTACGTGGTCCTACATGAATGTTGAGGATCACGGTGCCTAAGGTAGAGGTAATAATAGCATCATTGAATGACCGCAACATGATGGGGTTGGCACACATGCAACTAGAAGGGATATTCATTTGTTGGAAGGCTCTTGAAGAGATGATGTTTAGGCTGGCGCCCCCGTCAATCATAACATGACGTACTCGGATATCCCTGACGTAAGCGGAGATGAAAAGGGCAGGTCGGGTCTTCATACCAAAGTCAACAATTTCATCTTCCGAGAAACCGATCGCAGCGACTTGTTATACGAGAGGCAAGTGGTGGGGAGATGGATTGTTTGGTGAGAGAGGAAACGTGATTGGGTGTTAGAATGGAGGCAACGGCGGGGTTTCATTAGGTAAGACCTCGATCCCTTGAAGAATTTCAATGAGAGCTTGTCGATGAGATTGAAGTCCAATGAGATCATACGAGTGTCATTTTTACGGGTGATTGATGAAGCTGTTTGATCATAGTTCGGTGGGCAACTCCATTAGAGACGGGATAGGCGGGTCCGCGAATAACCACTTTAGGTGGTGGTGCAATCGGGATGGTTGAAGGAGAAAGAGATGCCGCAGGTGTGTTTTCTTTCGCTTTCCCATTGTTTTTCTGCCCTCGAGTAGCGACACTAATCATATTAATCTCGTAGACCTGAGATGAGGAAGATGGTTGGGATAACTCATGGTCTTCAAAAGGTGGGGTTGTAATAATGATAGATCTTGGTGAGGCGGGGACAGATGATAGAGGAGAGGGAATGGAAGCTAAAGGTCTCTCCCTTCGTAAGTTGTCTTTCTTAACCTTTCTATCTGGGAGAGGTGACTGACGAAGGATGGTTTTTAAAGCTTTGCATCCCTCCACATCATGTCCTGGTGTGCGGTGATATGCGCAGATTTTAGACTCATCATAACCTGCGGGTCGAGGTTTAGACGGGTCATAAGGTCTAAGTGGGGGTAGGGAAATGGTCGCATTCTCCACCAACATAGCAAGGATTTTGGCGTAAGATCCTTTGAGTGGGTCAAAATCGAAGGAGGATGAGGGTATTGGTTGTGCGGGTTTTGGTAATGTTTGGGCGTGGTTGGTTCGTACGGGTGGTGGTTTAGCCGAGGGGTGTTGACACGTGTTTTTCACTAAACGTGGTTTCTTTGGCGCAGAAGTTACGTTCGGCTGGTTAGATGATGAGGCTACAGATGACGTGGTAGCGGGAAACAACCACGGAGAAAGGGGAGTGACAGAAAATAAATCCTTTGATGATGGAGTTTGTTTAGGGTTGATGGGTGGACAGGATATGTGGGGTAACGGTGTTGTTATACCCTTTGATCTCTGTATAGGTGCGGAAGGCGTAGGTCGTTTTGAAGAAAACGCAGGAGGTATGATATATTGATGTAAGGTAGAGGGATGAGGTCCTAATATGGAAGGTGGGTGTGACGATGAGGGTTTTGATTGTGATGGAGGCACAGATTGAGTTTGTCTCCTAGGCGGCGGGGCGGATTTATTTTTGGATAAATCGAGTCACTTAGGCGGGTGTGTTAGGCCCAGGCATTGGTGAGGTCCCAAGCGTAGGGGAAGATTTGGTTAAGTTGATAGAAGTAGACGGGGCATTTGGTAGAGGTGAGGGGGTGAAGATGAGAACATGGGCATTTTAAGCACGTAAGCACTTCGGGTATATGGTGGAGGCATCAGGATCGGTCATTTGCATTTGAGTAGAATAAGGGGTACTCAAACGTTCCCATAGGATTCGTCTATCTTCTGGAGAATGACAGTCTTCAGGTTTGAATTGTAAATTTGGTACGGAAGAAAGGTAGGTTGTGATTCCAGTCCACTGTGGGCATGATACAGGGGGTAGATGAGGTACTGTATCAATAGATATTAAGAGGTCGACCGGTTGTTGAAAAGATTTAGGCGATGAAGGACTAATAGGCAGGAGGGCATGTTTGAGAGGGTCTGTCATGGTTAAAGAATTTGGTGATGTCGGTGCAAGAGATTTCTCATCTAAGGATGTCAAAAGGAGTGGCGTACCCTCCTCTTGTGCAGCAAGAGCGGTAGAGGGAGACGTCTGGGAAATAGATAAATTAGATAACATCCGTTCGCAGTCTTGTAGGGATGTGGTATAAGAAGACTCATTGATGGGAAGAGAAGTCTGGGCAGTTAACTCTTTTATGGGTAAAGGAACGATTTCGCTTTGGCTTGATGGTGGTAAAGGAGGTTCGGGCTCCTGTGTTAGTGAAGAGGCTTGATTCAAAATTTTCTCGATAGAGGCTTTTGGCTGGGTATCGAAGACTGCATGGATCTCATGAACACTCTCCTCGGTTAAGATATCCTGGTTTACGTTACTATTGGAAGAGTGATTCGGGAATGGTTTGTTAAAGATTTTCAAATTTCGGTTGGCAGGGGCGTTAGGATTATCGAGGGCTATACCCCCGCATCAACCATTTCCTGCACTATGTTTTTCAACATCTTGCAGTTTTCATGACTGTGTCCCTTCACGCGGTGGAAGTTACAGAAGTCATTTTCTTTGTACTAGGAAGGTATGGCGCGAGTGGAATCAAACCCGGAATGAGGTTTAACAGGAGGTAATGTAATGGCTCCTGCTTTGAGCAATTTTTCCAATATCACACCATATGTTTCTCCCAAGGGAGTGTATTTGATGGGTTCTGCTTTATACTTATAAGTGGTTTTTGGTGGGGTATTAGATGGTGGTTGGGATTTGACCATCACCGCGTGCACGGCCCCTTTTGATTTCGAAGCGGTCAATGGGTGAGGATTGGTGGTGTTAGGTTTGTTGGTGGAATCTGGAGTTCGGAAAGTGGAGTTTTTGTTGCGCAACCGCAATTTCTCTTCCTCTAAGGCTCGAATTTCTAATTTTCGAGCCATAGTAAAGGCCTCGTCGAATGTACGGAAAGTTTGAATTTGGAGGGTAGGGGAGATGATGTGCTTAGCAGCAGCCCGCGTAAATAGTTCAATAAGTTCATTTGAGGCAAGGCATACGTAAGTTGGTTGATAAGGCCCGTCATCGTCAACGAAATCTGCGATAGATTCGTCTTCAAATTGTCGGATGGCATAGAGGTCGGTAATAGATACTTTCTTGGCAATGTTAATGGAGAAATGATCCAAGAAAGATTGGGCTAGTTGGTTAAAAGGGAAGATTGAGTCTTTGGGTTAAAGCAATCGTACCACTCAAGCGCAGTCCCGATAAGGACATGGGAAAGTCTTGAGTAACAGGCATCATCATGGGCAATCAAATAACAAGCATGTCTAAATGATCGCAAGTGTTGTTGAGGATCCTCTTTACTATTAAAACGAGTAAATTTTGGCAACTCCCATTGAGGAGGATAAGAATGAAGGGGACGAGAAGGGTGAATGGGATCCCACAAACTTGCTTGTATGTCAAGGCGCTACGACTTCCTGAAATAGAAGCCTCCAAGTTTTGCATTTTGTCCATCATTTGTTTAATTAGATCAGTAGTTGGATGAGATGATGGTGTGGTTGTGGTAAATGGAGGCAAATTGGACCAAGGACCACCGCTAGACACTGGTGGGGTTAAGTGTTGATAAGGTGTGGAGGATGAATATGTTGAGGCGACCAAATAGGGATGTCCCATATAGGATGTTGAGGTCACTAGATACGTGTATGGGAATGAAAAGGTAGGCGGAGCTTGAGAAGGAAAGCTCGTGTGGATAGGTGGCAGAGAGCAAGTCATGAACGGAGCAGTCTGCAAGAGAGATGAGGTAGGGGCGGTCGGTGGTAATGATATGTGGGGTCCAAGATTAACAAAAGGAAAGCTAATCGGGGTCGTATGAACCTCTGAAGCCGTCGGATTGGGAGACGGGGCTAGAGATGCAGGAAGCAAGGCGGTATTATCAGGTGGAGTGGGAGCTAAATGAGCAGCTATACTGATAGGCATACCGACAAGGAGCTGACCATCAGGCGTACGGTCAGGGGTATGAGACAAATAGTATTGTACAGCGCTAGAATTAGCATCCAGAAACTTGGCAAAGTCCTTATCTCCCACAGGAATTTTAGGAACCTCGCTGGTATCCGTAGGATTTCCCACAGAATGTGAAGGGGGTGATTCAGAAAAGAAACAGAGCAAGCATGTGAAACCATAGCGGCGGCTTGCTTTCGAGTGATAACAACCATGGACAGAAGTTCACAGTAGGGTTTCAATCTGTCAGGAATAGAAACAAACTCAGACCGGTAAAATTGGTAGGTTGCTGGTTTGTCAGGAATTGGAAAAGACAGTAACCGATATCGGTCTAGTAACCGATGTCGGTTATACTATAGCCGACGTCGGTCAGGTAACCGATGTCGGTGTAAGAAGTCTGGGATAACAAGATATAAAAAGGCTGCTAATTTGATTTTAACAACGTTTAGTATACTTGTCCAATTATTGATCACAGAAGACAGGGTATGAGAAAGAAAACAGAACTACAAACAAGCAAGATGCACATGCAAATCCAGAGACTAACCCTAGGGTTAATTTTAATTATCGTGGGCTTATGCCTTTAGACGTAGAATGATGTCTAATCCTAAACAAGAGACTTAGGGGAAAATGTCAAGTTGTTTTGGCTTATAAGGTTACCTCAATCGGGCGGGAGGAATACCGCATGAAAAAGGGGATGTTTGAGCTGTTGTGTTAATTGTGAAGTGATTCGGTATGTGTTGTGTAGTGAATGTAAGATTAATTTCTTGTCAATACCGTGGATATCACCCCCACGTGTATGACCTGTTACTTAATCTACGTTCACTAGAATTGAAAAACAACAAGCAGGAATGCAATGCACGTGTTTTAAACCCAAATCAAAAATTATGTTTGATGAAGCAAGAGAGATGACTTTCACTAATGCGAAACTAGGAAAGCAAGACAAATTCTTTACGAAATATATAACAAAAGCAGCAACAGCAAGTATGCTTCCTAAAATGAAAATAAGCAAGAGAAACAGAAACCCAAAATGGGTCCCACCGGGCGTGCCAAAATGTTTCACTCGGAAATGTTTCGTTCCTTTTAGAAACAGATAAGGTTAGGGGCTAGGAGGAATACCTGTAGAATGTCGAGATGGTGTGCGCGTACCGTAGAGAGATCAGTGACTGCGAAGAACTCCTTTTTGTCTTGGAAGGACTACCTGCAAATAAGAACACAAGACCACAAGATTTTAATTAGACAATAAATGAGGGAACTGCCTTGGGCCCAGGAAATATAAAACTTCCTTTCGAAGGTGGTCAGTTCCCCTGCTAATATGAATTAACACAAAAGACTGTAAGATATCAATTAAGTTGTTTCGTTGAACTGGGTAGGGGAAAGGCTGGTTTTCTAGTTTTGATCGAGAGAACTGATGCCGATTCTCGATAACCGATACCGGTGGGTTCTAGGATCTTCTTGGTAGTTATGGTGTTTGTAAGGCTGGTTTATGGATGATATTAGGAAATGAGATGATGGGGGTAAAAGAATGACAGTTAGATGCAATAGCACGTTGGGTAGTGGATTCAAAAGCGGATTTAGGAGGAGGACGAGATTCAAGAAGCATAAGAAATGTTATAACGAGAGGACATGCAAGATGTGACCTACTGGTTTTGACCAAGATGCAAGCTGATCTCCTTTCTTTGTAAACACTTCCAGTATTTCCACTCGTCTCTCTCCGCCGGTCAAGGGAAGATCTGGACTCTGTTTCTCGCTCCCAATGCTCTGTTGATCCGAAATCCTTCGACCGATCCCCAAAAATGAAATTTTGATCCGTTGTTTTGGTTTGGGGAGCCCATTTACAGGGAACCGATGGCGGTTGCGTAACCGACGGCGGTCGAGTAGGAACCGGCATCGGTAAGGAAAAAGTAGGCTATTTTTAGTAAAATAGCCCACCTTCCCTACTTTTCTCCCGAGAGATCAGTTGCGGGCTCGGTCAAGTGACTAGAAGGTGGATTTAGGGTGCGAGAAAGGGGTCATTAGTTATGGGTGTAGGTGTGGACCAAGTTATGGGTCTTAATTAGGTTAGTTTTAGGGTTAGGGCTAGGTCATGATGAAGTGGCAAAGTGAGGTGGTAGGTAGGGTGATGTGGATTTATCAATTAGAAGGCAATTAATAAATAATTGTGTAAGGTTTAGGTGATGAGGTTATATTACAAAATGAGATGCGGGTCACAAGGGGTCGTAAGACACGAATTTGGTGTCTACGTATGGCCTCAGTATGGCATGAATCCATGGGCAACCAAGAAGTATATTGTATTGATTGAAGCTCTAGGTCTAAGACATGAAACTTCATGTTATCACAAGTGGTCCCTACTTCCATTGGCAATGTTATTGTACGATCGATTCCCTGCTCCATGTTGTTGTAAGCAGTTATGGTGATGATGTGGGACTCTAGATCTTCTTCTTTGTGTCCCAATTGTTTAATTATTTTCAACATGCATATGTTTAAACTTAAATTTTTGTCTCTGCAAGCACCTTATTTATGTTTTGAAAGTAACAAATACTTCTATGTAAAGAGGAAGGTTATGTGTATGATCTTCATTAGGGATTTCCTTGCGGTTGAATGCAATGTGTTCACTTGGTGCAATATTTTCCACCATAGCGTGTAGGTGTAAATGATCTACTTCAATTGACATTCTTGATCCCTAGAGAGTTTTATAAAGGATGTCCTTATGTACGTTTGTTATTTTAAGAAGATCTAAGATTGAAATATTAGGTGACATCTTCTCAAGTTGGTCTATGATATTGTACTATCTATTCTGAGGGGTAAACAGAGGAGGTTATGGAATTGTGAGAGGAATGCACCTTGGTACCATAACATAATCTCTACCCTTGATCCTAATGGTATTAACACACTCATCAAAGGAGCGAACACATCCAATAAGTGAGTCATATTGATTGTTATCATTTTTGGTATAAACATAATTGGCAACTTTATAGCTTTGGGAAGAATCTCCCTGATCCGGATTTTTCTCACTAGTTTACCATGTTTTAGGAAAGGATCCTTGAATATTCCCATCTTTTGATTTGGCATTTGATTTGATTCTAGTGAATCAACTTCTATCTCCCCACTATCAATAAGATCTTGGATGAAGTGGCGTAGTCTTAAAAATTTGTCCATTTTATGTCCTTTTACACGATGAAAATCACAATACTCATGCTCTTTATACCATGAAGGTTTAGGAGCATTATCATCAAAGGGTTTCATTGTAAGATAGTTCACTAGGTTAACTACATCTAATTATTTTAAGATTGTGGACAATGAGTTTGTCAAGGGAGTGAACGCTCTTCATTTAACTGGTGGTTGGATTGGCCCTTTGGTTATTTTAAAAGGTAGACCAACTTGGACTGCCGGTATGTGTTTAGAATCTTTGATTCCATCACCCATGACATTTTGTTTTTATTACAGATCTTGGGCTTGTTTGTAGGTTTATAAGACTAATTGTATTTTGAAAATGGTTTGAGTGTCCCTTTTCAATTAGATAATTTTCTATTTGTGTTCCCTTCTCAATGACCTCTTCAAAGTTTCAAACACAATGCATTTGTAAATGAAAGGAAATGTCTGGATTTAGGTTCAGTAAAAAGATGCTAACAAGTTTTTTTCAAGGATCAAGCAAGGGAAGTGGCTAGCTAGCCCCCACCATATCTGTAGGAAACTTGCAAAGGTTTCATTTGGTTTCTATTTGGAATTACATAAGTATGACATGGTTATGTCACTTTCCACATTAAAATATAAATGTCACACAAATCTTTCGATAGTTCGGGCCATGTGAAGATAGACCCCGAGGTAAACGAATGAACCACTCTAGTGTTTTTCCTCCTAGAATTTTTAGAAATAGTCATATGAGGTAGTTATCATTGTACGCCACTTCTTATCATGCCATGTAAAAATATTTTACATGATCTCATGGATCACCTTTTCCTTTATATTTTTCAAACTTTGGGATGTAAAATTTCTTAGGAAAGGGTTGGAGCAACATAGCCTTATCAAATGGATAAGGGCATAGCTCTTCGTATTGATACTTTTTGTATGTCCTATATTACTTTCTTGAAGGCTTGTAAGTGTTTCTTTCATAGATTGTATCTCTTGTGTAAGAAGTTTCTCCTTAGTGGGGGAAGTCTGGCATATACATGCGACTATTTTTGATGTTTCTCCCTCTTGATCTTTTGTGTGAAACTCATTATTTCTAACCTTAGGTTTTTCCCGATGCACATTTTTGTTTGTCTCTTTTTGCACATGGGACACTAGGAAAGCTAATTGTTGACTAAGGTGTTGAATTTTTTGTTGTATAGTGATTTCTTCATTTGGAGGTTCCTCTTCATTTTCATGTTGAGGAGGTTGTTCCATGTTTTCATGTTCCACTCTTATCCTACGTGGAATTATTATGAGTGGCATTTTAAAACCACCTATGTTGTCATGTTGAGTGTTTGAGGTGGAAGCTTGTCCATGTCCCAAAATTTCATCCATATTAATGAGGGGGCGTTCTTCCTCATTATTTGTAGGTGGAATAGTTTCATGTTCAATTGGCATTCTAGCACCTAATTCCATAACTCTTATGAGTACTCTATATTTTTAGAAAGAGGAACTCATCTAATTGGGTGGGGTAAAATTTGAACTCCACGTGTGGTGATCCCAATTCATCACCACTATGGTCTACCATCTCCTCTTCTTCCTTTTCTATAGAGAAGAGAGGTCCTAGATCATTACCAATAAAGGGATTTGACCCTTGTTTGGTTGATGTTTCCCATGCTTGTCTCTTAGCTCCCATTCTTGTTATGGGGGCCATAACAAATGAGGATTTCACTAAGGTGTTTTTGTTGAATTTTTCCAAGGGTACAATCAAACCTAAGTGAAGACTTAGAATGATATTTTTACTAAGGTCACACAAAGAATGTCAATTGTCTAAAGAATAATGAATGTTAATAAATCAAGGGATCAAAGTGATTGTCCTAAATAGATAAGTCAAAGTGATGAATAATCATAAGACACAATCACACAAGGTTCATTTTAAACCAATCAATCAATGAAGTACTTCCTAAGTTATTTCCAAATGGTAGTTTGACGTTTAAAATGATCAACAAATGTCACCACTTATGTCAAGTTCAAAAATGAACAAGGCGTAAGTAATAACAAAAGGTTGATATGATTTCCAAACAAAGTATACTTAAAGTGAGTTTAAATCCAAGCAAGACCTAAATTCCAAAATTGGGGGTTACGAATATGAACAACACAACAATACCACTAAGATACGTTAACCAAACTTTACAGAAAAGTAAGGTATTAGTATCAAAAATAATATTAGTACGATGCACACAAAAGTAACAACAACACCTTTCAAAATCTATGTAGTGTTTTAAATCAAAACAAGGCTAAAGTATACCAAGGAATTGTTAAGTTACGCTTAGCATAACTTTACAATCTAGAAACCGAGGCCAAGTTTGTAAGAAACAAGACGTAAGTCTAGAAATTGTTGTGATATGATATACTGCAATGTAACACTTAAAAGGAGAACAAAGTGAAGAATCAAGCCTAACTACAATGATGATCTTGACTTGGGTATTAAGATCAAATGGATATCAAGATATGAAAACATACCAACATACTTTCAATTTTTACCACCCAGTCTCAAACAACGATGAATGTAAACAAGTGAAAAAGTGGTGGACACAATCGATTGATAACACACGTATGTTTTCTCTTCTTTCAATCAACAAAGTGTTAAAAGAAAGCAAAAGGAAGTAGATGAAGTGAGGTTAAAATGTGTTTGGCCTCATTTTAGAATATTTTTTCCTCACCTTAGGGCAAGTGAAAAATTAAGAAAAAGTAATGCTTCACAAATTTCATGGTGAATGACGTGTAGTTTGAACTTTTATGGAATCTCCTTTGTTCGATAAAAAAAAGTTTCGACTCAAAAAATTTATCCCTTTTGAAATATCTCAATAACTATTGGTTTAGTACACTCAAGTTGGCTCCAAGTCAAGATAGCTTCCTAGGTGGTTCACTCAACTAGGTGTCACAAGTTATCTAAATGTGAGCGTGATTTACCAAGAAATTTGTACTGACTAGTCTTGGGTTATCTCGGATTTACTTTACCCCCTTCAAGTATAGTGAGAAATTAATGCGTTCATCGTGTACTCTCACTAGGGTCATGCGATACATATAACTTTGAATCTAACTCACAAAGGTAAACTAGTCAAGTAGGTGTGTGGAGCACTTCCCAGATTTCATCCATAAGGTTCCCTCTTACGTGGACTACTTTGTGGTTCCGAGGACCTGTCAACACTAAAATTTTCCTCCGTAATTTCTATTTCATTAATGTATGTATTAGGAATAGGATGTTGTTAAGTATAATTAGTAGTAGCATCTAATAGAAGATAACGGCACCATCAGTACGGTGCCACCAATAATGTGGAGTACGGTAACAGTCAAAGTATAATAGGAATGTTGTAAAAAGTAAATATTTGTCGTAAGTGGTCCTAAGTAATGTTAAAATGTCAAAGTTTGGGTAATTAGAGAAGTAGGGTCTACATGATTAGGAATTAGAAATATTATATTGGTAATAAAGACAAGGAGTGAGGTCATAAATATTTTGTGTATTTTATTTGTAAAAAGTCTAAAAATGTGGAACCCATGTAAAATGATAAGGTTTATCTTATCTTAACAGATAAGCTTACATGTACAGATAAGAGTTAAGGTATGGAATATGATTCGTCAGAGTAGATTTCTTATCCTATCTTAGAGATAAGATGGATAAGCCTGGAAGTTCTATAAATAGAGAGGCCACCCCCCTCATTTAGCATAGAAGGAAGTAGTGAGAAATATTGTAGGAAGTGTGCGAAGGAAGCCATCAGTTTAAAGGTGTGTTGAAGAAGCCATTAAGAGGTGTAATTGTAAAGTTTCTCCCATAGTCTTGGTGAAAGGCAAGTGAAGTCAATAACACTTGAAGTACCTCATGGGTGAGATTGTAATAGTTTCATGTTAATATTATAATTTATTTTGATATTTCAGATTTGTCATCATTCCGTCTTATCATAGTCGATGGTATTCTTGTGTTATGTTGTTGTTTTGTTTCCAGATTACATCCACCAAACTAAAGGCTGTGCATTAGTAAATAATCATAGCACGAGGAGTTCCCAGTGAAGAATTATCATAGTGCTGGATTGGTGATGACATTTTGTTTCGTTCTTTGGGACCATTCCTCGTTGGTGGATTTTCTGGAGAGATATTCCCACTTAGCCAAAAATCAATTAGAGGGTAACATTGTTTTTACTGTGCATAGTAGTTACCATGGTAAAGTCATTTTTCTTGGGAATAGTATTTACCGAAAGAAAGTCACTTTTTACCGTGAATAGTATTTACCGCAGTAATTCACTTTTTATCGTGAATAGTATTTACCGCAGTAACTTCACTTTTTACCGTGAATAGTGTTTACCACAGTAAAGTCAATTTTTACTGCAGTAAGTCAAGTTTTACCATAGTTTACCATGGTCATTTCTATTTTACTGTAGAAAGGTGTAAAGTCACTTTCTAGTATAGTGATTCCAATTATTTGTGCACATAAGTCTTGTTGATTGTACTTGTGGGTTGGTATTTCACAGTGGTTACTTTTGAAAATGGGAAAGATTCCTGTTTTTTCAGCTCAATCTAATGAAGATGCTTCTTCTTTCATTCAAGAGTTTAAATGATCTTGTATTTGTAATGGCCTTATAAGAAGGGAACAATGGACTGAATTTTTTCCTACCTTTTTGGATGGTTCAACACTTAGGTGGTTTGAAACACTAGGTGATAATGTGAAAAATTCATGGGATTTATTAACTGAAAGTTTTCTTGAAGAATTTGGTGACAACGAAATATGCGAGATCTCATGATCGAGATCACAAAGCTATCCCAAGGAGAGAAGGAGAAGATAAGGGATTATCATGCTCATGTTCTATAGCTAAGGAGGAAGCTTGATGCCCAAATCCGAAGGAAGGATTAGCGGATGGGTTGATGAATGGCGTGGATAATCTCCTCTGTAAGCACTTCATTCTTGGGATGAAGCCGAGAGATCGACAACGAGTGAAGTATGACCACCCAAATACCATTGAACAAGCAAAGGAGATTGCAAGAAGGTAAGAAGAAAGCATGGAAGAGGAGCCCAAAGAAATTGTTGCTAAAGTAGAGCCTACACCAGCACCTTTGTCCAAAATCCACAACCACTCCCGGTGAGCACAAATATTTCTCCTAGTACATCTACTGAGTATGAAGATTTTCTCAAAAATATGGGTCAGTTAATTATTAATCTTCTTCAAGGAAAGGAATTTAGTTCTCAGGGAGGAGATAGACGTCCAAAAAGAAATATTTCTGAAGTTGTATGTTATGGTTGTTATAAAAAAGGTCATTATAAGTATAATTGTCCAGACAGAGCTTCTACATCTGGTAAAGGAGATAATGATAAAGAAAAAGCACCTGTGAATTCTTTTGATGTAGTAGATAAGAGAAGAAATAATGAAGTAGATGTTTTTGTAACAAAAAGAAAGAAAGAAAAAGATAATCAAGATGGAAATGATCCTAAGAAGATGAAAGAAGAAACTAGTAAGAAACATAGGAGAAGAAAGTTGGGTGTGCAGGATTTTCTGATTTCACAGGGGCAAGGACCATACTCCATCTTGGAAGATCTGTCCAAAAGGCCTGCAAATATTACATATGGTCAAATCTTGGCTATGTCTTCTGAGAAGAGGCAGGAGTTGCGAGGTGGACTCAATGCTCGAAGAAGGAAGGAGGTTGAGGTCCCTGTTTTGGAGGCAGAGGAAGATCCCTATGCTCCACAAGCTGAGGTATTATGTAATGGTATTTCAATTCATGATGTATTAGTTGATGGAGGTGCTGCAGTTAATGTAATGACCGAGTCTGTAATGAATATGTTGGGTTTAAAAATTGATCGCCCTTCAAAACTTATGTTAAGGTCATTAAATAAAGGAAAAACTAAACCGAAGGTGTAGTTTCAAATGTGGCAATATCTCTCATGGGTGTGTAGTATGTGTGGTAGACTTTTAGGTGATGAACAATGGTACTATTGCGTACCCAATGTTGTTAGGAAGATCATGGCTAAGGAGAGTTCATGCCGAAACTACCGGAATGAAGGTTTCATGACACTTGGAGTTGGTAGAGACAGGTGAAGATAAATGTGATCCTCGACATCATAAGGCGAACACATGTGGATTCAAGTGATGAAACTGATGATTGGACATCCTCTTATTACTCTAGTACCAATGAAGTGGACACTGAAGATGAAGAAAGTGAGGTGGATGTTTCAGTCATGGATATCCTTCTAGTCACACCAACTCATGACCCCATAAAATTATCTGAAGAAGAAGTTGATGATCGTCTCCAACAAATAAAGATTGGTGATGCTGTGATGGAGAGTGAGAAGGAATCCTACCTCCAGCTCTTTCGAAGGTACATACACATATTTACTTTTGATTACAAGGAACTCTGTCAAGTAAGTTGGGTAGAACATTGTATTGAGCTAGTAGATGGTGCTAAGCCCATAAAGCAAATGCCATATAGAATGAATCCTAATTTTTCCAAGACTATAAAAGAAGAAATAGATAAGTTACTTGATGCAGGATTCATATTTGCTGTGGAGAATTTAGAATGGGTTTCTCCCATTGTGATCTCAATAAAAAGAATGGGAAGCTATGCATTTGTGTTGATTACAGGAAGCTCAATAAGGCAACAAAGAAGGATCATTAACCTCTTCCATTTTCAGATCAGATCTTGGATGAAGTAGCTGGCCAGGAGTGCTATAGTTTTGCTGATGGATATAGTGGCTACAACCAAGTTTGTATAGTAGAGAAAGATCAGCTGAAGACCACGTTCACCACTCCTTGGGAATGTTTTCTTATAGAGTTATGCCTTTTGCGTTGTGTAATGCTCCAAAGAACATTCCAAATACGTTTGATGAACAGGTGTTTGAACCCTACATTGGGACCTTCATCAGAGTATTTCTGGATGATTTTTGCATCTATGGGAGCAATTTGGACCACCTGCACCAGATGGAGACAACATTTCAAAGGTTAGATGAAGCACAAGCCTCACTAAACCCTACAAAGTGTGTCTTTGAATGTTCTAAAGGTGTTTTGTTAGGGCATGTTGTATCTAGAGATGGTATTGGTACTGATCTTGATAAAGTTTCAAAATCAAAGATTTACCATTCCCTCTTAATAGAAGTAAGTTGAGATCATTTTTAGGCCATATGGGTTACTATAGAAGGTTCATCAAGAGTTTCTCAAAGATTGCATAGCCACTAACCCAGATTCTTGAAGAAGGATGTTACTTATGAACTAGGAAATAAGGCGCAGAGAGCTTTTGGACAATTGAAGGAAGCCCCGTGTCTTCACCTTTTTGAAGAATCCAAATTGGAGCAAGCCATTCATTGTGTACACTGATGCCTCAGATGCAGCACTAGGAAGTAATTTGAGCCAAAAGGATGAAAATGGGAATGAACATCCAATTTACTTTGGGAGTAGACAAATGAGCAGTGCTGAGGTAAATTATACTCAGAATCGAAAAGAGGCTCTGGCTATCATTTTTGCTGTAAAGAAGTTTAGAAATTACTTGCTAGGGAAAAAATTTCTAGTTGTAACAGATCATCAGGCTCTAAAATATATTGTAAATAAGCCTAACCCATTAGGGAGGATAGCAAGATGGATAATTTTTCTACAAGAGTTTGAATTTGATATTATAGATAGGCCAGAAAGAAGCATGTCAATGCAGATGCACTCTCTCGAGCCTATGATGGTTTAGGATCATCTTGTGATGATGATGATTTCCCGATACAACATTGTTATCCCTTGATGCAATCCCTAGTGAATACATAGATATTTGGAATTATCTGAATGAATTCAAGTTTCTGATGGTGCCAATGCAAAGACTAAGAGAAAGATTACTCAAGCCGATCGTCCATATTCTATTCTTGCATGGAGTATTATTTCGAATAGGACTCGATGGACGATATAAGAGGGAAGTTGGGCGTGATCAAGGGAAGGAACTGCTAGAAGAATTCCACAATGATACATGTGGAGGGCACTTCTCTAGACAACTTACAAAGAAGAAGGATCTTGGATGCAGTTATCACCGCCCACTCTTTTTAAATATTGTTATAATTATTGTAAGACATGTGATATTTTTCAAACACATGGTAACCGTAAGACTTCATCAGCTCTATTATGTCCTATTCTTCCACTTGGTCCCTTTGAAAAGTGGGGAATAGACATTGTAGGTCCACTTCCAACTACATCACGCCAAAATAAGTATATTGTAGTTGCCACAGATTATTTAACCAAGTGGGTTGAAGCTAGGCCATTGAAAACAACTTCCATGGATGAAGTGGCAAGGTTCATGTATGAACGCATTGTCACCAGATTTGGTTGCCCATTAGAAATTGTAACAGATCAAGGAAGCCACTTCATTAATGAGGTGGTAGAATCCCTAGTCAATAAGTTTTCTATTAAGCACAGGAAGGCAACAACATACAAGCCAAGCACAAATGGACAGGTGGAACGAACAAATTTTGTGTTGTGTCAAATTCTAGCAAAAGATGCAGCCTTGCAGGTACATAAATGGGATAAAAGGATTCATGCAGCATTGTGGGCATATAGGGCAACATCAAAGTCAGCAACAAGATACTCCCCATTTCAGTTGGCCTATGGCATTGATCCAATTCTTCCTATTGAGTTTGATATTCCCACTGTGAGAGTTATGAAAAATGAAAGGATGGATGAAAGTGATTCAAGAAAAGAAAGGTTGGTACATCTTCATTTCTTTGGAGGAAATGAGAGAAATAGAAAAGGATACAAGCCATAAGAAGAAAATGAAGCGAAGGAATACTTTTATCAAAAGATCCGGTGGTCTCCATTTCATGTGAATGACTTGGTTCTAGTATATGATTCCGAGATACAAAAAAAGAAGACAGAAAAATTTCTTCCAAAATGGATGGGGCCCTACAAAATAGCAGTGTGCATGAAAATGGTACGTACCTGACCGGAGGAATTGGATGGCACTCCCATTACGAAATGGGTCAACCATGACAAGTTGAAGATTTTCCAAGCACTGGAATAGTCTACTCAGGACGGAGTAGAAGCTAGAAGGGGAAGATGTCGACACTAAAATTTTCCTCCGGAATTTCTATTTCATTAATGTATGTATTAGGAATAGGATGTTGTTAAGTATAATTAGTAGTAGCGTCTCGATAGAAGATAACGGCGCGTCAAAGACAGTGCCGCCAATAATGTGGAGTACAGTAGCATCAAAGTACAATAGGAATGTTGTAAAAGTAAATATTTGTTATATTTTAAGTTATATTTTAAGTTATATGCATGCAATGTAGGAGGAGGGTTCTTTATATAACCCTATGGGTTGAAGGATCTTTGCATCCTATTGTATGTGGGATAATAAAAAAGCTAGGTTAGTAATGGATAAGCATGGTTTAGAGTGGTTGAGTTTGCTTTAGGAGAGTTTAATTTGTCCTTTAGTGACTCATGGGAATTGAGGAGGGTGCATTAATTAAATCAAAGTGATTAATTAATAGGGATGTGCAAGCTTATAAAATCTTTTTAGAAGAATGATAACATTATCTAAGCTATGAGAGAAATTTAATCAAATAAATGATGATTTATTAATCTAATAGAAGAGAGAGTTAATTAATTAGGAATAATTAATTAATTTAGATAGAAAGGGGGACTAATTAACGGAAGGTTGTTAATTGGATTTTTTGATTGATAGAAGAGTTAACTAATTAGCGTAATGTAATTAATTAACAGGGATAGAAGAGAAAAGGTGCATTATTAAAAAATGTTGTCAATTTACGATAAAGAATGTAATTAGCGGAATTTAAGTATTTAAATTGCTTGATCCAGATTATAGGTGTCTACAATTTGTTTTAATGTACCATGTCATGGGTGCTTGTTTAAGTCCATACATAGACTTATTTAGATGACATACCTTTTTAGGATGTTGATCATCAAAAATACTTTGTCCAGGTCATGTATACCTCTTGTTTTAGACCATCATTCAAGAAGGAATTTTTACGTCCATGTATTGAAGTTCCCATCCTTTATGTGCTACAAGTGTACACACAACTTTAATGGTTTTGATCCTCACATTGGGTGCAAAGGTCTCGTCCTAATCAATTCCTTCTTTTGGAGTATATCCCTTTTCATTTATCCATGGTTTGTACTTGTCAATAGATCCATCTCCATTTTATTTTATTTTGAAAATTCATTTGTAGCCAATGGATCTCTTTGTTATAGGAAGATCGATAAGTTCCCATATTCGATTCTGATTGAGGGAGCCATAATCAACATTCATGGCCTTTTTCCACTCTAGTTGATTGTGTGCCTCTCCAAGTGTATCAATTTTAGTTTTATCAACCACTTAACTCATGAGTGTGATATTTACCTCATTTCTCACTTGTATTCTCATTCGACTCCTAATGAAGTATATTGGGGATATTTCAAGTGGGATTCCTATTAGTTCTTTAGAAGAAGGTTATACATTGATGTTGTTGTTGGTGTGAAGAATTATTTTCCAAATGACCAAGATAAATTAATAAATCTCCTTGCATCTCATATTTATGGTGTGAAGAATCTACATTCTCATCATCTAACTGTGATAGAAATATATGAGAGGATTTTTTTATTGGATATTTTTTATGTGGGAATGATTCAAATGATGACACATCAAAAATCAAAACTTTATTCTCCTACATCTTATGTTTCTCGGAACTATGAGATGATATTCCTTTGAGGTACATTATTTTACCCAAAAATATACATTAGACAATCTTTGCATTGATTTTCTTCCTCTTCTTGGTTGGGACATATATATATATGATGTACTACCAAACACTCTAAGATGGAGATCAAAGGCTTGTGAATGATCCATAACTATTCTAGTGTCTTGTCATGTGAGACATTTACATAGGTTCATAGTTCATAAGATATACAATTGTTTAGAGTACTTATCCCAAAACTCTATTCTCCAACTTGGCAAATTGAAAGCATGCAACTAGCCATCTCCATGATACGATCTACTTGTGACATTCTATAAATCCATTATGTTGGGGAGTATAGGGTTCATCAAGTGTTGTGTGATTTTTCCTCCTTTAAGAATGTCGAAATTTTTTTGACATGAAATATCCTCTCATCATGATTTAAGGACAAGAGGGATGCAGTCTCGCTAAAAAATATTTGATAGAATACCTAAAAGTTATAAAATTCTTCACTCTTCTTCCAAATAAACAAAACCCATGTCTTGAAAAAATAGTCATCAATCAACAACTAGAAGTACTAAAATCCATGCAAGGAAGTAGGAAAGGACCCTCATAGATAAGTATGAATTACCTCGAGAAGTTTCTTAGCATATAAGGTACTCATATCAAATGGATTTTGATGTTTTTTTCCCTCCAAACATCTAGAATATATAGGAAATGAATGGGCGAGTGGAGTAAGTCCTCATACCATCTCATCAGAACTGAGTTGATAGAGGGAGTTGACAACAAGGTATCCATATCAATTATTACAAATTGAAGTTAAATCCACCATAGAGGAAGATAAAGAATCTACATAGGATGAAACTTCATTTAGTTCAAATAAACAATCAATACAAAAAATGTAGAAAGTATCTTACCTTATCGTGATATCAAATGTGATATGATTTCTTTATGGACCTCAAAATTCACATTGAGCTTATTATTCAATAGGTGAGAGAAAAATAGGATATTTTTGGTCAATCCCAAATCATAGGTCACCTTTGTCAAGGTAAAAATTCTTGTCTCAAAAGGAATGGTGAAATTTCTTATTCCTTACATAACATACTCATTATTGTTTGTAACTCTAACCTGATCTCTTGTGATTTGTGTTTCACCTGATTTCTTAGTTTTTCTGAGAAGTACTTGATGAAATAGATAAGGTAAAGGTGGTAAGAGGAATACCTAGTTTGAGATGGTTGAAGGTTGTATGCACGCGTATCTGAATTCTGAATCAAAGTGATTGTGAGATCTTCCTTTTGTCTCAAAGGAACTACTGCGCATAAGAACCAAAACAAGACCACAAAAGAGAGTTAAACAATATATGTAGTGGACTGCCTAGCATGTGCTAGATCCTGGAAGTGTGATACTTCCTAGATGGCTGTCAATCCACTGTTTAAAACAATTCAATGCTAAAACAAAGTAAATATTGTCCTACCGTAGTTTAATATGATTTAGGAATCTCATACAAAAAACACAATAGAATAGATCTAATCTAACAGGCTAGGCTAGAAGGAGATCTAAAGGTCAAGTAGGTTGGTTATAGGTGAATCTGAGCTAATAGGCTAGGTTAGATATAGATCTAAAGGTCAAATAGGTGTTCAGGTAGGTATATGTCAAAAACAGGTTGTTATTCTAGTAGAAATCAGGTGACAGATAGACCGACCATGATTTTATGAAACTGATGACGATTGGAATGTAACCGGTGATGGTTAGAGAGAACCAACGGTGGTTAAGTCGGGGTTTGTGGACTCACATAGTCCAAGTTTTAAGAGTTTTGGGGAAAAATTGGAGTGGATAGAAGATGGGGATTGATCACAGAGTGGGTGTAGATATGTTGGAAAGGTCTGAGACTACTGAGGAGGTCAAATAGGAAATTAGGCCAAGTGTTAAGATGATTGGGTATGGAAGGTGGTTGCAATTAGAGAGAGGGAATGGATAGAGAGTAAAAGACTAGGTTCCTTTACCCCAAAGACTACAACTAATGATAAGAAAATGAAGCAGATGGAAGGAGGATACTTACTCTTCTGTGAGGTGCAGTCCCGAAGAATAATGAAGAAGTTGCTGTGTTGGAGAATGCTGGGAAGAAAGTCTCACTGTTGTGCCAGTGTATTTGGTTGCCTTTGTTGATCACAAATCAATCTTCATTCTGTTGTCGCATCTAAAGAGATTGAATTCAATATCATAAGTTTTCTCACAAAACCAACCCTGTATTACAAAGATGTAAATGGGTCTAAATAGACCATTTGGTCCATTTCGGTATAACCGGCGTCGGTTTAGGGTGAACCAGTGTCGGTTTAGGGTGAACCGACATCGGTTTGGGTGAGATTTCTTGGGTTGTTCAAAATTTTCGTAGGAAGTTGTTCCGCCATTTGATAAGGGTCTCTTCTTTTCCTCATGGAAAAAACCGATCTTAGGAGGCTTTTTAAATGTGAGGTGAGGGGATGGGTCTAATGTTAGGTTTTATTTAGGACATGTTGTTGCAGAATCACAGCACCCCTGGATGCACATCAGGCTTCTAGGTTGATGTTCAGGCATCCAGTGTGATTACACAACATTGAATCCTTTCTCTAGGTGTGGGACCTGCAAAAATGAGAAAGGAATCTCCAGAGAAGGTTGTTTCCTATTCCTTTGTTCAAATGCACACGAAAAATGTAGAGGATTTACGCAAAACCTAATCTAACTTTCCAAGGAGATAGGAGAGAAGATGCATAAAAATAAACCTAAGCTAACATAGGTGATGCACCAAGGAATGAAGAACACCTGTCTTGCTAATAAACACAGAACATTCAAATATGATGCAAGATCATGCACAGATAACAAAATTTGCGGTGAAAGACCAGAGGATGTAAATAAACATAGAGGGTTAAGAATAATCCACGTATATGCATTACTTGCTCCAAAGATTGATATAATACACTACAAAAATGCCAAGAGGCGAGTCGCATTACAATTTCAAATGGGAGGTTCAAACTCCACAAATTCGCCGATAAAGAGAAGAAGGGAGGAGCAAAACAGAAAATGTTTGACCTTTTTAAAGAAGACCCTCCTTACAATATATAGGAAGAATGAGAGAGGGAAGAGAGAGGAAAGTTGAATCTACTACAACCACTTCTAGGTCGCATTTAGTTCATCTCATCATGGCAGAAATGGCGAATCCTGGAAAAATGGCGGATCGCCTTGCGAAACGGAAAAGCGTACTCTTGCATTAAAGTTGGTTGTTGAAACATCACTTCTGGTCATTATCACGCATCAGAGCCATTTCTTAACTTTCTCTCTCCACACTGAACCAAAATGCAAGATTGACCCCGGAATCATGTAGAGAATTTTGCCATCTTTCCATTGATATAAAGAACGTGCAAATCTAAGCTCTGGATCAAAAGATATGGCGATCTGAAGATTTAGGGCAAAAATGGCCCCAAAACGGATATTTGAATTTTTTCCCGCGCTCTGCCACTTGGATGACACGTGTCAGGAGCTGATTGGCTGAGAAATTCTCTCTCCTCTGCCTTTCCACGGGTTTTCCTTGAGAATTTTGGATTTTCTTACGCTTTGGGAAATTTTCCATTTTTTCCCGCCACGCCACTTGGGACACGTGGCATCATTTGGTTGGAGGACGGGGCGGGGTCATTCCTTGCCTTTAAATTTTTTGGCCAAAACTTTGTTAAGTTCTCCAAAACTCTCCTTGTCTCCAAACTTCTCCGCCTTAGGACACATGTCCCGTGTCTATTGCCCGGCCAATACTCCAAACTTCACCTTTGGAAACTCGACAAAACATTAAGTAAAAATCTTACCATCTCCTCCGCCGCTCTGATCCACGAAGACACGTGTCACATTCTGATTGGTCGTCGGATTTTCCGGGTCTTCGCGTCCCTCGCGTATTTTTTCCAACCGCCCCGGGTATGCAGGACAAATTCTTCCGAACCGCCCGAAATGGGCTTCCTTGTCCCTCTTTGCATTGAAGACACGTGGCACATTTCCATTGGCTCTTGGCTCCTTCAAATATCCGTGTCCCGCGCATTTTCCGGCCCTGATGTCCCAAAGTACAAAAGTCCTCTGTTTGGCCGAACCGGATGGTTCAAGCGTCCTCCGCATGTTTTCGTCCCAACCGTCCCGAACAAAGACTTAGGCAAATTTCCTTTCTTTCAGCCGGTTCGAGATTTTCGTGTCCCGTGCGTACCTACGGCCCAGATGTCCCAACTGCAGTGCGGACTACCCGGTGGATTTTCAGGCAGTTCGCGTCCCAACATCCCAACTGTCCCGACTGCTTGGACTTGGGACTAAGCCGATTTTCATGATTTTCCCCGGCCTCTAAGATCGATGCATGTTATCAAAATTTACCCTGAGGGGGTGAATTTTGGATAACAGGACATTGGTTTAGGGTTTAGGTTAATGGGTCAAATAATGGGGGTGATTAGGTGCGGTGCATTTAATAAAGGTAATTCTATTAAATAGATGTGTGAGGGTGGTAAATTAATTTAATGTAAATAATTAAATTAATATGTGTGTGGGAAAAAGGATATTAAATTAATTAAAATAATTAAATTAATGTGTATGGAGGTAAATGGAATTAATGTAATTAAAGTAATTAAATTAAAATGTGTGGGTGCAGGAGATAGGTGATAAGTCATTGAGGATGAGGAAGTGATTATAGGGGCTTGCTAGGGGACCAAGGTGATTATGACACGATTTTGGTGTCTACATTTTGCCCCTTTTTGTTGTGTAGCTTGTACTAGTAAGTGACGTGAACAAAAATAGAGTGTGGTTGCCCCAAGTGGGAATGAGGGTGATCCCCCTCAAACCAGGAACTGATGAGGTGACAGGGTGAATCGGTGAGTGGTTTGATAAAATTGGATGCAAAGCAGAATGATGAGAAATGAGGAATGGGGTAAAGGGAAAATCGGGCATATAGGTAAATGGGTAAATAGGCCAAGGTCAAAGGTAGGGGAAGTTGAACACACGCACATGTATAAACTGTGACACGGTACCAGGTTGAAGAGTTTGCAAACTCTACATCGTCTAAGGTCGATAGGTTTATCCAAACAAGGTTAAAGTGATTCTGGTATCCAAGGTATAGGATATGGTCAGGAAACACAACGTAGGTTAGGTGCAAGAATGGTTAGGTATGTTTTTGTACA
Organism: Taxus wallichiana var. yunnanensis; assembly: GCA_018340775.1. Taxonomy (NCBI): domain Eukaryota; kingdom Viridiplantae; phylum Streptophyta; class Pinopsida; order Cupressales; family Taxaceae; genus Taxus; species Taxus wallichiana. Next base: position 741,376,834 of record CM031238.1, on the reverse strand, counting down.
CCAAAGGTAGGGTAAGGATAAATGGTCACGACAATAGGCTAGGTAAGGTCATTAGGTAAATCAACACAGGTAATAATGCCAGAAAGGTATAACAAGCACATTGGTTCAAAGGCCACAAACAGCTTTTAAGGTCAAGGTAGATAGGTCATTTTTGGGTCTAAGTAGATAGGTCACAACATGATAAGGCCGGGGTAGGGTTAAGATAAGGAGGCGTCAATTAGCTAACGAGGTGAGGTTAAAGAATGTGGAGGGAAAGAGAAGAAGGTAAAGTGGTCCAGGTAGGGGTAGGGAGGCAAAAGAAAAGGAGGTAAGGAAAATGAGGTCAATTGAGGGCAATGAGGAGGCGGGAATCGACAGCCGCCGGTGTGAGCCCGATGATGGTGGAGAGGAACCAATGGTGGTTGGATAGGGCAGCGAGATCGACATTAGTCAAGGATTAATTGATGTCGATTGAGTCGGAGTAGGGTATAAAAGTAGAAAACCTACGGTTTAAAATCCATTTGTGTATTGTTAAAAAGGAGAAAAGGATAAGAAGCGAGAAAAGAGGAAGAGGATAAAAGAGAGTGTCAGAGAGCTTGGTTGGTGAGCCACATAGGAAAGATTGATTGGGCGAGAGGTGGGACCACGATATCAGGTGGATTGAGTTGATTGGTTGGAGAGTCGGAGGTGATTTGGTGATGGCAGAGGTAGGAGAGGGATTGGGTAGACTAGGGTGGTGGCTAGAGGTACCCCACGCTGTGATGAGCGTGATACGGTAAGATCGAAACCCGTGTTATTGATTTGTTTAGTTAAATTGGATAGAATATAGGAAATATGAAGAAATGGGGGTTTGGGGGAAGAATTTCAAAATGGGAAAAATAGAGGGCAATGGGAATGGGGAAGGGTAGGGGGTAGGGAAAAAGGGTAATGTAGGAGCAATTAGGGGTGGAAGGAGAGATTTGGGTGGGTAGAATGACTAGGAAGGGAAAAAGTAGGTTTGGGAAGTTAGGGTGGGTGGCACGACGGTGAACGACATCACTCGAATTATGGCTGACATCGGTGGGTAGTGACCGGTACCACCACAAGAGCAATGACCAAAGGATGTGAAAGGGAGATTGTGGTTGGTCAAGGGAGAACCAGGGGTGGTTATCCCTTGAGGGAAAAGGGTTAAGGGAGATGAGAAGGGGTTAGGGTGGCTTAGGTGAGGGGTAGGGTAGATAGTTTTAGGTGGATGGGTTTGGGTAGGGTTGGGTGAGGGTTAGGATAGATAGGAAGGGGTTAGGGTGGCTTGGGTGAGGGGTAGGGTAGATAGTTTCGGGTGGATGGGTTTGGGTAGGTTTGGGTTAGGGTTAGGGTAGATAGGAAGGGGTTAGGGTGGCTTGGGTGAGGGTAGGGTAGATAGTGTTTGGTGGATGGTTTTGGGTAGGTGTGGGTGAGGATTAGGTTAGACAGTAGGGTAGATAGGTTTAGGTAGGTTGGATTAGTGACAAGGCGAACATGATGGGGTGGGGAAAGAGATTAGGTCAGGATGTGGGGTGAAATAGGTAAGTTGGGAAGGTGTACTAATACATTGCTTTTGTGGGATGTAGGCACAGACGAGCTGTGTGGATGAGGGCCCAGTGACGCCCTTATTATTGATGATATAGGCAAACATGATGCAAGAGGAGTGTCAACATGTTACGAGAGGTGGGGTTGATAGGGGTGAGGTGCTACGACATGTAGTCCGAGAGGTGAGTCTTATGGTTTCCCTCATCGATAGATGGGACTCGGTGACCAACACCTTCCATTTTCTGATGGGTGAGATGACGATCACCCTGGAGGACATCTACAGGATCTTGTGGTTGCCCATATTAGGGGCCGAGGTTTATTCTATCTCTTCGAGGTGTCTAAGGAGATACTAGCACCCATTTTTGGTGAGGGTGTAGTAGATCTGACACTTCATAGCACTAGCATGAGCTATGGAGCGATGTATAGAGCTCATCTAGAGGAGATGAGGTTAGTAGTACTTTTGATGGAGGTAGTGTGCTACTTTGCACCGCTTGTCGGATGCGAGAGGGGAGATTCCCGAGGTCACTCATGGGAGTCCTCCATGACATGATGATATAGTAGACACGATTCACATGGGCACTTGCATTACTAACGCAGGTGTATAGAGAGCTATGTGCCTACAAGTGACTCGCAGAGGTTCAACATATGTTGTGTCATACTACTACATTGCTAGGCTTACGAGCACATTGTTTGTGTTCGACCAGTGGGGATGCCCTGGGTAGATGCATTCCCACAAATATTTTGAGAGTTGGGTACAAGCAAAGGTGGGTACCAGGCTATATGAGGGGCCCGAGGTGCTAGAGCTACTCATGATGTAGCTTATTACAAGAGGTTGTTGGAGGGTTTGTCTGGGGTGGACATCATTTGGAGGCCATATGTGGGCTTCCCCACATATAGACAGATGGCCACGTAGCTAGATAGGCTACAAATACATCTGTGGATAGAGGGGAGGAGAGCGGGAGAGCATGAGCGGATACCCGTAGAGTGGGTTAGACACCAGTTTGGATTAGTCTAGGGTGTACCACCTCCATTCCCATAGTACAAGAGAGATGATGTGGAGAGACCTATGTCTCCACCACGACCCACATGCCGGCCAGGTAGGAGGAGCAGCCAAGAGATACCCAAATTGATGATGTTGGCATTACAGATGGGTACATGCAATGGTGGGCAAAGCACACCGAGAGCCATACCACCAAGGCTAGGGCAGCCAAACTTAGCCACCATCACAAGATAAAGGGATGCCTGCAAGGGGGCAAGTGGCTACCTTAGTGACGCAGCTCAGATTATAGAGGGCAGCTCACGAGTTCGAGGCATAGGTTGCCATGTTACAGCCCGATAGTGATGTTTGTAGGATCGGCGAGCGAGATAGGTACCTATGCGAGCGGAGGCGAGGGAGATGGAGATGGAGAGGAGGTAGGTGGAGATGGTGGGGAGATAGGCACTCTACAGGTGTAGGTGTAGGCTTTACAGGGCCATTTGGCCACAAAGATACGAGCAGTGTTATGGGTCCAGGGCTAGTTGACAACAAAGACATGCACAGTTACTATCCTATAGACCCGCAGACGAGCACGAGCATAGATTGTAGGGCCGACTCAGCCTCTAAGTACCAAAGCACAGGGGCTCAGTGTAGGTTTAGGGATAGGGTCCCATTGTATAGGTACCCACATAGGTAGTGGGACCCATGACACCTCCATAGACAGTGCCCATGGCCAAGTTCAGAGATGCCCTATGAGAGGCATGGTATTACTAGGATCATTTGTTAGTCTGTCGGGCTAGATATGCCCTCTTATGCATAGTATAGAGCACAACAGGCCTCTAGTGAGAGGACTAGATCCCGTGCTCATAGTGTGGAGAGTACAGGGGGCCGGTGAGCCCAAGGATAGAGTCATGGTGAGGCCACTAGTATGCAGAGGCAAACTCCAGGTGATTGGCCATCAGAAGGAGGTGAGGTAGGTTTCGAGCCCCAGACAGGTGCGGTAGAGGGGTTAGGAGAGACACATCCACAAGGAGCATTCCTCGACATCAGATGGGGAGAAGATTAACCTGTTGTGGATCGATTGCGTGCCAAGTCATTTTGTATGTATTATATATGAGACCAGCCTTTGCATGCCAAAGAGATTTTGTATTTATTATTGTGTTGTACATGATACCGGCCTGCGTGCCGAAGATTTTTGTATTGATTCATTCATGATTTTTGTATATATGAGACTAGCCTACATGCCGATGACATTTTGTATTGTATATCAGCCTGTGTGCTGACATTTTTGAGATGATGGCCATGATGAGATGGGCATGTATTTTGAGATACACAGTTATTGATTTATATGATGAGATACATGGTATTTTGTGATGTGTTGATGTGTTGATGAGATATTGGTTTATGGCTTGTGTTAGATGAGATATGGATTTGTTACTTTGTATTAGATGAGATATGGGTTTGTTGGTTTGATATGGATGGAAATTAGGTGAGTTAGGCATGGATCAAGTTAGGTTGGTTAGACATGGTTGAGTTAGGTTTGGCTAGGCATAGATTGAGTCAGGTTGTTAGGCATGGATCGAGTTAGGTTGTTTAGGCATGGTTGAGTCATGTTATAGGCATGGATGAGTTAGGTTATAGACATGGTTGAGTTAGGTGACATGCATGGATTGAGTCATGTTGGTTTAGGCATGGATTGAGTTAGGTTATAGGCATGGATGAGTCAGGTTGATTTAGGCATGGATGTTCATTTTGGTATTTTGATAAAAAAATGGCAATATAAATGCATGAGATGGTGTAAAATGTGGAAAATGATAGTTATGTATGAAAATGTGAAATAATATAAGTGTTAAAAGTTATGTGGTATATGGTTTAGATGTTGAGGTTTTGATATGAACAAGAAATCCAAAGAAAGGTGGGGAAAATGGTTACGGTAAAGAGTGGCCAAGCTAACCTTCCAGGGCCCCATGCCTTAGAAGTGCTGCCTACATAGTCCCGGTGAAAAGGGACCTCAGACCGATGTATTTCTCCCATAAGCTAGGGAAGAATATGAGAAGATAGAAGAATAGGTAGTGAGGTTGAGAGGTAGGGTTGATTCGAGGTCATAGGTATGATTAGGTCAAGGTCAATTAGGTTGGGTGGAGGATAGGTAGATAGGTATAGGTGATTTTAGGTCAATAGGTAGTGTTGATTCCAAGTCATAGGTATAATTAGGTTGAGGGCATTGATGTTGGGGTTGAGAATAGGTAGATAGGTAAAGGTGATTTTATGTTGATTGAGGTGGAAGAAGAAAATCCCAAAAGACAGGTGTCGAGGTTCTAGTCCTATATAGGAAGATCAAAAGGTAATGAAGAAGAGAAAAGATAAGAGGGGGCAAGAAAGCCACCCGATTGGTAAGGATCAAAACGTGTGAAACACATCTACGAGATAGGGTAGTGAACAAGATCACAATAGGCAAGTCCATGACGAAAAAGGCTACTTTTCGTTTTCTTTTTCCTTTAAAATTTTGAGATAGACTGATCGATGCAAGAAGTTTATATGGGATGAATATATGTCTCCTTGAGGTGTTTGCAAAGCTGATCGATGCGGGAAGCTTCTGAATTTTGATTTTTGAGAAAATAGTCCTCTTTTTGGATAGACTATGTAGAGAATTGCAAGCTTTTTATAGCTGTCCTTCGAGGGAGTAGTCTACTTATAGTGACAATTGAAGGTGGAAGATGTCCTTTTCAGGGATTCATCTTTTATATTGGAAGTTTGACTCAAGGAGTTAATCCCTTATTTTTGGAAATATTTTTTGGCTTTTAAGTCATGGACTAGACTATAACGAAGCATTTGGTTCTTGTTGAGAAGGTAAGGGTGAATGACCATGGGATATCATCTAAAAGAAGACAAAAAGTATCCATGAGAATCATGCCATGTGCAGAGCCATGGTGCACATATTTAAGAGGAGGAAAAAGGGTGACGGGTAATCACATGACTCTTGTTTAGTCGTTGAAGGGGAGGTGTGGAAAAAGAAAGGAAAATGGTGCACAAGGGACGAGCATGAACTAGATAAATAGTGATGTAGGACTAGAGGTCAAGAGTAGAATAGTCAAAGATGTAAGGCATTGAGGGGCTCAAGTATGGGCTTACCATCAAGTGAAGACAAGTTCTAAACACCTGATCCATAGTCATGGGTGATGATGTATGGTCCAAGCCAATTAGGAGCAAATTTGCCCCATTTGCTTTTTTCTGTTTTAGTTACGTGTTGATTTTCCTTGAGGATGAGATCACCGACCTTGAAGGTGCATTCATGGACACGTTTTCATAGGCACGCTTGATGCATTTTTGGTAGACTTGGAGATGGTCGAGATCATGAAGATGGCATTCGTCTAATAACTCAAGTTGTGTTAAACGATCTTGGTGAAAGTCATCATCAGTAAGCATATCTTGAAGGGAGATACAGAGAGACGGGATCTGGACTTTAAGAGGCAAAACAACCTCGTACTATAGACCAGAGAAAATGGAGTGACAGTGGTGGAGGTGAGAATACTAGTACGGTATGCCTAGAGGGCGAAAGGAATGTGTGTATGTCAAACCTTCCCAGTATCATTAACCACTTTCATGAGAATTTTTTTAGGGTTTTGTTGGTGGATTTGGATTGGCCATTAGTTTGTGGGTAATATGGTGAGGAGAAGCTAAGCCAGATACTGAAGGTGTCACAAAGTTTCTGAGAGTTTTGTATTTGAATTGTTTTCCATTATCGGTGATAAGGTGATGTGGAACAGAATCGACAAATAATGTGATGATTGATAAACTCACATATTTTCTCAACTTTAGTGGAGATGAGGCGTATGAATTCAACCCATTTGGTGTAATATTCAGTAGTGGTGATGATCCATTGATGTCTTAGGGAAGAGTGGTGATTGATCTCTTTGACAAGATCCAAACCCCATTGAGAGAAGGGCCAAAGGTCACAAGCAGCCTGTAAGGCATGACTAGGTGTGTGATGAATATTGGCATGTTGTTGGCATTTTACACAATGCCTAACGTAGTTGCAACAATCATGATTGAGGGTTGGCCTATAATAGCCTAGGTAAATATTGCATTTAGCAACAGCCAAGCCACTGAAGTCACCTCTGCATATGCCATCGTGAACTTCTTTAATGGTATAGGTGATTTCAGAGCTGGTGAGGCATCGTAAGAGAATACCGTCAAAGCCTCGTTTATAGAGAAGGCCACCCATGATGACATAACGAGAGGCTTTTTTAAGAAAGGCACATTGTCCATTATGTGTGAGATCAGGAGGCAATATAGAAAGGGAAAGGTAGTCCGCAAGCTGCTTATACCAAAGGTCTTGTGTGTTTTGTGAGGAAGTTTGGTCAAAGTTAACACAACAAGATTTATAAGAAGGTCTCGGTATGCATTTTATGGTAAAAAATATGTCTGAATTGGCATGTGAAGTGGGTATTTGGGAAGCGAGGCAGGCCATGGTATGCGTGAATTTATTGGTGGATCACGGAATGGTTTGAATTTTATAGCGGTCAAAGGTAGTCAACATGATGCTGACATAACGTTTGTACTCTTGAAGTATTTCATTATGACACTAATAAACACCATTGACTTGGTTTACTACCAGTTGAGAATCGCCAAAGATATTAATGGATCGACATCTAAGGCATAGCGATCATGAGACCCAATATGAGAACTTCGTATTAAATGATATTGTTGGTGCATTCGAATTCAAGTTTAAATGATAAAGGCATGGGTTCACCATCAAAAGGAATGAGGATAATTATTGCACCACCCAGATGCTGACATTTGGAACCATTGAAGAATAAGGTCATTTGGTAAGGTTCATCATCCAAAGAGAGGTTAGCAATGGATTCATCAGGGAAATCAAAATTTGAAGATTGATTCCTAGAAAGAGGTGCATCAGCGAGCTGGTCAGCAATGGCCTGGCCCTTGATAGATTTTTGGTGGATGAATTCGAGGTCTAGGTTAGCAAGAAGCATGAGCCAATGTGCGACATGTTGATTTTGGTAAGGTTTAGCATACATGAAGTGTAAGGGGTTAGTTTTGGTCACAACATAGGTTTTGTGGTTGAGTAGGTAATGGCGAAGTTTGGTGGCAACAAAAACTAAGGCTAAGCGAGTTTTTTTCAAGGTGAGTGTATCGGGTTTCATAGTCCAAAAGGGTATGAATTATGTAATAAACCACCTACTCCCTATGTTGTTCATCACGATGAGTGAGCATAGCCCCTAAAGAGTGATCAGTAGCAGAGATGTATAGGTAGAAGGGTTGGTCGTCTTTAGGTGGAATAAGTATGGGTGGTTGGAGAAGGTATTGTTTTAAGGCCTCAAAAGATTTGTGGTAGTCGTCATCCCATTTGAAAGAGACCTCCTTTTTGAGAAGGTGATGAAATGGTTGACAATGGTCGAGAGTTGGGAAATAAATCGATGAATAGATTGCAATTTACCTTGTAGGCTATGGAGTTATTTAAGGTTAGTGGGTGGAGGCATTTCGAGGATGGCCTTGACTTTAGCAGGGTCAAATTCTATACCACATAAGGAATGATAAATCCCAAGATCTTTCCTGAGAGAACCGCGAAGACACACTTTTTAGGTGAAGGTGGATGCAATATTTAATGAGGCGGTCAAAGATGGTTTTGAGGACTACGAGGTGCTCGGTGCAACGTTTAGATTTGGCCAAGAGATCATCCACGTAATCTTCCAATATGCAATGCATGATATCATGGAAGATGTAAGTCATAGCACACTGATATGTAGCACCAGTGTTTTTAAGGCCAAAAGGCATGACTCGATAGCAGAAGGTCCCCCAAGGGTAATAAATGTGGTTTTGTGTTGATCCTCTGGAGGCAAGCAAGATTTGGTTATAACCCGAGAAACCATCCATAAGTGATAGCATCTCATAACCAGCGGTAAGGTCAACCAACTAGTCAATACCAGGTAGAGGAAAATCATCCTTAGGGAAAGAAAGGTTGAGATCATAGAAATTGGTGCAAATGCGAAGTCCCCCTGTTGCCTTAGTGATAGGGATGATGTTAGAAATCCATTGGGGGTAATCGATGGGTAAGATGAAGGAAACTGAGAGAAGGTGTTGAAGTTCTTCTTTGACAAGAAGAGCAATGCAAGGGTGCATTTTCCTCAACTTTTGTTTTATGGGTTTGGCACCAGGAATGGTTACAATATTGTGGACCACGATAGTGGGATCAATGCCAAGCATGTCAACATAGGACCAAGCGAAAGCATGGCTATGACTTTTAAGAAAAGAAGTGAGGGCTTCTTGTTCAGTAGCATCTAGAGATTGGCCAATCTTGAGAATGTGGGGGTCGTCCTCGAGTGTGGATGTTGACTTCAATAGTTAATTCATTCAACATTTTTGTGTCTTAGAAGGTAATGACCGGTGAATATAAGAGTCTTCAGCACCAAGGTAGGTGAGTATGGACTCATCATCCGGTATTGAACAACATTAATAGAAGGAGTATCATCCCCTATCATGTTAGGATACAAGAAAGGAAGAGAGGAAGGAGCCTCACCATCGCGGTGATAGGTTAGAGGCCCCAAGGAAATGGTATTTATGGAAAAAAAAAAAGGTAGGAGGGATAGATTCAAGATCCATCGAATCCGTTGGTGAAGGTGGGGTAGGTAAAGAAGGTGGAGAGGGGTCAATGTCTTTAATGAGTTCAATACGGGATTTTTGGTAGGTAGTTTGGTAAAACCGATTCCACTATGATCATTGTGTTTATGCATGGTACATGAAATAACGGTGTGATGACCTTGTTTGTAAAGGCCAAAGATGAAACCATTCTAGGCACAACACGGTGCAAGAAAGTGTGAGAAAAGCGGTGGTTGGTAAGCGATCAAGGTCACCAAAAAGGTTGGGTTTTGATGGTGGTTTAGGTGTGTAAGTGGAAATATCAAGTCCCCCATAGGTAAGATGGGTATGGAGGTGGGGAGGACCATAAAGGAGATGCTCACCTATGTGGTGATCATAGTGAGGATGTTGGTGAAGGTTTCCATACTCTTGTGGAGTAAGGAATGTATTGACATTGTACAGGCGATACTCCCCCATAGTGAGGCGTTGAAAAACACCTTCCAAGGGATCAGTGGTTGATATATTGGTGGCTGGAATGGAGGAAGTGTTAGAAGTTAGATCAAAAGAGGTATCGGTTAGTTGGGAAGCTGATGTGTGATTGGTAGAAGCAACAAAAATGATGGGAATAAAAGATTTGGGCGAAGGTGAGGTTACAACAACACTGGTGGATGGGGTCGTGTGTGAAGAAGATGTAGGTAGGGAGGTAGATGCCTTAACAAGTACAAGGACATCATTGGGCTGGTAAAGCATGTTGTAGGTTTTGAAAGGTGATGGGTCAGCCGAATGGTATAGGAATGTCCTTCATGTTCAAACTTTACACATCGGTGCAAAGTAGAAGGAACACAACCCATGACACGAATCCAGGGTCTGCCGAGCAACAAATTGTATTGAAACTCCCCTTCCAACACGTAGAATAACTCAGAATATTATGGGGACCCACACGAATGTGGAGGATGATAGTGCCGAGTGTAGAGGTAATAGCATCATTGAATGAACACAACATGACTGGATGTTTATGCATGCAGTTGTTGGGTATGCGCATTTGTTCGAATGCGTGAGAGGAGATGATGTTAATGCTAGTACCCCCATTGATCATAACACGTCGATGCATATATTATCGATATGGATGGAGATGAAAAGTGCAGGACTCAGGTCATCAGGTTTAGTGGGGACAATTTCGTCATCCGAGAAACTAAGGATAACAACTTGGTGAACAGGTGGAGGTGATGAGGTAGATGGAAATTTGGTGAGTGAGGAAACATGATGAGGTGCAAGAATAGATGTTACACGTGTAGGGTCATTAGTTAAAACCTCAATAGATTGAAGGACCTCCATAAGGGCTTGACGATGTGACTCTAAGGTTTTGATGAGGTCATATAAGGATATTTTGAGGGGAGATTGGTGTAGTTATTTGAGCATGGTGTGATGTGTGATGCCATTAGAAATGGGGTATGCGGGGCTGCGAGATATTTATCTTAGGTATGGGTGTAGATGGTATGTTGGGTATAGGATTGGTTGGTGGGTCATTATTTTATCTTTTCCCCTTTGCGCACATGTGGTGATGTGTACCATGTTGATTTGAGGGGAGTTGGAAAATGGAGAAGGTGTAGGGTAAGTGGTATAACGACATGAAGGGAAAAAACCTACTGGAGGAGAAAAGCCTTGTGAGGTTAGTTGGGCACAATGACATTTGGGTGGTGGCGTGGCAAGTTCTCTAATGTGAACCATGTTAATTTCAAATTTTAGAGATGGAAAGAAAGGTCATGGTGGTGAAGATGGAGGTTGTGGTATAGGTGTAGGAGGAAGGTGTGAAGAAGGTGGTGAGGGTGAAATAGGTTCATCATCTAGGAGGTCATCGTCATCAAAATTGGGGTCAGAAGGACATAATTGAATGAGGGCAGCCTTTAGACCCTTATAGTTCTCAACATCATGTCCTAGCACACGATGGTAAGTGCAAATTTTAGTATCATCAAACCCTTCTAGTTTAGGTTTAAGAGGGTCATAAGGTCTAAGAGGAGGGAGGGTGATAATAGAGCTTTCCAGGAGGTTAGCCAAGATGGTGGTGTATGATCCTACCAGTGGATCACAATGTGAAGTGAAAGTAGGTTTGGTTAGAAGATTGGGTAGTTGTGGTGGTAGTCAAGGTGATGCAGTCTTGGATTTGGGTTGTAATTTCTTTGGTGTAGGTGCAGCAACAAAAAGAGGGGTAGGTTTAACCACCTCTTTGGAAATTAACAATTTTTTTGATTTTTGGTGTTTTTTCTTAGGTAGAGGTGTAGGGGAGCACGTGATGTAGATGGTAAGGCAGATGGTGGGAGAGGATGAGTGACCCAAGGGGACAATTGAGGTGTAGTGGTAGGTGTTGGTTGAAGTCGAGAGAGAGGTACAGGTGAGGTGGAAGAAAATGTCATAGGTAGTGAAGGAGGCATAAAAGGTAATGGTCGTATAGGAGGCAAAGAAGTTCTGAGGCAGTGATGAAGGACACAAGGTTCTCCTAGGTAGAGTTGTAGGCTATGGTAAAGGGGTCAAGGGATTTTTAGGTTTACCCCTGAGAGTGTAGATTTTGTTAAGGTAGAGGGGTGAGGTCCCAAGATAGATGGTAGGGGTGAAGATGATAAAGGTATAGTTGGTGAGGTCGGTGTGTGCGGATTAGAAGGTTGGGGTTTTTGTTTAGGTTGAGGGATTGGTTCAATAGGTATATGGGAAGATGTGGTCAAGTGTATCCTGACAGGAGGATGTGCAAGGTTTGATGTGGGTGTGACCCCTAGAACACTAGTGGGTTTAGATATAAGAGATGATGTTGGAACACATCGGCTAGTAGGTAGAGAGGCGGGTATAGATGAGGATGATGTAGTAGAAGATGTATCAAGAGTTATGTTCATGTGTGGTTTGGGTTGTTAAAACTTCTTCGATAAATGGTAGAGGTGTCAGTGGAAGATGATTACATTTGGGTCGAAACCAGGAGTAAGAGATGCCCCCAAAGTGAATCCCTATTAACATAGTCAGGGTGATCGGCCAAACATGATAATGACACTATGGTAGATGAGGTAAATGTGGAGCAAGTGGTGATTCCCGTAAAATATGTCTGAGAAACAAGGAATTCACTGGCTTCGGCCTCTATAGGTAAGAGAACCAAAAGTAGGTCCACAGGATCTTGGGTAGCTGATGGAGAATGGTCACCGAGCGGCAACGACAAATCTATTGGATCCTGAATAAGTGGAGAAGACAATCGATACTCCTTTATGGGTGGAGGAGGTATAATTGGTAGTGGCTCACTGGGTAGGGAAGTTGAAGGGGAAATGATATTAGTGCTAACGAGAGACTCCTTCGCAGGTGTATAGGGAGGTGAAGGGATTTCCTCTATGGGTAGAGGAACGAGATAAAGTAGGTTCCTATGTGGGTAGAGGATTTCGGGCTAGGATTTCCTTGATGGAGGGGATAGAAGATATTTGGGAATCAAGTGGTAAGTTGGTAAAGATAACATGTACCTCTCGTGTATTACTTTCATTGTGTGAGGCATCACTAGTTTGATCATTAGATGGGGAATGGTTAGGGAATGGTTTCTTGAATATATGAAGGTCTTGATTGGTCTGGTGCATTAGGGTTATCCAGACTAACTCGTCGCTCTTGAGCATTCCCTGAACAATGTTTTTAAAGGTGATACAATTGTTGTCACTGTGACCATTTACATGATGATACTTACAGTAGTCATTTTCCTTGTACCAACCTGGTATGGGGCGAGAGGGGTCAAAACCAATATGTGGTTTGATAGGAGGAAGGGTGATGGCATTAGATTTAATAAGCTTTTCTAAAACAGATGAATATGGTTCCCCAATTGAGGTGTATTTCTTTTGTTCTCCTTTGAATTGGAAGGCTTGGACTGGTGATAGATTCGATGAAGGTTTAGCGTGATTAGATGGATGGGCAGGTCTAGCCTTAAGTACCACTGCATTGGCAATTCCTTTGTCTTTGGAATAATTCATCTGAGGTTTCGAGGAAGAGGAAGTATCGTGTGATTTAAATGAAGAGTTATTTTTTCGTAATTGTATCTTCTTCTCTTCGATGGTGTGAATTTTGAGCTTACATGCCATGGTGAAATCCTCATCGAATGTGCGGAAGGTTTGCACTTATAAGGTAGGTGAGATATGTCTAGCACAGGCTTGTGTGAAGAGCTCTATGAGTTCAGTTTGTGGTAATTGGAAAGTGAGTTGGTTGATAAGGCTACGCCAACGGGTGACAAAATATGTGATAGATTCACCGTCATATTGACACATAGAATAAAGATCGTTCATGGTAACTTTCTTGACGATGTTAATCGAAAAATGATCCAAGAAGGCTTGGGCTATTTGATTGAATGAGAAGATGGAATGTTTAGGTAATCCACTATACCAGTCTAATGTTGGACCAGTTAGGGACATGGGAAAGGTTTGCAAAAGCAAAGCATCATCATGGGCAATTAAGTAACACCCATGTTTGAAAGATCACAAATGCTGCGCAGTCTTCCTTATTGTTAAAGTGGTTATGTAACATCCTCAATTTAATACCTTAGAACAAGATTTTGTTTTTGATAAATGTTCTCTTATTGTAAATACATAACTTAGAACACACATATCATAACAATCATTCTTATAACAGATAACCATATGCAACTGTAATGACTCGGTATACCACCGATCTATTCATTCCATGACTCGGCGAACTACCGATCATTTCATGTGTAATTTTGAGATTGAAGTTTTCAACTAAACACTTCATTCTCATGGTTCTCTTCCCTAATCTAGGTTCCGAGTGCTCTGTCTAAGGAACCTAACTAAAAAATAGCTACTATTATTCATCGGCATCACGATCCTTAGACTAGGTGACATAGGACAATGCAATCAGCAGCTTGTGATACTTTGGCCAAAGGTTTGAAACATACTGTTCATATTACTTATTCCTTGACGACATACTCGTCAATCCAGAATACGTCCTTCACCCCACTCTAATGTTATATAGAACATCTTATACTGACCTAAGTCAGTCCCCCTTGTCCTCAGTTTTCACTCTGGATTAGGTTAATATCATAATTCACGTTATAAAGATGCTCTTGAAGACTAGGGGTAAGTTGACATACTGGGTCAACCAATGTTAACCCCATGTGTCAAGATACCTAGAGTCTCAAAGGGCTACCTCATAACCTGTCTATGATCCTAACTAGTCCTGAGGGAAATCTTTATCAAGTCTCGGTGTGTAAATCTTAACAATCAATGTTGAAGGGTGTTGTCATACGTCATCTGCATTATTGTATCCTCAAGAAGATCCTAATCTTCTCAAAGGTACAACTTTGCAGTTAACATGTGTCAACATCCTACGGAACAACCTCGGAAAGATGTACATACCTCCAAGAATTTACTTATGTTAAGTTATATTTGGATTACAGAGCCTACCTTGTTAGGTAGTCTTCCTAACCCCGAGTCCAACACTCCTTGAGTTACCTTTTGTAATTAGGTTCAGTTTCACAAAAGGGTTTTAATTAGATTCAAGATTGGTTCAAAGTTGTTGATTAGTACCTAACAACCTTGTATCCACAAAATAGGACAATAAATAATCCGGCAAGGGTATGTAACAACCTTAGACACTGAAACATAACAAACTTAATACCATTAAGTCATGGTGATTTATAACCATCAATATATTGCTTTTGAATTAGAACATTAAGAGAGTATTAGGATTTTCTTCCAGTTATAGCTACATTTTAGGGCATAGTTCACTCTCAACTTTCCCTAATCATGCAATGGTCTAATTTCCAATTTAACCATAATCATAAGATATAAGAATTACTAACCAGAAATATGTAGTATTTAGCCACATAATTAAATAAGGCTTACTTAGGGAATCCATCTAGACTCTATTGCATAGAATAATAAGAATGCACACTCATTCATACAGTAATAGGAAGATCAATCCAACAAATAAGTAACATAGTCCACATAAGTAATATCTCTCTGTTTTGTTTATTTCCAAATCAGACAATTAAAATCTATGCACTTCGGCATGCATTAAGACAATAGCCTTCAACAATAGAGTAACTTTCTTCCATAGTATAATTTGAAAAACAAGTCGAAATTCTTCATAAGAACCATATTAAAACATTCATTGCATCATATCAGATTTTTTTTGCCTTTACCACTTATGATGACCATCTGCAAAAATTGCTAGCACGGGTTAGTTCAATGAACTGAGCATGATAAGCACTAATCCTTAAAACAATTGCATTCCACCAATTGTTTTCATTAAACAATCCTGTTTAAATGACATCAATTCCATCAAATCCAAAATCATGATTCACACTAGTTTTCCTTTTTCCAATGACTTTATATCGTAACTCAAATCACAGGCATAATTTCAACTTAGTCTATTTCAGATGATTTGTTTAATACAAGAAAAGAAGAAAGGACATTCTGTATCATAAGTACCTAACCATCCGCAAAGCCGAGAATAGTGTCAATCATGTTTTAATCACTCCAATTAAAAGAATGAAACCTTTTTAAGGTATGCATCCAACAGGTTTGTATAAAATCAATTTGAGCAAAGAATAGATTACTGCCTCATGCAAGTTCATCTAGCGAATTTCCTTTAACTCTATTATATCAAATTTTAATCATTGATAAGTATGCAAAACATTAACTACAGGGATACCTTTATACAAGTAGATAACAAACGAGTTCTAAATCAGGATAATAATATTGCTAATAAAGGAAAGGAGTCTTCTAAGTTAAGATCTCACCACTTACCATTTCTTTCCACTTAATTTTAACAGTCTTGTCATCTCATAACCATACTGTAGAGTTCCTTATAGAATTCTATAGAAGAGCTCACTATTATTTCAAGAGAGAGTATAAATACCTTCGTATTTCGAAATCCTATAATTTCTTTCCTTCATAACTTAGAGGAAGGAGCAGAGAAAATCATAACTTTATTTTAATCAAGTTCAGAACTATACTAACTTCCAAGAAGTAATATACATTCTCTAGTCCAATCAGGGAAGAAGAAGGCAAGTAAAACAACACTTAAGTTTAACCAATAGCTCAGATCAAGTAGAGCCACCTTAAGATTTGCCAATGGATCACTACAATCTTACAACTATACATTAAACAAAAGCCAATAACGTTTTCTTTACATAAAACGTTATAAACGATCTAATCTCAGACGAAAATCTTGCTCTAAAGTAAACAATCTACATTTCATCCATTACTCGAACCATTTTGGTCTAAGAGTTAGGGTAACTATTATCCAAAATTCACCCCCTCAGGGTAAATTTTGATAACATGCATCAGATCTTGGAGGCCAGAAAAATCATGAAAATCGGCTAAGTCCCAAGTCCAGGTAGTCAAGACAGTTGGGACGTTGGGGCGCGAACCGGCCGAAAAGCCACCAGCGGCCTCTGCCAGCATGCAGTTTGGGACATCCGGGACAAAGGAACGCGTGGACGCGAAAAGCCCGAACTGGCCGAAACAAAGGAAATTTACCTAAGTCTTTGTTCCAGGACGCTTGGGACGAAACACGCGAGGACGTGAACCGGCTAGTTCAGCCAAACAGAGGACTTTTTATGTCTTTGGGCATCCAGCCGAAGTACGCGCGGATGCGATAGCAAGAAGGAGCTAAGAGCCAATGGAAATGTGCCACGTGTCTTCAACGCAAAGAGGGACAGAGAAGCCTGAATCGGGTAGATCGGAGAAATTTGTCCCGCAAGGTTTGGGACATCTGGGACAAAGGGACGCATGGGACGCGAAAAGCCGGGCAGACCCACGGCATTTAATCAGAAACGCCACGTGTCACAAGGGAAACGTCCAAAATTTCAAAGGGCGAGGTTTGAAGAGTTGGCCCGAGCCAATAACACGTGTCCTAAAGAGAAGGGGAGTGTGGAGCTCGGGGAGGAATTAGAGAATTTGGCAAAAGTTTTGGCCAAAAAATTAAAAGGCAAGGAATGACCCCGCGCCCCGTCCTCCAACCAAATGATGCCACGTGTCCCAAGTGGCGTCATGGGGAAAAAATGGAAAATTTCCCAAAGCGTAAGAAAAGCCAAAATTCTCAAGGAAAACCCACGAAAAGGCGACAAGAGAGAATTTCTCACCAATCAGCTTCGACACATGTCATCCAAATGCTAGAGCGCAGGAAAAAATTCAAATATCCGTTTTGGGGCCGTTTTTTTCCCTAAATCTTCAGATTGCCATATCTTTTGATCCAGAGCTCGGATTTGCACGTTCTTTATATCAATGGAAAGTTGGAAAAATTATCTACACGATTCTGGGGTCAATCTCACATTTTGGTTTAGCATGGAGAGAGAAACTTAAGAAATGGATCTGACGCATGATAATGACCAGAAGCGCGTTTCAACAACCAGCTTTAATGCAACAGACAGTTCACCGTTTCTGCTAGGCAGTCCGCCGTTTTTCCAGGATTCGTTGTTTCTGCCATGATGAGATGAACTAAATGCAACCTTGAAGTGGTTGTAGTAGATTCGAATTTCCTCTCTTCCTTCTCTCATTCTTCCTATATATTGTAAGGAGGGGCTTCTTTAAAAAGGTCGAACATTTTCTATTTTGCTCCTCCCTTCTTCTCTTTATCAGGTGAATTTTTGGAGTTTGAACCTCCCATTTGAAACTATAATGCGACTCTACCTCTTGGCATTTTTGTAGTGTATTGTATCAATCTTTGGAGCAAGTAATGCATATCCGTGGATGATTCTCAACCCTCTGTGTTCATTTGCATCCTCCCGGTCTTTCACCGCAATTTTGTTATCTCGTGCATGACCTTGCATCACATTTGAATGGTCTATGTTTATCAGCAAGACAGTGTTCTTCATTCCTGGTGCATCACCTCTCAGTTAGCTTAGGTTTATTTTTATGCATCTTCTCTCCCTATCTCCTTGGCAAGTTATATTAGGTTTTGCGTAAATCCTCCTCGTGCATTTTTCGTGTCCATCCGAATAGAGGAATAGGAACCAACCTTCTCTCTGGAGAGTCCTTTCTCATTTTTGCAGTCCCACACCTAGAGAAAGGATTCAATGTTGTGCAATCACACTAGATGCCTGAACATCAACCTAGAAGCCTGATGTGCATCCAGGGGTGCTATGATTTTGCATCAACAGTTTTGGCACGACTGGGTGGGACCTAGAGGTCTCATTTTTATTGTAGCAAAGTTGATGTGCATCTCGCTGCAATTTTCTTGCTTAAAAAGAACTATTATTTGCATATCTGGTGACTCCAAGGGGAAAGAATCAACTGGTTCCAGCAGTGCAGGCCTGAAAAATCATGAGAAGAGTCACCACAAGGTCAAGATTTGGAGAAGAAGAAGTGTTGTTTTAGTACCTGCAATTGTCTCCAAGAAGAAGGAAAAGAGGAAGAAGGATTCAAAGGTTTCCATCTCCACCAAAAAAAACTCTCTCAACTCCTCCACCTGATAGGCCTTTCATTCACCAACAAGGGTTTTAAGACCAATTAGAATGGCACAAAACAACCCCTATGTCAACTTCACAGAAGCATCGCACTTGCCCTCAATGCACAACATCCAATTCCTATTGCAGCATTGAAGAACATTCCCTACTTCACCAGAGAAAATCAGACTACTCCAGTGTGATCATGTTAAAGATATTTCTAACCTTTGTGCAATCCATGAAATCAATGAAATGCAAGTGGTCATTGCAAGTTCTTGGCATCTTCATTCAAGGGTAAAGCATTTCAATGGTTTAGAAGCCTTGGAGCTGGTTCCATCACAAATTGGAATCAGTGTGTATAGCACTTCATGAGCAATTTGGAGAAAAGGGAGACAACCTGTCTCTTTTGGAGCAGCTGACAACCATCAAGAGAGCTCCCAATGAGCAGCTGACCGAATTCAAATTCAGATTTCAAAAGACTTGGGAGAGAATTCCAGTGGCAGTCAGGCCAACAGCAGAAGGTGCTTTTCTCTACTATCTTAAAGCTCTAAATTCTGATATTTCTATGTTGATTCAGTCCATGGGAGGCATAACTATCCCTATGGCTTATAGCATTGCCATTAGGGCTGAAAATTGTTTGATCCAAGCCGACAAACTTGCCCCTAGACCTCCCATGCCACTGTTTCCAAGTTTAGAGAGTCCAAACACCAATCAAGCACCTAATTTGGCTCCTTCTCCCACTCCTAGAAATCGAGTTCAAATGAAGTTTCCACTTCATCTCCAAGTGCCCCAAATGAACTTCAAGAAGTCATGAAGCAATTGAAAAACCTAGGCAATGAGCTGGTTACTCTCAAAAGGCAAGAGGCCCAAATTTTTAGACCTTCTTATCAGCCTCAAGCTCAAATTTAACAGTAGCCATACCAACCACAAAGGCCACCTAATCCAGCTTGCAAATATGAATCAAACAAGGCCTCCCGCCAATACACCATTTCAGCCCTATAATCCAAATGCTATATCTACCTCCAAGGCATTGGTGCCAACACAAAACAACATTGCCCGAGTACGATTGGTGTTTCCCATGCAATGAGCCTCATAACCAATCCATGTGCTTCAATGGTGCTTTGAATCAATCATTAATGGTGACAACTACTGGTGTGGAGGGTGAGGACAATCAAGGAAACACCAACAACAAGAAACATTCCAACAAAGAACCAGCCCCAAATGACACCACATTGGTAAATTGTCAAGCGAAGATTTCGTGGCATGAATCAAGCAGCTTTCTCAAGGTGTTGCAGCCAACACAAGGTCAAAGAGAAGGAATTTGGGTGAAGAACAGCCATTAGTCCCAACCAATCCACAATCTTCCATGGTTCCACAAATGGTTGGCAAGCAAAATCCAATTTCAAATGCACAAGGGCAGCCAAGAATAGCTCCTAGACCAACTCAAATACCGCTTATTGCTACCCACGTGCAAGGAGTAAATGTACAAACCAAGGGACAACAAAGAGACCCTTCATCACCATTCAAGATCATTGATCGATGAAGAAGAAACATGTAAATATATCAATGTGGGAATCCCTATCCATCCTGTGCCAAAGAGATTCACAAAGTTACCATGAAGGACTGCCAACTTCGAATTAGCAAGACAAAGTGCTTACAAATGTTGCCCAAACTGAGGGAAATCATGGAGGAAAACAAGGTAAAATGTTGAAACCCCCTCCTTTCTATGTTTCATTGATCATTGAAATCAACTAGTGCACAATTGCATGATAGACTCCGGGCAAGTAGCTCAAGAATGCCTAAACAGATAGGCTGATCAGCTAGGGCTCCAAAGATGAAACAATATCCAAAGGGGTAGTGCAGCTAGATGGGACAGCAAGAAGAATACAGTTGGAGTGATTAGAAACTTGAGTCTTACCTTGCATGCATGTCCAAATGTTGTTGTTTTACAAGATGTATCAGTCATAGACCTTCCACCACTCTTTGCCCTTTGCTTGTCAAGGGACTTCACAGCCAAGATTAGGGGATATTTTTCTGTTGATTGGTCACACATGCTGTTCAGAATGAGGTATGGAACCAAAGCCACAATCAGGTCTGAACCTATTGCAAACTTTCACATTGAGCCTTACACTCCAAGTCAGATTAATGCCAATTGCTTAGCATTTGATCAAGAAGATCACCCAAGCACTGATGAGGCTGACACCAAGGTTGGAAGCATCCCGGATCTAACTCTTGATGAATGGGAAAACAAGATACATGCATTTGATCCTTATCAAGAAGTGGAAGAATCTGAGCTAGGGGTCTATTGCATACACAAAGAAAATCAGCCTATTCCTAGCATCACCAAGCCAAACCACAAGGATGACAATGAGGTATGGCAGTTGTTTTTTGATGGATCAAGGAGTAGACAAGGTGCAGGAGGTGGAGCTATGCTTGTTTCACCTCGAGGAGTAAAGTACTGTTCAGCTTTTAGATTTCAGTTTGCATGCTCCAATAACACTGCTGAATATCAAGCCTTGGTGCAAGGGATGCATTGGGCAATAAAGAGAGGAATAAAGAACTTGCAAATATTTGCGGATAGTGAATTGATTGTAAATCAGGTCAAGGGATAGCATGCTACCAAAAATGATCTTCTCAGGTGCTACAAGAACAGGGTGTGGGACCTCATGGAAGATTTTGAGGGTTTTGGCATCAAATCCATTCCTAGGAAAGAGAATCAAGCTGCTGACAAGCTTGCAGTAGTAGGGGCACCCTTTGACATTGTGGAGAGCATTCAACAAGACAAGGTACAGCCAAACATCCACGTGATTTTGAGGCCTTCAGTGCTGGATAACAATGTCAGTTGGAAAGTGTTCGAGAATGACCAGCAAATCATCCATTTCTTGTAAGAAGAACCTGAGTTCTCAGCCAACAATCAAGAAAAATTGGAACAGCAATATGGTGATTAGGTGGTATAGCTGAGAACTAACAAGCTTCCCAAAGGAATTACCACTTTGGAGTACATTTTTAACCCCAATGATCAGTTTAGAAAGGAAAAAGCAAACATTTAGGTCAAGAGAGAGGATTCAAGATCCATCTTGGTAGAAAAGAACAAACCATTGCAAATTGGAAAGATGACAACCGAACAAGAAAGGTATGAGTTCTTACAAATATGTCAACAGCCTCCCGACGTGTTTTCTTGGAGCTATGAAGACTTGAAAGGTTTCAATCCTAACTTAGCTCAAAGATACCATTGAATTGGATCCAAATACTAAGCCCACAAAGTGAGAAACAAAGACCAGTCAATCCACACATGGAGCCTCTCATGAGGAAGGAATTGGACAAGCTGATTGAGTCAAGGATCATATTCCCAATCAAGCATTCTAGTTGGGTTGCCAACTTAGTTCCAGTCAGAAAGAAGAGTGGAGAGATCAGATTGTGTGTTGACTTCAAAGACTTGAATAGAGCCTCTCTCAAGGACCATTACCCACTCCCTTCCATGGAGCAAATCTTGCAAGTGGTGGCTGGCTCCGAGAGGTTTTCACTACTTGATGGCTACTCAGGCTACAATCAGATTATGGTGAAGGAAGAGGACCAGTTCAAGACAACCTTCACAACCAAATGGGGAACTTTTGCATACAGGAAAATGCCATTTGGGCTGTCCAATGCTGGTGCTACCTTCCAAAGGGAAATGGACATGGCATTCAAAGGTTTGATTAACAATGTGGTGCTGATTTACCTTGATGATATCACTGTTTTTCCAAAATGCAGCAGACCACCTCTCTCATTTGAGACAAGTCTTCACGAGGTGCAGGAGATTTGGAGTGTCTTTGAATCCTAAGAAGTGTATCTTTCTTGCACATGAAGGAAATCTCCTTGGCCATATTGTCTCCAAAGAAGGATTAGCAATTGATCCAGAGAGGGTTGAAGCCATAAGAGCACCGCCATTGCTAAGCCACAAGAAAGCCCTTCGTGAGTTTCTTGGGAAGGATAAAATTCGTTTAGAGGTTTGTCCCGATTTTGCAGCCCTTGTCAAGCCCATCACCGTAATGTTAAAGAAAAGCATGGCTTTCAAGTGGACAAAGCAGAAGGCAAGGATAGTTTTGAAGCAATCAAAGAAGCCATCTCTCAAGCACCAACTCTCATCAACCTGGACTTCTCCAAGGATTTCATCCTCTATGCATTTGGAGGTAATGACACTATCTCTGCCATTTTGGTACAACAGAACAAGGATAATGATGAGCAGCCAATTGCCTTCTTCAAATGTGAGCTTGGATGACTATGAGGTGAGGTACTCTTTTATTGAGAAGTATGTACTTGCAGTAATCAGAAGCTTGAAGAAATTCAAGCATTTAGTCTCAAACAACAAGGTCCAGTTGCTGATCTCGCATGCTGGGGTCAAGGACTTCCTCCTCAACAAGGATTTGAATGAGAAAAGGGCAGGTTGGATCACTCGTGTCATGGATTATGACATTGAGATCAAGATCACCAAGCTGGTAAGAGGGAAATGATTGTGTGAGCAGGTGGTTTTGGGAAGCAAAGAGAAGTATGCAACGAAGAAGAGGCTTTTTTGAAAGTCCAGGACAGCCATGAGCCAAGTGGAAATCAAGAAGAAAACAATGCTACCCCCACCTTGCTGGACCCAAGGTATTATACACTTCCTAGGCACAGGCCTATGCCCTCCAGAGATGAACAATACCCAAAGGAGACACTTCAGATTACATGTTGTCTCGTATGCCATTGTTGATGGAGTTTTGTTCAAGAAAGATGTGAATGGAGTGCTTCGAGATGCATTAGAACAAACTAGATTCAAAGGGTGTTGGAAGAGTTCCATGATGGACCAATTGGCGGTCATTTTGCACCAAGAGTGACAGCTCTAAAAATCATGAAGGCTTGTTATTATTGGCCTAAAATCTTCGGTGATTTTTATGCATGGATTAAGAGGTGTAAGAATTGTGCATTCTTCACAGGAAAGGAGAGACTTGCTGCCCTTCCACCGCATCCAATCTCAATTGACTAGCCATTCATGCAATGGGGTTTGGACTTCATTGAGTCATTAATCCCAATTCAAGCCAAGGGCACAAATGGATTTTGACACCATGGACTACTTCACCAAATGGACAGAGAGGCAAGAGCACTCAAAGAGGAAAATGAGTCTAGCATCTTAGACTTTTATGAGGGGATAACAACCAGGTTTGGTATACCTGCTACAATAATCTCTGATAATGCACTGGCATTCATTGGATCTAAGGTGACTGAGTGGGCTGTCAAGAATGGGATCCACCTAAGCACTTCATCGAACTATTACCCTCAAGGTAATGGCCGGGCCAAGTCTATAAACAAGAACTTGTTGAGGATCATTAGGAGGAATCTTGACGAGAATCAGAGGTCTTGGCATACCAAACTGAAATCAGCCTTATGGGCTGATAGGATAACTCCCAAGAGATCCACATGTAAATCTCCATTCAGGCTTGTCTATGGAAGAGAGGCAATCTTGCCCATGTCACTTGAGTTGCCAACATTGGAACTCATGAAGTAGCTGTGTTATCCCGTAAAATTGACAAGGAAATTTTACCGATAACCATACCGAAATTTTTTTTTTGATCCCTCGTTAGGGATCCCTTGCGTTCGGAACGTTGCAAAATCCCTTTCCGGAAAATCTGGTTTCCGAACTTAGTCTTTTTGGTCTTTTTTGGCTGGGCGCATGGAATGACTATGTAACACCAACTTTTGGTGCGCCCCCTTTAAAGCCTTTGGCGCATATTTTTCAGTGTCAACATGCCTTTTGGTGTGCCTTGTATGTTGAGTCTTCCCTGTATGCGCCAAGGTGCATGCGCCTTCGTATTAACACAACTTTTGTTGCGCCATGTTTTGGTGCGCCAAAGGGCGCACATAATCTCATGTCGACATCCCTTTCGGTGCGCCAAAGGCACGCTTAATTTCATGTTGGCAAATGCTTTCGTGCGCCAAAGGGCGCATGCTTTTCCATGTCGACAGCAACTTTCACGCGCCCTTTACAAAGTGGGTGGCGCATTTATGACTAGCTCACCTATATATATATAAAATTTACGTGCCCAAATGTCATTATCATCGACGCATATCACATGATTTTTATTCTCTCGAGCCCACACCTCTGCCTCGTCGTTTTCAATGCATTGTGGACCCATTTTCAAGATTTTCACTATTTATCCAGGTAAGAGGTTCTTCTCCCTCTCATGCGTTTTGCGTTTTTGGTTCGTGGTGTGTTTGTGGTCTGGTTTTAGTTTGCGTTTGGAGTATTGAATATCTAATGTTGATCTAAGCCTCCTCCTTTTGCTATTATCCCTCCCCCTCTGTCCAGATCTGCTGGTAGGGGGACTTTTCTGAAAAGCATAGTTTTGTTTCCCTCATCTTTGAGTTGTTTCACTGCCTAAATACCCTGCTAAACTTACAGAAGAGAGATGGAGAAAAGGATTGTTTTTTCCTATGGCGCACCGGCGCGTCTTGCAACATCGTAAACAGCCAGGTGCCCCTTAAAGCATCTCACACCCCTATAACATGATAAAAACCCACACCAATGGCGCATCAACCTTCCTTCCTACATCATGTTTCTATGCACCAATGGCGCACCCAACATCGGCAACACAGGCTTTATCTCACATGGCTAAGTACAAGGCTTTGAAGGCGCAGCGCATCCCTCCTTACAAAGAACATCATGTTGTGTTAACCCTCCGTGCGCTGCGCCATGGCGCATGAAAAGTTCTGTTACACAAACCTTACATGCACAAAAGGGCGCACCAAATCCCAAAGTGCAACATGAAAAGTCTATGTGCCAAAGGGCGCATCCTCGTCTCTATGTAACACAATGTTTTCATGCGCCTTTTATAAAATGCACTCTGCAAAGATCTATGCGCCATGCACCTTTGGCGCCGCCACCTTTCGCAACACGCCTTTCCTGTGCGCCTTACCTATTTAGCCCTGTAAGCTGCAATTTTCATGCGTCCTACGCCCTGAGCATAATAATAACTAACTCCTCCTTCACAGCACTTCAATGGGAAATCAAATGACTGATACAACCTTTCTACGTTGGGTTTCACTTCTTCTTCATGCAGATCAGCAACTGAGTTCGAAAGAACATATGTCTACATCCAGCAAGAGACCCATCAAATCCAAAGGAAAGGCTAAGCTTACAGAGGAAGAAATGAAATATAAATATCGAGGGTCAAAATGCCCGAGTCCCATGCCGAGTGCAGCATGGACATCGAGACTCAAAATTGGGACATATTGATATGGAGGAATTCCGGGCCGGACTCGAGAAAGTTACAAGGAGTCCCTGGATGGACAAATTGATCGGCAGCGGTGCCTCGCACTTCACCGGAGGAATCCCACAAGACCTTCAACAATGAATTTATGATGGTGGTTGCCCAGTTGTTACAACAAGGACACAAGGTGTGTCGAAAATGAAAGAAGGGCGAGGTATTCATTAACCTCACCGCCCGTCATTTTGAGATAATACTCGCATCCCTCACCACCGCACTTTGTGGCCGTCGGCCAAGCGGAGTGCATTAAGGCCCGGATGACAATGAGGATCAATGTATGCAACTAATGAATGAAGTCTATCCGAAGAACAAAAAGGTAGTAACCCGGTGGCCCCAAATCATCCACCGCAGTGACTTCTCAGAAGAGCTCAGCGACACCATTACATTCCTGAGTAGGGTCTTTGGGCTTTCTGATGCCCATTATTTCCATAAATGGATGTTGCGGTACTTAGAAACCATGAACAAGAATATGCCTGATCAGCACTTTTGCTGGGGAGAGATTATAAGCAGCACAATCTCTGAGCAGCTACAACAATTCAGCACAACGGGGACATTTCATATGAACTCCTACGTGGTCTACGCTGCAGCATCAGAGAGGGACTATCCAGGCCTGACGCGGAGTGGAGTTTGGCCTCAGGTCAAAATATACGAGTATTATCCAGAATTGAGGCTGGAGAATAGCATCTCCCAATTCACCAAAATCAACGATGCATTCTTCTACCACATCATCTGCCTGCTGAGGCCGAATATGACTTATGGTCGCACGACCAAAAGCATAGTGGCAGCCACGGAGAAATGGGGAGCCTTGTTCACCCAGTTTCCTACATTCACCTATCTAAGGGCTGCCAACTTTTTGGGAGAGCCAACCAGGCTACCGAGGTATGCCGAACCTAAGCTGATTCTACTGGAACTGTCAAGGCAGCTGATCACATACCACGAGAAATGCCTAAAAAGAAAGAAGGGTGGAACTCCTTTCCCCCTCACAGTAGGCCAATACACATGCTCTACCCACCACAAGGCGAAGGAGATGTTCGCAGAGCTGGAGTTACTCAATTTGAAACATGACTTCCCAGCCTAGGCCTACCTTCGACCCAAGGAACTGTCTACCAAGGGCGAAACTTGATCCAATCCATGTTCCTCAGATCGAGGACATTTATATTGACATCCTCCATGAGGTGGAGCTCAGAAGGAAGGATCATTCTCTCCTAGCATTGGCGTAAATCATCCAATATGGGGTAGCCATTGTCCCCAAAGGCTTCTAAACTACGGAAGATGAAGCGCATAAGGTATATAATCGACACGACGATGGGGACAATTGGCCCTTTCCGGCCATTGACAGAACTAAGGCCCCTTAGACAATTGAGGAAAGGGTCAAGGAGACTTTGCGTAGGACAGAACATTGGTGCCGGATGAACGGCCTAATCTACCTCGGGGTTGATTTCACAACATCCCCATTGGGCAACGCACCTCCACGATCCAAAAAGCAGCCTAAAGGCAAGGGAAAAGGTGTAGAAGGTGAATCCAACACCATTCAGGAAGAAGCCCCTGAGAGTCCTCCTTCCACGGCACTGAGCAGGTAATAACTCTGGATTCGCCAGAGAAAGAAGAAGAAGAGGAAGTTCCAATAGGCCCATCCACTCAGGATGTCGGCATTGCCACAACATCCGAGGTCCCTTCTTCCCTTCTTCTTCTCTTCCTTCCCCTCCTCGAGCGACTCAAGCGACCATCCCTTTGGTCGTGTCCTCTTCCCCTTCTTCTACTGTTTCCCCACCTCTTCATCTATCTTTTCTTCCCTCATTGATCTGTCCTCCTCCATTTCTTCCCTCATCTCCGAGCTCCCTTCCCTTCCTATGTCTTCCATAGCTGCAGTTTCCCTTCCTTCCGTGGGCACTTCTTCGGCTATTCTCTCAATGCCACCGCCACGTGTCTCCATGTTTTTCCCCTCTTCTACTACAGCTGCCCCCTCCTCTCTGCTTTCCGGTCCTTCTACCATAGGTCCAGCTTGGATCTCTCAAAGCAGATAAGTCAAGCAAAAGAGAAAAGTTCCCATCGCTCCGATGGACTTTTCTCGTAATCCCATCTAAGGGGGTGAAGAAGCAAAAGCCTGTCACGTGCTTCTCTCAAAGTGCTACAGGAGAGAGAGTTATGGAAATTGCATACCCCAATCCCCTCAAAGAGAAAAAGGATCTGTCTCCGACAGATTTTACTGTGACCCAAGTCACAATGGGGACATCTTCCGAAAGTCTTCAGGGGGAGGCTCTTTCTGTAGTTGACACCCTCTGCAAAAAGCTTCAGGAAATCAAGGAAGAGAAAAGGAAACTGAAGGAGCAAAACAAATATCTACTCCAAGCCTTACAGAAGATGGGTAATGTGCCTCCTACAACTGCCGCCGAGACTTCTGAGCTTCTCAGCTAGGAGAAAATTAATGAGTATGCCAAAATCGGCGAAAGCGGTGGTATGGCCGTTTCCACTGGAGGAGCCAAATCCTCAAAGACAAAGTGAAAAGTGATCGCCGAGTTCTCCGACTTGTACCGAACATCGCAAGACGAATAAAGAGCTCCAAGCGTTAGTAGGGCCCATATCGAAGAGTTGGAACATGCCGATCGCAACACGAGACCTTTCAACAAATGTTCGACTGTTCATCGAAGATCCGGTCAAGTTCGCGTCTTCGGCCATCCAAGGGCCCTCAATAAAATCATGTCCACTCGACTACTCGGGTGGATCAGCTAGAATTTATTCTAGAAAAGATTGACAAAGTCAAGGAAGAAGCCCGATGCGATGCACCAAATGGAACGAATTGTTCTTAATATGTCTCCGTGGTTACTTACTCCTTCCTTCACTTTAAGGAAAGATGATGAAACCACCCGGATCTTCAAGGAGATCGCTTCTCGAGGAACGGCCAAAGTCACATTTGACATAGAATCTATCAACAACTCCGTTGGCTCTGTAGGGACTTCATCTGGGTTCCTCATTGAGGCGGAAAAGGACTATTCCAAACCCCCGCAGAGAAGCTCATAGATGAGTGGGAGACTTGTGAGGCGATAAGTGATAGGCACAAGGATCCTTCCCAGATCGACTAGGGCCAATAATCAACAATTTCATGGAATACCACTCTCGGTTCCATATCTCATCACTCGAGGAGCAACAAAAGCGACCCACCCCTTTCACCCACAGGATGATGATGATGAATAGCTACTACTGCTTCTTCTTCTTCTTCTTCTTCTCTTTCTCTTCTCCGTCTTTCTTTTTGGAAATATCTGGAGTATGTTGATACAAATGATGACGTCATCCATGTTGCATCATGGGATGATGTCATCCATCAAATAGTAAAAAGTCAACATGACTTTTAGATATTTTGTAAATATCTTTGTAAATAGTGGTTGGCTCCTTTTGGCCTTCTTTTCTCTTCTTCTTCTATAAATACTCCAATACTAGTAGTATTGTGGATGGATGAATATCTTTCGAGATGAGAAATAGAAGTGAAGAAAAAGACTTTGAGCTTTCTTATGTGAGTAAGAAAACAGTAATACAAATATTGAGACTTTGTGCTGAATAGCTGTGTTATGCATCAGACCTTTCTTATGTTAGATCTGTATGTGTTTATTCTGTTAGATTCATATCTACTTTTTTGTCATTTATTCATCATCAGTATTGCTTTGTTTGTTTATGCAAGTAGGTTTGGCTCTGTTTACTACCAACCCCAAAACATAAATCTTCTGACCTTTCTACTTTGGAATTCATTTCTTTTCTTCCTTCGACTTGCTCTTTCTTTATTCCCTCTTCCTTTCCTTTCTTTTCGTAGTCGGAAACACCCCTACTGGGATGAGATCCCAAACCCCCGAAGGTAGAATCTGTGAGACTTGCATAGATTCCTGCTGGTAGAATAGCAATAAACCAGCCACTTTTTGACTCAAAGAGGGCTATGCCCTGCACACTGCTGGCTCATCTATCCATAGATCTTTCCAGCGACATTTTCGCACCAACAAGTCGGAGTTGCTAGAGTTTTAGCCCATGGAGGTGAGGTATGCGAGACTTGATGGAGCTACAAGAGATCAGAAATCAGGCATCCCAAGCAATGGAAAAGGATCAAGCTTTGATCAAAAAGACCTTTGATAGGAAGGCCAAGGATAGATATTTTCAGGTTGGAGATCTAGTGTTGAAATGGGATGTGGATAGAGCAAAACTAGGAAGGCATTCAAAATTTGATGCCATTTGGAGTGGCCCATACATGGTCACGAAGTGCAAGAACAAGCAATGCTTTCCAATTGGCCTCATTGGATGGTGAAGAACTACAGATTCCAGTAAATGGAATCTATCTCAAGCGTTGCTTCTAGAGGGAAATTCACTACCTTGTAAATATTAGATTAGATTTTCATTCCTCCAAGTGCTTGTGCACATTGTTTTGTTGTAGGTTAGTTTTGTTTTCCCTAAGTGCTTTGGCACAACTTGCTATCCATGGAGATGTTTTGCAGTCCTTGCTCCCATCAGGTGATATTCCATCTTCCTCCTTGCAATGTTCTAGTCAGTTGGGGTATTAAACAGAGAATCAAGTGACTCCATGCCCAATGGATTGCTTCAGTTAGCTCGGTCTTTTCATCTAGTGTAGATGACACACTGGTCGCCAATTGTTATCCAAAATTCACCCCTCAGGGTAAATTTTGAAAACATGCATCGAGATCTTGGAGGCTAGGAAAAATCATGAAAATCGGCTAAGTCCCAAGTCCAGCAATGGGACATTGGGACATTAGGCGCGAACCAGCCCGAAAATCTGCCAGCGATCCGCATGCGATTAGGGGACATCCGAGACAAAGGGACACGTGGGGCGCGAAAAGCCCGAACCGGATGAAAGAAAGTAAATATGCCTAAGTCTTTGTTCCAGGACAGTTGGGACGAAACACGTGGAGGACGCGAACCAGCCGGTTCGGCCGAAACAAAGGACTTTTGTACTGGGACATCAAGGCAAGAAGTACGCATGGGACGTGGATAGCCGAAGGAGCCGAGAGCCAATGGAAATGTGCCACGTGTCTTCAACACAAAGAGGGACAGAGAAGCCCGAATCAAAGGCGGATTAGAGAAATTTTTCCCGAAGGTTTGGGACACCCGGGACAAAGGGACGCGTGGGATGCAAAAAGCCGATAGGCCCGCAGACGAATCAGGAAACGCCATGTGTCACAAGGGAAAACGTCCAAAATTTCAAAGGGCAAGGTTTGAAGCGTTGGCCCAAGCCAATAAAAATAGGACACATGTCCTAAAGAGAAGGGGAGTGCGGAGCTCGGGGAGGAATTAGAGAATTTGGCAAAAGTTTTGGCCAAAAAATTAAAAGGCAAGGAATGACCCCGCGACCCGTCCTCCAACCAAATGATGCCACGTGTCCCAAGTGGCAGTGGCAAGATGGGGAAAAATGGAAAATTTCCCAAAGCGTAAGAAAACCAAAATTCTCAAGGAAAACCTACGGAAAGGCAGAGGAGAGAGAATTCCTCAGCCAATCAGCTTCTGACACGTGTCATCCAAATGGTAGAGCGCAGGAAAAAATTCAAATATCCGTTTTGGGGCCATTTTTTGCCCTAAATCTTCGAGATCGCCATATCTTTTGATCCAGAGCTTGGATTTGCACGTTCTTTATATCAATGGAAATCTAGAGAAATTATCTACACGATTCCGAGGTCAATATCACATTTTGGTTTAGTGTGGAGAGAAAGTTAAGAAACGGATCTGACACGTGATAATGACCGAGAATCGACGTTTCAACAACTAGCTTTAATGCAATGGGCAGATTCGCCATTTCTTACTAGGCGATCCGCCATTTTGCCGAGATTCGTTGTTTCTGCCATGATGAGATGAACTAAATGCGACCTTGAAGTGGTTGTAGTAGATTCGAATTTCCTCTCTCTTCCTTCTCTCATTCTTCCTATATATTGTAAGGAAGGTCTTCTTTAAAAAGGTCGAACATTTTCTGTTTTGCTCCTCCCTTCTTCTCTTTATCAGTGCTAATTTGTCAAGTTTGAACCTCCCATTTGAAACTATAATGTGAATCTACCTCTTGGAATTTTTTTAGTGTAATGTATCAATCTTTGGAGCAAGTAATGCATATCTGTGGATGATTCTCAACCCTCTGTGTTCATTTGCATCCTCCTGGTCTTTCACTGCAAGTTTTGTTATCTGTGTATGACCTTGCATCACATTTGAATGGTCTGTGTTTATCAGCAAGATAGGTGTTCTTCATTCCTCCGTGCATCACCTCTATTAGCTTAGGTTTATTTTTATGCATCTTCTCTCCCTATCTCCTTGGCAAGTTAGATTAGGTTTTGCATAAATCCTCTGCATTTTCATGTCCATATGAACAGAGGAATGGGAACCAGCCTTCTCTGGAGATTCCTTTCTCATATTTGTAGGTCCCACACCTAGAGAAAGGATTCAATGTTGTGCAATCACACTGGATGCCCGAACATCAACCTAGAAGCCCGATGTGCATCCAGGTGCTTTGTGATTTTGTATCAACAGCTTTGGCATGCCGGTGGGACCTAGAGGTCTCATTTTTATTGCAGCAAAGTTGATGTACATCTGCTGTAATTTTCTTTCTTAAAAAGAGCTATTATTTGCATATCTCGGTGACTCCAAGGGGAAAGAATCAACTGGTTCCAGCAGTGCAGGCCTGAAAACTCATGAGAAGATTCACCACAAGGTCAAGAGTTGGAGAAGAAGAGGTATTGTTTTAGTACCTGCAATTGTCTCCAAGAAGAAGGCAAAGAGGAAGAAGGATTCAAAGGTCTCCATTTCCACCAAACAAAACTATCTCAACTCCTCCACCTCGATAGGCCTTTCATTCAGTCAACAAGGGTTTTAAGACTAATTAGAATGGCACAAAACAACCCCTATGCCAACTTCACAGGCAGCATCCCACTTGCCCTCAATGCACAACATCCAATTCCTATTGTAACCTTGAAGAACATTCCCTACTTCATCGGAGAAAATCGACTACTCCAGTGATCATGTTAAAGATATTGCTAACCTTTATGCAATCCATAAAATCAATGAAATGCAAGTGGTCACCAAATTACTGGCATCTTCATTCAAGGGTAAAGCATTGCAATGGTTTAGAATCCTTGGAGTTGGTTCTATCACAAATTGGAATCAATTGTGTATAGCACTTCATGAGCAATTTGGAGAAAAGGGAGACAACTTGTCTCTTTTGGAGCAGCTGACAACCATCAAGAGAGCTCCCAATGAGCAGCTGACCGATTTCAACTTCAGATTTCAAAAGACTTGGGAGAGAATTCCAGTGGCAGTCAAGCCAACAGCAGAAGGTGATTTTCTCTACTATCTTAAAGCTCTAAATTCTGATATTTCTATGTTGATTCAGTCCATGGGAGGCATAACTATCCCTATGGCTTATAGCATTGCCATTAGGGCTGAAAATTGTTTGATCCAAGCCGACAAACTTGCCCCTAGACCTCCCATGCCACTGCTTCCAAGTTTAGAGAGTCCAAACACCAATCAAGCACCTAATTTGGCTCCTTCTCCCACTCCTAGAAATCGTAGTTCAAATGAAGTTTCCACTTCATCTCCAAGTGCCCCAAATGAACTTCAAGAAGTCATGAAGCAATTGTAAAACCTAGGCAATGAGCTGCTTACTCTCAAAAGGCAAAGCAGGCCTAAAGTTTTAGACCTTCTTATCAGCCTCAAGCTCACCTAATAGGCAGCCATACCAACCACAAAGGCCATCTAATCCAATTGCAAATATGAATCAAACAAGGCCTCCCGCCAATAGACCATTTCAGCCCTATAATCCAAATGTCATATCTGCCTCCAAGGCATTGATGCCAACACAAAACAACATTGCCAGAGTACAATTGGTGTTTCCCATGTAATGAGCCTCATAACCAATCCATGTGCTTCAATAGCGCTTTGAATCAAGCATTAATGGTGACAAATACTTGTGTGGAGGGTGAGGACAACAAGGAAACAACCAACAACAAGAAACATTCCAACAAAGAACCAGCCCCAAATGACACAACATTGGTAAATTGGCAAGCGTAAGATTTCGTGGCATGAATCAAGCGATTTCTCAAGGTGTTGCAGAGCCAACACAAGGTCAAAGAGAAGGAATTTGGGTGAAGAACAGCCATTAGCCCCAACCAATCCACAATCTTCCATGGTTCCACAAATGGTTGGCAAGAAAAATCCAATTTCAAATGCACAAGGGCAGCCAAGAATAGCTCTAGACCAACTCAAATACTAGTTATTGCTACCCACGTGCAAGGAGTAAATGTACAAACCAAGGGACAACAAAGAGATCCTTCATCACCATTCAGTATCATTGATCAGATGAAGAAGACAAACGTCAATATATCAATGTGGGAATCCCTATCCATCCCAGGGCCAAAGAGATCTCTACAAGTTACCATGAAGGATCGCCAACTTCAATCAGCAAGACAAAGTGCTTACAAATGTTGCCCAGCCTGAGGGAAATCATGGAGGAAAACAAGGTAAAATGTTGAAACCCCCTCCTTTCTATGTTTCATTGATCATTGGAAATCAACTAGTGCACAATTGCATGATAGACTCCGGGGCAAGTAGCTCAATAATGCCTAAACAGATAGCTGATCAGCTAGGGCTCTAGTATGAAACAATATCCAAAGGGGTAGTGCAGCTAGATGGGACAGCAAGAAGAGTAACAGTTGGAGTGATTAAACACTTGTGTCTTACCTTGCATGCATGTCCAAATGTTGTTATTTTACAAGATGTATCATCATAGACCTTCCACCACTCTTTGCCCTTTGCGTATGTCTAGGGACTTCACACCAAGATTAGGGATATTTGTCTACCGATTGGTCACACATGTTGTTCGTAATGAGGTATGGAACCAAAGCCACAATCAGGTCTGAACCTATTGTAAACTTTTACATTGAGCCTTATACTCCAATTCGATTAATGCCAATTGCTCAAGATTTGATCAAGAAGACCACCCAAGCACCGATAAGGCGACACCAAGGTTGGAAGCATCCCGGATCTAACTCTTGATGAATGGGTAAACAAGATACATGCATTTGATCCTTATCAAGAAGTGGAAGAATCGAGCTAGGGTCTATTGCATACACTTAGAAAATCAGCCTATTCCTAGCATCACCAAGCCAAACCACAAGGATGATAATGAGGTATGGCGGTTGTTTTTTTGATGGATCAAGGAGTAGACAAGGTGAAGCGGTGGAGTCGTGCTTGTTTCACATCGAGGAGTAAAGTACTATTCAGCTTTTAGATTTCAGTTTGCATGCTCCAATAACACTGTTGAATATGAAACCTTGGTGCAAGGGATGCATTGGGCAATAAAGAGAGGAATAAATAACTTGTAAATCTTTGGGGACATTGAATTGATTGTGGAGAGCTTTCAACAAGATAAGGTATAGCCAAACATCCACGTGATTGTGAGGCCTTCAAAGTGCCGGATAACAATGTCAGGTTGGCAAGTGTTCGAGAATGACCGAAAATCATCCATTTCTTGTAAGAAGAAGTTGAGTTCTCACCAAGAATCAAGAAAAATTGGAACAACAATATGGTGATCGGTGGTACACCGAGAACTAACAAGCTTCCCAGAGGACATATCACTTTGGAGTCCATTTTTAACCCCAATGATCGGTTTAGAATGGAAAAAGAAAACATTTAGGTCAAGAGAGAGGATTCAGTATCCATCTTGGTAGAAAAGAACAAACCATTGCAAATTGGAAAGATTACAACTGAACAAGAAAGGTATGAGTTCATACAACTGTGTCAAGAGTTCCCTGACGTGTTTGCTTGGAGCTATGAAGACTTGAAAGGTTTCAATCCCAACTTAGCTCAACATACCATTGAATTGGATCCAAATACTAAGCCTGTCAGGCAAAAACAAAGACCAGTCAATCCACACATGGAGCCTCTCATGAGGAAGGAATTGACAAGCTGATAGAGTCAAGGATCATATTCCCAATCAAGCATTCTAGTTGGGTTGCCAACTTAGTTCCAGTCAGAAAGAAGAGTGGAGAGATTAGATTGTGTGTTGACTTCAGAGACTTGAATAGAGCCTCTCTCAAGGACCATTACCCACTCCCTTCCATGGAGCAAATCTTGCAAGTGGTGGCTGGCTCTGAGAGGTTTTCACTACTTGATGGCTACTCAAGCTACAATCAGATTATGGTGAAGGAAGAGGACCAGTTCAAGACAACCTTCACAACCAAATGGGGAACTTTTGCATACAGGAAAATGCCATTTGGGCTATCCAATGCTGGTGCTACCTTCCAAAGGGAAATGGACATGGCATTCAAAGGTTTGATTAACAATGTGGTGCTGATTTACCTTGATGATATCACTATTTTTTCCAAAAATGCAGCAGACCACCTCTCTCATTTGAGACAAGTCTTCACGAGGTGCAGGAGATTTGGAGTGTCTTTGAATCCTAAGAAGTGTATCTTTCTCGCACATGAAGGAAAGTTCCTTGGCCATATTGTCTCCAAAGAAGGATTAGCAATTGATCCAGAGAGGGTTGAAGCCATAAGAGCACTGCCATTGCCAAGCCACAAGAAAGCCCTTCAGAGTTTCTTGGGAAGGATAAAATTGCTCAGAGGTTTGTCCCAGATTTTGCAGCCCTTGTCAAGCCCATCACCAGAATGTTAAAGAAAAGCATGGCTTTCAAGTGGACAGCAGAAGGCAAGGATAGTTTTGAAGCAATCAAAGAAGCCATCTCTCAAGCACCAACTCTCATCAACCCGGACTTCTCCAAGGATTTCATCCTCTATGCATTTGGAGGTAATGACACTATCTCTGCCATTTTGGTACAACAGAACAAGGATAATGATGAGCAGCCAATTGCCTTCTTCAGTCAGAGCTTGGATGACTATGAGGTGAGGTACTCTTTTATTGAGAAGTATGTACTTGCAGAATCGAAGCTTGAAGAAATTCAAGCATTTAGTCTCAAACAACAAGGTCCAGCTTGCTGATCTCGCATGCTTTGGGGTCAAGGACTTCCTCCTCAACAAGGATTTGAATGAGAAAAGGGCAGGTTGGATCACTCGTGTCATGGATTATGACATTGAGATCAAGATCACCAAGCTGGTAAGAGGGAAATGATTGTGTGAGCAGTGGTTTTGGGAAGCAAAGAGAAGTATGCAACGAAGAAGAGGCTTTTTTGAAAGTCCAGACAGCCATGAGCCAAGTGGAAATCAAGAAGAAAACAATGCTACCCCCACCTCCTTGCTGGACCCAAGGTATTATACACTTCCTAGGCACAGTGCCTATGCCCTCCGAGAGATGAACAATACCCAAAGGAGACACTTCAGATTACATGTTGTCTCGTATGCCATTGTTGATGGAGTTTTGTTCAAGAAAGATGTGAATGGAGTGCTTCGAGATGCATTAGAACAAACTAGATTCAAAGGGTGTTGGAAGAGTTCCATGATGGACCAATTGGCGGTCATTTTGCACCAAGAGTGACAGCTCTAAAAATCATGAAGGTTGGTTATTTTTGGCCTAAAATATTCGGTGATTGTTATGCATGGATCAAGAGGTGTAAGAATTATGCATTCTTCACAAGAAAGGAGAGACTTGCTGCCCTTCCACTACATCTGATCTCAGTTGACTAGTCATTCATGCAATGGGGTTTGGACTTCATTGGAGTTATTAATCCCAATTCAAGCCAAGGGCACAAATGGATTTTGACAACCACGGAATACTTCACCAAATGGACAAAAGCAAGAGAGCACTCAAAGAGGCAAATGAGTCTAGCATCTTAGACTTTTATGAGGGGATAACAACTAGGTTTGGTATACCTGCTACAATAATCTCCGATAATGCACTCGGCATTCACCGGATCTAAGATGACTGAGTTGGCTTTCAAGAACGGGATCTACCTAAGCACTTCATCGAACTATTACCCTCAAGGTAATGGCCAGTGCCGAGTCTACAAACAAGAACTTGTTGAGGATCATTAGGAGGACTCTTGACGAGAATCAGAGGTCTTGGCATACCAAACTGAAATCAGCCTTATGGGTTGATAGGATAACTCCCAAGAGGTCCACAGGTAACTCTCCATTTAGGCTTGTCATGGAAGAGAGGAAATCTTGCCCATGTCACTTGAGTTGCCAACATTGGAACTCATGAAGCAAGCAGCTAGAGTTGCTAGAGTTTGAGCCCATGGAGGTGAGGTATGCAGAGTTGATGGAGCTGCAAGAGATCGAAATCGTGCATCCCAAGCAATGGAAAAGGATCAAGCTTTGATCAAAAAGACCTTTGATAGGAAGACCAAGGATAGATCTTTTCAGTGTCGGAGATCTAGTGTGTAAATGGGATGTGGATAGAGCAAACCGGGAAGGCATTCAAAATTTGATGCCATTTGGAGTGGCCCATACATGGTCACAAAGTGCAAGAACAACAATGCTTTCTAATTGGCCTCATTGGATGGTGAAGAACCGCAGATTCCAAGAAAATGGAATCTATCTCAAGCGTTGCTTCTAGAGGGAAATTCACTACCTTGTAAATATTAGATTAGATTTTCATTCCTCCAAGTGCTTGTGCACATTGTTTTGCTGTAGGTTAGTTTTGTTTTCCCTAAGTGCTTTGGCACAGCTTGCTATCCATGGAGATGTTTTGCAGCTTCTTGCCCCCATCGTGTGATATTCCATCTTCCTCCTTGCAATGTTCTAGTCAGTTGGGGTATTAAACAGAGAATCAAGTGACTCCATGCCCAATGGATTGCTTCAGGCTACTGGTCTTTTCATCTAGCAGTCAGATGACCCCGCTGGGTCGCCAAATTGTTATCCAAAATTCACCCCCTCAGGGTAAATTTTGATAACATGCATCAGATCTTGGGGGCCAGGAAAAATCATGAAAATCGGCTAAGTCCTAAGTCCAGCAATGGGACAAAGGGGGACGTTGGGCAAGAATCGCCAAAATCTGCTAGGCGGCCCGCATAGCAGCTGGCACATCCAGACAAAGGGACGCATGGGACGCAAAATGCCCGAACCGGTTGAAAGAAATGAAATTTGCCTAAGTCTTGTTCCGGTCGGTTGGGATGAAAACACACGGAGGACGCGAACCGGCTGGTTCGGCCGAAACATATCACTTTTGTACTAGGACATCCGGGCCGGAAGTACGCGGGACGAAGATAGCCAAGGAGCCGAGAGCCAATGGAAATGTGCCATGTGTCTTCAACGCAAAGAGGGACAGAGAAGCCCGAATCGTGTGGATTAGAGAAATTTGTCCAAGAAGGCTTGGGACTGCGACACTAAAATTTTCCTCCGTAATTTCTATTTCAGTAATGTATGTATTAGGAATAGGATGTTGCTAAGTATAATTAGTAGTAGCGTCTGATAGAAGATAACGGTGCCGTCAGTACGGTGCCGCCAATAATGTGGAGTACGGTAACAATCAAAGTACAATAGGAATGTTGTAAAAAGTAAATATTTGTCGTAAGTGGTCCGGTAATGTTAAAATGTCAAAGTTTGGGTAATTAGAGAAGTAGGGTCTACATGATTAGGAATTAGAAATATTATATTGGTAATAAGGACAAGGAATGAGGTCATAAATATTTTGTGTATTTTATTTGTAAAAAGTCTAAAAATGTGGAACCCATGTAAAATGATAAGGTTTATCTTATCTTAAAAGATAACCTTACATGTACAAATAAGAGTTAAGGTATGGAATATGATTCGTCAGAGTGGATTTCTTATCCTATCTTAGAGATAAGATGGATAAGCCCGGAAGTTCTATAAATAGAGAGGCCACCCCCTCATTTAGCATAGAAGGAAGTAGTGAGAAATGTTGTAGGAAGTATGCAAAGGAAGCCATCTGTTTAAAGGTGTGTTGAGGAATCCATTAAGAGGTGTAATTGTAAAGTTTCTCCCATAGTCTTGGTGAAAGGCAAGTGAAGTCAATAACACTTTAATTACCTCATGGGTGAGATTGTAACAATCTCATGTTAATATTATAATTTTCTTTGATATTTCATATTTGTCATCATTCTGTCTTATCATAGTCGATTGTATTCTTGTGTTATGTTTGTTGTTTTGTTTCCAGATTACATCCACCAAACTAAACGC
Organism: Taxus wallichiana var. yunnanensis; assembly: GCA_018340775.1. NCBI lineage: Eukaryota > Viridiplantae > Streptophyta > Pinopsida > Cupressales > Taxaceae > Taxus > Taxus wallichiana. Next base: position 741,336,979 of record CM031238.1, on the reverse strand, counting down.
TATGCATTAGTAAATAATCATAGCACGAGGAGTTCTTGGTGAAGAATTATCATAGTGTCGGATTGGTGATGACAAGACATCCGGGACAAAGGGATGCGTGGGACACGCGGGCGGCACTCCACGGACGAATCAGAAACGCCACGTGTCACAAGGGAAAATGTCTAAAATTTCAAAGGGCAAGGTTTGAAGCGTTGGCCCGGTCATCACCAATCTGGCACTATGAGAATTCTTCACCGGGAACTCCTCATGCTATGATTATTTACCAATGCATAGCCTTTAGTTTGGTGGATGTAATCTGAAACAAAACAACAACATAACACAAGACTACCATGAGACTATGATAAGACGGAATGATGAAAAATCTGAAATATCAAAGTAAATTATAATATTAATATGAAATTTTTACAATCTCACCTATGAGGCACTTCAAGTGTTATTGACATCACTTGTTTTTCACCAAGACTATGGGAGAAACTTTACAATTGCACCTCTTAATGGCTTCTTCAACACACCTTTAAACTTATGGCTTCCTTTGCACACTTCCTACAATATTTCTCACTACTTCCTTCTATGATAAATGAGGGGGGTGGCCTCTCTATTTATAGAACTTCCCGGCTTATCCATCTTATCTCTAAGATAGGATAAGAAATCCACTCCGACGAATCATATTCCATACCTTAACTCTTATCTCGTACATGTAAGGTTATCTTTTAGATAAGATAAACCTTATCATTTTACATGGGTTCCACATTTTTAGACTTTTTACAAATAAAATACACAAAATATTTATGACCTCACTCCTTGTCCTTATTACCAATATAATATTTCTAATTCCTAATCATGTAGACCCTATTTCTCTAATTACCCAAACTTTGACATTTTAACATTACCGGACCACTTACAACAAATATTTACTTTTACAAAAGATTCCTATTGTACTTTGACTATTACCGTACTCCACATTATTGGCAAGATGATCAGATCGACGGTGTTGTTATCTTATATTAGACGCTACTACTAATTATACTTAACAACATCCTATTCCTAATACATACATTAATTAAATAGAAATTACGGAGGAAAATTTTAGTGTCGACATCTTCCCCTTCTAGCTTCTACTCCGTCCTCGAGTAGACTATTCTCGTGCTTGGAAAATCTTCAACTTGTCATGGTTGACCCATTTCGTAATGGGAGTGCCATCCAATTCCTCCAACAAGACGTACCATTTTCATGCACAAATGCTATTTTATAGGGCCCCATCCATTTTGGAAGAAATTTTCTGCCTTCTTTTTTGTATCTCGAATCATATACTAGAACTAAGTCATTCACACGAAATGGAGACCAATGGATCTTTTGATCAAAGTATTCCTTCTCGCTTCATTTTCTTCTTATGGCTTGTATCCTTTGCTATTTCCCTCATTTCCTCTAGCAAATGAAGATATACCAACCTTTCTTTTATCAATCACTTTCATCCATCCTTTCATTTTTCATAACTCTCATAGTGGGAATATCAAACTCAAAAGGAAGAACTCGGATCAATGCCATAGCCAACTCAAAAGGAAGTGAACCTACAATATCTATTCCCACTTTTCAAATGGACCAAGTGGAATAATAGGGCATATGGAGCTGATGAAGTCTTACGATTACCATGTATTTGACAAATATCACATGTCTTAAAATAATTATAACAATCTTTAAAAAGATTGGGCCAGCTGATAACCTCGCATCCAAGATCGTTCTTGTTGTAAGTTGTCCAGAGAAGTGCCCTCCACATGTACCATTGTGGAATTCTTCTAGTAGTTCCTTCCCTTGATCACGTCCAATTGCCCTCTTGTATCGTCCATCGTGTCCTATTCGAAATAATACTCCATGCGTAATAGAATATGGACGACCGCTTGAGTAATCTTTCTCTTAGTCTTTGCATTGGCACCATCAGAAACTTAAATTCATTCGTATAATTCCAAATATCTATGTCTTCACTAGGAATTATGTCAAGGGATAACAATGTCTTTGCATCGGGAAATCATCATCACAAGATGATCCTAAACCATCATAGGCTCGAGAGAGTGCATCTGCGCATTGACATGCTTCTTTCCTAGCCTATCTATAATATCAAATTCAAATTCTTGTAACAAAATTATCCATCTTGCTATCCTCCCCGATGGGTTAGTCTTATTTACAATATAGTTTAGAGCCTCGATGATCTCATTACAATTAGAAATTTTTTCCCTATTAAGTAATTCCTAAACTTCTTTACAAAAAAAATGATAGCGAGCCTCTTTTTGATTACATGAAAGATAATTTACCTCAAGACTTGCTCATTTGTCTACTCCCAAAGTAAATCGATGTTCATTCCCATTTTCATCCTTTTGGCTCAAAGTACTTCCTAGTGCTGCATCTGAGGCATTAGTGTACACAATGAATGGCTTGCTCTAATCTGGATTCTTCAAAATAGGTGAAGACACCAGGGCTTCCTTCAGTTGTCCAAAATCTTCATGCGCCTTATTTCCTGGTTCATAAGTAACATCCTTCTTCAAGAACTAGGTTAGTGGCTGTGCAATCTTTGAAAAATTCTTGATGAACCTTCTATAGTAACCCACATGGCCTAAAAATGATCTCAACTTACTTCTATTCATAGGAAATGGTAAATCTTTGATTTTTGAAACTTTATTAGGATCAGTACCAATACCATCTCTGGATACAACATGCCCTAACAAAACACCTTTAGAACATCCAAAGACACACTTTGTAGGGTTTAGTGAGGCTTGTGCTTCATCTAACCTTTGAAATGCTATCTCCATCTGGTGCAGGTGGTCCAACTTGCTCCCATAGATGCAAAAATCATCCAGAAATACTCTGATGAAGGTCCCAATGTAGGGTTCAAACACCCTATTCATCAAACGCTGAATGTTCACTGAGTATTACAAAACCAAAAAGCATAACTCTATAAGCAAATGTTCCCAAGGAGTGGTGAACGTGGTCTTCAGCTAATCTTTCTCTTCTATACGAACTTGGTTGTAGCCGCTATATCCATAAGCAAAACTATAGCACTCCTGGCTAGCTACTTCGTCCAAGATCTGATCTGAAAATGGAAGAGGGTAATGATCCTTCTTGTTTCCTTATTGAGCTTCCTATAATCAACACAAATGTGTAGCTTCCCATTCTTTTTATTGAGATCACAATGGGAGAAACCCATTCTCGAATTCTCCACAACAAATATGAATCCCGCATCAAGCAACTTATCTATTTCTTCTTTTATAGTCTTGGAAAAATTAGGATTCATTCTATATGGCATTTGCTTTATGGGCTTAGCACCATCTACCAGCCAATACAATGTTCTACCCAACTTACTTGACGGAGTTCCTTGTAATCAAAATTGAATAGGTGTATGTACCTTCGAAAGAGCCGGGAGGTAGGATTCCTTCTCACTCTCCATCACAAAGATCACCAATCTTTATTTGTTGGAGACGATCATCAAATTCTTCTTCGATAATTTTATGGGGTCATGAGTTGGTGTGACTGAAGGATATCCATGACTCAAACATCAACCTCACTTTGTTCATCTTCAGTGTCCACTTCACCGATACTAGAGTAATCGAGAGGATGTCCAATCATCGGTTTCATCACTTGAATCCACAGTGTTCTACCTTATGATGTTGAGGGATCACATTTATCTTCACCCTCTCTCTACCACGTCCAAGTGTCATGAAACCTTCATTCCAGTAGTTTCTTGCATGAAATCTCCTAGCCATGGTCTTCCCAAAGAGATTGGGTACGCAATAGTACTATTTTTCATCACCCGAAAGTCTACCACACATACAACACCCATAACAGATATTGCAACATTTGAAACTACACCTTCGGTTTAGTTTTTCCTTTATTTAACGACCTTAACATAAGTGTTGAAGGGAGATCAATTTTTAAACCCAACATATTCATTACGAGACTCGGTCATTACATTAATCGCAACACCTTCATCAACTAAGACATCATGAATTGAAATACCATTACATAATACCTCACTTGTGGAGCATAGGGATCCGCCTCTGCCTCCAAAACAGGGACCTTAACCTCCTTCCTTCGTCGAGCATTGAGTCCACTTCACAACTCTAGCCTCTTCTCGAAGACATAGCCAAGAGTTGACCATATGTAATATTTGCAGCCTTTTGGACAGATCTTCCTAGATGGAGTATGGTCCTTGCCCCTATGAAATCGAAAAATCCCGCACACCCAACTTTCTTCTCCTGTGTTTCTTACTAGTTTCTCCTTTCACCTTCTTAGGATCATTTCCATCTTGATTATCTTTTTCTTTCTTTCTTTTTGTTACAAACACATCTACTTCATTATTTCTACTCTTATCTACTACATCAAAAGAATTCACAGGTGCTTTTCCTTTATCATTATCTCCTTTACCAGATGTAGAAGCTCTATCTAGACAATTATACTTATAATGACCCTTTTTATAACAACCATAACATACAACTTCATAAATATTTCTTTTTGACCTCTATCTCCTCCCTGAGAACTAAATTCCTTTCCTTGAAGAAGATTAATAGTTCACTGACCCATCTTTTTGAGAAAATATTCATACTCAGTAGATGTACTAGGAGAAATATTTGTGCTCACCAGGAGTGGTTGTGGATTCTGGACCAAAGGTGCTGGTGTAGGCTCTACTTTAGCAACAATTTCTTTGGGCTCCTCTTCCATGCTTTCTTCTTGCCTTCTTGCAATCTCCTTTGCTTGTTCAATGGTAGCTGGGTGGTCATACTTCACTCGTTGTCTAATCTCTAGCTTAATCCCAAGAATGAAGTGCTTACATAGGAGATTATCCATGCCGTTCATCAACCCATCCGCCAATCCTTCCTTCCGGATCTGGGCATCGAGCTTCCTCCTTAGCTCTAGAACACGAGCATGATAATCCCTTATCTTCTCCTTCTCTCCTTGGGATAGCTTTGTGATCTCGATCATGAGATCTGCATATTTCTGTTGTTCACCAAATTCTTCAAGAAAACTTTCGCTAATAAATCCCATGAATTTTTCACATTATCACCTAGTGTTTCAAACCACCTAAGTGCTCAACCATCCAAAAAGGTAGGAAAAATTCAGTCCATTGTTCCTCTTTATAAGGCCATTACAAATACAAGATCGCTTAAACTCTTGAATGAAAGAAGAAGCATCTTCATTAGATTGAGCTGAAAAAACAGAATCTTTCCCATTTTCAAAAGTAACCACCATGAAATACCAACCCACAAGTACAATCAAGAAAACTTATGTGCACAAATAATTGGAATCACTCTACTAGAAAGTGACTTTACACCTTTCTACAAAAAAATAGAAATGACCATGGTAAACTATGGTAAAACTGACTTTACTATGGTAAACACTATTCACAAGAAAAGTGAAGTTATCATAGGTAAATACTATTCACGGTAAAAGTGAAGTTATCATGCGGTAAATACTATTCCCAACAAAAATGACTTTACCATGGTAACTACTATTCATGGTAAAAATTACTTTGCCATGGTAACTACTATGCACAAGAGAAAAAAGGTTACCCTCCAATTGATTTTTGACTAAGTGGGAATATCTCTCCGTAAAAGTCCACCAATGAGGAATGGTCCCGACAACTGAACCAAAATGTCATCACCAATCCGGCACTATGAAAATTCTTCACCGGGAACTCCTCGTGCTATGATTATTTACTAATGCATAGCCTTTAGTTTGGTGGATGTAATCTGAAAAAAAAACATAACACAAGACTACCATCGACTATGATAAGACGGAATGATGAAAAATCTGAAATATCAAAGTAAATTATAATATTAACATGAAATTTTTACAATCTCACCCATGAAGTACTTCAAGTGTTATTGACTTCACTTGCCTTTCACCAAGACTATGGGAGAAACTTTACAATTACACCTCTTAATGGATTCTTCAACACACCTTTAAACTTATGGCTTCCTTTCGCACACGTCCTACAATATTTCTCACTACTTCCTTGTATGCTAAATGAAGGGGGTGGCCTCTCTATTTATAGAACTTCCAGCTTATCCATCTTATCTCTAAGATAGGATAAGAAATCCAATCTGACGAATCATATTCCATACCTTAATTCTTATCTCAGTACATGTAAGCTTATCTTTTAAGATAAGATAAACCTTATCATTTTACATGGGTTCCACATTTTTAGACTTTTTACAAATAAAATACACAAAATATTTATGACCTCACTCCTTTTCCTTATTACCAATATAATATTTCTAATTCCTAATCATGTAGACCCTACTTCTCTAATTACCCAAACTTTGACATTTTAACATTACCGGACCACTTACGACAAATATTTACTTTTACAACAGTCTATTGTACTTTGATCATATTTGTACTCCACATTATTGGCGGCATGCATCATCGACGGTGCCGTTATCTTTATATCGATGCTACTACTAATTATACTTAACAACATCCTATTCCTAATACATACATTAATGAAATAGAAATTACAGAGGAAAATTTTAGTGTCGACAGCCCGAGCCAATAAAAAGAGGACACGTGTCCTAAAGAGAAGGGGAGTGCGGAGATCGGGGAGGAATTAGAGAAGTTGGAAAAAGTTTTGGCCAAAAATTAAAAGGCAAGGAATGACCTCGCGCCCGTCCTCCAATTCAAATGATGCCACGTGTCCCAAGTGGCAGCCATGGCGGGGAAAAATGGAAAATTTCCCAAAGCATAAGAAAAGCCAAAATTATCAAGGAAACCCCGCGGAAAGGCAGAGGAGAGAGAATTGCTCACCAATTAGCTTCGACATGTGTCATCCAAATGGCAGAGCGGGAAAAATTCAAATATCCGTTTTGGGTCCTTTTTTTGCCCTAAATCTTCGGGATCGCCATATCTTTGATCCAGAGCTCGATTTGCACATTCTTTATATCAATGGAAAGTCTGGCAAAATTCTCTACACAATTCCTGTGGTCAATCTTGCATTTTGGTTTAGTGTGGAGAGAGAAAGTTAAGAAATGGATCTCACACGTGATAATGACCAAAAGTGATGTTTCAACAACCAGCTTTAATGCATTAGACAGTTCACCGTTTCTGCTAGGAAGTCTGCCATTTTTCTAGGATTCATCATTTCTGCCATGATGAGATGAACTAAATGTGACCTAAAAGTGGTTGTAGTAGATTTGACTTTCCTCTCGCTTCCTTCTCTCATTCTTCCTATATATTGTAAGGAGGCTCTTCTTTAAAAAGGTCAAACATTTTCTGTTTTGCTCCTCCCTTCTTCTCTTTATCAGGAGAATTTGTGGAGTTCGAACCTCCCATTTGAAACTATAATACGACTCTACCTCTTGGCATTTTTATAGTGTATTGTATCAATCTTTGGAGCAAGTAATGCATATCTCATGGATGATTCTCAACCCTCTATGTTCATTTGCATCCTCCCGGTCTTTCACCGCAAGTTTTGTTATCTCGTGCATGACCTTGCATCACATTTGAATGGTCTGTGTTTATCAAAGACAATGGTGTTCTTCATTCCTCGGTGCATCACCTCTATTAGCTTAGGTTTATTTTTATGCATCTTCTCTCTCTGTCTCCTTGGCAAATTAGATTAGGTTTTGCATAAATCCTCTGCATTTTCCATGTGCATCTCGAACAGAGGAATAGGAACTGTCATCACCAATCCGACACTATGATAATTCTTCACCGGGAACTCCTCGTATTATGATTATTTACTAATGCACAACCTTTAGTTTGGTGGATGTAATCTGGAAACAAAACAACAACATAACACAAGAATACCATCGACTATGATAAGACAGAATGATGACAAATCTGAAATATCAAAATAAATTATAATATTAACATGAAATCATAATCTCACCCATGAGGTACTTCAAGTGTTATTGAATTCACTTGCCTTTCACCAAGACTATGGGAGAAACTTTACAATTACACCTCTTAATGGCTTCTTCAACACACCTTTAAACTGATGGCTTCCTTCGCACACTTCCTACAATATTTCTCACTACTTCCTTCTATGCTAAATGAGGGGGGTGGCCTCTCTATTTATAGAACTTCCAGGATTATCCATCTTATCTCTAAGATAGGATAAGAAATCCACTCGACGAATAATATTCCATACCTTAACTCTTATCTCGTACATGTAAGCTTATCTCATTAAGATAAGATAAACCTTATCATTTTACATGGGTTCCACATTTTTAGACTTTTTACAAATAAAATACACAAAATATTTATGACCTCACTCCTTGTCTTTATTACCAATATAATATTTCTAATTCCTAATCATATAGACCCTACTTCTCTAATTACCCAAACTTTGACATTTTAACATTACCGGACCACTTACGACAAATATTTACTTTTTACAACATTCCTATTGTACTTTGACTATTACTTGTATCACATTATTGGCGGCACCTTATCGACGGCACCGTTATCTTCTATCAGACGCTACTACTAATTATACTTAACAACATCCTATTCCTAATACATACATTAATGAAATAGAAATTACGGAGGAAAATTTTAGTGTTGACATCTTCCCCCTTCCTAGCTTCTACTCCGTCCTCGGAGTAGACTATTCTGGTGCTTGGAAAATCTTCAACTTGTCGTGGTTGACCCATTTCGTAATGGGAGTGCCATCCAATTCCTCCAAATCAGACGTACCATTTTCATGCACAACTGCTATTTTGTAGGGCCCCATCCATTTTGGAAGAAATTTTCTCTGTCTTCTTTTTTTTGTATCTGGAATCATATACTAGAACCAAGTCATTCACATGAAATGGAGACCACTGGATCTTTTGATCAAAGTATTCCTTCTGCTTCATTTTCTTCTTATGGCTTGTATCCTTTGCTATTTCTCTCATTTCCTCTAGCAAATGAAGATGTACCAACCTTTCTTTTACTGAATCACTTTCATCCATCCTTTCATTTTTCATAACTCTCACAGTGGGAATATCAAACTCAATAGGAAGAACTGGATCAATGCCATAGGCCAATTGAAATGGGGAGTATCCTGTTGCTGACTTTGATGTTGCCCTATATGCCCACAATGCTACATGAATCCTTTTATCCCATTTATGTACCTACAAGGCTGCATCTTTTGCTAGAATTTGACACAACACAAAATTTGTTCGTTCCACCTGTCCATTTGTGCTTGGCTTGTATGTTGTTTCCTTCCTGTGCTTAATAGAAAACTTATTGACTAGGGCTTCTACCACCTCATTAATGAAGTGGCTTCCTTGATCTGTTACAATTTCTAATGGGCAACCAAATCTGGTGACAATGCGTTCATACATGAACCTTGCCACTTCATCCATGGAAGTTGTTTTCAATGGCCTAGCTTCAACCCACTTGGTTAAATAATCTGTGGCAACTACAATATACTTATTTTGGCGTGATGTAGTTGGAAGTGGACCAAAATGTCTATTCCCCACTTTTCAAACGGACCAAGGGGAAGATTAAGACATAATGGAGCTGATGAAGTCTTACGGTTACCATGTGTTTGACAAATATCACATGTGTTACAATAATTATAACAATCTTTAAAAAGAGTATGCCATTGATAACCCGCATCCAAGATCCTTCTTGCTTTGTAAGTTGTCCAGAGAGTGCCCTCCACATGTACCATTGTGGAATTCTTCTAGTAGTTCCTTCCCTTGATCACGTCCAATCGCCCTCTTGTCTTGTCCATCGGTCCTATTCGAAATAATACTCCATGCGCGAATAGAATATGGACGACTGGCTTGAGTAATCTTTCTCTTATTCTTTGCATTGGCACCATTAGGAAACTTGAATTCATTCAAATAATTCCAAATATCTATGTATTCACTAGGGATTGTGTCGAGGATATAACAATGTTGCATCGGGAAATCATCATCATCACAAGATGATCCTAAACCATCATAGGCTCGAGAGAGTGCATCTGCATTGACATGCTTCTTTCCTGGCCTATCTATAATATCAAATTCAAACTCTTGTAGCAAAATTATCCATCTTGTTATCCTCCCTAATGGGTTATGTTTATTTACAATATATTTTAGAGCCGATGATCTCACAACTAGAAATTTTTTTCCCTAGCAAGTAATTTCTAAACTTCTTTACAAAAAAATGATAATAGAGCCTCTTTTCAGATTCTGTATAATTTACCTCAAAGATCTTTGCTCATTTGTCTGCTCTCCAAAGTAAATTGGATGTTCATTCCCATTTTCATCCTTTTGGCTCAAAGTACTTCCTAGTGCTGCATCCGAGGCATCTGTGTACACAATGAATGGCTTGCTCCAACTGGATTCTTCAAAACAGGTGAAGACACCGTGGCTTCCTTCAGCTTTCCAAAAGCTTCATACACCTTATTTCCTTGTTCATAAGTAACATCCTTCTTCAAGAATCAAGGTTAGTGGTCAGTGAAATCTTTGAGAAATTCTTGATGAACCTTCTATAGTAACCCACATGGCCTAAAAATGATCTCAACTTACTTCTATTCATAGGAATGGTAAATCTTTGATTTTTGAAACTTTATTAGGATCAGTACCAATACCATCTCTTGATACAACATGCCCTAACAAAAGCCTTTAGAACATCCAAAGACACACTTTATAGGGTTTAGTGAGGCTTGTGCTTCATCTAACCTTTGAAATGATGTCTCCATCTGTGCGGTGGTTTAACTTGCTCCCATAGATGCAAAAATCATCCGAAATACTCGATGAAGGTCCTAATGTAGGGTTCGAACACCCTATTCATCAAACGCTGGAATGTTGCCGGAGCATTACACAACCCAAAAGGCATAACTCTATAAGCAAACGTTCCCCAAGGAGTGGTGAACGTGGTCTTCAGCTGATCTTTCTCTACTATGCGAACTTGGTTGTAGTCACTATATCCATTAGCAAAACTATAGCACTCTTGGCTACTTCGCCGTCCCAAGATCTGATCTGAAAATGGAAGAGGGTAATGATCCTTCTTTGTTTCCTTATTGAGCTTCCTGTAATCAACACAAATGCGTAGCTTCCCATTCTTTTTTATTGAGATCACAATGGGAGAAACCCATTCTGAATTCTCCACAACAAATATGAATCCTGCATCAAGCAACTTATCTATTTCTTCTTTTACAGTCTTGGAAAAATTAGGATTCATTCTATATGGCATTTGCTTTATGGGCTTAGCACCATCTACCAACTCAATACAATGTTCTACCCAACTTACTTGATGGAGTTCCTTGTAATCAAAAGTGAATAGGTGTATGTACCTTCGAAAGAGCTGGAGGTAGGATTCCTTCTCACTCTCCATCACAGCATCACCAATCTTTATTTGTTGGAGACGATCATCAACTTCTTCTTCAGATAATTTTATGGGGTCATGAGTTGGTGTGACTGGAAGGATATCCATGACTGAAACATCCACCTCGCTTTCTTCATCTTCAGTGTCCACTTCATGCATGACTCGAAAGATCTATCTTGGAATAAACCGTTGCTCCATGCATTTGATCAAATAAATCATCAATTCTAGGAAGTGGGTATCTATTCTTGATTGTTGCCTTGTTTAACATCCGATAATCAATACACAATCTAAGTGTCCCATATTTCTTTTTCACAAATATCACTGGTGCTCCCCAAGGTGAAACACTTGGTCTAATCAAACCTTTAGACAAAATTTCTTACAATTGAGCCTTAAGCTTGACTAACTCTGTAGTAGTCATCCGATAAGGTTCTTTAGAAATAGGCTTCGTCCCTGGTTTGATTTCAATGGTGAAGTCAAATTCCCTTTTGGGTGGTAAACCTGGTAATTCCTCCGAAATACATCCTTGAAACTCTGTAACAATGGGTATCGTTTCATGAAATCACCGTCTTCTTCTGTAGATTCAGATATCTTTACTGCATATAAGGTACATCCTTTATTTTTAGCCTTTTTAAGTTGCATAGCTGATAGTTTCCTAACTAAAATTTCTTGCTTTACACCTTGAATCTCTGTATTTTCTCTGCAGATCATCTAAACATCTTATATATTTTTCAAAGTAGTCCACTTTTGCTTTATGATCAGCTAACCAATTAATGTCAATGACAACATCATAGGATCCCAAAGGTGCAACATAGAGATCAACTTCTGTGGAAAATTTAGGTAAGTCAAGGACTGCCCCAAAAAGACACATACTAACTGTATGAATAGAGTTATTACCATACTGTACAGTCCATGATTTATCCATTTTTCTAGCTTTTCTTTTAAGTTTTGAAGTGAGTTTACTAGAAATAAAACATTCAGTAGCTCCTGTATCAAAAATAATAGTTACATGTATGCCAAATAACTTACCAGGAACTTCTATAGGTGTCACTTGCCTTTCAGCTTGCTTGTCTGCACTACTGCATGTATCTTATGCTACTGATTATGATCATCCTTCTTCAAAGGGCATTGGTTTGCGTAGTGATCTTTGCCACAATTATAGCAGCCTCCTATAGGTCCCTTTTTAGGCTCAAAATTACTTCCAGCCTTAAAATTATCACGTTGGCCTCCATAGGACTTCTGCCCATTATTATAATTCTTGGAAAAACTATCCCTTACATTTCCAGTAGGCTTATTCGTTGTCATTTTCTTATTATTATCCACTGAAAACTTATTTTTGTTGCCAAAATTTTTCCATGGTCCCTTCTTGGGTGCAAGAGAAGTTGAAGAAGGGTTTGGAATCTTCTTCCGCACTTCCTCTTTATGAGCAGAAATAGCCTTTAATTTATGTTCCTGCCTTATAGATTTTTCAACAACCCCTTCCATAGTGGTTGGGCTATGAACATCAACCTCTCCTCCAATCATGGGATTCAGTCCCATGATGAATTTTTCATATTCTGAACTTCTTGTCAGTTTGATACTGCGGTATGTACTTGAGGAGTTTCGTAAACCGCTCCCAGTACTCAATTATAGTTAGCTTCCCTTGAACTAAGTTCTATAATTTTGTCATTTTCTGATCATATAAAAGTTGTGGTAGCCAACGTTGCCTAAAATAGCCTTTAAATTGATCCCAAGTGATGTTAGTTTCGTCAATATTTAGCTCACCTTTACGGCTGTCCCACCATGAAGATGCTTCATGGGAAAGTTGATATGCTCCCCGATAGCTTTGGTTTCCTCTGAGAAGTTTCTTATTACAAATTACTTCTCCATTCCGCCGAGCCATTTCTCATCTCCATCTCCTAATGTGGTGCCATCAAATTTAGGTGGACTTATCATTTTTATATCATTAGTGAGTTCCGCCGCCAACTTTGGCCTTTTTGTTTTCTAGATCGGCAGTAAATTTCCATTGTTATTACTAACACCCATAACGGGGTTGTCCTCGGGAGGTGGCTGATTATTGTTACTGAGCTTCATTATCCTCCTCATTTCCCATCACTTGTTGTTCAAGTAAGGCCAAATGATCTCTTGTGTCTAATAGGGAAATAAGGATCTCATCAAGTTTTTGGGTTGTTGCTGCCCCTTCCTCAGGTGGAGCATTATTCGCAATGTTTCCCCTTGTTCTAACCATTTTCTGTTACAAGAAAATTCAGGTTTTCATCAGATTATGGACACAATAGGTCCAAGAGCTGCAACCTTCAGCTCTGATACCAAGATGTAACATCCTCAATTTAATACCTTAGAACAAGATTTTTTTTTTATTAATGTTCTCTTGTTCTAAATACATAATTTAGAACACACATATCATAACAATCATTCTTATAACAGATAACCATATGCAGCTGTAATGACTCGGTATACCACCGATCTATTCATTCCATGACTCGGTGAACTACCGATCTATTCATTCCATGACTTGGTGAACTACCGATCTATTCATGCGTAACTTTGAGATTGAAGTTTTCAACTGAACACTTCATTCTCGTGGTTCTCTTCCCTATTCTAGGTTCTGAGTGCTCTGTCCAAGGAACCTATCTAAATAATTGTTACTATTATTCATCGGCATCATGATCCTTAGACTAGGTGACATAGGACAACGCAATCAGCAACTTGCGATACTTTGGCCAAAGGTTTGAAACATACTGTTCATATTACTTATTCATTGACGACATACTTGTTTATCTCGAAATACGTCCTTCACCCCACTCTAATGTTATATAGAACATCTTATACTGACCTAATTCAGTCCCCCTTGTCCTTAGTTTTCACTCTGGATCAGGTTAATATCATAATTCACGTGATAAGGATGATCTTGAAGAGTAGGGGTAAGTTGACATACTAGGTCAACCCATGTTAACCTCGTGTGTCAAGATACCTAGAGTCTCAAGGGGCTACCTCATAACCTATCCATGATCCTAACAAGTCCCGAAGGGAAATATTTATCAAGTCTCGGTGTGTAAATCTTAATGATCAATGTTGAAGGGTGTTGCCATATGTCATATGCATTTTTGTATCCTCGAGAAGATCCTAATATTCTCAAAGGTACAACCTTGCGCAGCTGACATGTGTCAACATCCTTCTAACAACATCGGAAAGATGTACATACCTCCAAGAATTACTATGTTATGTTAAGTTATATTTGGATTACAGGCCTACCTTGTTAGGTAGTCTTCCCTAACCCTGAGTCCAACACTCCTTGAGTTACCTTTTGTAATTAGGTTCAGTTTCACAAAGGGTTTTAATTAGATTTAAGATTGTTTCAAAGTTGTCGATTGGTACCTAACAACCTTGTATCCACAAAATAGGACAATAACCCTTAAGTTTTCCCCATTAGGAAAATAACTAATCCAGCAAGGGTATGTAACAACCTTAGAGACTGAAACATAACAGACTTAATACCATTAAGTCATGGTGATTTATAACCATCAATATATTGCTTTTGAATTAGAACATTAAGAGAGTATTAGGATTTTCTTCTAGTTATAGCTACATTTTAGGGCATAGTTCACTCTCAACTTTCCCTAATCATGCAATGGTCTAATTTCCAATTTAACCATAATCATAAGATATAAGAATTACTAACCAGAAATATGTAGTATTCAGCCACATAATTAAATAAGGCTTACTTAGGGAATCCATCTGGACTCCATTGCATAGAACAATAAGAATGCACACTCATTCATACAGGTAATAGGAAGATCAATCCAACAAATAAGTAACACAATCCACATAAGTAATATCTCTCCGTTTCGTTTATTTCCAAATCTATACAATTACAATCTATGCACTTTGGCATACATTAAGACAATAGCCTTCAACAAAAGAAGTAACTTTCTTCCATATTATAATTTGAAAAACAAGTCGGAATTCTTCATAAGAACCAGATTAAAACAGTCATTGCATCATATCAGATTTTGTCTGCCTTTACCACTTACGATGACCATCTGCAAAAATTGCTAGCACGGGTCAGTTCAGTGAACTGAGCATGATAAGCACTAATCCTTAAAACAATTGCATTCCACCAATTGTTTTCATTAAACAATCTTGTTTAAATGACATCAATTCCATCAAATCCAAAATCATGATTCACACTAGTTTTCCTTTTTCCAATGACTTTATATCGTAACTCAAATCACAGGCATAATTTCAACTTAGTCTATTTCAGATGATTTGTTTAATACAAGAAAATAAGAAAGGACATTCTATATCATAAGTACCTAACCGTCCGCAAAATCGAGAACCTGTTTTAATCACTCCAATTAAAAGAATGAAACATTTTTAAGGTATGCATCCAATAGATTTGTATAAAATCAATTTGAGTAAAGAATAGATTACTGCCTCATGCAATTTCATCTAGCGAATTGCCTTTAACTCTATTATATCAAATTTCAATCATTGATAAGTATCTAAAACATTAACTACAGGGCTACCTTTATACAAGTAGATAATAAACTGAGTTCTAAATCAGGATAATAATACTGCTAATAAAGGAAAGGAGTCTTCTAAGTTAAGATCTCACCACTTACCATTTCTTTCCACTTAATTTTAACAGTCCTATCATCTCATAACCATACTATAGAGTTCCTTATAGAATTCTATAGAAGAGATCACTATTATTTCAAGAGAGAGTGTAAATACCTTCGTATTTCAAAATCCTATAATTTCTTTCCTTCATAACTTAGAGGAAGGAGCAGAGAAAATCATAACTTTATTTTAATCAAGTTCAGAACTATACTAACTTCCAAGAAGTAATATATATTCTCTAATCCAATCAGGGAAAAAGAAGGCAAGTAAAACAACACTTAAGTTTAACAATAGCTCAGGTCAGGTAGAGCCACCTTAAAAATTGCCTATAGATCCCTACGGTCTTACAATTATACATTAAACAAAAGCCAATAACATTTTCTTTACATAAAACGTTATAAACAATCTAATCTCATACCACAATCCTGCTCTAAAGTAAATAGTCTACATTTCATCCATTACTCGAACCATTTTGGTCTAAGAGTTAGGGTAACTTTCCCATTACCATTAATTACCAATGGATCGAAACTAAATTATTCCAACCGTTGCACTGTTAGGTTGTTATATCATTCCAAGATACCAAACCAAAAATGCATGTACAGAGTTAATAGTTGAATTCTAAATACAGATTTCAAAATCACCTCAGGTAACATCAAACACAGTCCTATCTTAACCAAACATTAAACATAATTTCCATTCATGCAGATCTAGGATCAACCATGAATTGCCAGGGAACAGAGTTCATCCAAGTACGTTTCCTCTTGAACATATCCGTGTTCCTAATATCCATGTAAAATCACAAAAACAACAGTTAAACCAAATACTTCCTTACTCACAGAACTTGTATTCATAAGAACATTCAAACCCCTTTGAAATAAAAAGTACAGGCTTAGACTTCAAACAACATTTCCAACTCACACAACTAAAACAGTCAAGTTTCACTGAATAAACTAACATTCCAACCACAAAATCAATTACTTACTTTCCTGAACATGGACCAGTAATAGTTAGAGTTCATACGGCGAAGAAAACAATCAATTAATCCAATCATATTCAAAATAGCAAATAATTACCATGGTGTTTTCAAACACGTAATCATTAAGCACACATTATTTCATGGAGGCAGTTCTTATCAAATACCCCAGTCAGATAAATAAAACTTACAACACCTCCAATAGATAGCAAAACTCCATATTGGATTTACAACATGGAAACAAGAATAATGAAGCAGATTTCATCCAGGATCCAAATACAATCCAGAACCCCAAATCAACATAAAACCCAAATCATTGTTACCATCCAAGCTGAAATGTGCATACATTATCTGAAAAGACTTGTTTTAATGAAAAAATTTAAACGAAAGCAAGATTTTAACAGTTAGGGCCTATCATGCCTGATAGTGTCGCTAAAAAGTCGAAGAAGACCTCTGAATGCACTTGCCCCTTCTCTTCTTCTTCCACAAAAGATTAAACAACAAAATATTGTTACCTCCATGCCTTATATACTCCCCATGATAGAGAAGTAAATTTGAAACTTTCAAAATTGCCATGCAACGAAGAGTAGATGGCTGGTTCGAAGTACCAGTGCTCATGCAGAGTGAAAAATGGAATGCATGAAAAACAAGACAACCAAGCAAAATTCCACTTTCAATCCTTTTGAAGAAATCCACGCTCAAGACCCTATGCAAATTAATTGCATTAAATTTCATTCTCCCGCCTATTCTCCATTGCCACCGACTACCAAAGTTGGCGAATGCTAAAACAAAATAAACAAAAGTTCCCATTCTTAGAGATGCTGCCACGTAAGACCCTCTTAACAAATTTAACCTCCACTAAACCTGGCAGCACTCCCTGTCCTTCATCCTTATCCCTTCCTTAAATTCCATGGAAACCATCGCCCAAGACTTACGACCCTCCTTAGGTCCCCCTTCATAGCATTAGTTTAGGATAGGTTAGTGACTAAGGTTAGATCATAGGTAGACTTAGTCTTATTTCCATAGGATATAACATTAGTCACCTCATTAGTGATAGGTTTAGTTAGCCCTTAGAAGTATCAAGCACATAGTTTAGGACTAGGTTAGATTAACTAACCTTGCTACATTAGGTTATAGTTTAGGTTAAAACTAATAACCTTACTGATTCTAGTCTAGGTCCCCTAGATAGGATTAATTAGTAATAGAACTCAAACAGAATAAAACATTCCCGGTTCAGATTCTGATTTGCATTAAGTAATTAAGCTTTAGATAGAAAACTTACACATCTTACCTAGCTTAAGGTCCAGTCCTTTCGATGCTATGATGATCGAAACCAGATTACGATTACAATGATCAGCTAGAGTTATCCTCTGGAACCCTACAAAACTATTCTCTATGGACATACGTATATATATACATATATATATATATAAATATATTCTTTTTTATATAAGGAGTTTTAAAAGAACTTGAACATTCAAAGTTCAATCAGGACTTAGTAACTCGAGAAATGTTAATAAAAATTGTTCATCTTGAATAAAATTAAAACATTTCTTGGATCAATGCAACCGATCCAAGGTTGATTCATAACGGTGGATAATCCACAATCTTCCGAAAATCGATTGCACTCAAATGCGAAGGATGAAAGAACAAAAGAGTCCAAGCATATTCTGGTTCAATCAAAGATCTTAAGAGCAGAAAAGATATAATCCAAATCAAGCATGACTTCCCAAAACCAAAGGAACATGTCCTTATATAGGAGAAATCATATATCAACACTTGAATGCTCAGGAGAAAGTAACAATAGTTTAGGGTGTTACGGGTTAAACTTAGGCATCTCCCATGTACGGGATATGGGCAAATGGGAATGGATGGGTGAATAGGCTCATTACAAATCTCGTCATAGGTGAGAGAATTGCGGGCACCTAAAATAGATGCTTCTAACGTCTCGCATCTTGTCCATGATTAACTTGATAATGTTGTTGTTGGGTTGTGAAGATTGGGTACCCCGGATCAAAAGGAGGATTTTGTGGGACATATGAAGAATAGGACATTCCAAAATATGGTGGTGTCGAATAAGGAGGCAGGAATTGAGAGAAAGACATAGAGGGTATATATCTGGATTGAATGACCGATGAAATAGGGGATGGCTAGTAGTAGGTGCAGCCAGAGGGTGGGACACTCATAGTGACCCTAGTAGAGATGGGAGGTAGAGATTTGGGGAATAGAAAGGGTGACGTTTTGAAATGGGGTAAAGGTTACCAAAACCATGGGTGGTAGTGTTGCAACCGGTATATATGAGACAACAGTGTGGAGGATGTTATATTTTTGGTGGTGGATGAAGGTATGGTCGAAATTACGAGTGAAATAGAGGTGGTGGATGCAATGGTCAAAGCTGGTGTGGGACCTACTTAGGACAAAAGAAGGGATAAAATGGGTGAGGTCACCATGGTAGGAGGTGGAGCCGATGCGGAAGTGATCATTCGGGATTGAGATAAGGATACGAGCATGCCATAGATCAATTGACCCATGGAATATCGATTGGAGGCATGGGTGAGGTAGTGGCTCAAAGCGGTGGGATTACGATCTAGGAGTTGTATAAAATCCATGTCACCCGTAGGAATGGTGATAGGTTGATTTCAATTCATGGATGAGGAGATGGAAGGTGGTGAAGGACTAGGTGACGAAGGGCTAGGTGGGAGTGGTAGTTGACTAGCGTTAAATACGAGGGTGCTCACTGACTATGGGTTAGAACCATGTGGGTAGGAACTGATTTGATGAGATTGTATTATGTCTGAATGACACAGAACACAACATAACTAGGAAAATGGTCAACGGTGAATGAATTAGGTCACCGGTTGGTGAGTCAGTAAAACAACACAAGGTGACCAATGCCGATTCGAGTAAACCGATGTTGGTTAGGCTTATCCGATGCTTTAGGTCACTTGTGAAAAACCAACAATTTGTTAAATGATGGTCCCAAACTGAGAATTTCCACACAGGATGAGATGTAAGTTGACTGTGTTTGAAGTAATGATAATATGAAAAGTGATAGGAGCTGTTACTGACTTAGAAAGTGAAATGGGTGTCTTTTAGATAAGTATCCAAGAAGACTTTATACCGATGCTAGTTGGGTTAAACTAATCCCAGTTAAAGATAGTTGTAGTTGGTTCCTGTGAAATTGAAACAGAGAATAAGAAAAATGGTTGTGATTTAAACATCTGGTGTTGAATTAAACCCGAAGTTTGAGAATGATGTAGATGTGGTCTAGGCAC
Source organism: Taxus wallichiana var. yunnanensis (assembly GCA_018340775.1). Lineage (NCBI taxonomy): Eukaryota > Viridiplantae > Streptophyta > Pinopsida > Cupressales > Taxaceae > Taxus > Taxus wallichiana. The sequence goes on along the minus strand of CM031238.1, from coordinate 741,316,822 downwards.
ACCCGAAAAAGTTAGAATACACTGAATATGATTGGGAGTATGCAAGGAAAGACAAAAATGATGATCGAAAGCTCTCACCTCAAAACGCAAATCAAGTAGAACACTAAGAAAGAACGTCCCTAGAGTGCCTATTGTATTACATTTGTTCAGCTTATGCTATTTGTATGGGTATTGTTATGAGCAACGAACAATAGAATTTCTTGGTGAGGAAGGCTTCCTATGGAGAAATAATTATAAAGGGTGAGGTTTCAGGAATGTTATGGCGAGGGTGGGCTTCTCTCTGAAGTATGACTCGACAGAGCAGCCGAGAGGGTGCCCACTGCATCACCGTGATCATGTGATCACCTATAGCTTCTTCCGGTAAGATGATATTTAAGAATGTATGTATTTTGAATTTTTGTGTGGTTTGGTAGGACTCGAGAGAAGAGAAAAGGATAGAAGTTCTTTGCTACAATTCATTTTTCAACCATCAGTTGGTCATGACTTCTAGCGTATAGGTTACCCTCAATTAATGTGAGCTAATGAGCTAAATCAGAATGCAGTGCACTTATTTTAAACCCAAATCGAAAGTATGATATTCAATGACAACAATAGATGAACAGGAAGAGGGATGCTCTTTCACTAAAATATAGAAAATAATAATAACAAGGTTCTTTTCAAATACACCAAAAGAAATGTGTCTTTCGGAGCAAGTAGAAAGAAGAGAATGTTACCAAGGAGAAAGTCTTAATGTGAATGCTACTTAGAGAGAAAAAAAAACACACATAATTTTTCATCTAGGAATGAAGAAAGATGCAAGGAACCTCGAATGGGTCCCACCGGGTGTGCCAAAATGTTTCACCTAATTTCTTAGTTTTTAGAAGTACTTGACGAAACAGATAAGGTAAAGGTGGTAAGAGGAATACCTGGTTTAAGATGGTTGAAAGTTGTATGCGTGCGTATCTGAATTTTGAATCAAAGTGATTGTGAGATATTCCTTTTGGCTAGGAGGAACTACCTATATAAGAACCAAAACAAGACCAAAAATTGAGTTAAACAATATATGCAGGGGTCTGCCTAGCATGTGCTAGATCCTGGAAGTGCGATACTTCCTAGATGGCTGTCAATCCACTGTTTAAAACAATTCAATGCTGAAACAAAGTAAATATTGTCCTATTGTAGTTTAATATGATTTAGGCATCTCATACAAAACATAATAGGCTAGATCTAATCTAACAAGCTAGGCTAGAAGGAGATCTAGAGGTCAAGTAGGTTGGTTGTAGGTGAATCTGAGCTAACAGGCTAGGTTAGATACAGATCTAAGAAGGTCAAATAGGTGTTTAGGTAGGTATATGTTAGAAACAAGTTGTTATTCTAGCAGAAATTAGGCGACACAGAGACCAACCATGGTTTTATAAAACCGATGACAGTTGGAATGTAACCGGTGATGGTTAGAGAGAACCGATGGCGGTTAAGTCGGGGTTGGTGGACTCACACAGTCTAGGTTTTGGAGTTTTGGGGCAAAATTGGAGTGGATAGAAGATGGGGATTGATCACAGAGGGGTTTAGATATGTTGCGAAGGTCTGAGACTACTGAGGAGGTCAAATAGGAAATTAGGCCAAGTGTTAAGATGATTGGGTATGGAAGGTGGCTGCAATTGGAGAGAGGGAATGGACAGAGAGTAAAAGACTAGGTTCCTTTACCCCAAAGACTATAGCTGATGATAAGAAAATGAAGCAGATGGAAGGAGGATACTTACTCTTCTGTGAGGTATAGGTCTGAAGAATAATGAAGAAGTTTCTACATTAGAGGATGCTAGGAAGAAATTTTCATTGTTGTGCTAGTGTATTTGGTTTCCTTTGTTGATCACAAATCAATCTTCGTTCTATTGTCACGTCTAAAGAGATCAAATTTGAGATTAAAAGTTTTCTCACAAAACCAACCCATATTACAAAGTTGTAAATGGGTCTAAATAGGCCATTTGGTCCATTCCGGTATAACCGGTGTTGGTTTAGGGTAAACCGGCGTCGGTTTAGGGTGAACCGACATTGGTTTGGGTGAGATATCTCGGGTTGTTCAAAAGTTGCCTAGGAAGTTGTTCCGCCATTTGATAAGGGTCTCTTCTTTTCCTCGGGGTGAAAACTGACCTTAGGAGGCTTTTTAAATGTGAGGTGAGGGGATGGGTCTAATGTTAGGTTTTATTTAGGACATTGGTTTAGGGTTTAGGTTAATGGGTCAAATAATGGGGGTGATTAGGTGAGGTGCATTTAATAAAGGCAATTATATTAAATAGATGTGTGAGGGTGGTGAATTAATTTAATGTAAATAATTAAATTAATATGTGTGTGGGAAAAAGGCTATTAACTTAATTAAAATAATTAAATTAATGTGTATGGAGGTAAATGGCATTAATGTAATTAAAGTAATTAAATTAAAATGTGTGGGGTGCAGGAGATAGGTGATAAGGTGTTGAGGATGAGGAAGTGATTATAGGGCTGTGCTAGGGGACCAAGGTGATTACAACACAATTTTGGTGTCTACAATTTGATCAATAAATGATTCTAAAATCATTATATCACCTATCATGTTATTTCGGTGCTAGAGTCAATCAACCAAACATTTTTTTATGGTTGCAAAGTTTGGGAGACTAGAAAAATAATTTTATATGTGTCATAATTTTTCAATTATGGTATTTCCTCATTTGATTCATCCTCTTATTAAGCCATGCCATTTAATTTTTTCATCCTATAGTGATGATAATGTCTCATTTTTTATGAACCACTACAACATGATAACATTTCTTCTATAGAATTACACTATGTGAGTCCATTATATCAATAATTAAAATTTTCTAGTTTATTTGTAGTGTGGATGTTATACCTTTGACTCACTTTATGAGGCTTATTCTATTGTGGTTTCTTCTAGGGATGCTTCATTAATGCTTCTCTTATTGACACTTATGAGAATTGTGACTCTTCTATTGTATCAAGATCAATTTTTATCTTGAAATCCTCATGTAATGTCCAGATGACTTCTTCTGAAGAAGAAAAATCGCTAGTTATGTAAAGGTAACCTCTTGTTTTTTGATGCTCAATGTTATGATGAAGGTCCTGAACTTAGAAGAAATAGCTCTCAATGAGAGAGGGAGTAGTAGATTTTCTTCCAGCTTTTCTATGAGTGTTACAAGACTTTTGGTAGTTCTTCCATATGACACAAGGATTCCTCTAATTTCTCGCTATCTTTCATACCAAGGGTATGAATATTCAACTATAGATGGAGGATTTTCATTAGGTTCTTCACTTTAAATATTTTGGAGAGAGCATCAAAGGAAACATTTAATGTTTTTGCATCTCGTATGTATGGTTGAACCTCATTAGAATTTTTGAGAGTGATCAACATCAAGGATTTTACATTAGCCTTCTTGTACTTTGTTTTCTCATCTATGTCGTGGGATGAACTATATTTCCGGTGATAATTTCCTAGCCTTCTTCAATTATAGAATAGTGAGCATATTCGTCTTCCGGGTAGCATAATTTTTTTCCTTTAAGTAGTTGTGCATCTAACAAAAATAATTTGGGGGTTGACATGATGCCAACTTAACCTCTTTTAGATCAATAAATGATCCATGTGCCAATAATAACATGATAATGGGGAAAAATCTACATTGATAGGGCCAAAATTCATGCTCCTTTACACAAAAATGAGAGATCATAAACAAAACATGAAGTAAAATTTACTCCTACATAGGTTATGATATTGGAGATAATAGATATCAAAATACTTCTTATGTTTTTCACTTAATCTAAAATTGTGGAATGGCTTAGACTATTTTATTTCATAGAAGGAATTTGTGATAACAAATGAGGTTGCATGCACTCTTTTTTACACCATATGATGAAGCTAGTCATGTAGGATCTTCTTGCTCCAGCTTATCAACCGTAATCAAGCCACCAAATACTACACAAATGGGTTTTCTTACAAAAAGGTCTCTTTTCTCATCTCTTGGTCGATGCTAATTGTTTTTCATATAAACAACAAATTCCTCCTTTAGATAGCATGTCTCCACACTCCTTTTCTCCACATTTTAAGATTGGTGTTCTTTTATTTGGCACACTCTTGTGCTAAAAATACTTATAATAATGCACTTTAATTTCCATGAAGCCTTTGGATGTCTTGATCTACTTGCTCTATGCCAAACCAAGTCTTCATATTTCTCTAGTCTGTAGAAGATGCCACACACACATTTTCACTCGATACAGCTACCACTCTATGCCAAAAATGATAGGAAAAAATCTAGTTCTCTTTTAAAATGCCAAATTATAGGTCAATCCAAAAATAGCTACCAGATATCTTCTATGTAGGTTAAGGATAGAAGCTTTGATACCTATAATAAATAAAATAGATATCATAAAATGAATTGATTTATGAAGTACAAAATGACCACTATATACATGTGGAATGATAGTTCCAGGAGAGGAATTTAGTTACATAAACTAAATCCTATGTAGAGACAACCAACCAACCAACGATATAAAAATGCAATGTAATACTATTATGCTAACACTTCTTCATCCCCATCTGATTGGAATTTCATCTCCATAGTACTATAAAACTATGTGAATTTCCACAAGGAATGTAACCACTACACACCTAAGACAGTCAAAAGTTTTTGTATACCCAACACATAGAAATCATCATGCATCATGTGACTACCAAGTGACACCTCTAACTATTGAATTTTCATGGTGCAAGGATTATTAGATCTATCAACTACCATAACATTAAACCCATCAAAGGTCTATGTTTTTCAATCATCTTTTGAATACCAATAAATCCTTTATGAAACTATGGGTTTCTAACTATAAATTAGCATTGTGATCTTTTTACCATGCAACACTCCATGAACTTTGAAAGGATGATACTATGGTGTACCTAAAAGTGAAGCAAACTATCTCACATAAATAAGAGTGCTTAGGGTGCTTCCTAACCTACCTCCTTCCTTTTTTATTTTTTGGTTCGGTTCCTCTACTTGTCACATAATCGATATTACCTCTATGTAGTGTACATTATCCCATTCAAGACATCTATTATTTTTTCCCATGGATCCTTTCTAGTAAAAAAATTTCTTCCCTCTAAACTCATTGTTTGTCTTGATATACCTCCCTAATCTCGGGAGAGCTATTTTTATGAATTACTTGCTTTTTGAAATGGATTTCTTTATTACCCATTTGGAGGTGTTTTTACTTTTCTATAGAGGATAACTCTTTTTTTCATTAGGTAATAATTTTTGCTACATAATCATTGTTCTCTTCTCTTTTCTAAGGATAAAAAATTTTCTTTTTGAGATGACACATCCATATCTAAAGAATTTTTATGGATTCTTGAAGAGAAGTAAAGTTGGAGTATTTAACTAATTCTCTAAGTGGTTCAATTAAACCATCAATAAATAATACCAAAATCTTCCTTTCTACGACATATTGTACCTTTATTGATAGCTTCTTAAAATCAACCACATAGTCATGTATAGAATTGATTTTTTTGAGTTTAGCTAACTCCCAAAAATAATTTATGGATCAATTCTACCAAATCTCTCCATTAACCTAGTACTAAACTCGCCATATATAAGTAGATGTTATTATTTCCTTGTGTAATTAGTCCATGGTGCCACCAATTGAATATGATATTTGATCAAGATGAAGTTTAGTAAATTTGATGGCTTAATCTTCCATCATTGGCCTAAGTGATAGGATAGTGTCCAAAGTTTGCATCTGAAAGTGATATTTAGACTTATTGGATCCATCAAAGGTGGTACATATCAAATTCCTAATGTATATTAAAGGTATCTATGATTTATTTGTGGCCTTTTTCATATCTTGTCGCACATTTGTTATTCTTAAAATTCATGAAATTAGTGAGAGATATATCTTTTCTAATTTCACTTAGAAGGACCTTATACTCCTTATAAATTGGCTCTGATATCTTCATCTATAAAGTATTTAATTTACACTCCTATAATAACCTCTTCCCTAAGGAGGAAGTTAATCTAGAAGGGTATGGAAATAGAGACAATGGTTTTCCTTTTAGTGGCATGATTATTGTTCACCCCTGAAAAACTCCCTTAGCTATTATGAGTTCTTTACATATTTTTGTTCTCCATCATGTTAGCTAACATTTCCTTTACTTACTGCACAAGCCTATCAATACATTCCTCATCTAGATCTTTGTTACTAGTACCCATACCTTATTTTTATTTTCTATAACCATCAATAAATTGTTGTTCTAACCTATCCTCTAGCTAATATGGGCCCTTTCTCCTCTCTCTTTCTAGTAATACTTGAATTCCTTGTCACTTTTGTGTATGAAGTTGACTCTGAATATTTTTATCACCCAAAAGTTGGAAGGAAAATTGGCTCTTATACCAATATAATATTCATATTATAAAAATAAATATTCTATTTTTGTAATTTTTTAAAAGTCTCAATGTTGATATAAACCCTTAATAATAATAAATCACCAAGATATACAAAACTTAACATGCCAATTGTAATATTTATTCAAATATCCTGAATATAAATTTATTAGATCAAACCTTGTACTAAAACTACATAGAAAGCATGAAAACATAACTTTCTCTTAAAATCTAGTTGAAAGAAGAATTCTAGAAGTATGGAACCCTATTGGAAGGTACAATAGACCCTTGGAAGGAAAAATAAATCCTTGTGAGTGTGATGTTAGCACCGACACCACTTTAGTGTCCCCTTTCATAAATTAATTATATCGGAGGAACAAAAACCTATTTTTAATCCCCAAAGGCTAAGGGGGTTTAAAATGGGAAATAATATATTAACAATTCATTAAGTTGTCTAATAAGGTACTCCAAGTTATAACTTGAAAAAGGACACTTAGTGTATTATTATTAAAAGGGGGAAAAAACAAAAACCAATTACATTGCTATAAGTAATTAATAATGGTTAGGATGGAAAAGGGTGAATATCTAATTAAAATTGATTTTAATTAATTTTAGAGTTTTGGATGAAAAAAAGATTATTAAATGAATTGATTGGAAAGTTTGAATCATTTAAACAATTTCACAAATGGTTGTTTTACAAGTTTGGGGTAGTAGCTCTTCACGTATTACAATGATTCATATTATTAGTGACCTTCCAAGTCATGCATGAATGTTTGGTTTCCATGGCTTGTATTTATATGCCTCTTTTCACATTGAATAATCACTCAACACAATATTCTTCATTGCTCTAAAAACTTTGGTATCATAGTAGTGTGAAGCCATGGTTTGGTTTTACATGTTCTTATATTTTGGCACATTTAATTTTTTTGTTGTTTTGATGTTTCAAACATGTTTTCTCTATTTTAGAAATGTGCAATAATTCCTATCACATTGGAATTAAAATACCCCATGTAGAAACACATATAGAATTTTTTTGGCATTTACCTTTGTGATGTCTATTTTATAAATTTTTTGTGTTTCTTTGTAATCAACTACACATTGGAGTTTTAATGTTTTGTTTTTTTATGAAGACCAAAGGAGGAAATCTCGGGTAGTGACCAATTAGAAATCTCGTGTTTAAGTGTGATCTCTGATGGAGGTATTTTTGGTAGAAACCAAGAATAAATTCATCTTCATGTAGATAATTGTGTTATCTTAAGCATAGAACAAAAATAATCTTTTAGCGTTCTCTACCGTAGACATGCATGGATTAGAAAACCCTTGTATTTTTTATTAGAAAGGATTATGTGTAGAAATTTAGTCTTTTGGCATTTGAACTTGTGTGGAGCACTCTCCTTGATAAATTTTTGTCTACTTTGTTGCAAAACTGACTTGCTTGCAAGAAAATATTTACAAGGCCTAGAGAATTAGAGACCAACATTGGAAACCATAATAAAAACTCACTTCATTGGAACCAAATGTATCTTAGACTTAACTTGAGATAATTTTTACATCCTATCCCTCACATCTAGAAGAAGATAATTATAAGCGATATCCACTCTAAAATTGTTGTTATCGATGCCTAACTCTTGAAAGGGAAAAACTATTATACATAGAAATAAAGATGTGAAAAATTATCAAGTTTAAGGAGACATTGGAAATTGTCGATGTACAGTGATGCATCCAAATGGAGTTGATGATAGAATGAAACATGAAAAATATGATGCAAAATCCTTGATGTTGATCACTCTCGACATCATTAACAAGTTTCAACCACATGTTAAGGATGCGATGACATAAAATGCGAGAATGGGATGTTCTATCCACCATCTACAAGTAAATGAACTAGAAAAATATCCTCCATCTCCAGTTAAATATTCATAAACTTAGTATGAAATAAGGTGAGAAAGTAGAGGAATTATTGCATTGTGTGGTAGAACTATGAATAGAGATTGAAGTGCTTAGACATAAGGTGAAGGAAAAACTATTGATCTGATCATATTGAAATATTTTCCCTCCTAGTTTAGAAATTTTATCATAGTAATGAACATCACAAAATAAGTGGTTTCATTTGATGAACTAGTAAATATGCTCCAAGCAGAAAAAATCCATCCATAAAGTTCATGAGGATTTTAAAGAAAAGGAATTTAATCTTTGAGACAAAATAAGTGTCAAAAGTATTGAAAGGTAAAATAATATAAGTCATAGAATTAACCACAACATAAAATGTCTCAAAAATATATCATTGGTATCACATCTACACTACAAATAAGGATGACACTACGAGTTATTATTATAATGGATGGAATCAATGCAATTATGGAAAAGAGCACACATATGATTGCGGTGATTCACATTAATCTAAAATTAATCCTCACCACAAGAAGCGGAAAGGACATGTCAAGACTCAAAGAAGATGACTAATTAGAGGAAAAAGTACCATATGTGGAAAATTATAACACACATCAAAACATTGTTCTAGTATCCCAAACATCGGAGCCATCACAAAAAAAATTATTTATTGACTCAAGTGCCACTAATCATATGATGAGAGATAGAAATATTTTTGATTCATTAACTGATCAAACCACAAAATATCAAGTTCACATTATAGATAACAAGGAGTACATCGTAGAATGGATTGGAACTATCACCATTCCACTACAGACAAGAAGTTATACACCCACAAAGCTTCTCTATGTCTCTATATTGAAAAAATAATCTCATGTCTATCTCTCATCTTTGGAATCACAAGATCAAGGTGGAGTTCATGGTCAAGAAAGGCATCAAATATTTTTTTGATCTCATGGGAATGTATGATACTTGAAAGATATTTTTAAGGATCATTTATTTACACTAGATGAAGGTTCATCTTTTACAATTTCTTTATCTACCACTACGGTGGAGTCTATTACACTCTCACATTATTGATATGGGAACCTCTTTGTCTGCTTCACATATCAGCTAAGAGGTAAGGAGATAGTACGAGGACTTCCTAAACTCTCTCACTCCTTACCTAGTTGTTCTTGATGTCTAGTAGGAAAATAACATCAAAATTCATTCGATAAGAGTACATTCCATTCCAAGAACCATATTGAGGTCGTGCATATTGATCTATGTAGACCCCTACCTAATTCCTTTAAGGGATTACATTACTTCCATTTTTGATAAAATAATTTTCTCACAAGACATGGGTGTTGTTTTTCTAGAGTAAAATTAAAGAATATGCCCATTTTTAGGCATTCTACTAGTAAGTTATACAAACCGGGAAGGCCCTTCTTGTCCTCCACTCAGTTGAGGGGAAATCAACATCAAATACATACTTGGCATTCCTAAAGGAGGACGGTCTCACACATAACTTGAATACCCCTATATATAATATCAAAATGGCATTTTAAAATTGTCATAAATAGAATATCATGGAGATGGCTCATTGCATACTTTCCAAGTACCAAGTTGGAGAGAATATATTTGGAAGAAGTAGTCTAGAGAACTATATATCTTATGAACTGGAAAGATACAAATATTTTGCATGAAAAGACACCAAAAGAGGTATAGAGTAATGAGGAACCTTAAATATCCATCTTAGAGTGTATAGTTTTACAACATAAATGCATGTCTCGGACACAAATAGGAAGGAGACCATTCCAAATAAACTCTAATGTATACTTTTGAGGTAAAATACTACCTCAAAGGCATATCATCTAGTGGATGATGATAAATATAATATATATGATAGTCGAGTTTTGGTTTGTGATGATTCATCATATGACTCATTCCCACACAAAAAGAGTCGATAAAGACCTCCTCTCACATATTTCTCACACGGTCGATGATGAGAAACAATAATCTTCACACAAATAAAATGAGCTACGTGGAGAATTATTTTTGATATTTTCATGTAAAAATCATTATTCACACCAAAAGTAGTAACATGTGAAATGTGTCAAAATAACCATCAAGGACTTTGATTTGAACTCTCTTCCAAATGCTTCATCATGAGTCGAATGAGAAGACATGTCGAAATGAGGTAAATATCACACTCATGAGTTTATTTGTTTACATCACCAAACTGATATAGTTCGAGAGGAAATCCATCAACCGAAGTGGAAGAAATCCAAGGATGTTTAATATGTCTCCTAATTAACAATTAGACATGGGATATTATCGATATGATTGCAAGAAAGAAATCCATTAGATTGGATGTAGGGGAGTGCACGATTACACATGTGGGACAAGGTTCCACCTCTGTTGGTGATGTTGAGTGACTTAGGGACCCCTTTGGAGCTGCAACACGTGGAGGTAGTGGGATTGAGTGGGATTGATTGCTGCGACACATTTTCGGCATCCCATCTTGATGGTCACGCTCATCGATAGATGGGACTCTATGACCAACACGTTCCACCTTCCAACGGGTGAGATGACTATCACCCTAGAGGACGTGTTTTGGATTTTTTGGATTTGGCTACCCATATTGATGCCCATGTTTACTCTATCTCCTCCGAGGTCTAAAAGGAGCTGATTGGGATAGTTTTTAATGAGGGGGTAGTGGATCTGAGATTCCATAGTGCCTGTTTGAGCTATGGCGAGATGTACCTAGCCCGTCTAGATGAGACAAGGCTAGTGGTTTTATTGATGGAGGCAATGTGCTGCTATGCACTGCTAGATGCAGAGGGTGGATGATTTCCCTGATCACTGATGGGGGTGCTCCATGATATGATGGTAGAGGAGACCAAGTTTGCCTGGGCACCAACATTATTGGTGCAGCTATACCAAGAGTTGTAGGCATATGGGTGGTTGTGCAAGTTTACACTTTGTGTTGTACATTTATACTACACTGCTAGGCCTATAAGCACATAGTCTATGTTCGGCCTATAGGGATGCCTCAAGCAGATGCATTCCCAATGAGATTTTTGTAGGTGGAATATAGGAGATGGGTGCTACTTGTAGGAGAGTGGAGATTGGATAGGTCGACATATGATGTGGCCCATTTTTGGTAGTTGTTGGAGAGGTTATCCAGAGTGGAGATTATCTGGAGGCCATATGTGGATTCCCCTCATATAGGAACATGCATGCAAAGCTAGCTAAGCTCTAACTAGAGAGGTGGATACAAGGTCGTCGTGCGTAGGGAGGATGAGATGATCCCGGTAGATAGGGTCTGACGGTAGTTCGGGCTTGTACAAGATATTCCTCCGTCCTTCCCACAGTATCGGAGAGATGACGTGGAGAGGCCTCTACCTCTACCATAGCCTACAGTACCTACTAGGGAGGAGGAGGAGGAACCAGTGGATCAGCGAGATAGATGATGCTAGATGTATAGATAGGTACAGTGTGCAATGGTGGGCAACTCAGTTATGAGCCATACCACCTAGACCGGGGCAGCCAGACTTAACTACCATCACAGTGCAGAGAGACGCCCTACAGGGGTAGGTAGCAACACTAATTACCTAGATAGGTATACTCGAACACGGCCTATAAGGGTCGGAGGCGAGGTAGCAAATCTACGAGTAAAGGTGGCCAATCAGTAGGCTTAGATGATAGAGGGAGAGGATGGAGGAGATGGAGGAGATGGAGATAGAGATGGTCAGGTGACAACCTTATTGGCTCATGTGGTAGGTTTACAGGGCCAGTTGGCCATAGCCTAGGCACATATTAGGGCCTTACAGGCCCAAATACAAGCACAGGGCAGTGGGCACCACCAAAGGCATAAGAAGTTGGTCCTAGTTCACGAAAGCTAGCACAGGCGAGTGTACATGGGCCAAGACCTATGGGACCACCATAGACTATGCCTGTATCTAGGTTATGGGATGCCCTAGGTGAGGTGAGATATTATCAAGACCAGCTCATGGTGTCCGGGATAAACTTCTTATCTTATAGAGAGTACAAGGCACAGTAGGCATCTAGTGAGAGGATGAGATCCCGCATGCATAGTGTGGAGAGCACAGGAGGTCAGCAAGCTCTAAGGCCCGATCAAGGAGATGCCACTAGTGCATGGAAACCAGAGGTAGGTGATGTGTTTAGTAGGGACATAGGAGGCTGAGGGTACAGGTGACACAGAGATGGAGGACATCCAGTGAGATGCCTGAGATATGGTCACCTAATTTCTGATGTATACTAGTGATTTTTTGATATATATGTCAGCCTGCGTGCTGAAGATAGTTGTATTTTTGATCCCATACTAGCCTGCGTGCCGAAGATAGTGAGGATGTATGAGTGATTTTTGTATATTTTGAGCATATACAGAGCTGCGCATTTGAAGAGATTTTGTATTGATTCATTCATTCTTTTTGTATAGAGGAGACTGTCCTGTGTGCCGATGACATTTTATATTGTATATTGGCCTACGTGCTAATGTTTTTGAGATGATATAAATGATGAGGTAGACATGTATATTGAGACACACATTTATTGTTTTATATGATGAGATACATGGTATTTTTGATGTGTTGATGTGTTTATGAGACATTGGTTTATGGTTTGTGTTAGATGAGATATGGATTTGTTACTTTAATGTGGATTGAAATTAGGTGAGTTAGGCATGATGGAGTTAGGTTGGTTTAGGCATGGATTGAGTCAAGTTATAGGCATGGTTGAGTCAGGTTGGTTTAGGCATGGATCGAGTTAGGTTATAGGCATGGTTGAGTCAGGTTATAGGCATGGTCGAGTTGAAAGTAGGTTTAGTTATGATTCATTATTTTGGTAATGAATGATACTATGGGTCATATATGAAATGTTCTATAATCTATGCATAGTGATGATAGCGCAATGGTAGGTGTAATAAATGTATGTTGTGGTAAGAAACTTGTTATGTATGTGGCTTAGTTTCCAATTTTGTCATAAAAGGGGAACTAAGTGAAATGTGATGTAAATGGTGAGTTAGGCACGATTGATGAATTTTTTAGGTTAGAAAATGGTCGAGCTAATCTCCAAGGGCCCCATGTCCTTAGAGTGCTGCCTACATAGTCCCGACAAAAAGAGGACTTAAGGCCGATGTAGTTCTCCCATGAGCTAGGGAATAATATGAAAATGAGTTGGTAGGTTTTTGGGCATGTTGTGGGTTTAGGTTTAATAGGTGTCGGTAGATTATAGGTAAAATGATGTAGGTGAAGGAAATTATGGCGAAAGGGGAGGATTACCTAAAAGGTAAGTGTCGAGGACCAAATCCTATATAAGGTAATCAAAACGTAAACAAAGATGGTTAAAAGATAAGAGGAGGCAATAGAGCCTCCTAATTGGGTAGGATCATACCGAGTAAATCATACCTTGGAGGGTGATGAACATAAGACCCGAAATACATTGCATTATTAACTATTCTACAATAAAGGTAGTCGAGGATCAACAAATGTCTAAATTCCAAGATGTCCCTTAGGGAAATTGAGACAATGAGAGTGGAATTTGTAAGGAGGGTGAAAGGTAGTTAATTTTATATTTTTTGATTGATAGGGCTTTTGGGCAAGGGTCCTAGGTCACAATGGGCAAATCCATGACTAATTTTTTTGTTTTGATAGACCGATTGATGTGGGAAGTCTATATGGGATAAATAATATGGTACTCCTTCAGGTCTTCGTGAAGCTGATTGATGCGGGAAGCTTCGGTTTCTCTCATTTTTTTTGAAGCTTTACATAGCTATCCTTCGAGGGAGTAGTCTACTTATAGCAGCAATTTTGTCGAGAGAAAGATGTCCTTTTGAGGGAGTCATCTTTTATTAGAAGTTTGACTCAAGGAGTTTTGTCCCATGTGAGGTCTTTGAAATCATGGACAAGACCAAGGTGGAGGATAGGACTCTTGTTCAAAAGGCAAGGTGGAACGACCATGGGATCTCATCTAAAGGTAGATGAAAAGTATCCATGAGAATCATGCTATGTGCAGCGCCATGGTACACATATTCAAGAGGAGATAACAAGTGACAGGTACTCACATGATTCTTGTTTAATCGTTGGGGAGGTGTATGGAGTGGGTAGCACTCAAGGGACGAGCCTGGAAAGAGACAAAGGGTGAGGTAGGATGATGAGTCAACAATAGAATGGTCAAAGATGTAATGCGTTAAGGGGCTCAGGTTCGGGTTTACCATCAAGTGAAGATAAACGATAGGCACTTGATCCATAGGTATGAGTTATGATGTATGGTCCAAGCCAATTAGGAGAAAATTTTCCCCATTTACTTTTTTCTGCTTTGGTTACGTGTTGATTTTATTTCAAGACAAGGTCACCAAATTGGAAGGTTTGTTCATGAACACGTTTGTCATAAGCATGTTTGATACGTGGTTGGTAAACTTGAAGGTAATCCAAAGCATTAAGACGACGTTCATCTAATAACTCTAGCTATACTAAACGGTCCTGATGAAAGTCATCATCTATGAGCATGTCATGGAGAGAAATGTGGAGTGAGGGGATTTGGACTTCGAGAGGCAAAACAACCTCTATACCGTAGACTAGAGAAAATGGTGTGGCCGTAGTGGAAGTGTGAATACTAGTGCGGTATGCCCATAAGGAAAAAGGAATGTGCGTATGCCAATCCTTCCCAATATCGTCAACCACTTTCATGAGAATTTTTTTAGGGTTTTGTTAGTGGATTTGGCTTGGTTGTTGGTTTGTGGGTAATAAGGTGATGAGAAACTAAGATGAATACCGAAGGCATCACAGTTTTTTGCAATGTTTTGTTTTTGAATTATTTTCCATTATCAGTGATGAGGCGATGAGGAACACCAAAGTGACAAATGATGTGATGGTTAATGCACTCACATATTTTCTTGGCTTTTGTGGAGATGAGTGGTATGGCTTCCACCCATTTTGTGTAGTATGGAACTGAATTTCTTCTTTGACGAGAAGAGCAATGCAAGGGTGCATTTTCCTCATCTTTTGTTTGATAGGTTTGGCATTGGGAATGGTTATGATATTGTGGACCACTATGGTGGGGTAAATACTGGGCATGTCTACATAAGACCAAGTGAAAGCATGGCTATGATCTCAGAGAAAATAAGTGATGGCTTCCTATTCAGTAGTATCTAAAGATTGTCTAATCTTAAGAATGTGCGGGTCATCCTGAGTATGAATGTTGATCTCGATAGTTGATTCATTCAACATGGTTTACATCTCATAGGGTAATGATCAATGAATATATGAGTCTTCTGCACCAAGGTAGGTGAGTATGGATTCATCATCCTAACATTGAATAACGTTAATTGTAGGTGTGTCGTCATCGATCATCTCAGGATACATGAATGGAAGAGTGGAAGGGGCCTCACCTTCACGTTGATAAGTCAAAGGCCCCAAGGAAATGGTGTTTATGAAAAAAAAAAGTTAGGGGGATAGATTCAGGATCCATTGACTCCATCGGTGAGGGTGGTGATGAAGATGAAGGTGGAGAAGGGCTAGGGTCCTCAATGAGTTCAATGTGGGCCTATTTGGTAGGAGGTTTGGGGAAGCCAATACCACTACGGTCGTTATGTTTTTGGTAGTACCAAAACCAAAAATCTTCCATGTACAACGGTGCGGGAATGTGTGGGTGAAATGGTGATTGGTAAGTGATTTGAATTTGGTGAAAAATGGGTCGGTTTGTGATGGTGGTTCAGGTGTGTAAGTGGTAGTATCAAGTCCCCCATAGGTGAGACTAGTATGAAGATGAGGACCATAAAGGAGGAATTCTCCTATACGATGATCATAGCGAGGGTGTTGGTGAAGGCTTCCATACTCCTGCGAGTAAGGAATGTGGTGACACTATATAGGTGGTACTCCCCCAGAGTGAGGTGTTGAAAAACACCTTCCAAGGGATCAGTGGTTGGTATGTAGGTAGCTGGAATGGATGATGTGTCGGAGGTCAATGCGGAGGTGGAGTTAACGGATTGGGAAGCTAATGGGTCAATCATGGAGGTTATAGCAATGGTAGGAATGGAGGAGGTATGTGCGGTGAAAGCAACGGCTGTACTGGTAGGTGGAGGTGTAGGTGAAGTGGTATTGGTTGCGGAGGTAGATGGCTTAACAGGTATGAGCACATCATTGGGTTGGTAAAGCATGTTGCATGTTTTGAAAGGTGATGGGTCAACTGGAATGGTATAAGTGTGTCCTTCATGTTCAAAATTTACACAATGATGCAAAGTGGAAAGAACGTAACCCATGACAGGGATCAAGGGTCTTACAAGCAACAAGTTATATTGGAATTCCCCCTCCAAAACATAAAACAATTATGGAATAGTGTGGCGGCCCACGCAAATGTGAAGGATGACAGTGCCTAGTGTGGAGGTGATAGTATCATTTAATGAACGCAACATATCTGGATTTTTATGCATGTAATTGTTAGGTATGCACATTTGTGAAAATGCATGGGATGAAATGATGTTAATTCTAGCGCCTCCATCGATCATCACACGGTGTACCCGTATGTCATCAATGTGGACGGAGATGAAGAGGGCTGGGTCCGGGTCATCGTTTTGGTGTGGCATGATCTCCTCCTCTAAGAAGCTAAGGGAGGCCACTTGGTGAACAAGATGGGGTGAAGATGAAGGTGGTAATTTGGTGAGAGAGGCTACATGATGGGGTCTGATAATGGAGGCTACGGGTGTAGGGTCATTAGGTAAAACCTCAATAGATTGAAGAACCTCCATGAGAGCTTGACAATGGGATTCCAAGGTTTGGATGAGGTCGTATAAGGAAATTTTGAGGGGAGATTGGTGTAATTGTTTGAGCATGGTGCGATGTGTGACACCATTAGAGATGGGGTACGTGGGGCCATGGATAGTTATTTTAGGTATGGGTATAGATGGTATGTTGGGTATAGGATTGGTTGGTAGGTCAGTTACCTTTTCTTTGCCCTTTTGCGCACATGTAGTGATGTGTATCATGTTGATTTGAGGGGAGTTGGCAAATGGAGAAGGTGTAGGGTGAGTGGTGTAACGACATGAAGGGAAAAAACCTACTAGAGGAGAAAAGCCTTGTGAGGTGAGCTAGGTGCAATGACATTGGGGTGGTGGTGTGGCAAGCTCTTTGATGCAAACCATGTTAATTTCAAATCTTGAGGGTGACTCTAGGAGTGGTGAGGGTGGAGGTTGTGGTTGTTGAGTGGGTAGTGTGGGAATGGGTGTCGGTGAAACAGGATCCTCATCAAGAAGGTTGTCATCATCAAAAATGGTTTCTGGTGGACACAATTGGATAAGGATAGTTTTCAAGGCCTTGTATTTCTCCACATCGTGCCTTGGCACATGATGGTATGCACAAATTTCAGTATTTTCAAACCCTTTTGGCTTGGGTTTGAGGGGGTCGTAAGGTCGAGTGGTGGTAATGTGATAAAAAAGTCTCGAGGAGGTTGGTTAAAATTTTGGCATAGGACCCTGCTAGTGGATCACAATGGGAAGTGAACGTGGGTTTGGGTGTAGGTGTGGTTGATTGTCAAGGAACTATTTTTGGAAGAGTAGGAACGGGTCGAGTTACGGTTTTAGGTGCCGGTGTGGTTTTAGGTATCGGTCATGTTTTTTTGGGTAGGGGTATAGTAGATGGATGGGTAGGAGGGTGTGTGGTTGTTTTGACTACCTTATTGTGGGGTAGTGGGGTTTTGTTTTTGGGTTGCACCTTCTTGGGTAAAGGTGATGTGGGTGTATGAGGTCTAGAAGGAAAAGTAGATGGAGGAAGAGGGCGAGTTACCCATAGGGATAATGGGGGTGTTGTGAAGGTAGATGACGTGGGTCGTGCTTGGGGTGTGAGGGACAATGACTGAAGTGTAGTGGGTAGTGAAGCAATAGCTAAGGGTATTGGAGGTATTGGTGGTAAAGAGACTGCAGGTGCGGGTGTAAGTCGTGTTGTATGCCTGGTAGGTTAGAGGTTTGTGAGGAAGGAATGGGTTGTTGTGTTATTTGTTTATGGATGGGTGAAGGTTGTTTGACCATGTTGGGTACCTGAGGTCTTAAGACAGACGAGACAAGTGTGGGTGTGAATGGTGTGGTCGGGGTATGAGGTCGATGAGTTTTATTCTTTGGTTTGGGTGTCAAAGTAGGTGTGGTATTGACGTTGGATGATGTAGCTAAATCTAGTTTAATAGGTGGATGAGTACTTGGTGGTGGTGGGTGAACCCTAAAGTGGTAATAGGTTTAGTTGAGGAAAATATTGTAGGTGTGGGTTTGGGCTTAGATGTAGGTCGGGTTATGGGTAAGGGTGTGGTTTGAGTGCTAACAGTATCGTGGAAGGGGTTACAACAGAGGTGGTTGTGTTTGGTTTGATTGGTCGAAATGTGTTTGGGTAGATAGTGGAGGTATCAACAAGGGATCTCTGCATCTGTGTTGAGACGGGGAGTAAGAGGTGCCCCCATAGTAAAGCCCTATCCACATAATCTAAATGATTGGCCAAATGTGAGAATGGCACGTCTATAGGTGGAGTTGGTGAGGACCTAATGGAAATTCCTATAAAATGTGTCTTAGAGATGAGGAATTAGCTAGCTTCAACATTCATGGGTAAGAGAGCCAAAATTAGGTCTGCAGGATTCGGGTAGGCGATAGAGAATGCTCGCCAAGAGGAAAAGATATTTCAACCGGGTCTATGATAGGTGGAGGAGATGATGGGAGCTCCTCTATACTACTGAATAGGAAGCCATCACTTCTTTTCTCTCGATATCATAACCATGCTTTCACTTGGTCTTATTCGGACATGCCCGGTATTGACCGCACCATAGTGGTCCACAATATCGCAATGTGCCTTCCCGATGCCAAACCTATCAAATAAAAGCTGAGGAAAATGCACCCTCGCATTGCTCTTCTTGTCAAAGAAGAACTTCAATGCCATACTACAAAAATGGGTGGAAGCCATACCACTCATCTCCACGAAAGCTAAGAAAATATGTGAGTTCATTAACCATCACATCATTTGTCGCTCTGGTGTTCCTCATCACCTCATCACTGACAATGGAAAATAATTCAAAAAAAAAACATTGCAAAAACTTTGCGACACCTTCGGCATTCATCTTAGTTTCTCATCACCTTATTACCCACAAACCAATGGCCAAGCTGAATCCACTAACAAAACCCTCAACAAAATTCTCATGAAAGTGGTTGACAATATTGGGAAGGATTGGCATACGCACATTCCTTTTTCCCTATGGGCATACCGCACTAGTATTCACACCTCCACTACAACCACACCATTTTCTTTGGTCTACGGTGACAAAGACTGTTTCTACCTCTCGAATTCCGATCCCCTCACTCCACATTTCTCTCCATGACATGCTCATAGATGATGACTTTTGTCGGGACTTCTTAGTATAGCTAGAGTTATTAGATGAACATCTTCTTAACACTCTAGATCACATTCAAGTTTACCAAAAACATATCAAATGCACTTATGAAAACGTGTTCATGAATGAACCTTCCAAGTTGGTGACCTTGTCTTGAAAGAAAATCAACACGTAACTAAAGCAAAAAAAAAGTAAACGGGGAAAATTTGCTCCTAATTGGCTTGGACCATACATCATAACTCATACCTATGGATCAGGTGCCTATCGTTTATCTTCACTTGATGGTAAACCCAAACCTAAGCCCCTTAACGCATTGCATCTTTGACCATTCTATTGTTGAATCGTCATCCTACCTCACCCTTTGTCTCTTTACAGGCTCATCCCTTGAGTGCTACCCACTCCATACACCTCCCCAATGATTAAACAAGAATCATGTGAGTACCCATCACTTGTTATCTCTTCTTGAATATGTGTACCATGGTGCTGCACATAGCATGATTCTCATGGATACTTTTCATCTACCTTTAGATGAGATCCCATGGTCGTTCCACCTTGCCTTTTGAACAAGAGTCCTATCCTCCACCTTGGTCTTGTCCATGATTTCAAATACCTCACATGGGACCAAACTCCTTGAGTCAAACTTCTAATAAAATATGACTCCCTCATAAGGACATTTTCCTCTCGATAAAATTGTTGCTATAAATAGACTTGCTCCCTCGAAGGACAGCTATGTAAAGCTTTAAAAAAATGAGAGAAAAAGACCTTCTTGCATCGATCAGCTTCACGAAGACCTCAAGGAGTACTATATTATTTATCCCATATGGAGTTCCCGCTCGATCAATCTATCAAAACAAAAACTTTTTAGTCATGGACTTGTCCATTTTGACCTAGGACCCCTTTCCAAAAGCCTGTCACTCAAAATATATAAAATTAACTACCTTTCACCCTCCTTACAAATTCCACTCTCATTGTATCAATTACCACAAGGGACATCTTGGAATTTAGACATTTGGTGATCCTATGACTACCTTCATCATAGACGATTAATCGTGCAATACCTTTCGGGTCTTATGTTCATCACCCCCTCCAAGGTATGATCTAATCGGTATAATTGTACCCAATCAGTGTGGCTCTATTTCCCCCTCTTATCTTTTAACCATCATTTTTTACGTTTTGATTACCTTATACAGAATTGGTCCTCGATGCTTACCTTTTAGGTAATCCTCCCCTTTCACCATAATTGTCTTCACCTACATCATTTTACCTATAATCTACCTACACCTATTAAACCTAAACCCATAACATGCCCAAAAACCTACCAACTCATTTTCATATTCTTCCCTAGCTCATGGGAGAACTACATCAGCCTAAGGTCCCTTTTTTTTCGAGACTATGTAGGCAAAACCAGGGCATGGGCCCCTTGGAGGTTAGTTTGGTCATTTTCTACCCTAAAACAATTCATCAACCAAGCCTAACTCACCATTTACATCACATTTCACTTTGTTCCCCTTTTAAAACAAAATTGGAAATTAAGCCACATACATAACAAGTTGCTTACCACAACATACATTTATTACACCTACCATCTCTCTATCATCATTATGCATAGATTATACCACATTTCACATATGACCCATAGTATCATTCATTGCCAAAATAATGAATCATAACTAAACCTACTTTCAACTCGGACTCAATCCATGCCTAAACCAACCTAACTCCATCATGCCTAACTCGCATAATTTCAATCCACATTAAAGTAACAAATCCATATCTTATCTAACACAAGCCATAAAATAATGTCTCATAAACACATCAACACATCAAAAATACCATGTATCTCATCATATAAATCAATAAATGTGTGTCTCAATATACATGTCTACCTCATCATGTCTATCATCTCATAAAAGTAGGCACGCAGGCCGATATACAATACAAAATGTCATCGACATGCAGGCCAGTCTCATATATACAAAAAGAATGAATGAATCACATACAAAATATCTTTGACACGTAGGCCAATATATGCTCAAAATATACAAAAATCACTCATACATCCTCACTGTCTTCGGCATGTAGGCTGGTATGGGATCAAAAATACAACTATCTTCAGACACAGTGGCCGACATATATATAAAAAAATCACCAAAGTATACATAAAAATCAGGTGACCACATCTCAGGCATCTCGCCGAATGTCCTCCATCTCTATGTCACCTGTACCCTTGGCCTCTGTGTCATTGTTCGGACATCACCTAGCTCTAGTCTCCATTCATTGGTGGCCTCTCCTTGATTGGGCCTCGAGCTTGCTTTGACCTCCTGTACTCTCCACACTATGCGTGCGGATCTCATCATCTCACTTTGGATGCCTGTTGTACCACTGTACTCTCTAGAAGATAGGAATTATATTCCGATTCCATTAGTTGGTCTTGATAATATCACACCTTACCTAGGGCATCCCGTAACCTAGATATAGGCAGAGTCTGTGATGGTCCTATAGGTCTCACCCTGCATCTACCCTACAACGACGACTGTCCTATAAAGAACCTACCTGCGTTGGCCTATGAACCGGGACCAGATTTCTATGCCTTTGGTGGAGCCCCTACCCCTATGCCTATCTCGGGGCTGTAAGGCCCCAATTTGTCTTTCGGATTGTGGCCAACTGGCCTCGTAACTTGCCACCCGAGCCATGAAGGATGTCACCTAACCATATCTATCTCCATCTCCTCCATCACCTCTATCCTCTCCCTCTTCCATCTAGGCCCATGTAGATTGGCCACCTGTACTCATATTTATGCTACCTCTACCTCCAAACCCTCTAACTCGTGTCTACAATATACCTATCTAGGTAATCAGCGTCGCTACCTACCCTTGTAGGGTATCTCTCTACACTGTGATGGTAGCTAAGTCTATCTCGCCCGATCTACATGGTATGGCTTCTAACCGAGCTAACCACCACTACTTGTACCTATCTATACATCTGGCATCATCCATCTTCCGATCCACCGGCTCGTCCTCCTCCCTTGTATGCTCTCAAGGCCGTGGTAGAGGTAGAGGCCTCTCCATTTCATCTCTCTGATACTATGGGAAGGACAAAGAAATATCTTGTACAAGCTTAAACCGCCATCGACTCCACGTCTACCGAGATCATCTCATCCTCACTAAAGACGGTGACCACCAGTATCCACCTCTCTAGCCGGAGCTCGGCCTAGGTCCTCATGCATGTGCTTATATGAGGGGAATCCCACATATGGCCTCTAGATAATGTCCACTCTGTACAACCCCTCCAATAACTACCAAAAATGGGCCACATCATATGTTGGCCTATCCGATCTCCACTCTCCTACAACTAGCACCCATCTCTTGTATCCCACCCACACGATCTCACTTTGAAATGCATATGTTTAGGGTATCCCTATAGGTTGAATGCACACTATGTGTTCATACACCTAGCAAAGTGTAGTATAAATGTACAACATAGGCTAAACTCCGCACAACCGCCCATATGCCCATAGCTCTCGGTATAATCGCACCAAAATGCTTGTAACCGGAAAAGCGGGTCTCCTCTACCATCATATCATTAACCACCCCTTCAAAGTGATCAAGGAAAGTGTCAACCCTCTACATCCGCGGTGCAAGGCATAACAACACACCGCTCCATCAATAGAACCACTAGCATTATCTCATCTAGACGGGGTAGGTACATCTCGCCATAGCTCAAACTCGGCACTATGGAATCTCACCATAGGTACATCTCGCCACCCAATCCCTCTCTAGCCTCTCGCCATCACCGAATAGCTACTCGTAACCTCCAACTAATCGAATCTCTTTCCCCGATCCCATGGACCCACCGCTCACCAACCAAATCCTTGTTAAATCACACCTTGCCACTCACTATCCCATTTCCTTCTGACACTTTTCTCTCTTTTATCTCTTTTTTGTCGCTTTCTCACTTTGCAAATAAAAAATGAATAACAATAAAATTTGGTTTTTTTTTATCACCAACCCGACCTTACCGACATCGATTACAATTGACCGGCATCGATTCGTGCCCTACCTAACCATCGTCGATTTCCCTATACCGATGTTGGTTATCCATGACCGGCATCGGTCACCTTCACCTGCACATTGCCCTTACTTTTCCCTTTTACCCCACCCTTTACCCTGATCCTTTACCCCACCCCACCTATACCCAACCTATTTATCTTACCTTTCTAGACCTCCTCACTTGCCTGCCTACTCTTTTCCTCCTTTGGGGACTCATTATTTTACCCATACCTTGGCCTTACCCATGCCATGACCTAGATATTTGGACCTAGACCCTCGCTAGTGATCTTTGACCTCATGTGTTCACTTTACCTTGCGGATCAAGTACTGTGTTGATTTACCTAATGAACCTACCTAGCCTATTTTTGTGACCGTTTATCCTAACCCTATCTTTGGTGTATTGGAACATACCTAAATGTTCCTGCACCTAACCTATGTTGTGTTTCTTGACCATATCCTATACCTTAGATACCATATTCACTTCAACCTTGTTTGAATAAACCTATCGACCTTAGACGATGTAGAGTTTTCCTGCTCTTCAACCTACTAGCGTGCTACGCTTTATCCATGTGCATGCGTTTGACTACTTCTACCTTTGACCTTGACCAATTACCTCAATTTCCCAGTATACCTTTTACCCTTTTTCACTTGTGCCCTCCTTCCTTTTCTTCACATTTATCTTTTTATCAAACCACTCACCGCTTGACCCTCTTTGCCTCGTTAGTTCCTATTTTGAGGGGGATCACCTTCACCCAAACATGGGGCAAACACATCTTTTTTTTTGTTAGTGTTGCTTACTAATACAAGCTATGCAACAACAAGGGGCAAAATGTAGACACTAAAATCAGGTCACACTCCCTTTCGTACCTCAACCAATAAGCACCTTTTATTACATTTACCTAGCCATGACCCCCTTTACCCCACTAATATTAATTTAATTAAATTAATTCATTATCCTCACCATATTTATTATTTAAATATCTTAATTTAAATAATATCCACACATACACTTCACTTAGACACATCATCAAACCAACTCAACCTAAGACCTATTCTTAGTAAGTTGCCATAACTAACTAAGACTTACCCAAACCCTAAAAATCAATGCCTACATTCCCTCTAACCACATTCCTGCATGCTCAAAAGAAGCTCTCGGATAATCCATAGGATAACAACACAAGATCCAAGGAAATCAAGAGGATCACCCTAGTTTAGTAAACCTAGGAAATCCCGCCTTGGTGATGTTGGTTACCCCTAACCGTCTCCAGTTAAGTCAAACTACCATCGGTTACCCTTTTAACCCCTAAACTAATTTATTCTCAAGGTTGGAAAACATTGAGAGAAGGTGAATGAGAAAGAACACATCTCAGAGAGATAACACATCTTTAGAGAGAAAATTCTAGTGAAAACCCACATGCAAGGAAGGAGATTGAGCATCTTCTCCTGCACAACCATCCCAGCCATGATTTGATCCATCCAAGCAAAGAGGAGTGTACATGCAGCCCATGCAGAAGCTTTTTTTAGTTGGTGATCACTTGCAGCCTTCAAACCCCTCATCAGCACCTCCATCCCTCACACACAGGCATTCAAGACTGGAATCCAAGTAAGTATAACATCATACTTTCTGGTTTATTTCATTTCATCATCATTTTATCATCTATTGTTTACTTTGCCCCCTATTGACCTTCTCCAATGTTTTCACCTCCATATACCCATTAAAACCTCACCAAAGCCTACTCCAGTCACCCAATACCTCATCTCGACCCACCAAAGTCCTTTGTGTAATCACAAAGGAGACCACAACTTGTTCTGTGATATTTCAGATCTCACGATGAACTGCACCGATTCTGTTAGGAAATATTTAATTAGTGCTCCATTAGTAAACAATAATTACGTGAAGTAATTATTATGTTATAAGTATGTGTTAATAAATTGTTATTAGTTGTTATATAAAACAACAATAACAATTATATTTGGTTAGTATGTTAGAAACAGCTCACGTAAGTTGTGAGTTGTTATAAACTACTTCCTATTATTTAGGAAGTATATTTCCTATATATGTGTAATCAATCTCAAAGGAATACAATGTATTATTATTGTGCTTTCATTTGGTAACAGAGCGATCAATGATCTATTAAATCTGTGAAGGGGCTATTATGCAAATCCATGCTTGCCCCGAGTTATGAGATTCTTTGAGAAGTAATTATTTTAGTTATAGAAGAGATAGGTGTGTGTAAAATCCTACGAGTAAGGTTTTGGAGAAATAAACTGATAAGTAAAGGAAGCTGTCAGAGATCTTGGAGTCCGTGATTTTATTATTTTCTGTTAGTACATATATATAGCATATTTTGTTCTACCTACTCGAGTCTTCACAGCTTGATTCGCTACATTCTGATAAGCTGAGCACCCAATCTCTATGTTCTATGAGCCACCATTTCTGTAAATATTTGAATGTATTCTGCAGTGGGAGGTGTACAGATTTCTGGAAGCAGTCGTACTTGAAGCCAAATAACCGAGCGCGTTGAGAACATGTTGATTGGTTGACAGAACTTTGTATTACAAGACTTCTTCTGGAAGTGTTGTTTGCTATCAAGACAATGCTTCAAGACAAAAGGCACCATTGATCATTACAATTGATGTGGATCAAAGCTGAGGTATTGACCTCTATTGATGATTTTCAATCAACTTTCCAGTAACATTACAGTTTGAACAACTCGAATTAAGGAAACAGGGGATTTGCAATGGGTGCTCCATTCAATGACGAGCTTGTGGATATCAAGCTCGGTAAGAATAATGCAGATCCAATTATTATTACAGTTCATTGTGCTAACAGGATTGGTCTCACTTGCGACTTGGCCGGCATAATTTTTGATTATGGGTTGGCTGTGGTCAGGGGAGATGTTTTTACCGATGGAAAATGGTGCTATTTGGTATTTTGGGTCTGCCACGCCCTGGATCACCTCGGCGATTCCCTTGGGCAATGCTCAAGAATAACCTTATATCTGTTTGTCCCCCTAATCCCGATCAACTTTTCTTCGCAATCAATCCAGATCCAAAGCCCGCAAAGGTCTATGTTTTGCAGATCTATTCCTTGGATCGGGCGGGTCTTCTAAATGACATGTCTCAAGTGCTATGGGACCTCGAATTTTCATTGTGTCCTCTTGTCTAAGTCGTAAAAATAGGTTCCATCTAGAAGTTCAAGTCTTGTTTTATTTAATTATATATCTTATGTTTTTATAGTCCGTGTAATTTGATTGAGTCTCCACGTATAGCCTCCATTTATTTGTCCATATGTAATTTGTCTTTTATTTCATTGTCTCTCTATGTTTGTAAAGTGTCATAACTGAATACTTTAGGTTATTTTATAATGTGTCATGTATGTCCATCAAGATAAAAAGTCATTTATTTAGTGAGTGTCTTTTATTAAATCCAATATTTAATTGGATGTTGTTAGAGTTATTATTCTTCATAAGTTTAGTCACATTTGTCTTAAAAGAGTCATGTTATTGTTAATGTTATTTTGTAAATCCATAAATTCGAGAGTCAATTTTTGTTTAGTCGTCAAAAGTTCATTGTGGGTCAATACTATTATAAAAAGTGTCGTCTTCCAAAGTTCGAAAATAAAATAAAATTCCCGCATTTCAATTTTGGACGCATTTTCGCTTGTACGCGACGTCCAAATTATTGAAGGTATTTTGAGCTTCATGATCACATCCGGCTGAACTAGCAGCATGATACAGAGGCAGGGAGGAAAACGGAGGTTGGAGGTCATTTAGTGACCTCTCGTCAGTCGCCAACGACGGGCCGCACAGATGGTTTGGTGACATTTTTGTGGTGTATTTGCTTTCAGCTTGTGTCGTGTGCTTCTTGTCATAGTTCCAGTATCAGTGTTCCTGTTTGCAGTGTTCGTGATTGAATAAGTGGAAATTTCACATTGAGGGGGGGAACATGATCCAATGTTCCATTTCCAGTATGTCAGTTTTTTCTATGTATGTATGAGCAACAGATGTTAGCAGAATTTCCTATGTTATTCCCTACAGTGAAATGTGATGAGGGCCGATGATAGTACTTGGCACATCATGATGTGGTTGTAGGTAAACCACTTGAAAACCTTCATTTGTGGTTTGTGGTAAACCAATAGCAAAACCACCATTCTTGGTTGTTGGTAATCCATTTGCAAAACCATCACTTTGTGGTTTGTGGTAAACCAATTGCAAAACCACCATTCTCGGTTTGTGGTCAACCGTTTGCAAAACCATCCCTGAGGTTTGTGATCATCCTGTGAAAATCACCAGATCATGAGCAGGTGCAAGTATAAGGCAGGTTTTCCCCATGTTCGCACTAAGGGGGGGAATGTTAGGAAATATTTAATTAGTGCTCCATTAGTAAACAATAATTACGTGAAGTAATTATTATGTTGTAAGTATGTGTTAATAAATTGTTATTAGTTGTTATATAAAACAACAATAACAATTATATTTGGTTAGTGTGTTAGAAACAACTCACGTAAGTTAGTGAGTTGTTATAAACTACTTCCTATTATTTAGGGAGTATATTTCCTATATATGTGTAATCAATCTCAAAGGAATACAATGCATTATTATTGTGCTTTCAGATTACACCTAACCACCGTTGGTCCCCCTGACGACACCGGTCTCTGTATTTGCCCACACACCTAAGCAGAGACCTATGCACCAAATTTCATCTTACCCTCATTCACATGCAATCTATCTATGACCTCTGTCAAACCTATAGAACCCAGAACCAATCATTTGACCTTTGGATTCTATTCTAGCTTAGCCTGCTAGATTAGATCTATTTCTTATTATGTTTTTAAGTGAGATACCTAAATCATTTCAAACTACAATACGATTTACTTTGTTTATAGCATTTAATTTTTTTTAAATAGTGGACTGACATCCATCTAGGAAGTATCACACTTCCTAGATCTAGCATATGCTAGGTAGTTCACTGCCCATATTATTTAATTCCTTCTGGTGGTCTTATTTTGCATTATAGGTAGTTCCTCCTAGCCAAAAGGAAGCTCTCACAATCATCTATGGATTTGGAAGTCATACATGCACAACAACCCATCAACCAACATTTGAACAAGTATTCCTCCTACGCCCGTTACCTTATCTATTTCATCAACGCTTCAAAGAAATGATCTAAGAATCAGGTGAAACAATAAATTTATTTTCAAAACAAAATATAGGGAATATGTATCTATCGATAAGTAAAATTAATAGCTATTTGAAAAATAATATTCTCAAAGAAGAAGTATTGACTATGAGGAGACAATTGTAACCACTTTGCAAATATCAAGACTATCGAGTTATTTTTGCAATCGATGGTAAAAAGATGGAAACTTTAATGAATGGACGTAAAAAGTGATTTATTGAATGGTGATATCAAAGGAGAAGTATACATGACCTACCCAAAAGTAGTAGCTGTCAATGAATGGTATCCTAATAATGTATATCATCTAATTATGTGTCTTTATGGACTTAAATAAGCACTAAGGGAAAGGTATTTTAAGATAGATTATCACCTATTGCGAGAATGGATTCACCCATAGCCATCTCGATTAAATTTTTATATTAAAATGGTAGGCACAAAGATTTTCATTATTTTTTTATATGTGGATGATCTTTTGATCACATGGAGATCACAAAATATCATCGAAGATATAAATAATGATATAAATAAATCCTTCCACATGAGAGATTTGGGGTTATTTCATTACTTTCCTAGGTTGGAAATATGTTAGAATAAGAATACAAAATTTATCTTACAGATAAAATATGCCAAGAAACTCCTAGAAAATCATGGAATATCTAATTGTAAACATATTTCTACTCCAATCGAGAAAATTTGAAACTTTATAGATTCAAGGATTCACACCAAGTAGATGTTACTTACTATAGGCGGTGTGTTGTGAGTCTCATTTACTTGATTTAAACCAAACTAGACCTATACTTTGATGTAATATATCTTTTGATTCATGCAAGAAGTAAAGAAATATCATTGGGTAACAATGAAGCATGTTTTGAGATGCGTCTAAGGTATAGTTGATTATGGCATGGAATATCATAAGAACTCTCAATTATTCTTATATGGATATACCGACTCAGACTATGTTTGATATTTTGATGATTGGAAATCAACTATAGGATATGTTTTTCATCTTAGATCTATACATATATCTCATCAATTAGCAAGAAGTAAATTTTATCACACCACATGAGGAGATTTGTGTGAATTGATTTGGTTACATAAAATTATATATTAAATGGAAATTCCTAAAGAAAAACCACCTACCATCCATGACAACAATCGTGGTGTGTTTAAGCTTGTGAAGAATATATTTTTTCATGAATGAACAAAGTACATGGAGGTCTAATTTACTTTCATTGGAGAAATAGTCTTGAACCACAACATCTTACTCAGTACTTCCCAAAACCTCTCAAGTAGATGACATACTCACCAAGTCTCTTGGGAAGGTATAATTTGAGTTGTTTTGGGGGTAAGTTTGTAAAAATAATGTAATAAGGCAAGAATGTTAACATATTACATTGATTCCTTTGACTCGGTGACCTTCTAGGTCATGCACAATTGTTTTTTTCCATGGCTTGTATTCATAAGCCTCTTTTCACATCAATGATCATCCAATACAATATTCTTCATTTCTTTGAAAATAGTAGCTTAGATTTTAACATAAAAATGAAAACCCTCATATGTCAATGTTTGGAGGAAAAACCCATCACACCCATTTAGTAATTCCATCTAGGGATTACAATAGAGCTTTTAGATTTGGAGGAAATCCATCACAAATGTATAGACATGGTGATTTGTGTATTTTTATGGGTTTGGAAATAGTCTAGAAAATTAAAACAATATTATCTAGAAGTGACATTTCATCCTAATGTCACTATTCATGGCATCATTATTCACAATGTTACTATTCATATCACTATTCACTAGTGTACCTACATTTATAATATGGTGTACCTAATGGAAACAAAAGACAATATTTTTGGAATACATTACACAATGTAATAATATAATACACACACGTAGGATATGTGGTTGAGAGCATGTGGTTATAGACCATACTGCATACGTGGAGGAAACCAAAAGATAACCACCCTTACAATATAATATGCTTTATTTTTTACTATCATTCCCCCTTATAAATTTTTTTACAAATGTACCCACTGAATAATTATCATCTTCTTCGATTAACCATATTATTGATTTGCGACGTGTCCTTTCTATAGAAAGAATGTCATCTATATTTCTATAAATTCAATATAGTCATCACAAACACCTTTCTCATCTTCATCCATTCCAATAATACCTTCATTGAGCCTTACATTATCATGCAACACACTATAATCCTTGACAATCCTAGCCTCATCAAGCACGTACTTGAGGATAACATCAACCATTTCATCTTAATAGTATCTATGTCCAACTAGGATGATGTCACCAAGTAGTGATCTATACCTTCTTATGCATCTTTCCATGAATATGATAGATATGTTTGGTTCCACTAATGCGAGAGGAATCACAACATGGCCCATTAACAATAATTTGAATAAATTGGTAATACTCTTACCCGTCTTCCTTGAAGAACAACTCCCTCTTTTAATCGTCAACCTCATTTTGACCCTTTTTATTTGGTATATATTTTTGGACTGCTACACCTACTTACCATCTCAAATTATAGACGTATAGGTTTTGGAAAATACACCTATCTCATTACCTTTTTCTTCTTACTACGAGATGAAATAAAATAAAAATATAACTAATGGAAGTATTGTGTGTGAACATTAAATAGAGGGAAGCATAATAAATCTCAAATGTAGTGCGGGTTGTGGATGATGAATTTCTTGAGGTAGGCTAGTAGTTTTTGCATATTTTTGGAGGGTCGGAATGGTGTTTCAAAGGGTCTTTAATATGAATAATCCAAAAATAGGTATCCACGCATGTGCCAAACTAATTTTATCCTCATCATTGTTATGATGTGCAGCTCTCATTTCTTGTGACTTTAATACATTATGATGGAAACAAAAGAGTGTAAAATGTTTAAATACATTTCACAATGTAATAATACAATATTTACATGGAGGTGATGAAGTTGAGGGTAGGTGGTTATAGACATGACTTCTTGGTGTTTTCATTGATGTAAAATCCCATTATTGACAAATAGGATGGTAGATTAGAGTCATATGATGCTTGGTATGATGATGGCATGATGATTCAAGTGTGTTCTTTGTTACATAAGGAGATTCCATGAGAATGGCTTGTTCTAGCAAGATCAATCAGGTGACCTAACTAGCCTAGATGATTTTGCGTGATGTTTGGAGCTTCTTAGTGGCTTGAGGAACATAATGACAATGTGGAGAGAATTATTTGAGAGTGTCTAGGAACTTAAATGCGTTTCAAGGTGTAGATACGGTGGATGCGTAAGTTGTAGGTGCTTATCTAGATGAAGTCTAGGTGTTAAGAGGCATGATGTTGAGATGAAGAGCTAAGTAAGCTTATGGAATCATGTAACATTATATTTTACATGCACTCATAGTTTATCATTTAGGATTTTTAGTTATTATTTCTCGGTATTTAATGCATCTTACACAAGATCCACCTAGGGCACGATTCAACACACACGCAAAAAATACATGGAGTTTGAAATGTAGTTCAACCCCTAAATTGTAAGATCACTCGGTTCGGTTACAATCGGGTCAGTATGACTCCCCATTTACATATTTTTATTTTTGGTATTTTATGTTTATTTGGGGTTTTGTAGGTTCTCTTTCTCTTTACAGTTCCAAGAAAATTTTGTGGGCATAATATGACACATAGGTGATCAACAAGGAAAAGAAGTGACATATAATAAATCAATTTCCTTCCATTTTCATATTCATGGGTGCCTAGAAGTAGTCTGCAATGCTCATGCACCCTAACTGATCCAGTGCCCTAGTCCACACATTTATGATAGTTATGCATTTTTCTCGGTTCGTTTGCGTTACTCTCCTCCTCATGTTTATTAGTTCTCTAGTCTAGCACAACTCAAGATCAATTGTAAAATCATATAAGTATTCATTCCCTTCTCTTTCACTTGGGGTTATAATTTTAACTAGCTTAGTTCTTAGGTTATATCTATACTTTATTATATTATCATTTCATTATGACTCTGGAATTAGGGTTTTACAAATTCCACTATTTTTAAAGTCATTTTGTAAACCCATCTCATTTGAACACTTTTGGATCCTCATTTTTTATTCTCTCAAGGATTATAAGGTCTCTTAATTCTATTTTCTTCAATTTCTTTAAATTCACCCATCTTGAAAAAATAATCTCCAAAAAACCCTCGACACTTTGTATTTCCCTATCAACATGTTTCCTTCACAGTCATGTCCATCTTCGATCTTCTTCCATTCAATATATTTTCACATCTATTCAAACTTTACATTATTTATTTCAAGATAAATTTCAGGCTATGGAATCCATGATTACATCTCTTAAATATGAAATCCAACATCTTAAGGATGCTTCTCGGCTCATGCTAGTTCTTCTTCTCATCCTCATTCTATGTCTTATACATGTGCTCATATTAGTGAACCCCAAGTATTTCCACTCCTGTGCCTCTAAAGTTTTATCTCAATACTAAAAACAAGATATTCTTCCATAACTCCTCACTCATCAATTAATCAAATTGTCATCTACTCATTTCTATCCTCCTTATAGGCTTGCCAAATATCAATGTCATCCATATTGTAATAATCATCAAATCAATGGAAAATAAAGACAATGATTGTTATGCTCTTCAAAAACAAATTGGCCACCTTAATCATTATGGTCTCATATCATTTTCTACACAAAATGATCCTACATGTTCATCTCCACTTGATACATCTCATTGGGTTCCTAAATATGATTCATCTATGTCTAATGAGCATCATGCCATCACTTATAATGTTTCTTGTTCTATAACTTAGACAATACGTATGCAATCCACTTATCCTCTTAAAATCTATCTCATTCCTCATCTCAAGTCATGTACAACATAACCAAGTCAAACTACACAACCACCTCTCAAAATTAGTCTTCCCTCTTCTCATATCAAGTCTTATACAGTTTCATCAATCCCACATAATCTCTAACTAATCACTTTCATCAAAGAAACTACTCTTTATGCTAATGGAAAAGACACATTTCAAACTCCGCGACCATGGCATAGTCCTACTCATTTGCTTTTGCCTACCATTGTATTTTCTCGTCTTATCATGACATAGATAATTCTATCCTAAAATAGCATGGTATCTCTCATGTCATCAATAGATCTCAATCATTGGCACACTTGGGGGCATTTTGCTTATTCTCCCCTCTTAGCATTATTAGGTGTCTCACATTTTCTACTATTACGCTTTGTACTTCACATATAGTCTTTCTCATACATTATACACACAAATTTCATCGTCATTACCCTATTATGCACTCTTGTGCTATGGTTCACACTTGAATGTTTAGGGCCCACTACATTCATGAACCTCGTGTCATAAAACCTACACATTTCATGCTCGACTCATTCATGAAATATCTTTCTAGAAAAAAATCATCACAACACACTACCAGATGACACACTCTAGTTACATGGTTCATACTCAACTATTGAGGGTATAAATCTGAAATTAAACTCATCACACTCACTCACTCTCTACGCTCTATGCTTTATCGATCATATCTTTCTAGTGCACAATTCAAACCATTTCCGATGACACACTCTTGTTCTATGGTTCATTCTTTACTATTGAGGAGGCATTTATAAATGAACCTCATCTCATACATATTAATCCACATATGCTAGAGGGCATGTTACTACTATCACATTCACTTTGCATTCCAGTCCATTCACATTCACACCATATTTCATATCTTGGTTACGCATTGTTCTTTATTACTTATACTCACATATGCATGATGCTCAATATGTTAGATATATATTTTGTATGTCATTACCTTTTATATATACACTTACACATTCAGTTTCCTTCTAGTTGTGAATGTATCCTCTACAAAGATCTTTACATGTAACACAAATGCTTGGCACTATACATCTTACCGCCTCTCACAATAGCTCCTCGGGGCATCTACATTCGTACACACTACAAGTGTCATTGTTTCATTTTATACTATTTCCTACTCTAACGGCACACTATTTTATATCGAGATCATACACGCTTTGACACATTTTTTATCTTTATAACATGCTAAAGGGTGCTTCATGTACAAAATTTGTATTTCAAGAGCTATTTTCCACCATGGTTTTCTGAAATTTTTCTTGCTACTATTTATCAATCTTATATTGTATTACATTGATTGTGGACTATGCCCTTTGTCTTGTGTGCATAGTGTATAATTTTTTCCACTTTGGCCTTGATTATTTTGAAACATTGTGAGTGATGTCCCATGTTTCAAAACATCCTTTCATGGTCTACATTTTCTTCTTGCTTGATAGATTACACATTGTTTTCTATATGTGTATTTGTTTTTTTCGTACTAACACATGTTTCCAGCCACTTTGTTTTCATGTTCCTTGGTTTCTACCAAGCACATTCCCTCCCTAGTATAGGGCATGAGTTTCAAATCAACGTTTGGTCCTCTCCTTTGGACCAAATTCTCCTAGTAACATCACATGCACCCCAAATGAGGGGATGCATACATTGGGTGAGTCAGTCACCCCATTCAATAGTACACATTCATAGTTCAAAATTTCATAAATACAGGAACAACATAGTTTTTAGTTACAACTACGACCCCGAGAATTAGACTTATATTTTCATCACAACACATACTCTAGTGCCCAGGATACGACATGAGATTTTGGTCACCCCCAACATTCCTAAGCACCTAATACTAGGGGCTAGTTACGATTATTTTCTCATATCATCACAATTTTTAGTAGTTTATGGAATACTTTTCACATAATAGGAACAATCCTCCAACAATCAGAATTCATTCTATCTCCTTTTTCTATTTACATTTGATCAAACTAGATCAAACTTAAACAAGATAGGATTGCACCATCTGTAGTGGTGTATAAAATTTGGGAAGTAGTCAAAGTATGGAGAATAACACTAGACCTTTCTCCCTAAACTCTTCTGTTGTGGCGTGAGATCACCCAAAAAATTGCACTTGACATGAGTTTACCCAAAAAATCATTCTTGGCATGAGATATTCAAAAAAACTCATTTTTCTATAACATTTTCAAGATCCTTTCAATCTTTTTACTCATCAAGGATTAGGTGCACATGTTCCTTTTCACATTTTTTACATACTTCGATCAAATTTTTATATACACGACTTTGAATATTATTATTCTCCTCTTTTGTAGGTCCATCCTTATGGGAAGCAACAGTCACATCATCGAACACATAAAAAGGAAAATGATAATAGGTACAACACGACATATACACATATGCTTTCACTTGTAAGGTCACTTCCTCTTCTCTAGCTTCCACGGTTCATTTTTATCACTCCACACTTTTTCTTGTCTCCTCGGCATGCTTCCACCATCGATCTACAAGGTTATTAGGTATGCATCTCTTATCTACTTTATGTTATCGATAATTCACTCAACAAAATAAAGTGGGAGAAAATGCAGACACAAAATCACGCACTCGGTATATTTATAGTTCTTAATCACATACTTGCATTCATATGATTCCTAAGCAAGGAAAGTACTAATTGACCACTTGTCTTTGGCCTCTTTACTTTCTTTCTAGTTTCCTTCTTGGCCTTACACACCCTATTACCCATTTTGAATTTTGATACTTTAGATTTTCTGAATTTGGACACCAACGCCTAGCTAGGACACCTACACCTAGGTACCCTCGTCTCCTCTACGCGCCCCCAAACCTATTTGTATCTTTCTCACCTCTTTTAGGCCTCTTCTAGTGATTGGAAATCTTGTTTTATTATGGTTCGTAGTTTTATATTTTATTTACAAAATTCATACAAGGGAATCATATAAATACAATGTTATGTGATCAAACTAAAAGACCAAGCTCTAAACATCTATTACTATCACCTAATGTTACATCCAAAGGCATTTCAAGAGCATCAAAGTATCCATCTAGCTTCATTCAAGGGACAAGGGACTGCATAATTTTTCATACACTTCATAGGAGGGGAATCTCATATTGACATCCACACATCTACTTACATTTCTACATCTATCTATTTCTCACTATTTAATGCATCTTACACAAGAGCCAACTAGGACACGATTCTACACACACATACGAAGAACTCGCATGGAGTATGAAATGTAGTGTAATGCCCATATCATAAGCTCACTCACCGTCGAGTGACCATGAGGTCACCCTGAATCACCATTTTCATATTTTTTATTTTTAGGATTTGATGTGTTTTGGATTTTTACATGTGCTCTTTCTCTTTATAGATCACAGATGAATCCCGGGGGCATAGTGTGACACATAGGTGATCAACAATGACATAGAAGTGAGACAGAATAAATCACTTTCTGGCCATTTTCACGATCATGAGTTCCCGAAGCATTCTACACTCCTAAGCACTTCGACTTGATCCATGCATCCATGGGGGTTCATTATCTAGGTAATATCCTAGCACATTCATTCATATTGAGGTAATTAAAATTGATAAAATAAAATAAAATATAATGATAGACATGACAGGGGTGAAAGGATTTAATTTATTAATATTTTGAATCAATTGTTTGGGGTGGGTTAGAAAGGTGGGCCAAAGGATAGGAAAATTTAATTTTAATATAAAACTAAAACATTTGAACCCTAGTTTTTAAAACTAAATACCTTAAAATTGTAAAAGGAGTGTGATCATAAAGTTAAATTATAATCTCTTTTTGAATAAGGAAATCTCAATTAGGAGGTTCTTAATCAAATAATAATAAGATGGTAGAAAACTAGGATTGAGTATGTTTTTCAACACAAATGATATTATTTCATCATCTTAATTATTTGAATAACTATTGATAAATGATTAAATCTTAACATTTATAAGGTAATTTGTAATATGTCTTGAATGGCTTCAAACTCTCTTTCGAGAGAAAATGTGTATTAAGAAAATAATAATTGAGTGAGAAACATGATATATTTTCTATTTGATATATTAGGGTAGAAATAAAAAGGGGTTGATAAAATTATAATGGAAAAATGGGTTATTAAGGTACATGGAAAAAATAAGGGGTATTTTATTTCTAATAATATAATGGGAAGGGGTATTATAAAATGAATAGTTAGAGGTTAAAACTAGCATTAAGGCTATTATTTTAATACTCTTCGAATGAACGTGATATACCATACTTTTACTAAGTGAACCCCCATGTAGGTGCCCCAATCCAAACATTTCGATAGTTCTACATTTTTTTGGGTTCATTTGCAACACTCTCCTCCTGTTTATCAATTCTCTAGTGTGGCACATCTCAGGATCAATTGTGAAATCAACTAAGCATTCATTTCATTCTCTTGCACTTAGGGTTTTAGTTTTAGCTAGCTTATTTCTTAGGTCAAATATGTACTTTATTGCATTAACATTGTGTTGTGACTTTGCAATTAGGTTTTTACAAATTCTAATATTTGTTAAATCAAATTCATGTTTTACAAGACAATAGAAGACCGATGACGGAAAGTTTAGTTTCCAAGATAATTATGCAAATCGAGACCATGCAAAACTATGTATTCTTTCTAATATTTCAAGTATGATAGACCTGAAGGTCATTTGTAACTTGTTAAAAAACATTACTTATACCACATCACCTTTAGACAAGTGAATAAGGAAAATAGTTAATTTGTGAAATAAATCAAGAATTACCTATAGAGGAATTATGTGACATATGGCTACCATGAGTTGGACTACATTGAAGTAATAAATAAATGATAGTGGTTTCTAATCCATGCATGGAATTAATAATGAACCAATAGAAGAACAATGGATATATAGAAAAAACTAGCATGAAATCATGGCTATTCCTCTTAATTCAATAATCAAAAAGGAATTAAAGTTCAAATGTAACAAAACTAGATTTTTGGATGTTTATTCGACAATGCCATATTTGAAAAATATGCCAAGGAAGGTAAAATTAATGATTTCGCATCAAGTGTTTGAAAAAAATTCTACACAAAAGTTAGTCTCTCGGTCTAGAATGGTTTTAGGGTATGTTCAAAATGGGAGAATAGAGAATGGTTGCCAACAACACAAAATTCCTAAGTGAAATGCGATCTCTTGGATAGTTATGTTATATTGGTATCTCTCGGAGCGAGAATATTGAGGAAGTGAACTATGGGATATAGGTCTATCATAATCAAGTAATATTATAATTGTTCAATAAAATTAATATTATTATATTTAAAAATCAACTCAGTAAATTTGTACCTTCGGAAAGGGCCTCCCTAAGAGAAGATAAAGGATTTCTACTCATTTCAATAACCTTATCCTCTTGTCGGTCTATATAGGAAGTAGATATGTGATACACAAGTTGTATTGGAATTTTTCAATGAAATGAAATTATTTATAATTAAAAAAATTAATAAATTAAACCTCCATGTAATGTTGTGGTACATCCACCAATATATAAATATGGTGATCTTTGTTATAAGACTATTGTAGGTATTTGTAAGTAGTAGACCTATCATTATCGAATATATAATAGAAATCTTTAAATGTAAAAAAATGATTTTCAAATTACAAAATTCACTATAAACTTATATCCTTTTGGTTTGTGAATAGAGGTCAATGGATGTATACTCATTGAAGAATGCCAAGTTATCTCGTGGGCCTTGTCCAAATCCACATTTATTTCATATTGTGTTGAAGAAAAAAATGAGAGCCACACGATGTGAAGGTATCAAATATCTTTTAAATAGATTATGTCTTCAGAAAAAAAATATAAATTATATAATGTATTGATTTCATGATATGTACAACCTATGTTGTAAAAAACAACAATACAAATGGATTCAATAGGAAAAATTGTGAATTCCAAAATCTATTCACGTTGAAGTATTTTTTCTTGGAAATGGGATACCATGAATTTTTTTTTTTGAATTTTTGAATTTATTTTCTTTGTTTAATATTTTGTTGACCTTTGAATAATTTATTTCCTACATACTATACAATTTCTCATGATGTTTACATAATCCACCCTCGCTTTTACACAATTTATCATAGGGATTTTAGAATTTATCCTACAATTTCCATAATTAATCCTTGGATTATAGAATTCATTTACAATTTCAATATTTTTTTCAAAATATACCCTACATTTTACACAATTTCTCCTAGGGTTTACACAATCCATTCCATAGTTTACATAATTTATATCAAGATTTTAATAATTTAATTAGGGTTTAAAATATTTCCTTGAAATCTATCTTATGTTAAATACACAATTTTTCCTCAAATTGTTTTTTTACTTTCAAGTATTTAGAAACAAAATATTAACAAAAATCGGATAAAAATCTACGTAACTATAAATTAGAAGTTGTTATGTACTCTTCTTCTTCATGTAGAGGATTTTCTTGCCTTGAAGGTTTTTGTTTTGCTCCATGACTCTGTCAATATGC
The DNA here is from genome assembly GCA_018340775.1 of Taxus wallichiana var. yunnanensis. NCBI lineage: Eukaryota > Viridiplantae > Streptophyta > Pinopsida > Cupressales > Taxaceae > Taxus > Taxus wallichiana. The sequence goes on along the minus strand of CM031238.1, from coordinate 741,276,505 downwards.
TATTTATTCTTTATTGTCCTTTGTGATGTCATTTTCCTTTAATGCTCTTCATTTTTGTTGTTTTTATAAAAATATTTCCTCTTCCTTTTTGTTGTATTTTTTTCTTCTACTATTTATCCTCTCCTATTCCTTTTTATTTCTTCTTTTCCTTTCTCATTTCCTCTTGTCACAATTAAAATGATATGAAACAAAAGGGGAGGGCTTTTTAATATCTCACTTTATGTTTTTCAAAAGTCAAGTGTTGTTGTGGCTCATCTCCTTTTATGTATTAAGTTAGAGGTGACTATGTTGCACTTACGATGTGATAATAGTTCCATGAAACGTGACACAAAAGTGATGCAAATATGGCATCTTTTTTTGTCACCTTTGTAGCATTATTATTATGTCATAATTACATCCAATTTTCCATCTAAAATAGGAAAATAATTTAAAATAGAAAATAATAAGAATTTGATGAGAACTGTGATGTTGTTTGCAATATATGTAATAATATAGTAATATTTAAATGGAAAATATTATTAATATTTACAAATAGATAAAACTTTAATGGAATTGAAAATAACATTTCATATAGTAAGATTCGGAGAGTGTTTAGTATGCCCCTTTATAATACAATAAAATTAAATAATCAATGACACATGTATAACAAATCATACGTGAAAGAAATATGTAATACAATAATTTTATTAATGTTAAGTGTTATTAATGCTATGCATATAATTTCTATATATGCATACAAGTGACAAGAAGAAAATATGAGGAACAAACATGTAAAATTCATCCAATAAGTGACCAAAACAAGAAAGAAATACCACCACAATATTTAGAGGTGGTGTAATGACTTCAAAAAATGGAGTGCTTCTTACTAACTACTTTATATTCAAATCATTTGGCATGCATACTTTCGGTTTCAATGTTTTTTCGATCAAAAAAACAAGGGGAAAAATAAATTTGGATTTCATAAATGAAAAGATAAGTACGATGGGTAGAAAAAATGTTCTGAATTCTTAGGAATTAGTATTTTTTTATATATCAATAAGGTTTTTTAGATTAGGGGTATTTCCTTGTGATGTTTTGGATCAATATTCAGGTGTGCTTATACATATCACAATCAATATAGCTTATAGATTTATTAGTAAATGATGGAAATTCAAGAGAAAAATTACACCAAAATTCCATAGAATAGAAAAAAATACTAATTTATTGGCAAAACGGTTCGAATTGTGATTGAACTACTAGGGTAGAAGAAAATTGATCTTAGATAAATCCCCATTTCTTTGGCAAGAAAAATTGTGGTTGCGAAGTCTTTGTTTAGAGACAGAAGATCACATCGGGAATTTGGATAAGTAATTTGTGGTGAGCTTGTAAGAATCCAAGGCCCTTAAAATTATGAAAACCTATTGTTGTCTAAATTTCTCATTTGTTAATCAAATTAATGCACTTGCTAGTAAAAAAATTAGCAACTCAGAAAGGATAGAGGGTTTACGTTACCTCAAATGCGTGATACTTGATACATGCACTAAATGATGAATTATTGTTGTTACCAAACATGCAAATAAGACTAGAAAAATATTTCATTAGATAGACTAGGGCGGGGTTTTCGACAAAAGTGGACCCGAGAAGCGTTAACTTCCTTAGTGGATGTCAACCCTCATTGTTAGATAAAAGAGATGTAATCAAAAGGATATACTAATAATATGCAAGAGAAAAAATAAAGAATCTAAAAGTAATATTGGTTTATTTAGATATTGATCTGATTAAATAAATGAAAAATAAATGTACCTAGTCTTTGTTGATAGAAACCATGACTATGCAAAGGTAGGTCGACGGCGAATTGGGAGGCTAGATTAGAAAGAAGAGGAAAATATGTAGACTATGTAGGATCTGAGTGCAGTTAGGTAGTTGTAATAGTTTGAAGATGTTGGGATCTTTCTGTAGAGAAGATTTGAAGAAATAGAAACTAGGAGAAACAACATAAAACAAGGTTTATGGGGAAATATTGAGAGCATGACCTTAGTCGATGGCGACTAGGATACAAGTAGGCTGATTTTTCTGTAACATAGGAGCTAGATGAGGGATTAGCAGACTGAAACAAAGACTAAGCACATGAAAAGGCTGAAGATAGACCTAGAATGTAAGGCAAGGATATTGAGGCTGAGTTAACGATGACCTAACATGGTTGACGATGACTATGATAGGGATTGATGAAGTTGAAGCAAGGCAAGCCGATGATCAACCAAGAAGAACGGGTTTACAAAAAGAAGTTGATAAATAATTTGTGAGATATGGTGTTGATGATCTAGACCTACAAAAGGTTAGATGTGAAAAATACAAGATAATATGATAAAGTTGATTAAATTTATGTAAAATAATGACAATCTTACAAAAATCTAATCTTGATTAACACATGCACGTTGCAAGGAGGTCTGGGAGGTCTGTAATGGCTTCAAAATTGTTCATGCACGAAATATTTTTTTCAGGATACAAGGAGAGATTTGGATTTGCATGCACTTGATGGAGAATAGAAATAAATCACTTTGCTTTATAGGGTCGATATGACTAGGCTAGGTCACCGCCATTCGTGAGGAAAGTTTCCCCAATGGTAAGATTTTCCATATTTTGGTGTGATCACTTGTCTTTTTGGAGCTAGCTAAATTTTGTAAATCATTAGGTAGGAAGGGGGTTTTGGGGGATGAGATGTAGGTGAGTTGCAATGGAGATAGGTTAGAAAAGAGTAGGGAAAAGTAGGGTGTAGATTTGGAATGAAAGCATTCCAAAATGGGAAGTTAGTTAGGGCATGATTAATTAATTAATCAATGTTGATTAAATAGGATTTTAAAGATGATGGGAATTTAATTAATTAGTGAGAATGAATTAATTAAATCAGAAGAGGGCATTTGATTAAGTAAGGGGGATAAATGGAATAATATATGCACATGCGGGAGATAAGGGAATAGATACATCGAAATTAGGCATCTTCATTTTTCCCCTTTTGGATTAGTGACTTAGGCCAACAAGTCAGTGTTAGACAAAACTAAAAAAATGGTTTCATGAGGATAAAGAATTGATGATGAGCTCCCCCTAAAATGGGGGATCGATGATACTAAGGGAAAATCAATGATGCATTTGATAAAGGTAGATGATGAAGGGCAGGTGGGTAATGAAAATATGGGTGAAAGCATAACCAAGGAAAGATGCCCCACACAAAAAGGATTGTAATAATGATGGAAAACTATGACGGTGACTCCAATATCATATCGGTAGGGGAAAATTTTGGTCTCAATAGAGACAGACACCAACATTCTATAGACTAATGAGTGGGTGAGGATCACCGCATCTGGATGTAGGCCGAGATGAACAGTGGGTCATGGGAAAGTCATCAAAGTATGCACAACTATATGTGAAAAGTATGCAAAATCCTTCGTACACGAGGAATCAAGTGAATATGTATGCATCCAAAAGGGATGAGGATGAATGATATGGTGCCCAATGGGACACGAAAAAGGCCGAAGGCAAAATTAAAAAGCAAGTGATGACGTAATATGCTCGATACGGAGAAAGCATGATATAAATTAAAATATGCCTCAAGTGGGGAAAGGATATGGCCATGAAGTGGGATTTGCGTGTAAGTTGAATAAGCCTATGAAATAAAATGCCCAAAGAAGGAGAAATTAAGGCCTGGTAGGACTTTGAGAGTAGACTGAATAGATTTGGATGTTTAATTAAATACCTAGATGATGAATGAGTATGACCACATATGTGGTATTGAGAGGGTATATTGTAATAAAATTCCCAAAGGAAAAATGTACATATGGCCACAAAGGAAAAGGAAAAAAGTAAATATTGAACAAAAATCTTGAAGGGAGAATAGATATGGCCTCGAAGGACTTGAATATCAAAAGGATTAAATAAGACCAGACAAGGCATGGGATAAGATGTGAATTTAAGAAAAATGTCTTATGGGTATGAACAACACTACGTCATATCAAAGAATCATGTATGGGAAATATGCCTCCAACTACATTGTAGGTAAACGAGGAAGGATCCCTGGGTAGCGCAAGTCGGATGGGACCAAAGAAAATGCTAGTAAATAACTGAGGATGGTTAGTAATTTTAAATATAATGAAGAGACATGGATTATATGATGTCATAAAACTAATGTGGCCATGAAAAAGGGGTTTGATATGTGCTTGTATAGAGGAAAGAGGGTTCTCCAAAAGTTGTGTTCCATAAACTATGCCCCATCTTTGGGAAGGGGAAAGAGAAATCTGATCAATGTGGGAAGATTTCTTAGGATGCTAATAAAATGGAAGGCTGATCAATGTGGGAAGCCTTCAAATGCCATAAGGAGTAGCCATCCTTCAAGGGTATGGTCTAATTTATAATATATAGATGGTAAGAATAAATGATAGCCATCCTTTGAGGGATCGGTCTATTTCTTTTTTATTTTGATTTTGATTTCATGCTTTTGATTTTTATTTTTATTTTTTTACATGAACAACTATCCTTTGAGGGATCAATTTGTTTTTGATAACTTTGATTTTTGATTTGAGCATCCATGAATTTTGATTTTACATGGGGAGAGTTGGGACTAGCTAAGTAGATCACTTAGGAGGGGATAAAGAGTATACAAGAGACATCCTTAGACCCTTTGCATGGTTTCAATAGGTGAATAAGAGGGAAATGGATGTGATTATTTTGAATTCACCACCAAAGGGAAGAACCTATCAATAAGGAAAATGCTACAGGCAGAGCCATGTACCTATATTTAAGGTCGCATCTAGGAAGTTATGGAAGACCACATAGTCCAAATCATCACGATGAGATATGGAGGAGGTCAAGATGAAGGAATAATCTAAAGACATGACTAAGGTAAAACTTTCCACGTTGGTTCCTTTCAAGGAGGCTAGACGATAGGCTCCCGGCCCATACTTTTGTGTAATAATGTATGGTTCGATCAAGTTGGGGTTAAAATTTTTGTGTTGGCTCCTTTCTAGAGTAGTGACGTTATGATTTTCTTTGAGGATGAGATCGTCGATATTAAATTTCCATTCCTTAAGGTGCTTATTGTAAGAACATTTAATATGTTTCTTATAAATATGATGGTGTTCAAGAGTGAGGAGGTGACGCTCTTCTAGTATCTCGAGATGTGCTAGACAGGTTTGGCGATAATCTTCATCAGAGATGAAGTCACAAAGGGAAACGTGTAAATATGAGATTTGAATTTTGAGAGGAAGGAAAATTTTAGAATCGTAGACAAGAGAAAAATGCATATCCCTAGTGGAAGTATGAATGTAGTATGATGGTGAAAGGAATCTAGAGATGCTAATTACGACTTGCTTGATCAATGGTTTTGGCAAGAATGTTCCTAATGGTTTTATTATTAGATTCATCTTGGTCGTTAGCTTGGGGATAATATGGGGAAGATAAGTTGAGTTGGATGTTGAATGTGTCATAAATTTTCTTGAGATATTTGTTTTTAAAAGAATTTTCGCTTTTCCAACAAGCTTGTTGGGAATGTCGAAGTGGAAGATAATGTGTTGATATGTAAAATTGATGATAGGATAAGATTTGGTTAAGGTAATTGGTATTTTTTCCACCCACTTGGTGAAATATTAAGTGGTAGTGATGATTGAATGATGTTGTTGTGAAGAATGGGGATTAATAAGACCAATAAGATCAAGGCCCCATTGTGAAAAGGGCCAAAGGTACTGAGTTGGCTATAGAGATTGACTAGAAACACAAATGATATTGGAATGTTGCTGAAATTTTTCACATTTCTTTACATATTGTCAACATTCATGATTGAGGGAAGGCCAGTAATAGCCAAGACAAATAACACGCTTAGCAACAGTTAAGCACTAAAGTGTCCACCATAAATACCATCATGGAATTCCTTGATGGCTCGAGAGGCTTCATGGGATTTAAGGCATCAAGAAAGAACACCATGAAATCCACATTTATACATAATTTTCTCAAGGGTCACATAGTGGTAAGTGCACTAAAGAAAATACCTCCTAGCATTTTACGAGAGATCAGTGGGAAGGATGGAGTTGGATAGATACTTAAATATTTGAGAGTACCAAAGGTCTGGTGAATTAGATTCAATAATATTAACCTAAGGTAATTCGTGAAAAGGCCGGTCATGGTGATGAACGAAAACATGAAGCTTAGACTCCTATGTTTTCCATGGGATGAGATCCACAATGGGTGCCATCGTATCAATGAAATGATTTGTTGATTAGGGAATAGCTTACATGGTATAAGAGTCAAAAGATTCAAGGAGAAGATGAACAATGTCACGATATTTTTGAAGAGTATCATTTTAACATTGATACTCACGTATGACTTGCTTGATTATAAGTTCAGAATCTCCATAGATGTCAAGGATGTGAACACCTAAAATGATGGAAGTTTTAAAACCCAAGATGAGGGCTTCATATGTTTCACTATTTTCTTTACCTTTTCAAAATGACAAAACAGATATAGGGTAAGGGCCAAGGAGGAATACACATTAAATCTTTGGTCGGTTGATAGTTGTTGCATGCATTCTTACTTCTTGATCCATAATTGAATATGAGACATTCATTTTGGCTAGGAGGAACTACCTATAATTGATGGGTCATTGTATTGCTCCAATCATTTAACTAACATAATCTCCTGTCAGTGTCATTCTAAACCAGGGTTGTGTCCTAGGTAGTATGCAATGGAGTTTAATGGAACCAGTTATCTGTTGGGTCTGTTGGGGTTGCTTAGTTTAGTGACTAATCTATAGAAATGCAATACAAATCTAATAGAATTGAAATATAGTTCTACAGAATTCAACTATTCACGATGAAAGGAAACTAACAACTAATCTTCTGCTTGGAAAATGAAATGCGCACACACTACTTTTAACAAATGAAATTACAACTGTATAAATGAAGCTTAGCAGAAAGTGAGATTACTTGTTAACCAGATTTTCATAATGGAAACATCTATTCTAAATGAAAGTGGTAATGAAGAAAACAAATATAGTTAATCAAAGCATGCATGTAAGATTCTCAAACAACAATTGCAGTAAATCCAATCAAAGAACTATATGCGTAAATGAACTCAAAATAACCTCTTATCTCCTTGGTCGAGTGGGCCCTTGCTCTTCCTTGGGATAGAGGGATTAACAACCTTTGATTCTCAAAATGTTGTGACTTTCATTAACTCAGAATAAGTTTCATAACATAGACAATAAATAATAATGCCAAAAAAACAAATGCAAATAATCTATCTCAGTATATCAAAAGTAGTTCTCTCCATATGTTTTGAAGATGAAGTCTTCATATAGATACTGTTAGTTACAAGGCTTGCCATAATAGGCAGCATTAATCACCGTCCACCAAATACTAATTAAAATGCATAAATTTCTATGAGCAGTTAGGAACAAGCCCCAAACTAATAGGTCAACTTTGGTGGAAATAGTCTCTTGCTACCGCTTGCTCCGAACTCGGCTCCATAACTACCAGCAACATCCATCATTTCCTACACACATCATCACGTTTTATCTCACAAAGATAGTTAGTAGGAGGTTCATGTGATAATCGGTTTTCATAAACTATAGCAAGGAAAATGCATCAAACCTACTAAGATATAACTACACAAAACATCCCCATGTATTAATAAGTCATATCAAAAGAGTATTTTTGGCTTGAAGAAATGATATCAATGAGCCAAACAATGCACTCATCATTTTCCCCCTGACTTTACCTGTTGCATGTCCCTATGCAACTTATCTTCATCCTGCCCGCCTACCAAGCTGCTCAGCCATGTCATATTCTTCAAATTGATCAGCATATTGTTTTTTGGTGTTCTTACAGCCCTGAGTGTTGGAGGTAACCTCTACCCATGCTTTGTGAAACTGTCATTTGACTGGGCCACATTGTTCTGCCAGGTAGTGAGAGGGCTCAAAAGGAGTGGTGGATGTACTTGGAGGCCTGCCCATTCATCATTGTACTATTGGCTGGTTTGCTCTATGGTCTGTCTTATAATGGTGATGAGGGCATCACCCCCGCATGCTCCAACTCAAGTTTTGGGGAGAGAGAACCTCCCTACATTTCAAGGGTAGAATCAGAGTATCCCACCTCCTATCACATGCCTACCAAGCTGTCCCAAAGTTCTCTTGACTATAATTTTCAAAATCCATGACACATTGAAGTAAAATCTGGGAAGTGTTTACCCCGACTCCTACCTGATAGTAAAGTGAGCGAAAGTTTTTTCTCAGAGCTACATCAGTGTGATGAGTTGGATGGATGTGGAACCCAATGGACTGAGCGGTGTGATTGAAAATATCTATTTGCTGACCCCAGATGATCTGATTTCGTAGTGCAGACTGAAAGGCCTTGATTTGGAAATCACCCACAAATAAATTGATTAAGAAATCAGGCACATTTGTAACTATCATGTTATGAAGGTAGAATTCACAAAGAAAATTTTGGATCTCAGGAGTACTTGCACTTATAAACTGATAAGAAACTAGTGCCATTGGGAATTTCATGAGGAGCTTGATGACACAATTGGAACAACTGCCAAGAATAAAATTGTTCTTGAATGAACATGCTATAGACCGGAGAGGGTTTTCTACAGGATAGAAGCTTGAGGGCCAAAGGATAGACAAAGTCTAAAATAGATGTCACTTTTTGCTTTTCCTCTTGTATAGATTCCATTTCCCTTTTCAATTTCTGATTTTCCTTCCTCAATTCTCTTTCCTAAAGGGATAACTGATGGAATCTATCCAAGATGTTAAGACTCTTATCGCACTGACGCTTCAAACTACTTACTTCAAGCTATAGGGTAGTGATTTCCCAAACCTTCTCTATTGTTTGTTGTGTAAATTCAGTTTGCATAGAAAAGGTTTGTTTCTTCCATACCTCACAATTGAGCTTTTAGTAGTGTGATTTCCTCCAAATAGTTGCGAGAAGATGCAGCCTAGGTGCCAAGCACTTCGGGAACCACATGGTGAATTTTTGTAGATGCAGGAATAGTAGGTGTCGAATGGCCAGGTGATCCTCCTCATGTTGTTCTTCCCAATGGGGGTGGTATCATCAGGAAAATTATCTGATCGGGAACTCGCCAACTTCAACAATGAACTGAGCCATCGAGGCCGTAGGTGCATGGAAGAAGACAGAGCCAAGGTGCACTTGCCTTTTGAGCTGGAAATGGAAGGGGATGGACCCTCGGGAGTTCCAAATGTGTCTGCATGCTCGGGGACACCAACTACCTCTATTTGGTTGTGTGAAGGGAAGGGCCCAGGGGTAGACTTGGTGTAGAAAAGAGACTAGATTTCAATTGCTTTGGTCTAGACCCTTCTCCCATAGCAAGTCCCTCGAGCCTCCACTTTGGTCTAAAGAAGACCTGATGTGAGCATAACAAATGAATCAACCCCGGTGTTTAATGATAGACTTGCCTCCACCAGACCGGTACTTCTGGAAAACTTTAATAATGGAGTCCACGAGGTATTCAGGTAAGATTTACCTGAGGGCCTAGTTGACATGTCCCTTCTTAAGGTGAATTAGCATTTTAAGTGCATCACCACCTAGAATAGAGGCCTGACCATCGCATATGAAATATCGGTTGACCCACTTCACTATTTCACTCTAGATTCCAGGTAGACTCATCCACCTAATGCCCTTCTGGATACCCAAGGGGGTCAGGATGACTTTAGGGAATGCTTCCCCTTCATCATGAAATAGAGCAAGTAGGATTTGTAGAGGAGCATTTGTCATGACCTTCAAACCAAAGTCTGGTAGGCTAGATAGGTCAGAAATGACCTGACTGGTAATCTCAACCCGTCTTCCACCGACTTGTGAATAGGTGGACTCAAAATTGTCCAGAATTCCTCCACAATGCCTTCATCAAAACCCTCGAATTGGTAAATGAAATCCAGCCATCCAAAATCATGAAATACTTGTGAAAGCATAGCATTTCTAGAGTAAGGCGTCCAATGAGTCAGGCTCTAATTTCTTTCGTGGTCCCATGTTAAAGCCGAAGGTGAGTAATACCAGTAGCTAGAAAGAGCCAGAACAAAGCATGCCCCACTCCCTGTTTAGTGATTGATAGAACTAATCATGCTTGATGCACATACAACAATGGTAAGAAGTAGTTGTAGAAGCATTAATTTCAAATTACACCATATCCCTTGATGATGCAAAATCGAGTGAAGGTGGCGGCGGAAAAATAGTAAATGAGACCGCCATCCATGTGAATTTAAGATATTTGAGGCAGCACATATCCCACTATTGAGGAGCGAGTGCACCACCCATCCTGACTTGAAGAATGCAACACATTCAAGGCATGTGGTGATTATGAGACATTACCCCTTTTATGCCATCATCCATAGAACCGGATTTGGAAAGAGATCTGAAATAAATATAGTGATCATTTCATGATGGCATAATGATGACAAATGCATACATGGGGAAATGTTTTGCATGGAAATATCATTAGCAAGTTAGGATGCACTTACCCATGCCACACTTTAGTCACCGATATCCGTAGATTCCTACTCCCCTAGTTTGAGATGAAGTGTGATTAGTGGCTGCAGAAATAATGAAAATTCCTACATTTATTAAAAACAACAACAAGAAAAATTTCTAACTAAGGGAAGAAGATCGAATGCAGGATCATCTTCCTTTATTGAATTTGCAAGATATTGATTACTCCATGTTCGAGGGGAAAAGAGCCTCCTCAGCATGCATGTCCATGCATAACAGAATGTCATCGGTGAAAGTCTTCTTATCTAGCGGTTGGTGATAAATCAGAGCCTATGTCCATTCACTAGAAGAGTCTCATTTGTCTCCATCAATAGGTAACAATCAAACAGAGCCATTATCAAACACTTGATTTACCTGATAAGGACCCAACCAATGTGTACACTTTCCTTTAAACTATTGATAGTGGGAATCAAAGAGTAAAACCCACTGTCCCTCATGAAATGTCCTTTTTTTTATATGAGCATCATGCTAGGTTTTTCACTGATGTTGTAGAATTTATGTCTGCTTGTTGTGCCTCCATCCACATTTCATCTAATTCATTCAGTTGTAGCACTTGTTCATGCATTGTGCTTCATCCAAATCAATCCCAACTTCCAACACTATTTACCAAGTGTGCAATTCAAACTCAATAGGCAAACAAAGTGGCTTCTTCCCAAATACCATCTCATAGGGAGAAAAACCAATAGTTGTTTTCCAGGTCATGTTGTAGGCCCAGACGGCCTCAGGAAGCTTTGGTACCCAATTCTTTCTATCGGCATTGACCACCTTAGTTAGAATATTCTCGAGTTCTCGATTGGTTACCTCCACTTGCCCATTGGATTGGGGTGATAGGGTGACGATTTCCAATGCATAATTCTATAGATTTCAAAGAAATATTCAATCATATTTGAAACAAATTGAGGACCTTGATCAGATACAATGGCCCTTGGTGCTCCAAATCGCAGCAATATCTGATTGTACAAAAAATCAGCAACAACATCCTCGTTGGCAGATGCCAATGCTTGAACTTCAGCCCATTTAGTGACATAGTCCGTACTAAAAGAGATACTCCTTCCCAAAAGATGGAGGATCAAATGGTCCAACAAAGTCAATCCCCCATTTCTCAAATGGTCCTAAAACCAGCTGAGGATTAAGAGGCATTTCCATTAAAAGTGTGGGTTTTCCCATTCGTTGGCATGCATCACACTACCACACATACTTTTGACAAACCCTATGGAGGGAAGGCCAATAGTACCCTACTCCAAGGATCTTGTGAATTGTTTGTTTTACTAAATAATGTCCGCCTCCTGGCTCATCATGACAAGCTCGTAGTATGTCGTGTACCTCATCCTCCCAACACACCTACGAAGAACCATGTCAGGACAACATTTAAATAAGAATCCGTTACACCATTTATATGTTGCACTATTTTTAACCAATCGCCTTCTTTCCTTATGAGTAAAATAGGTAGGAAACTTCCCTGTTGTTAAATAATTCACAAGATCAGCGAACCAAGGAGTCTTAGTCGAGATAGCAAACAAGTGTTCATTGGGAAATTGATCCTGGACTACTTCATCATCACCTAAAACATTTAATCTAGAAAGGAAATCAGCAACAACGTTAAATTTCCTAGGCTTATCTATAATGGTGAGATTGAATTCCTGCAACAAGAGTAACCAACGAATAAGCCTTCCACCAACCACTAGTTTATTCATCAAATATCAAATGGCAGAGTGGTCAGTGTAAACAAAAATTTTATATCCAGTGATGTAATGATGAAATTTATTCAAAGCATAGACAACAACCAAGAATTATTTTTCCGTAGTAGTGTAATTCCTTTCCGTAGGAGTCAAGTTTTTGCTGATAAAATAAATTGCATACATATGATCTTCTGAGTCTTTTTGCCCAAGGATAGCGCCCATGGCTATATTAGAAGCATCAGTGTGGATATGGAAAGGTTTTCCCCAGTCAGGGCCATGTAAGATAGGGGCCATGGTCAGCTTTTCTTTGATAGAATCAAATGCCTATTGACACTGAGGAGACCATTCAAAAACACAATCTTTGGTTAGCAGTGAGAACATAGGTGCAACAATTTTGCTAAAATCTTTTATGAATCGGTGGTAATAACCTGCATGACCAAGGAAACTTTTGATGTCAGTCTGATTAGCTGGTGTAGGTAATTGGGTGATGACTGATATCTTTTTGGGGTCCACCTTGTATACCTTGGGCTGAAACATGGTGACCTAAGACAATTCCTTGATCAACCATCATTAGACATTTTTCATGACTCAGGGATAGTTGGTGTTGTTCACATCGACTGAGTACTTTCTCTAGGTTACTCAAAGATTCTTCAAAAGTGGATCCATGGATAGTGAAATCATCCATGTAAACCTCAACACAGTCATTAGCAAGATCTACAAAAATGGCCAAGACTACCCACTGAAATGTAGCAGGGGCATTACAAAGCCCAAAAGGTAAGACTCGGTAAGAAAATGTACCCCAAGGGCACATAAAAGTAGTCTTATCTTGATCAACAGGGGAAATACTAATTTGATTATACCCACTAAACCCATCCAAGAAAGAAAAATATTTCTTACCAGCCAAATTGTCCAAAACTTGGTCAATAAAAGGTAGGGGAAAATAATCCTTCTTGGTGGCTTTGTTAAGTTCCCTGTAATCAACACATATTCACCACTTACCATTTTTCTTGGGAACAATAACTAATGGGGAAACCCACTGACTATCAGATATAGGATAGATGAAACCTACCTTTAGGAGTTTTTCTATCTCACTTTTGACTATGTCTCTCAATGCTAGATTGATTCTTCGTTGTGGCTGCCTTATAGGTTTGATGTCATCAGTGTAAATATGATGTGTACAGATGCTAGGATGAATTCCCTTCATATCAGTGTAATCCCAAGAAAAATCATGGGAGTGTTTCTTCAGAACCTCAAGCACCCTAGCTTCTTGATTGACCTCCAAATCGTTACCTATGGTCAACTCTCTTCCCATACCGACAAGCACCTGCTTGGTATCATTCACAAGAGCAAGCTCTGTACTAGTGATAAAATAATTCAATGGGAAAACATGGGGCTAAAGCATGTGCAGGATGGGTATGTTGTCAAAAGACAAATCTTAGTTAAAGGACAATAGAAATCAGGAACTAAATATTCAGAATTATAAGCATAGAGTTTCCTACCAGACTCAGCAGAGGTAATGCCTACTAGAGAAATAGCAGAGGATATGTCTAATGCCGAGTTCCAGATTCCATAGCAATAGTGCTGATTTCCATAGTCATAGGGTCCTTAGAATCAGTCAGTGTATATGACTCCACAACTTCCACCATATGGTTGTGTACTGCAATAGTGGCCAGAAAAGAAGAACTCAAAGAGTTAGTATCTAAAGAATCCACCCATACCTAGTCACAATTGTTCACATAAGGTTGGGCAGGAGGGTATAATGAAATGTGTTTGGATTTCTACCCATTTAGAATTGTCATGTTTCCTGACCTACAATCGATGTATGTAGCAACCGTAGCCAACTAGGGCCTTCCCAAGATGACTGGATATCCCAACTTCTAAGATTTAGGCTACAAAACCATGAAATCAACTGGGTACTCCCATGATTCAATAATGACCATTATATCTTCAACCACACCATCAGGTACAACAATGGATTGATCTACTAACTATAGAACAATGTTGGTAGGTTGAAGTCCTTGTTAAGGATAGCAGATTAAACATTTCTGTTGTGATGACATTAATGGCAGCACCAAGATCCACCAAAATGTTAGATATTGACTGGTTGTTTATACAAATAGTAATGACAGGACTCCCAGGATCCCCATATTTTGGTGAGATAAGGGTGCCAGCAACTAAATCAGCCAAATTCCCTTCGACCCTGACAGTCTTTGGGTACTTATTTTTCCTTCCCGGTGTTTTTATACACTCATTTCTAATGGTTTGGTTTAGTTCAGGGATGTCCCTTATTGCTCATAGAAGTGGGACCTCAATATGTACTTTTTTAATTCCTAAACTAGCTTTGTTTCATCTACAGTTTGAATGTCCTGTAATCACTCAGAAAAGGGGTTGTATTCTATTTGAGTATTTGATCATCTGGTGTATCTAGTATTGGTGAAGGACCAATATTATCCTCAAGGGTTTCTTCTTTATTAGCATCAGTAGGTAGTTCTATGATAACAACAGGAGGATTCAATATTTTTCCAGATCGCAGGTGTAAATTACCAATAGTATTAACCTGCATGGTGTTACCTGGGTCTATGTCATCAATTGAAGTTGTCTATTGATTTTTAGGATTGATACTCGGAGCCGAGAAAGTTGTGTTTGTGTTTCTTGTCCTTGATGTTGGTAGGCTTGAGGTGGAGGCATTAAAGCTTGTTGTGGTTGCTGGAATCTACGTTGGTGATTACCATTTTGCGGTGGTGCCCAGACTGATTTTGGCTAAAATTTGGTTGAGGACCCCACTGTTGGTTGTGCCAAGGATTGGTGTGGGTGGTGGTGCCCAACCTGGCTTGAGTGTAGGGATTTTTCCAGGGTGGTGGATATGGATAAGTCATCCAGTTTGAGTTTTCCCACTCAGGTTGTCCCCAAGAAGACTGAGAGGCTTGATTCGGCCATGACATCCTCCAGGGATTCTGAGCCGGCCTAGATGGGAACCCAACCTGATTGTTTGGTCTTTGGACAAAGTTTAATTCAGCACTTGTTTGAGAGATAGCATTCAAACCTCCCTTTAACTATGGTAAGAATGTGCAATGCTTAGTGTCGTGGTCAGTAACTTCACAAATTAAGCACATGTCTGTGACATCCAAAGGACATTCTCTCAAGGGGTGTCTCTTCCACACTTAGGGCAATATATGTCCAATGGTTCTTTGGCTGGTTTTTTTTCCTTGATTCCATCTATGGTTGATGTTAATTATAGCAGAATGTCTATTTTCATGTTGGCCATTTCTTCCAGAAGTTCAGAGGTACCTAAGGAAGACTTGGATGTTTGTTTTTTCATATTCCTCCACGTGTTCTAGAGTATCTTCTACATAGCTCAGTGATTTGGTCCATGGTGAGTTTATGCACATCTCCTCCTCCCATGAGATGGAGGGAATCCTTGGTTTCCTCATCCAGTCCTTTAAGAAAGACTGTCTTAGTGATGTCTACATGTAACTCATACCCACTTGCATTTGTGGAGAAAGAGGAATCTGTCCAGATAATCCTCTAGATTCTCATCTTCCTTTTTTGTATTTGGAAGAACTCTTCCTTCCTATCCCTTCCCCTATAATAGTCTTGGTATTTATCTAGGAAGGTTGTTTCCATGGCTTCCTAGGAATTAATGGAGTTAGATGGTAACCCCATAAACCATCTCATAGCAGAATCTTTGAGAGTGGAAGGAAACAGTTTGAGTTTTTGATTGTCAGTTCGGTAATCATATGTCTAGCACAGATTTTAAATTCAAATAGAAACTGATCAGGGTCTTCTTTGGTCATACCTCAAAGATGGGGAGGATGGATGGTGAGATTTTTTTCATAGGTGCATCCTCATCCGCATCGAGGACAATGGGATACGTAAAGGTTCACCCTAAAGGTTGGTCTCTAGGATTCCCAAGGTCCCCCATTGCCAAGTGTTGTGAAGAGGATACAGAATGCTCAGAAGTGGTTCTAGGTGTTGAGTTAGAATCTATATCACTCTCAATGTTTCTTCCTTATAAATTGTTTAGAGAGATGTGTGGAATATTATGTGCTATAAATCTCCCTTGGTTGTCTCGCAACCTATGCATCAAGGTTGGTTGTTTTAAAATGAGGTCCAAGACAACTACTTGGTTTCCTATGTGAACTCCATTAACACCCATAGCATATGGAATAAAAATGATGGTGCTTATGGTTATTCCCCAAATGGTGCCAAAAATGATGGGTCGTTGTATTGCTCCAATCATTTAACTGACATAATCTCCTGTCAGTGTCATTCTAAACCAGGTTGTGTCCTAGGCAGTATGCAATGGAGTTTAATGGAACCAGTTATCTATTGGGTCTGTTGGGGGTTGCTTAGTTTAGTGACTAATCTATGGAAATGCAATACAAATCTATAGAATTGAAATACAGTTCTACAGAATTCAACTATTCGCGATGAAAGGAAACTAACAACTAATCTTCTGCTGGAAAATGAAATGCACACACACTACTTTTAACAAATGAAATTACAACTGTATAAATGAAGCTTAGCAGAAAGTGAGATTACTTGTTAACCATATTTGCATAATGGAAACATCTATTCTAAATGAAAGTGGTAATGAAGAAAACAAATATAGTCAATCAAAGCATGCATGTAAGATTCTCAAACAACAATTACAGTAAATCCAATCAAAGAACTGTATGCATAAATGAACTCAAAATAACCTCTTATCTCCTTGGTCAAGTGGGCCCTTGCTCTTCCTTGGGATAGAGGGATTAACAACCTTTGATTCTCAAAACATCATGACTTTCATTAACTTAGAATAAGTTTCATAACATAGACAGTAAATAATAATGCCAAAAACCGAATGTAGATAATCTATCTCAGTATATCAAAAGTAGTTCTTTCTATATGTTCTAAAGATGAAGTCTTCATATAGGTACTGTTAGTTACAAGGCTCACCATAACAGGTGGCATTAATCACCATCCACCAAATACTAATTAAAACACATAAATTTCTACGGGAAGTTAGGAACAAGCCCCAAACTAATAGGTCAACTTTGGTGGAAACAATCTCCTACCGCTTGCTCCGAACTCGGGCTCCATAACTACCAACAACATCCATCATTTCCTACACACATCATCACGTTTTATCTCACAAAGATAGTTAGTAGGAGGTTCATGTGATAATCGTTTTCATAAACTATAGCAAGGAAAATGCATCAAACCTACTAAGATATAACTACACAAAACATCCCCATGTATTAATAATTCATATCAAAAGAGTATTTTCAGCTTGAAGAAATGATATCAATGAGCCAAACAATGCACAGTTATCTCATTCAAATACAATAAGAAAATCCAATCACAACAGGCTAGGCTATAGTTGGATCTGAGAGGTGAGGTGTCTGTCAAGGTACTGGGACTGGTCAGGGTCAAATTCTGGGTTATTTAGGTCAACTGGTAGGGTGATTGTTGGGTCTGTTCTTGGTCAAGGTGTAAAACACAAAGACCGATGTCGGCTAAATGTGACCGATGCCGGTTTAGGTAGAACCGATGACGGTTGTGGATAACCAACGTCAATATGGTCGAGGTAAAAGAAAATCAAAATAGATTAAATGGAAGGAGTGATCTGGGGTCGATAAAGTTTGGGAGAGTGAATGGGGAGGTATGTAGAGATCTTAGGTATGCTCAAAAGTATACAAGTAGGTGAGAATAGGTGATTTGGTGATATGGGTGAAGGGATATTTGGGTTTATAGGAAAGTGGGTGATGAAGCAATAAGCATGCAAATAATAGATTAATAATAGGAGTAATAAAGATTACTAACTAAAATAAACCATACTAGTTAGGGCCATACTTACTATGTTAAGGATCTGATGGCTGAGTGGTGGAGGTGGTTGATTAGAGAATATGTGTATGGTCATGTAGTGGTGCTTTCCTAGAGTGCTCCCATGAATGCAATGGCTCTATGATTGATCCCGTGATGGCTCGATGTATAAATGTGCAAAAGGATGCTTGTTTTGGTTGCATGCAGCTTTGATCTCTTTTCTTGCTTTCAGAATATGCCAACCTCAAAATAAGGTTACCAAACGGAATAAAAGGTAACCGATGATGGTTCTGGGTTGACCGGCATCGGTTTAGGGGTGGCCGGCATTAATTAGGTTGGGATTCCCTAGTTTTACTAAAAATAGGAAATCATGGCAATGATTTCCGCCATATCTCTCTATTCATCCGAGGCAAGAGCAGGGAGTTACATTTTCTTACGGGGAATGTGGTTAGAGGGGATGTAGGCTTTTATTTTTAGGGTTTAGTTAGGTCTTAGTTAGTTATGGCAACATACTAAAAATAGACTTAGGGTGAGGTGGCTAGGTGAGGTTGTGGGCTGGGAATTATCTTAATTAGGATAATTAAATAATAAATACTGTGAGGACATGGATTAATTTAATTAAATTAATATTAGTGTGGGTGTAAGGGGCCATGGTTAGGTGATTGTGTTCAATTTGATTATTTAACGAGGGTAAAGGAGCGTGTGACCCAATTTTGGTGTCTACATTTTTCCCCTTTTGTTGTGTAGCTTGTATTGGTAAGTGACGCTGACAAAAATAAGATGTGGTTGCCCCATGTGTGGGTGAAGGTGATCCCCCTCAAACTAGGAACTGATGTGGCAGAAGATAGAATTGGTGAGTGGTTTGATAAAAGGTGAATGTGATGAAGAGGAAGGTGGACAACAGGGGTAAGGGGGTAAAGGTCCAATCGGGTAATCTAGGTAATGGGCCAGGGTCAAAGGTAGTAATAGTCAAACACACGCACACGTATAAACTACAACATGGTACCAGGTTGAAGAGCATGCAAACTCTACATTGTCTAAGGTCGATAGGTTTATCCAAACAAGGTTGAGGTGATTCCGGTATCCAAGGTATAGGATATGGTGTGGAAGCACTTCACAGGTCAAGTGCAGGAACATTTAGGTATGTTCCAGTACACCAAAGGTTGGGTCAGGATAAATGGTCACAATAAGAGGCAAGGTAAGGTCATTAGGTCAAACAACACGGGTAATAGTGTCACAAGGTATAGCGAGCACATGAGTTCATAGGTCACTAACAATGTTCCAGGTCCAAGTAGCTAGGTCATGGCACGGGTAGGGCCAAGGTATGGGTAAAATAAAAAGTCCCAAAATGTAATTAAGGACAAGTATAGGTAAGGTAGGCATGGAGGTTGGTTGCAATAAGGGTGGGTAAGGTCAAATGGCGGTTGGGTTGGTTAAGTGGGGTCAGCAATGGGGAATGGGAAAGAATATGATAGGTAACCGATGTCGGTCATACGTAACCGGTGACGGTCGAGGTAAGATGATCATGGTTTATTGGGGGTAGATGACTGATTTCAATCTTGATATAACCAACCAAAGTGAGCTAGGGCATAGGACCAATGTCGATTTAGGTATAACCAACTTTTGTCAAGTCAACGTGGGTATATAAAAATAAAAATCTGTATAATACAGATTCATTTGTATGTTTTGGCTTTTGTGAAAATGACAGAGTGTTGAATGAGTTGTGCTTTTTGGGAGAAAAAGATGAGGGATGATATCCTACTTGAGGTGGAGGGATCTGGTTGGTTAGAGGAGCCAGTAGACAGGTTCATGAGCACAGGGGGATTGATTGTGATTGGGTGGAGGTCAGGAGGATTGGATTTGGTGATTGGACATGAGTGAGGCAAGAGAGGGATCGGTGGACCACTAGTGCAAGTGGCCTAATGTACCACCACGAGACGGGAATATGATGAGGTAAGATTCAATCTCTTGCATTGGTTTGGGAGGTAGATTGGGTATATAGGTTAGGGAGGGAATACGGGCTTTTGGGGGGAAAAGGGGATTTGAATTTGGGAAGGCAAATTGGGTAAAATAGGAATGGGTAGAGGTGTGGTTAGGTGTACAAGGGGTGGGGAGGAGATGAGGGTAGAGTTAGGTAGGAATGGGTGAGAAGAAGGGAGTGTTTTAGAAAAAAGGGGTTTGGGTGTCGTGGAGTTATGCGTGCGTGACAATGGTGTTGGTTAAGGGGTGGATGACGTCGGTGGTATCGAAATGGTACAAAGTGAGTCATAGATAAGGTGACCGATGCTGGTTTGGGATAGATTGTGGTTAGTTAGAAGTAACCGGTACTAGTCATCATGTGGAGAAAAAGGGGCCAAAAGAGCCCTAGGGTGGTTGGGTGGGATAGATAGTGGGAAAAGAAGATGTTGTTGATGAAAAATAGAGCATGGGTAAGAGGTTGAAAGAGGTATGGTATGATCGATAGTGGGTTAGGGTTGGGGTGGGTAGATAGAATATGTGATAAGAAGGTAAGTTGTGAGGGGAAAAAGAGGGAGGGTAATAGGTGTAGGTGAAGTGTCAAGAGTGATTGTGGGTATGATCAAGGTGTATTAATGTGATGTTTTGTTGGATGCATGCGAGAGACCAGCTGCAGATGTGAGATAGGGTGCCGCCCCGCTCATGACAGTTCGAGGAGGTACGACAACTAAGGATTGGTAGCATGTTGTAGAGGTTTGCCTGATTGGGGTCGAATGCTACCGGCATGTAGTCCGACAACCTAGTTTAATGGTTACCCTCATCGACAGATGGGATTTGGAGACCAACACATTCCATCTATCGACGGGTGAGATCACGGTCACCCTAGAGGATGTGTACAAGATCCTGTGGTTACCGATATTGGGGATGTAGGTATATTTGATCTCCTCAAAGGTGTCTGAGGAGTTGATGCTGACAGTCTTTGGTAAGGGGTTGGAGGAGATGAGGTTTCATAGTGCCAAGAATGAGCTATGGAGAGATGTACTTGGCTCGTCCGAGGAGACTAGGCTAGTAGTGTTGCTGATGGAGGCAATCTACTATTTTACACTACCGATGCAAAGGGTCAAAGATTCCCATGATCCTTGATGGGGGTCTTGCATGATATGGTGGTAGAGAGGACCCATTTTGCATGGCCACCAACATTCCTAGTGTAGCTATATAGGGAGTTATACGCGTATGGGTGACTACGGAGGTTCATCTTATGCTACACTTTCCTATTTCCTTTTTGGGCATATGAGCACATTATGTGTGTGCACCCAGTTGCTATGCCCCAAGCTGATGCATTCAAGCTAGGTTTTATTCGAGTGGGATATAGGTGATGGGTTTCATTATTAGAGAGTGTCGAGCAGGCGGGTGATGCATGATGTCACCTACTACAGGTGTTTACGGGAGTGGTTGTCTGGCGTAGACATCATTTGGAGGCCCTATGTGGGTTATCCATCATATGGGAAAATGGACGTGGAGCTATATGGATTGTAGCTACTCAGATGGATAAAGGGGCGACGTGCCGTGAAAAGCACGAGATGATACCCATAGATAGGGTTAACTAAAAATTTGGTCTCGCCAGATATACCACCCTTCTCACAAAGATGCAGGGAGGGATGACATGGAGACATCGTTCCTCCGCCTCTGCCCGGTGACGGTGCCTCTGGAAGGAGGAGGAGGAGGTGAGAGACTGGTGTATCAATGATGTCGGGGTGACTAACAGATATAGATAGTGGTGGGCTACACACCTACAAGTAGTACCACCGAGGTTGGGGCAAGCCGATTTAGCCACCATCACTATTCAAAGAGAAACCTTACAAGGGCAGGTGGCTACCTTGATTACACAAATGGGATGGTACAGGGGTAGTTGGCAGTGGCACAGAGGCACAAGTGGCCGGTTTATAGCACAGTTACTAGTTTACATGCCCGGATAACACAAGAACAGGCACTCATATAGGGTGGTGATGGTGATGGTGATGGGATACAGGTGGCCACCCTATAGGTGTAGGTTACAGGTTTGCAAGGCCAATTGGCCACTACATAGGTGCGGGTTGTGAATCTTCGACCTAGATATAGGTAGGAGCAAGACAGGTTAGAGGCTAATGGGGCCACCATAAATAGTACCCATAGCCAAATTGTGGGATGCCCTAGGTGAGGCCAGGTATTATCAAGATATTTTGATGGTGGCAAGGATAGATTTTCTCTCTGTGGAAAGAAAAGGGCACAACAGGCCTCAGTGTGAGGACCAGTCACATTCCCATCGTTTGGAGAGCATAGGGGGCCAGCGAGCCCCGAGATAGGGTCAAGGCAAGGCCACCAGTTCACGAGAGGCCAGCTCTAGGTGTGGTACCAGCAGGGACCCAACCATGACCCATGATGGGTGGTGAGATGTTAGTAGGCCGTCATACAGGAGCCGAGGAGGAGGAGGAGACAGGTGAGATAGATATGGAGGATATCTAGTAGGGTGATATCTGATAGCCATATGTACCTCCTATTTTGTATAGTCATTTATTTTTGATATATACTAGCTTGCATGCCGAAGAGAGTGAGGATGTATATGAGAGTTGATTGATTTTGATCATATATGCCTACGTGCCGAAGATGGTGAGGATGTACATGAGGGTTTTTGATATTTTGTATTCATTTGTATCGGTATACATATGTATGTATACACATATGTCATGATTTATAGATGATGATATTTATACAATGGATGGTGTACTTATTTTAATTTCCATTGTTATTTGTGTATGTGATGGAAACTAGGTGAATTAAGTATGATGGAGTCAGGGTTGTATAGGCATGGATTGAGTTAGGTCATAGGCATGGATGAAGTCAGGTCATAGGCATGGATTGAGTTAGGTCATAAGCATGGATTGAGTCGTGGACTTAGCTATGATTGAGTTTAGGTTGGTTGAGTTTTTAATTCATTAATTTGTGTAATTAATGATGATTTAGATCATGTTAAGATGTTTTGTAGAAAAATGCATGATAATGGTAAAGAAATGGTAGACATAATGAATGTATGAGTGATGATGGTAAATATGTGAATAAATTTTTGTTTGTTTGGTTTAATTTCCAATTATTGAAATAAAAAGGAAACTAACTAGGGTAGAATGTGACTAGGAAAGGGGGAGAGGGAATCATTTAGGGTGGAGAGTGGTCGAGCTAACCTCCAAGGGACCCATGCCCTCGGTGTCTTTGCCTACATAGTTCTAGCAAAAAGGGACCTCAGGCCGATGTAGTTCTCCCATAAGCTAGGGAAGATTAGGGTGAAATAGTGGAATGGTTTGATAGGTGTTAGGCATGGGTGATGTAGGTCATAGGCATGATTGATTTTAGGTTATAGGTATGGTTGATTGATTTTTAAATACATGTGCCAAGGATCTGGTCCTGTATGGGATAATCAATAGGTAATGAGGAAGGAAAATGGTAAGAGGTGGTAAAAGAGCTTCTTAATTGATAAGAACCCTGATGAGTCTACCATACCCTAGATGGGCTTATGAACATAAGACTACAAGCCTTGCATAGTGGACTATTTTAAGGGTGAAGAAAAAGTCACATGATCACGAAATGTCACGTTTGACAAATTCCCTTTAGTAACGAGGAATTTAGGCGAGAAAGAAAAGGAAGTGAGAATGAGAGGTTTAAGCGTAACTTAATGTTCAAAGATGTGTATTTCGGAACAATAAACCTATAATCCAAAGTAGGCAAGTCCATGATCAAAATTTCATATTTTTCTTGATTTTTGTTTTTAATAGACTGTTCAATGTGGGAAGTCTATATGGGATGAATATATTATCTCCTTGAGGTCTTCGTGAAGCAGATCGATGCGGGAAGCTTCTGAATATTTATTGTATTTTTGTAATGACCGTATATAGCTATCTTTCAAGGGAGAAGTCTATTGATAGTGGTAGAATATGGAGAAGAGATGTCCCTTTTTGAGGGACTCGTCTTTTGCTAAAATTTTGACTCAAGGAGTTGTATCCCTTTTTTTTTTTTTAGATGTTTAAGTCATGGAAAAGATTATAGAGGAAGATTAGGTTCCAGTTTTAGAAGACAAGATCATAGTACACAAAAATTAACTGTGAAAGAGGTGGTTCTAAGTGATTAATGACCATGGGATTCCATCTTGAAGAAGATGAAAGTATCCTTGAGAATCATGCTATGAGCAAAGCCATGGTACTCATATTCAAGACAAGACTAAAAGGTGATGGGTAATCACATGATTCTTGTTTAGTCATGGATCCTCAAAATGGGTAATAATGGAAGGTGAACAACACTCAAGGGATGAGCAACCAATTGATATAAAGTGATATAGGACTTGATATCAACAATAAAATGGTCGAAGATGCAAGGCATTAAGGGGCTCAGGTTTGGGCTTACCTTCAAGTGAAGACAAACGATAAGCACTTGATCCATAGGCATAAGTGATGATATAGGGTCCAAGCCAATTAGGAGTAAATTTTCCCCGTTTACTTTTCTCTTCTTTGGTTACATGTTGATTTTCCTTCAAGACAAGGTCACTGACTTGAAAGGTTCGTTTGGGAACACATTTTTTATAGGCACGTTTGATATGTTTTTGGTAGATTTGGAGATGGCCGGGTGTTGAGATGACATTAATCTAATATTTTAAGTCATGTCAAATGATCCCGGTGAAATCCATTGTCATTGAGTATTTCTTGTAGTGAGATGTGGAGGGATGGAATCTAGACTTCAAGCGGTAAGAAAGCCTCGCATCTGTAGACCGAGAAAAGTGGGGTGGCACCGGTCGAAGTGCGAGTACTAGTTTGATAAGCCCTTAAGGTGAAAGGAATGTGCATATGCTGATTCTTCCCAATATCATTAACCACCTTCATAAGAATTTTGTTCAAGGTTTTATTAGTTGATTTGGTTTGACCGTTGGTTTGAAGGTAATAAGGTGATGAGAAACCGAGTTGGATGCCAAAAGCATCACATAGTTTGCGTAGGGTTTTATTTTTGAATTGTTTTCTATTATTCGTGATAATGCGGTGAGGAATGCCAAAGCTATAGATGATGTGATGGTTGATGAGGGGATGGATTCTACCCATTTAATGTAATATTTAGTAGTGGTTATGATCCATTGGTGGCATTGTGAAGAATGGGTGTTGATCTCACTGACAAGATCCAAACCCCATTGAGAGAAAGGAAAAAGGTCTCAGGAGACCTGTAAAGCATGACTAGGGGTGTGGTGGAGATTAGCATGTTACTAGAATTTTACATAGCATTTGACATAATTACAACAGTCATGGTTTAGGGTTGGCCAGTAATAGCCTAGGTGAAGAATGCATTTTGCGACAATGAGACCACTAAAGTGGCCTCCACAAATCCCATCATGTACTTCCTTAATGGTGTAAGGAATTTCGGAGCTTGTAAGGCATTACAAGAGAATGTTTTCAAAACCATGTTTGTATAGAATACCACCCATGATGATACAATTTGACACACTTGTAAGGAAGGAACGTTCTCTCATTACGAGTGAGATCAGCGGGTAAAATGGAGAGGGAAAAATAGTTTGTGTATTACTTATACCAAAGGTTACTTGGGTCGAGCAAATGGTTCTAATAGAATAAAATTCATGAGGCAAATAGGAGGGTGATTGTAGTCTTGGTATGGTGACAAAGATTTTAGAGTCGGTAGGTGAAGCGGTGTATCCGAGAAGCCAAGCAAGCCATGGTATCTATAAATTTATTGGTAGAATGTGGTGTGGTTTGGAGGCGTAATAATGTCGAAGGTGGTAAAAATTATGTCCACATGATGATTATAATTTATAATTATCTCATTACAACATTAGTATATACCATTGACTTGGTTTATGACCAACTAAGAATCACCAAAGATGTTGATTAACTTAACATCTAAGGCATAAGCAGCTTGAAGACCTAATACGAGTGCTTCAGTATTCAGCAATATTGTTTGTACAAATCAAAATCAAGTTTGAAAGACAAAGGCATAGGTTCACCATCAAGTGGAATGAGGATAGCACCATCCCCACCTTTGCTGCCGACACTTGGAACCATAAAAGAAGAGTGTCATTTAGTAAGTGGGTTTTTCCAGGAAAGCGGTAGAATAGACTTATCTGGAAAGTCAAAGTTATAGGATTGATCCCACGAAATAGGAGCATCAGCCAATTGCTCCATGATAGTTTATCCTTTGATGGAATTTTGATGGATGAATTCAAGGTTGAGGTCGGCCAAAGCATAAGCCAACATGCGGCATGTTGATTTTGATAAGGTTTGGCATACATGTAGTGTAATGGGTCGGTATTAGTAATGACGAAGGTTTTGTGGTTGAGTAGGTAATGGCGGAGTTTGGTGGCGATGAAAACTAAGGCTAGAAATTTTTTTTTGGCATGGGTATATCTAGTTTCGTAATCAAGAAGGGTACGGCTTATGTAATAAACCACTTGCTCTCGGTGTTGGTCATCGTGATGAGCAAGCATGGCACCTAGAGAATGGTCAGTGGTGGAAATATATAGGTAGAAGGGTTGGTCATCCTTAGGAGGAATGAGCACTGGTGGTTGAAGGAGGTATTTTTTAAGGCTTCAAAGGATTTATGGAAGTCATCATCCCATTTGAATGAAACATCTTTCTTGAGAAGATGATGGAATGGTTGATAATGGTCAGAGATCTGGGAGATAAAATGATGAATTGATTACAATTTTCCTTGTAGGATGCAAAGTTGATAGAGATTAGTGGGTGGTGGCATTTCAAGGATATCCTTGACTTTAGTAGGATCGACTTCTATGCCACGTAAAGAAACGATGAAACCTAGGAGTTTCCCTAAAAGTACCGTAAAGACACATTTTTTTGGTTGAAGATGAACACAATATTTGATGAGGCGGTCAAAGATGACTTTAAGAATGGGTAGGTGTTCAGTTCGATGTTTGGATTTGGCAAGTAGATCATCTACATAATCCTCCAATATGTGATGCATGATGTCATGGAAGATGTAAGTCATGGCCCGTTGATATGTAGCACCAACATTTTTTAGACCAAAGGGCATGACTCTATAGTAGAAATTCCCCCAAGGGGTGATGAAGGAAGTCTTGTGTTGATCCTCGGGAGCTAGTAATATTTTATTGTAGCCCAAGAAACCATCCATAAGTGATAAAATTGCATGGCCAGTAATGAGATCAACTAGTTGGTTAATTCCTGGTAGTGGGAAATCATCTTTGGGACAGGTGAGGTTGAGGTCACAAAAATCTATGTAAATGCAGAGCCCCCTGTCACTTTCATGACAAGAATGATGTTAGAAATCCATTAGGAATAATCAATGGGTAGAATTAAGGAAACCGAGAGAAGGTAATCGCAAGCTCTTCTTTGAACAGAAGATAAATTTGAGGATGCATTTTCTGTAGCTTTTGTTTGATAGGTTTGGCATCAGGAATGGTCACAATATTGTGAACCATGATTTTAGGATTGATACCAGGCATATTGGCATAGGACAAAGCAAATGCATCTCTATGGCCCCCAAGGAAAGAAGTGAAGGCTTTCTATTCAAAGTAGCATCTAACAATTGGCCAATTTTTAGAATGTGCGGGTCGTATTAAATATTAATGTTGATTTCGATGGTCAATTCATTCAACATGGTTTGCGTCTCAGAGGGTAATAATGGTGAATATAAGAGTCTTCTGCACCAAGGTAGGTGAGGATGGACTCATCATCCTGACATTGAACGATGTTAATTAAAGGTGTATCGTCATCGATCATGTCAAGATACAAGAATGAGAGAGAAGAGGGATCCTCACCATCATGTTGATAGGTCAGCGGTCCTAAGGAAATGGTGTTTACGTAAAAAAAAAAAGTTAGGAGGTATAGATTCAGGATCTATGGACTCCATGGGTGAGGATGGTAATGTGGGTGAATGAGAGGGGGAAGATTTCTCATCCTGAATAAGGTTGATGCGAACCTTCTTAGAAGATGGAGTGTCAAAACCAATGCCACTACGGTCATTGTGTTTACGAGAGGTATAGGAGATGACAGTGTGGTGGCCTTGTTCATAAAAACTGAAGCCAAATCCTTTCCACACACACCGGTGGAGGAAAGTGTGAGTGAAATGGCGGTTAGTGAGGGAGTGTAGGTCGGTGGAAAATGGTTGGGTTTGGGATGGAGGTTTGGGTTTATAGGTGGCCATATCAAGTCCCCTATACATTAGATTGGTGTGAAGGTGGGGAGGGCCATAAGGAAAACATCACCAATATGAATGTCATAGGCTGGGTGTTGATGCATTCCTATACTCTTGTGGGGTGAGGAAGGTATCAATATTGTATAGGCGTTATTTCCCTAGAGTGAGGCATTGAAAAATACCTTCTAAGGGATCAGTAGTTGTTATGTTTATGCCGGGTATAGACGGCTCGCTAGATGAAGGAGATACAAGGACACTAGAAATAGAGGCTATAGGCTGCAATAGGGATAGCGAGGTTAGACGCAATGTAGTAAGTAGTGGTAATTTTGGTGGATGGGCTCGTGGGTAGAGGTGAAGTGGTTTTGGTGGTGGGCGCCTGCCTTGACTAGTACAAGCACATCATTGGTCGATATAGCATGCTATAAGTCTTGAAAGGTTATGGGTTATCGGGGATGGTGTAAATATGTCCCTCGTGTTAAAATTTGATGCATCAATGTAACTTCAAGGGACATAACCCATATCATGGATCCAAAGTCAGCAAAGTAGTAAGTTATACTAGAACTCCTCTTCTAGGACATAGAAACATTCCGGGATGGTGCGGGGACCTATGCGGACATGGAGAACAACGGTATCTAGTGTAGAGGTTATGGCGTCATTGAAGGAACACAACATAACAAGGTTACTATGCATGCAATGGGTAGGTATTTGCATTTGGTTGTATGCATGGGAGGAGATGATGTTAATTCTAGCACCACCATCGATCATAATGCATCATATGCATATATTATCAATAAAGATGGAGATGAAAAGAGTGGGGTCGGGGTCATCGATTAGAAGGGAGTGATCTCTTCATCTACAAAATTGAGGGTGGCCACTTGGTGAGTGGGTGAAGGTGTAGAGGAATGTGAAGACCAAGTGAGAGAGGCTACGTGGTGAGGGGTAATGATGGAGGCTACGGGTGTGGGGTCATTTGGTAAGAATTTGATAGATTGAAGGACCTGTCATCACCAATCCAGCACTATGATAATTCTTCACCGGGAACTCCTCGTGCTATGATTATTTACTAATGCACAGCCTTTAGTTTGGTGGATGTAATCTGGAAACAAAACAACAACATAACACAAGAATACCATCGACTATGATAAGATGGAATGATGACAAATCTGAAATATCAAAGTAAATTATAATATTAACATGAAATTGTTACAATCTCACCCATGAGGTACTTCAAGTGTTATTGAATTCACTTGCCTTTCACCAAGACTATGGGAGAAACTTTACAATTACACCTCTTAATGGCTTCTTCAACACACCTTTAAACTGATGGCTTCCTTTGCACACTTCCTACAATATTTCTCACTACTTCCTTCTATGCTAAATGAGGGGGGTGGCCTCTCTATTTATAGAACTTCTAGGCTTATCCATCCTATCTCTAAGATAGGATAAGAAATCCACTCGACGAATCATATTCCATACCTTAACTCTTATCTCGTACATGTAAGCTTATCTTTTAAGATAAGATAAACCTTATCATTTTACATGGGTTCCACATTTTTAGACTTTTTACAAATAAAATACACAAAATATTTATGACCTCACTCCTTGTCTTTATTACCAATATAATATTTCTAATTCCTAATCATGTAGACCCTACTTCTCTAATTACCCAAACTTTGACATTTTAACATTACCGGACCACTTACGACAAATATTTACTTTTTACAACATTCCTATTATACTTTGACTGCTACCGTACTCAGTTATTGTCGGCACCATACCGATGGATGCGCCGTTATCTTCTATCGAGGCTACTACTAATTATACTTAACAACATCCTATTCCTAATACATACATTAATGAAATAGAAATTATGGAGGAAAATTTTAGTGTCGACATCTTCCCCCTTCCTAGCTTCTACTCCGTCCTCGGAGTAGACTATTCTGGTGCTTGGAAAATCTTCAACTTGTCATGGTTGACCCATTTCGTAATGGGAGTGCCATCCAATTCCTCCAAATCAATACGTACCATTTTCATGCACACTCTACTATTTTGTAGGGGCCCATCCATTTTGGAAGAAATTTTCTCTGTCTTCTTTTTTTGTATCTGGAATCATATACTAGAACCAAGTCATTCACATGAAATGGAGACCACTGGATCTTTTGATCAAAGTATTCCTTCTGCTTCATTTTCTTCTTATAGCTTGTATCCTTAGCTATTTCCCTCATTTCCTCTAACAAATGAAGATGTACCAACCTTTCTTTTACTGAATCACTTTCATCCATTCTTTCATTTTTCATTACTCTAACCATGGGAATATCAAACTCAATAGGAAGAACTGGATCAATGCCATAAGCCAACTGAAATAGGGAGTATCCTATTTTTGACTTTGATGTTGCCCTATATTCCCACAATGTTGCATGAATCCTTTTATCCCATTTATGTACCTGCAAGGCTGCATCTTTTGCTAGAATTTGACACAACACAAAATTTGTTCGTTCCACCTGTCCATTTGTGCTTGGCTTGTATGTTGTTGCCTTCCTGTGCTTAATAGAAAACTTATTGACTAGGGCTTCTACTACCTCATTAATGAAGTGGCTTCCTTGATTTGTTACAATTTCTAATGGACAACCAAATCTGGTGACAATGCGTTCATATATGAACCTTGCCACTTCATCCATGGAAGTTGTTTTCAATGGCCTAGCTTCAACCCACTTGGTTAAATAATCTGTGGCAACTACAATATACTTATTTTGGTGCAAGGTAGTTGGAAGTGGACCTACAATGTCTATTCCCCACTTTTCAAAGGGACCAAGTGGAAGAATAGGACATAATGGAGCTGATGAAGTCTTACGGTTACCATGTGTTTGACAAATATCACATGTCTTACAATAATTATAACAATCTTTAAAAAGAGTGGGCCAGTGATAACCTGCATCCAAGATCCTTCTTACTGTAAGTTGTCCAGAGAAGTGCCCTCCACATGTACCATTGTGGAATTCTTCTAGTAGTTCCTTCCCTTGATCACGTCCAACTGCCCTCTTGTACTATCCATCAGGTCCTATTTGAAATAATACTCCATGCAGAATAGAATATGGATGACTGGCTTGAGTAATCTTTCTCTTAGTCTTTGCATTGGCACCATCAGGAAACTTGAATTCATTCAGATAATTCCAAATATCTATGTATTCACTAGGGATTGTGTCAAGGGATAACAATGCTGCATCGGGGAAATCATCATCATCACAAGATGATCCTAAACCATCATAGGCTCGAGAGAGTGCATCTGCATTGACATGCTTCTTTCCTGGCCTATCTATAATATCAAATTCAAATTCTTGTAGCAAAATTATCCATCTTGCTATCCTCCCTGATGGGTTAGGCTTATTTACAATATATTTTAGAGCCTAATGATCTGTTACAACTAGAAATTTTTACCCTAGCAAGTAATTTCTAAACTTCTTTACAACAAAAATGATAGCCAAAGCCTCTTTTTCATTCTGGATAATTTACCTCAAGACTTGCTCTTTTTTCTACTCCCAAAGTAAATTGGATGTTTATTCCCATTTTCATCTTTTTGGCTCAAAGTACTTCCTAGTGCTTCAGCATCCGAGGCATCGAGTGTACACAATGAATGGCTTGCTCCAATCTGGATTCTTCAAAATAGGTGAAGACACCGGGCTTCCTTCATTTTCCAAAAGCTTCATGTGCCTTATTTCCATCTCTGGATACAACATGCCCTAACAAACCACCTTTAGAACATCCAAAGACACATTTTGTAGGGTTTAGTGAGGCTTGTGCTTCATCTAACCTTTGAAATGTTGTCTCCATCTGGTGCAGGTGGTCCAACTTGCTCCCATAGATGTAAAAATCATCCAGAAATACTCTGATGAAGGTCCCAATGTAGGGTTTGAACACCCTATTCATCAAACACTGGAATGTTGTTGGAGCATTACACAACCCAAAAGGCATAACTCTATAAGCAAACATTCCCCAAGGAGTGGTGAACGTGGTCTTCAGTTGATCTTTCTCTACTATACGAACTTGGTTGTAGCCGCTATATCCATCAGCAAAACTATAGCACTCCTGGCCAGCTACTTCGTCCAAGATCTGATCTGAAAATGGAAGAGGGTAATTATCCTTCTTTGTTGCCTTATTGAGCTTCCTATAATCAACACAAATGTGTAGCTTCCCATTTTTTTATTGAGATCGCAATGGGAGAAACCCATTCTAAATTCTCCATAGCAAATATGAATCCCGCATCGAGCAACTTATCTATTTCTTCTTTTATAGTCTTGGAAAAATTAGGATTCATTCTATATGGCATTTGCTTTATGGGCTTAGCACCATCTACCAGCTCAATAGAATGTTCTACCCAAATTACTTGACAAAGTTCCTTGTAATCAAAAGTGAATAGGTGTATGTACCTTCGAAAGAGTTGGAGGTAGGATTCCTTCTCACTCTCCATCACAAAGATCACCAATCTTTATTTGTTGAGACTACCATCAACTTCTTCTTCGAGATAATTTTATGGGGTCATGAGTTGATGTGACTGGAAGGATATCCATGACTCAAACATCAACCTCACTTTCTTCATCTTCAGTGTCCACTTCAATGGTACTAGAGTAATCAGAGGATGTCTAATCATCATTTTCATCACTTGAATCCACAGGTTCTGCCTTATGATGTCGAGGGATCACGTTTATCTTCACCCTCTCTCTACCACGTCCAAGTGTCATGAAACCTTCATTCTAGTAGTTTCTTGCATGAACTCTCCTTAGCCATGGTCTTCCTAGCGATTGGGTACGCAATGACAGTACCATTTTTCATCACCCGAAAGTCTACCACACATACAACACCCATAATGAGATATTGCCACATTTGAAACTACACCTTCTGGTTTAGTTTTTCCTTTATTTAATGACCTTAACATAAGTGTTGAAGAGTGACCAATTTTTAAACCCAACATATTCATTACAGACTCGGTCATTACATTAACTGCAGCACCTCCATCAACTAAGACATCATGAATTGAAATACCATTATATAATACCTCAACTTGTGGAGCATAGGGATCCGCCTCTACCTCCAAAAAAAGGACCTCAACCTCCTTCCTTCATCGAGCATTGAGTCCACTTCGCAACTCTCGCCTCTTCTCAGAAGACATAGCCAAGAGTTGACCATATGTAATATTTGTAGGCCTTTTGGACAGATCTTCCAAGATGGAGTATGGTCCTTGCCCCTATGAAATCAGAAAATCCTGCACACCCAACTTTCTTCTCCTATGTTTCTTACTAGTTTCTCCTTTCACCTTCTTAGGATCATTTCCATCTTGATTATCTTTTTCTTTCTTTCTTTTTGTTACAAACACATCTACTTCATTATTTCTGCTCTTATCTACTACATCAAAAGAATTCACAGTGTGCTTTTTCTTTATCATTATCTCCTTTACCGATGTAGAAGCTCTGTCTGACAATTATACTTATAATGACCTTTTTATAACAACCATAACATACAACTTCGAAATATTTATTTTGGACGTCTATCTCCTCCCCGAGAACTAAATTCCTTGAAGAAGATTAATAATTAACTCGACCCATATTTTTGAGAAAATCTTCATACTCATAGATGTACTAGGAGAAATATTTGTGCTCACCGGAGTGGTTGTGGATTTTGGACCAAAGGTGCTGGTGTAGGCTCTACTTTAGCAACAATTTCTTTGGGCTCCTCTTCCATGCTTTCTTCTTACCTTCTTACAATCTCCTTTGCTTGTTCAATGGTAGTTGGGTGGTCATACTTCACTCGTTGTCGATCTTCCGCTTCATCCCAAGAATGAAGTGCTTACAGAGGAGATTATCCACGCCATTCATCAACCCATCCGCTAATCCTTCCTTCCGGATTTGGGCATCAAGCTTCCTCCTTAGCTATAGAACATGAGCATGATAATCCCTTATCTTCTCCTTCTCTCCTTGGGATAGCTTTGTGATCTCGATCATGAGATCTCGCATATTTCGTTGTTCACCAAATTCTTCAAGAAAACTTTCGCTTAATAAATCCCATGAATTTTTCACATTATCACCTAATGTTTCAAACCACCTAAGTGTCAACCATCCAAAAAGGTAGGAAAAATTCAGTCCATTGTTCCCTTCTTATGAGGCCATTACAAATACAAGATCATTTAAACTCTTGAATGAAGGAAAAGCATCTTCATTAGATTGAGCTGAAAAAAAAATATTTCCCATTTTCAAAAGTAACCACCGTGAAATACCAACCCACAAGTACAATCAACAAAACTTATGTGCACAAATAATTGGAATCACTATACTAGAAAGTGACTTTACACCTTTCTACAGTAAAATAGAAATGACCACGGTAAACTATGGTAAAACTTGACTTACTGCGGTAAAAACTGACTTTACTGTGGTAAACACTATTCACGGTAAAAAGTGAAGTTACTGCAGTAAATACTATTCACGGTAAAAAGTGAAGTTACTATGGTAAATACTATTCCCAGCAAAAATGACTTTACCATGGTAACTACTATTCATGGCAAAAATGACTTTACCATGGTAACTACTATGCACAGTAAAAACAAGGTTACCCTCCAATTGATTTTTGACTAAGTGGGAATATCTCTCCAGAAAATCCACCAATGAGGAATGGTCCCGGCAACGGAACCAAAATGTCATCACCAATCGCACTATGATAATTCTTCACCGGGAACTCCTCGTGCTATGATTATTTACTAATGCACAGCCTTTAGTTTGGTGGATGTAATCTAGAAACAAAACAACAACATAACACAAGAATACCATCGACTATGATAAGACAGGAATGATGACAAATCTGAAATATCAAAGTAAATTATAATATTAACATGAAATTGTTACAATCTCACCCATGAGGTACTTCAAGTGTTATTGACTTCACTTTCCTTTCACCAAGACTATGGGAGAAACTTTACAATTACACCTCTTAATGGCTTCTTCAACACACCTTTAAACTGATGGCTTCCTTTGCACACTTCCTACAATATTTCTCACTACTTCCTTCTATGCTAAATGAGGGGGGTGGCCTCTCTATTTATAGAACTTCCAGGCTTATCCATCTTATCTCTAAGATAGGATAAGAAATCCACTCTGACGAATCATATTCCATACCTTAACTCTTATCTGTACATGTAAGCTTATCTTTTAAGATAAGATAAACCTTATCATTTTACATGGGTTCCACATTTTTAGACTTTTTACAAATAAAATACACAAAATATTTATGACCTCACTCCTTGTCTTTATTACCAATATAATATTTCTAATTCCTAATCATGTAGACCCTACTTCTCTAATTACCCAAACTTTGACATTTTAACATTACCAAACCACTTACGACAAATATTTACTTTTTACAACATTCCTATTGTACTTTGACTATTACTGTACTCCACATTATTGGCGGAACCATACTGACGGCACCGTTATCTTCTATCAGATGCTACTACTAATTATACTTAACAACATCTTATTCCTAATACATACATTAATGAAATAGAAATTATGGAGGAAAATTTTAGTGTCGACTTGGACCTTAAAGAGGGCTTGACGATGTGACTCGAGATCTTGATGAGGTCATATAAAGACATTTTGAGGGGGTATTGGTGTAGTTGTTTTAACATTATGCAATGTGTGACCCCATCAAAAATGGGATATGCAGGACCTTAAATGATGAATTTGGGTGTGGGTGTA
The DNA here is from genome assembly GCA_018340775.1 of Taxus wallichiana var. yunnanensis. Classification (NCBI taxonomy): domain Eukaryota; kingdom Viridiplantae; phylum Streptophyta; class Pinopsida; order Cupressales; family Taxaceae; genus Taxus; species Taxus wallichiana. The sequence goes on along the minus strand of CM031238.1, from coordinate 741,240,613 downwards.
GATGCTTTATATTGGGTACGAGGTTGGTTGATGGGCCGCTTTCTTTCTCCTTTCCCTTATATTTCCAAGCACAAGTGGTAATGTTAATCATGTTAATCGAGGGGACCGGCACTTCACTTGGAACTTCGGATGGATGAAGAGGGTGTGTCATGGAAGGTATAGCAATAAGAGGGACAAAACCCTAGTTGTGGATACGATCCTTGTTAAATGAGTAGGGCACATTTACATTTGGGTGGTGGTTTGGCCAACTCTCTTATGTGAACCATGTTAATTTTGAATCTCGGAGATGGATCTAAGAGTTGTGGGGGTGGATATTTTGGTTGTTGAGTAGGCAATGAGGGAAGATCTATGGAAATTGGTGATGGAAAAATGGGGTCCTCATCAAGAAGATCATCATCATCAAAGTTTTCTTCAGGAGGACATAATTGGACAAGAGCAACTTTCAAAGCCTTACAATTAGTTACATCATGTCTTGGAAAACGATGGTAGGCACAAATTTTGGTTTCGTCAAACCCTTTTGGTTTGGGTTTGAGTGGGTCGTAAGGTCTAAGAGGTGGTAATGTGATGACAGAATTTTCAAGGAGGTTGGTTAGGATTTTGGTGTAGGACCCTGCTAATGGATCATAATGGGAGGTGAATGTGGGTTTGGGTATAGGTGTGGCTGACTATGTAGGAAGAGTCTTTACAAGAGGGGGAGTAGGTTGGGCTACTATTTTGGTGTGTGGTGTGGTCTTAGGTGTTGGTTGTATCTACTTGGGTAGGGGCATGGTAGATGAACTGGCAATAGAAGGTGTGGTTGGTTTAACTACCTTATTGGGAGGCAACAAATTTTTGGATTTAGGTTGCATCTTTTTGGGTAAAGGTGATACGGGCACATGAGATGTAGAGGGAAAAGTAAATGGTGGAAGAGGGTGGGTTACCCATGGGGGTAACCGAGGTGTTATGGAGGTAGGTGGTGTGGGTTAGGTAGGAGGCGTGAGTGAAAGAGAAGGAAGTGTCATGGGTAGTGAAGAATTTATTGATGGTATTGGATGTATGGGTGGTAAGAAGGTTACGGTGAGGGTGGAGGTTGTGTGGTTTTCTTGAGCATATTAGAGGTCTATGATGAGGAAATTGGTGGCTTTGTTCTTGGTTTACCAAAGTGGATGGGGTTTCATGGCTGGGTCGAGGGGTGAGGTCCTAGGATGGATGGAAAGGGTGAAGGTGATAAGGGTGTGGTTGGTGAGGTTGGGATATGAGATCTAGGAGATTTGATCTTCTTTTTAAGGGCCGGGTTAAGTTTAGTGTTAGTTTTGTAAGATGTAGCTAAATCTAATTTGATTGGCGGGTGAGTAAGGCTAACTGTTGGTATGACCCCTAAGGTAGTGATAGGTTTAGGAAAGAGAGATGATACAGGCATGGGTTTGGCAGTAGTTGCATGTTGGATTATGGGAAGAGTTGTGGGTTGAGCCATGAGTGGTGTCATGGGAGGTGTTGCGATAGTTGTGGTTATGTTCAGTTTTTTCAGTCAAAAAACTTTTGGATAGATAGTGGAGGTGTCAGCGAGTGACAGTTGCATTTGTGTTGAAACAGGAAGTAGAAGACGCCCCCAAAGTAAGGCTCTATCGACATAGTCTAGGTAATCGGCCAAGCATGAGGATTGTACTGTTGTAAGCAAAGATGACGTGGAACGAGTGGGAATCCCCGTAAAACATGTTTGAGATATAGGAAATGGCTAGCCTCAAACTCTGTGGGTAAGAGTGCCAAAAGTAGATCAATATGATCTTGAAGGTCTAATGGTGAATGGTCATCTACATGTGGTGGTACTTCTATAGTATCCTCCATTGGTAGAGGGTAGGATGAGCCAACCGAAGTGGGCTCTCCTTGCATTCGTGTAGGCACCGAACCTACATCTTCTATGAGTAAGAAGTGTCACCGACAACCACTCGAGAATTTTGAGGGGTCAAAGGCGGTGTGCTGATTATAGGCTCTTTCACAAAAGTGCGGGGAGAAGATGAAGGGGTTCCTCTCGTGAGTATTGGAGTAGATGAAAAAGGTTTTGGTGCAGGTAGGGGAGTGCGGGCTAAGATTTCATCTATGGAAGAAACATGAGGCAATTGGGAAGCAACTAGTACATCATTGAAAATATCATGGACCTCGCTGACATTGATATTATTGTTTGAGGTATAACCCCTTAGTCAGAAGATGAGCTATGATTAGGGAATGGCTTCTTGAAGATGTGTAGGTTTTGGTTAGTGAGTGCATTTGGGCTATCTTAGAATAGATCTCCATTTTCTATCATTTCTTGGACAATATTTTTAAAGGTGATGCGATTATTGTCATTGTGACCTTTGATAAAATGATAGTTGCAAAAGTCATATTCCTTATACCACACAGGCATGGGTCTCTTAGGGTCAAAAATAGTATATGGTTTTATAGGTGGAAGGGTAATGGAACCAACTTTGACAATATTTTCCAAGATGGAAGAATAAGATTCTCCTAGGGAAGTGTACTTTCACGGTTCTCATTTAAATTGGAAAGCTTGGATAGGAGAGAGATTAAAAGGGGGTTTGGCTGGGTTTGATTGATGAGGGGGCCAACTTTGAGAACTATGGCATTAGTAGACCCTTTGGGCTTTGAATAGTTGTTTTGGGGTTTCAAGAAGAAGAAACATCATTTGATTTGAACATAATGTTCTTATTACGAAGTTGAATCTTCTTTTCTTTGATAGCACGAATTTCCAATTTCCATGCCATGGTGAATGCCTCATCGAAAGTGTGAAAATTTTTCACCTGTAGGGTTGGTGAGATGTGTCTAGCACATGCCCAAGTAAATAGTTCTATAAGCTCAGTTTGAGGTAATTGGAATGTGAGCTGGTTAATGAGGTTGTCAACAATGTTTAATCAAGTCAATGATAGACTCGTCATCATGCTACTGTCGTGTGGAATAAAGATCTGTCATGGTAACCTTCTTAACAATGTTGATGGAGAAATGATCTAGGAAGGCTTGGGATACTTGATTGAATGAGTAAATGGAGTGTCTTAGTAGTCCACTGTACTAGTCCAATGTAGGTCCTGTCAGGGACATTGGGAAAGTCCTCAAAAGTAAAGCGTCATCGTGGGCAATTAGGTAACACCCATGTTTAAAGGACCACAAATGTTGTTGCGGATATTCTTTGCTATTAAAGTGGTTGAATTTTGGCATCTCCCAATGTACGGGTATGGTCAAATATGAATGGATGGGTGAATAGGCTCGTTACAAATTTCATCGTAGGTGAGGGAATTGCGTGAGCCGGAAACCGATGCTTCTAGGGTCTAGCATCTTTTCCATCATCAACTTGATGAGGTCATTGGTAGGTTGTGATGGAGGGACACCTCCTATGGCATAAGGAGGTAGATACTAAACCTGATAGGGAGGTTGAGAATAAGGAGCCGACATAAAGGTACATATCCGGAAGGGGCGATAGATGAGATAGAGGGTTATTGATAGTAGGTGTATATAGGTGGGATGGTCATCATGACTCTGGTAGCGATTGGGGACATTGTTTATGGGATGGAGAGGATGAGATTTTGGAATGGAGTAGATGTCATCGACACCATGAGTGGTTATGTTGTGATGTGTATTTGTGAGACAATGGGTATGGATTGTGCTATGGTCTCGGTGGTCGACGAGGGGACAACAAATACAATAGGTGTGAGGGAAACTGCAAATGTAACGGTCATGGTCCGTATGTGTCCTAGCTGTGAAACTACTGGGGGTGAAGTAGGTGAGGGTAACGCCACATTATTAGGGGTTGATGCAGCAACATGAATAAGGGCAGGAGAGATTGATATAGGCATGTCATATATCAACTAACCAGAGGAGTCTCGGGTGGAAGAGTGGGAAAGGTAGAACTGTAAGGCCACGGGATTCTGATCAAGGAGTTGTGCAAATTCTTTATCACCCATAGAAATGGTGGTAGGTAAGGTTAGATCCATGGGTGATAGGATGAAAGGCGGTGAGGGACTAGGTGGGAGTGGTTGACGACTAGTGTGGAATATGAGGGCATTAGTCTGGCTGTGAATTAGCACCATGTGAACAAGTGTTGACCTAGTAAGAATGTATTCTGTAGATGACATAGAAAACAATAGAAACAGAGAATAATGGGGTCCAGGAGGTGAATCTAGTCAATGTCTAGATTTTGAAAAATCAAACACAGGAAATGTAGCCAAGATGGTCATGTTGATCGGTGACGGTTATGGGAGAACCGATGACGGTCAAGTCTGACCAAATGACGGTTGGTAAAACACCGGTGATGGTTTCTAAAACCAATACCAGTAACTATGGAAGAAACGAGTCTCAAAAAAATGAAGTAGGAATGTTGGATTTGTATTGGTGAAATTGTGTATGACAGTAAATATTAACAGGGAGAAATATGATGATGCCCTAAGGGCCAAAAATAGAATGCAGAAATCGATGAAAGCTATTCTAGGTAAAACAACTAGAAAGCTGAAGTGACACTAATTAGGGTTTAATCGAAATGGCTAGATGTGAACCGATGACGGTCACTCGACCAATGTTGGTGACTATGAAATTAGAAAGAAATGAAGAAAATTGGATTTTGAATTAAATTAAGTGAAGAATCAAACTCAAAATCCTGAGAATGAGGAGATGGGGCCCCAAAGCACACTCGACAAAGTCGAAATACTCCAACTATGATGGTAGAGTGTGCGGAAGAATAAAAAAATAGATATTCGTAGTCTCACACCTCAAAACACAAGCCAAGAAGAACGCTAAGAAAAAGCATGATCCTAACAATGATTTTCTTATGTTTGTTTAGCTTATGCTATTTAGGACTGATTGTGTGTATTTAGAATAGAATTTTTTTGGTTGGGAAGGTGTCCTATGAAGAAGGATATCTAAAAGGAGAGGTTTCAGGTATGTTATGGTAGGGACAATCTGTCCTCTAAGATGATGACTTGACAAAGGCAACGAGCTGGGGAGTACCTGCCAACTAGATCATGTGATCACTGACAGATGTTCCCGAGTAAGATGTTGTTTAAGAAAGATGTGTATATTTGATTTTTTGCAAGTTTGGTAAGACAGAGAGAGAGAAAAATGTGCTTTCTATGATTCTTTGTGTCAACCATCAGCTGGGCATGACTTCCAAAGATATAAGTTTCCTTAGTTTTAATGTGAGCTAACAATGCACCAAATAATAATGTAATGCAAGTTTTTAAAACTCAAATTGAACAGTGATATTCGATGAAGCAAGAGATGAACAGGAAGAGGAATACTCTTTTAGTAATGTAATGCAAAATAAAGGAAGATGTGTTCTTTTTAAAGCACCAAAAACATGATTTTTTTAGATAATAGAAAGAAGGAGAATGATTCCAAAGAAGAAAAATTAATGTGGAAGCTTTTTGAAGGGAAACAAACACACAAATTTCACCTAGGAATGAATAAATGAAAAAGAACCCTGATGGGTCCCACCAGTGTGCCAAAATGTTTCACCATTTTCTTTACCTTTTTCAAAATGACAAAATAGATAAGGGTAAGGGCCAAGGAGGAATACCTATTAAATGCTAGTCGGTTGATGGTTGTTGCGCGCGTTCGACTTCTTGATCCACAACTGAATGTGAGAGCTTCCTTTTGGCTAGGAGGAACTACCTGTAATAGAAAACAAGACCACAAAATGATAGCTATATGATATATGACAGTGGACTACCTAGCGTAGGCTAAAACTAGGAAGCGTGATACTTCCTAGATGGCTATCAACCAACTGTTTAAAACAAGTTAATGTGAGAAATAAACAAGGTCCTACTGTAGTTGGTATTATTTAGGTATCCCATTCAAATATAATAAGAAAATTCAATCACAACAGGCTCGGCTATAGTTGGATCTAAGAAGTGAGGTGTTTGTCAAGGTACTGGGACTGATCAGGGTCAAATTCTAGGTTATTTAGGTCAACTGGTAGGGTGATTGTTGGGTATGTTCTTGGTTAAGGTGTAAAACACAGAGACCGACATCAACTAAATGTGACCGATGTTGGTTTAGGTAGAATCAACAATGGTTGTGGATAACCGATGTCATTGTGGTTAAGGTAAAATAAAATCAAAATAGATTAAATGGTAGGGATGATCTGGGGTCAAATAAAGTTTGGGAGAGTGAATGGGGAAGTCTGTAGAGATCTTAGGTATGCTCAGAAGTTTACAAGAGTGAGAATAGGTGATTTAGTGATATGGGTGAAGGGATATTTGGGTTTACAAGCAAGTGGGTGATGAAGCAATAAGCATGCAAAGAATAGATTAATAACAAGAGTAATAAAGATTACTAACTGAAATAAACCATACTGGTTAGGGCCATACTTATTGTGTTAAGGATCTGATGGTTGAGTGGTGGAGGTGGTTGATCAGAGAATACATGTATGGTCCTGTAGTGGTGCTTTCCCGGAGTGCTCTCGTGAATGCAATGGCTCTATGATTGATCCTGGTGATGGCTCTAGATGTTTAGATGTGCAAAAGGATGCTTGTTTCACTTGCATGCAACTCTGATCTCTTTTCTTTCTCTCAAAATGTGCCAACCTCGAAATAAGGTTACCAAAGGGAATAAAAGGTAACTCACAACGGTTCCGCATTAACCGGTTTCGGTTAGGGCGGGATTCCCTAGGTTTAATAAAAATAGTAGATCATGGCAATGATTTCTGCTAGATCTCTCTATTCATCCGAGAAAGAGTAGGAGTTACCTTTTCTTATGCATGAATTTGGTTAGAGGGGATGTAGGATTTGATTTTTAGGGTTTATTTAGGTCTTAGTTAGTTATGGCAACATACTAAGAATAGACTTAAGGTGAGGTGGTTAGGTGAGGTGGTGGGGTGGGAATTATCTTAATTAGGATAATTAAATAATAAATATTGCAAATACATGGATTAATTTAATTAAATTAATATTAGTGTGGGGTGAAAGGGGCCACGATTAGGTGAGTGTGTTCAAGTTGATTATTTAACGAGGGGTTAACAAGTGTGTGACCCAATTTTGGTGTCTACATCATATTCCGCCATGTTGTTGGTACACTCATTGTTGAGTTTGGATGGGAGGGGAATAGGAGTTTCCCAAGGAGGAATGAGAATGACACCAACGCCTCCCCCTTGCTGACATTTTGAGCCATCAAAGAAGAGATTAAATTTGAGTGTCATATTTGTGATGAAATGGGTTAATGGATTGATCCAAAAATTATTCGTGAGCTATATGTGTACTAGGAAGGGGGGCTTCCACCAATTGGTCATAAATATATTGTCCCTTAATGGATTTTCAAGAAATAAACTCAATGTCAAAAAATTTCATGAGCATGAGCCATCAAGTAATGTGATGGATGTAATAAGGTTTGGATTGTAATGTCTTAAGAAGATGAAATCTAGTAACGATATAATTCTTGTGGTTGAGAAGATAATGTCAAAACTTAGATGTAGCAAAGAATAGAGCGTAACACATCCTTTTAGCTATAGTGTAGCGGGTCTCAAAGTTCTCAAGAGTAAGACTTATGTAATAAACAACCTGATTATGACCTTGGTCATCATGATGGGCTAACATGCCTCCTAGAGTAGGATTAGTGGTAGATATGTACACATAAAATGGCTCCCCATTGAGTGGAGGTGTAAGCACTTGTAGAGATAGAAGATACCGATTAAGTTCATCAAAGGTTTTTAGTAATCGTGATCCCAATTAAATTCAATGTCCTTCCGAAGGAGGTGATTAAAAGGTTGAAAATGATAAAAAAAGTTTCAAGATGAAATGGTGAACAAATTGGAGGTGGCCTTGAAGATTGCAAATTTTCTTAAGATTGGCGGAGGAGACATTTCAATTATTGCCTTAATTTTTATGGGGTCAACTTTAATACCCCCGATAGAAACAATAAATCCAAGGATCTTTGCTATTAAGAATCCAAATACACACTTGGCTGGATTAAGATGAAGGAAAAAGTGAATGAGGCACTCGAAAAGGAATTCGAGAATAGAAAGATGGTCATGTCGATGCTTATATTTTCCTAAAAGATCATCAACGTAGTCTTCTATGGTTTTTTGGATGAGGTCATGAAATATGTAATTCATGGCCCACTGATAAGTAACGTTGGAATTGTTTACACCAAAGGGCATGATGCGATAGTAAAATGCCCCCAAGGGGTGATGAAAGAGGTTTTGTGTTAATCATCTGTCACAATGAGGATTTTATTGTAACTAGAGAAACTGTCCATGAGAGAAAGCATATCATGACTTGTAGTAAGATCCACAAGATGATCAATGTTCGGAAGAGGGAAGTCATCGTTAGGTCAGGCGAGATTAAGATCCCTAATATCCATGTATATGTGTAGATTTCCGATGCTTTAGCGACATGTACAATGTTGAAACCCACTGGTAAAATTCAATGGGAATGATGAAATTTTATGTGAAAAGGTGTTGCATCGCTTCTTTGACAAGAAGGAAATGTGATGATGCATGTGGAGAATCTTCTTCTTTACTAGTTTAAAATTAGGATAAGTGATGGTATTATGGATGACAATAGAGGGCTTAATACCTAACATGTTTGAATATGACCATATAAATTCTTGGCTATGATGGGAGAGGAATGCGGTGAAATATTCTAGCTCATGTGGATCAAGTGATTGGCCCACCTTGAGAATATGAGGCCCTGTGGAGTCTTGATATTGACATCGATGGTGGCTTTGTTAAGAAGACTAGGTGAGTCAGATGGTAAGGTATTATGAAGATAAGAATCTTATACCCCCATGTGGGAAAGGATGGCATCATCATTAACACACTAAATAAAATCAATGGTAGAATAATCTTCTTCTATCATTTCCAGATGGAAAAGAGGAAGGGACCTAGTCTAATTGTCATATGTATAGGTGACCAGCTCCAAATTTATGGTGGAGATTAAAATCAATTTAGAGGTAATGGAAATGGTTTCATCCAACTCCATGTCCTCAAGAATCAAGAAATATGGGGATGGTATGTTCATGTCCTCATGAGACAGGGGAGACAGAGAAAGTAGAGAAGGTATGTCCATATCTTTGAGCATGAAAAGATCCTCGAGGATTGGAAAATATGGAGAAGGTAGATAAAGTATGCCCTCATGTTTGAAATCTAGAAAAGGAAAAGGAAATAGAGGAGGCATATCCATGAGGATCTCAGATGGTAGAACGAGATCAGGGGACTACCCCTTATAACCTAACCCAAACATTTCATAAGGTTTATGACATTGATTAGAAATAAGACCATGCAGGCCATGTTTATAATAGCCCAAGCCAAACATGTTCTATGCACAAAAATGGAAATAGTTATAGGAAAAATATGGGTTGTCGAGAAATATAAATCCACCAGTATAAATCCTAGTGTGTGGTATATCATCGATTTGGGAAGAGGCGGTATCAAAAATACCATTAATAAGATTAGTGCAATGATGTGGGGGACCAAAAGGAATAATGTCCCTGACATCCAATTGGTACATAGACACCTTATTAGATATACTGATATGGTGGGGAGTGAGAAGGGTGTTAATAATGAGAAGGTGATATTCCCCCATCATAAGTTTATCCATGGATTCCTTGTCAGGGAGTTTAGATGAGGGAATGGCTGAACTAGTGGATGGTGCAGACGGATCATCCTTAGGGACGTTCATGCCATTTAGTCTATAATTCTTGTTGCATCCTTAAAATGGAGGTGTAGAAACCAATTTTGGTATAGCGCCCCTCTCATTCATCCCTCATTCATTCTCATTCATGCAACTTCCCCTCTCGCCTTTCTCTTTTCTAAAAATCCCATCCATTTACTCACCTTATTTAATTAATTATCAAATGGGCTCCATGTGGACCCATTTGATAATTAAAATTTTGGCATTATCTCCCATATCAATTTTATTCAATTCATGGGTAATAATATACCCATCCGACACCCCTTTCTTAATTTCAAAAGATGGAATCTATTATCTCACCTACCATGTCAATCATGCTCCCCACTCCATCTAATAAGTCAAACCATGGGCCCCACATGATCACATCATACCTCTTAACTTAGGTTACTTTACCCAACCCCGGTTACTCGTTAACCCAAATATAAACTCACCTCCAAGTTATAAATATGGGTTTTCCCCATCTTTCAAGGATCGAGACCAGGAAAACATATACCTAGACCCAAAGAGGAGAAGAAAGAGCTTAATTAAGTTCTGTAAGTTTGAGGGAGAAATATTTTATGTGGTTCATTATTTTAAAATCTATATGCCCAGTTCATATCCATAGCAGAGTACAAGCTAAGTCCCCTTGTCATTTTGTATTTCATTATTTTTGCACTATATCTATTGTTCATCATTTATTACTATCTTTCTAGACATGGGGGTTGACATCCTCCAAGGGATTTAACATCCTCTTAGAATCTGGGATTGTCCGAGAAACCCCGCATATTGTATCTAATCACATTTGTTTTAGTTTTACAAATCTACCTTATTTTTAACACACATATATATTATTTTTGTCCGTAGATCCACATCCGCATCTGAGGTCCTAAGCCCTCCATCATTCAAATTTTTGGTGGCTTCCATTATCAGCTTTCACCCATGTGAGAATGAGGTTTCCTATACAACATTTTGGCATGCCTGGTGGGACCGGATCCTAGATCTGGTCATTTCGTTTGTTTTTTTCTTTTAGCAACTTTACTAGGTCTTGTAAGTATAACAATTATCCACTTTCATAGTTCTTGTCAATTTAGATAAATTTTGTGAATTTTTTATTTTTCGAGATCACTTCTTTATATTTTTTTGTATTATCGTCATCGATTATGTGTGTTTTTACATTTGGTAGTCTTTCTTCACCTCAAGGTAGGTGGTTTAAGTTGTTTTCAAAAGAAATATGTTATTGCGTTGTTTATAATCGATATAAAATTTTATTTTTATTGCTCTAAAAAAACCCAATTTTAAATATAGGTATATATATAAATGAATTTAATATATGAATAAATAAATAATGTAAAAACAAACAAAATTAAAAAATTCCTACCCGAACTCTTATCTACCTCTCCACCCAACCACCCACCTTTCATCCTCACTCACCTCACCCTCTCTCTTCCCTTTCAACGGAGCCATTCGGCTCACCCCCGAAAATTCCAACTTCTGACAAGCCGCTTGGCCCTCATCCAACTCACTATCCACATTCATTCCACCTCACTTCCTTACCTATCTACCCACCGAGCCATCCTCATCTCACCAAAACACATCCATACTTGAGCTCCTTACCCACCTATCCCCCTCTCCACCAAGTTGTTTCCTCTGCAAAATTCCCAACTCCAACACCTCATCTTCTTTTGTCATGAGCTCTCCCATATCCTCCACCTTTGTCGAGCTATAATCCCATGCCCATCATTTTCCTTCTCACTTGTACCCAATTCCCACCACTTCCTTCCCCTCACACCAAGCCATACCATCCCACAGCTCGGCCACTTCCATACACATCCTCTGCAAGCAATACCTCCCATTCTCCAACCTGATCTCTATCAACCCCGAATCGACCCTATCACCGAATCATCCTCACCATCCACACTCCTTAATCCTACCGCATCTCCCTTCTAACCAACTCCACTCTCTACCCAACTCAACTCCCTCCTCTCCACACAGTGCTCCTAGCAACATGGTGCTCCCACAACACTCACATGTCTTCAACACACACACATAGCTCAACCACCTCTCTGCCTCGACCCACCTACAGAAAGTGAATATATATTTAGACTCATAGGATTCTCGATGCTTAATAATTCCACCAACAATTTCCATCTCCATTAAAAATCCACACAAGCTTTGGGGTAATGACTGTTATTGTTCGCGTAGATTTATCATTTAGATTTCCTATGATCTTCATTATATCATCATATAGGTGTAGAGATATTTCTTTACTCTCCTAAATATATCCAATTTCATGTCAAATTCATGCAATATTTGTGGTAGAGATTGTAAAGTTTCTTCACAGTTATTGGCATACAATTCTTTACTACACATTTTTTAGCAAAGATAACCAATCATGCATTACTTTTTAGATTTTCAAACATGTGAAAAGACATGGAAATGTGTAGTAAGGCCCACTGATCCACTCCCCTTCTCAACAACCAACCATGTTAGAAAATAAGGGATTAAATATGTGGAATAATCTCTCACGAGAATCGCAACACTAGAAACTAATATGGAGAAATTATTACGGATCTCAAACAAAAGTGTAGAATAAAATAACACAACACAAAGAGATGGTATTTTTAACGTGGTTCACCCAATTTGGGCTACGTTCACCAAGAATCACTTGCTCATATTTTATGATAAGCCACCACTCTCTCAATACAATACCCAAATCTTTTTGGAGCTATGCTCAACAATCTCTGAAATTCACACTTGAATTCAAAACACATCTGTAATGTTATATTATACCTACCATATGCATAAAACCATATAAGTAGACAACTGCTTAAGCAGTTTTACAAAACCGTGGGTATTAAAACCATGGGCCAAAATTGTCCCATAAACCTATGGGTCAAAAATCCCGCCCATATGAGAAAAACACATTTCCCGATTGATCGGGCACGTTTTAAGGCCCCCAAAAATCGGGGCTGCCCCCTGAACCCTTGCTACAGAGGTTGCCACCCCGAAACCCCACTCGGGGCCCACCCGGCCCCAACCCTCAGCAAGACAACTGTGGAAAGTGTATAGTACTCTTAGTGTACAATCTTCAACACTTTCTCACATGAAAATAGGCTCCACAACCTAAAAACCACTCCATTTCTATTATACATTGAAAACCCGACCAATCCAACTTAACCCACCATCTTGTTTGAATTTCATTGTTTATAGTTTGTCTTCTTTATCATTTAAGTAATTAAAAACAAAAAACAAAATGAAACTATCGTCTATAATTTTTAATTTCATATCAATCTATCATTCCATTATTTATTGTATCCTTTTTTCATTTCCAAATCACCATAAGCATTTCGTGATTTATTTGATCATTTATTACATGAAGTTATCGTTCCCTAGTTTATTTCCTAGTTTATAGCTTATTAGTTTCTGTATTTTAATTATTATAGTTTTGTTAATTAATTAGATTAATTATTTTTATTTTTATTTTTACATTACACTTATTTGTAAACAAAATATTTACGACGCTAATTACATCAGCTAATTATATTTCTTTTCTTTTTACGAGGTAACATTGTGACCAAAAAAATAACGTTGTCAAAGACCACTATTTAAATTACACACCACATAAAATACTTTCATTGACCTCATCCACAATCATTAACGATTGCAATTTTAGAGTACTCAAGTTTTCCTAGCCATGACCGTCACTTCCAACTACACCTTTAATGCATGCAATCAAATAACAAGGAAAAGCATTCTCTAGGTTTTTCTCATTTTCTCTATTTTCTCTTTTTTGCATTGAATTTTCCCTTTTCTGAGTGATTGTCTGCATCAAATGTCACATTTCATTTTGGCTTAAAAAGAATCTTTCTTTTCTACATCCTACTTGCTCACATATCCTAAATAAGGGTTCTAACTCTCTGCATCACACATTATCACACACAACCTAAGACTTCATGAACAAAATCAACACATCAAAACACTCCTCTCACTGGTTAACTAATTGGGATTTGAACACCCAACAAGAAACCATCTCAGACATCTCCCAAGCCAAAACTACCTGAAAACCAACCTTAGACTTCCATTCTTTAGGCACCTTCATTATCCATCTTACTTTTCTTTTCACATCTCATAATTAATCATGATGATAAAAAAATATGCTGCTTGATTTGTTTGTCAACAAATTTTATATCATCACTTTATCTCAAATCAAAATGACACAACAATCTACTACATCCAATGACATTAATTCTCCTAACTATCTCACCCAGCAAGATTCTAAACTCAAAACCATGCCTTCAGTTCAACCTCCATTCTTCATGACCTCGCTTCCTAAGAACCATGTCATGCAGGATTATCTTTGTCTTAAAACTAACCCCCATATCCCTTGTCAAGCTACTCTTCCTAAACTGACTGCACCACCATATTCTACTCCTCTAGAGACACTCGAGCCTCCTCTTAACCCCATAGATGACTTCTTACTCCAAAAATACCCTACAATCTCTCAATCCTCCCAATCTCCTCAATTGGTGGATTGCATTCCACCCACATCCCATTTTGACATTCTATTTCATTCATTACTAATATGTCTGTCCAACCATTTCAACCTCTTCACACATACATTCCTTCCCATCGTATGCTCCAACTATCTCAAACTCTTAACACACATATCCCCACTTATCATTTACCACAACAACTTACCCAATTTCAAAAACACATCATGTCCCTAGTGTTCAAAGTCAGCCTATGCAACAATCTCAACCCATGACACATGTTAATCCTTACCAAACAACTCCCCAAACACCCACACATCCACAAATTAATCAACTATCTTATCAAACCATTCTCGCAAACATCCTATCCACAAACTTATCAACCACCTTATCAAACAATTCACCAAATACCCACACATCTACAAACATATCATTCACCTTATCAAACTATGTTTCAAACCACACAACCAATTCAATCTCAACCTAACATCGTGTCAAATGATCCTATTCATACCTTAATGAATCGGTTGGCCAATTTAGAAACCGTTACCTTGGCACCTAAGAACACCTTATCCTATGAGAACATCTATAATGAACTGATTCATCTGTTGGTTCCAATCAAACCCTACCCTCCTCATTGGAAACTTCCTAATTTTACTAAGTTCAATAATAAGGAATATCCCCAATAGCATATCCTTGCATTTAAACATGCATGTTTTCTTATTGCGCATGATCACGATCTACTTCTTCACACTTTCCCCATGTCTTTGTTTGGTCCCGCATTGGACTGGTACAACAATATCCCACAACATTCCATATTCTCTTTCACCCAACTTACACAATTATTCTTAGAACACTTTTCCATCAACATCACACATGAAATTACCATCGTTGACCTATACACCATCCAACAATTTAAAGACAATCCCATCATCGACTTCGTCGCATGATGGCATGGTGTTATAAACCAACTATCCTTCATTCTCCCACAAACTGAAATCATCGAATTATTCTCACGTTTGTGTGTAAAACATATATAATCTAATTTGTACATCTAATCATTCTAAACCTTTGATGAAGATTTCACCATGGCTTGCAAACTCGAAACCCATGCCATTGAGCAAGGTTATCTTAAAATCAGATAAGCTAAACCTAAAATCAAATCTACTAAACCATTCACACATAACAACACATTTAAAGGTGCAGCCAACGCCATGGTTATTAATCCCTTGTCAACATCTACATCAAGCACATGGTCTCAATAATGAGCCCCTCAATCAATAGCCAACTACACTCCCTTAGGAGAGTCATACAGTTTTGTATTTGATAAGTTGATGACCGTAAACTCCATCCAACTTCCTCCCATACGACCCGTGGACAACTCGCAATCCAAGCCTATTTGGTATCACGAAGCCCACTATTATAAATATCATCGAGTAAAAGGTCATGACATTGAGAAATTTTGTTCCTTTAAAGATCGTGTCCAAAAATCATAAATCAAGGGGATATCAAAATTGATAGCTCCACTATTCAAACTTTACCTAATCAACCACCAACAAATCAAGCCACACTTTTTACATCTCAACTGTCAAATGCTTACACCATTAACACTATCAATCAAGATCTCATCTTATCACTGAATCCACATGTTCCTACCTTAGACATTATGCCCACTCCTTATGCGGAACCTATTGCACCCACAACTATCATACCTATGTCAAATTTTACTACTTGTGTTGATCCTGTACCTTCTCCTATCCTTATCACATCCACATCAAATTTGACTATACCATCCACTTCCTCCACTTCAAGCACACCCCAATCTACCACATTAGATTCATCCTTAGCACCTATTTCAGCCCCATTCATATCCACACATATCTCTACATCTCTTACATCTATTCCTTCACCCAAATCTATAGTTACGACACCTGCATCACTTATCTCTATAACCATCCCAACTAAACTTAGTTATATTGCCTTCACCTTTACAGCCCCATCTCCAACATCAACCCCATTAGTGAACAAATCATTCTTACCCCTCACAAAAATTATGAAAAAACCATTCCTACCTACTTATATGCCCAAAAGTACTCATGCATTTGCTACATTACCCATGATGTCTACTCCATCGGTTATCACATCGTCGCGTCTCCAAATATTCCAAATATGCCTACATCCCTATCTATCCGACCTACCCATATATCTATCATATAACCAAATCCACCTACTCTACCTTGACATCTTTACCTATATCCTTGCCTATGGCCACATCATCCAACCTAACCCAATACTCTTTACCTAATTTGTCTATTACAACGAATAAATCTTCTCGATCTGCAACCCTATCAAAGATACCATTTGAAACATCTACTGAACCAACACATCCACCTAAATCAAATAAATATGGTTTACATTATCCCTCTAAAAATTAACTCTTTCCCTTCCAAAACCTAAACAATCTACATCTCATATAGATCTCATTAAATGCATCATACAAACACCTATTTCTCCATTAACATCCTCATCTTATTTTAGGACATTTTCTCCCTTAATAACCACACCACCACTATCGATCCTCCTATTGAGATTATTATGATCCATACTAGGAATAAATACTCTCGGGTAAAGACTAAGGCTCGTGGAAAACATTCTCAAAAATCCCTTGCGCATCCTCAAAAAAATTCATATTTTCCCTCTTCTCAAAAATCCAATGCCACAAAATATATATTAGGATAAGTCATGTTGGTACCCAAATTTAATCTCCTTCAAAGTCTAAGCAGCATCATGGATTTAACAGGACTCTCAGAGGTAGATAGATAATTATGTATATCGTTTTGTAGTCGGGGAAGCAAGTCTATCTGACTTTTTAGCACTCAGGATTTGAAAAGGAGTGGGTAGCACCTTAAGAGGATTTGATCTATCCTCACTATTTTAGGTTGTGCCTTTCAACCAAGGTAAGAGAACCCTTTTGTAGCCTATTTTTATGGAGGAGATGGATATGTCCTTCCTAATGAATTTTTTAAGGATACCTTGAAGAAAATATGATCAATGCAACAAAATCTAACTCTCATGAGTTGTCACTCTAGATAGTGGAGATATTCTCTAGGCAAGGTTCAGGCTACTAAAGACATTTGGAATCCTGATTGTTTTTGCATTTTTGTAGTAAACATTATGCATTTATATACATACATGACAAACAGGGGTAGTATGGGTAGGATTGGTTGTTTTAAATGAATTTTTGGAGGGAGGTGAGGCAGAATGAACTTGTTTTTCTAGATCTTTGAATTTTTTTACAAAATGGAAAGCTTAGACAACATAATGCTTCAGAATAGCTAAAATGTTCCTTTAACCAGAATATGTGCTTCAATGGAGGCCTAGATTAGCACTTTTTCACACAATCTATGAGATTCTAACATGAAGGCTTGAGTTGGAAGACCCAATAAAGCATCAAGATCTAAGCCCAGTCACACCTGAGGTACACCCAGAGGCTTACAGACAATCTCTATCAACAGATGAAAGAAAAGTGATTTTAAATCGTTTATTTCACTCCCAAATGAAAGCTCTTCTGAGAAATGAAATTGTAGATGCCACTAAACTATCAGAAGGATTGAGAACTATGTGATTAAGGCATATTTTGATACAAGATTGTAACAAGAACAAGAAAAACTATTTGTAGACATTCATAAATGAAACAAACACATTTTTCTCAAGATCAAAATAGAATAACTCGAGTTTGATTAAATTTATCAGCAAGGGAAAGTTTCTAGAATAATCTCAGAGCTTGTCAATGGTTCTACACTCGTAACCACCTTAACATGATAAAATTTTAAAAAAAAGAGATATACAGGCTTCTCAGATGGCTTCTCAAAAGACACGATTTGTCAAATTTTCCTCTTAGGAGTTTTCTTCGACCTCTAACACTCCAACCATTTGCACGATAAATCCATGTCATTTATAACATTTACAAAAGACCCATTTTCCCCCAAAATCTAGAGATTGAGTGCCACTAGTTCCCGCCATGATCACGATCTCGATTCCCAGAATCAGATCTACAAAAGTCGTCAGTGCTTGGGGGCATATCTCTTCAAATATCTCCCACATTCAACTCCTTCCTCTAGAAAATCACTCTTCCTTCTATTCACCAACCACTTCCACCCCTAATCTATCAAATCTGGCTCTTTGTGTGCTTGGGAGAAGAAAAATGGAAGATCATATCAAGCCCAATAGCCAGATCATTTTAATGGCAATAGACATCTCCAGATCTTCCCCACCAAACTTAGATATCAAAATTAACTCCCCTCTCTGTTTGGCATGTAGGAAATACCAAGAAATCATGAAGAATCACACTTCCAGAGTCTTTTCAAGTAAAAATGGGGGGAAAATCAGATTCAGACACATAGTTGTCGTTGATCTTTACTTTGAATTTGGGTCGTCCACATGGAAGATTTAATTTTAGAGCGGGCTGCGGGTTCTCCTTTTCCTTTTACAACTTTTGGAAAAAGTAAATTTTTCACATTTTTTTCCATGGCTCCGTCCTTGAGAAATGAGCCTAACACATGTCCTAAGGTGGGTTCCAAAGAAATCATGGCCAAATTCTACCATTTCACCTCTTTTTTGGAAAAGGGAAAATTTTCAAAGTTTTCCCTACAACTTTGCCCTTGAAAAATGGGCCTGACACGTGTCCCAATGTGGGTCCCATCAGAACTGCGCTTCCTTTTTCACTTTTAACTCTTTTCTCCTAAAAGGAAAAATTTTCAAATTTTCCCCGAGGGTCTACACCTCCACCGTTGACCTTGAAACAAACCTTGACTGATCCTTTGTTAGGCTCAGAAGCCATTTTTGATATTTTAACCCTTTGAGAATAAGAGGTAAAAATTCTAAGTTGCCTCCGATGGTCCGCTTCCCCACCCCTTTTGACTTTTCAAACTGCCACACATCATAATGGTGCACCTTGAGATAGTCCCCAAAATTTGAGACCCTAAAAGAGCGCGAGGCTCACCACATGTCTTGGCCTCGATAAAATTTGTTTGAAGGCTTAAATCTCGGTGCGAGGTGTCATGTGTCGATTTCAAGAAATCTCCTTTGGCATTGAAAAGTCCAAGAAAAATGCAAAGTGAGCGAAGGTCCCCAGGTGTCCTCCTGGCAATTCTTTAAAATGAAACTCAAGGGCGGTCCCCAAACATGTGCGGTTCCTCCACGTGTCCTAGACCTCCCAAAACCTTTTGAAAAATGACTAAGTATGGGAAGACTTGGTGGAAGCCTCCACGTGTCTTCATGGCACAATTTCAAAATGGTGCCCAAAGTAGAGACCCTGAATGAGTACGGTCTTACCACGTGACTTTGTTTCGTCAAAACCGTACTCAGCTACATAAAAATTTGTCTAAGTCCGGGAAAAGCAGCGGAAACCTCCATGTGTCCTCCTGGTGCAACTTCAAGGCCAAACCCAAAAGTGAACTTTCAAATGAGCGTCGTTCCTCCACGTAGACTAGTTTTCAAGTTGAGGCGATTTATAAAATTATGAAGTACCCCACCGAGCCACATCTAACCAAAAGAGGCCACATTCCTTGTCGATGCAAGGATGTAAATTTGATGGGAGAAATGCCCGTCAAACCGTAAAATGTAGAAAAATGACCATTTGAGCCCGAGATGAAATTTTTTCCAAGGACAGAGGATTTAGAAATGTTACAAGGCTCAAATATGTTCCTTAGAGCTACATCCATTCATTTTTCTTCAGGTATCCAGGATGAAAACAATAGGGACAACAATTCGACTATGGAAAATAGAGGAATGAGGAAAAAACTATGGATCCATAAGTGATTTGCATGGCAATGAAAGGATTGATTATGGAAACAAAATGGAAGACAACAACATTACAAGCAAAACATAGGAGATAAAATGTGATAGAGGCCGCAAATTGAAATATTTTCAATGGAAAATGGGGTGAGACAAATCTGAGCACCAACAAGTCGCTCCGTCTACGGCATCTCATGACGGTAAATCTATAGCCAAACAATCCTATCCTCTAATCCAATTCTATTTTCATCTAAGACGTATCATATACACACATCAAATGTAAATCCTCATCTAAATCCAAATCCAAACAATCCATTCCTCCAACCAAATTTTATTTATCTAATTCACCCATCCAATCTACATCCACTTTTTATCCTAACTCCAAGCTGATATATCATCTTGAAACCCACACGAGTTACCTTCCCCATGACACTTCAATGGGTCTTACTGAATATCCTTTGACATTTGACTCGAATATCTCGCCATCACACTTCCTCCCATTAAATCCTTTAATCCCTATGGTCCCAAGCCATCATGGTTCAATCCTAATTGCAGTTGTGCTTATCATCGTACCCTGGGCCATGACATCAAACATTGTAAGGCATTTTAGACAATCGTCCACAACCTTATTGAGAAAGATGATTTCCTCATTCAGGGGAAAGTTCCTTCTCCATCTACATTGAATCCAATTCATATCCCATCTATTGAGTTTCCCACGATTCCTCCATCCATATCATCCCTTAATATCCCTCCAACCCATGCCATTCCTCCTAAGGAAGGTCCTCCATTATTCATCTATATTGTTTATCTTTCCAAGCACACCTGTGGTCTCCAACCGTTTATCCAATCCAAATATAAAACAATCTCATCTAAACTCTTTAGACTTCCTTTAACTCCTCATTTAATTTATTTGGGGAACAACCTTCCCTCGCCCTTGAGCATATCATCCGTACAACTCCCTTGTTACTAGGGGACTTCACTCTTTGACATTGTTTTTTTTACCTTCTTCACATTCATCCAATCTAAACTAATTTTATCCCAATCCTCATCTCATTTTGAGTCCACCATTATGGCCATGTTTATGCCTCTTTTGGGGCACCATATTTTCATCGGAGTCCTCTTTTGAGGCCATGTTTGTTCTTCCGTTAAGGGACCTTTTCTTGAAGTCCGCCATTGTGACCATATTTGTGTCTCTCTCGGGGCATAATTTATTTTCATCCAAATTCACCATCGTGGTCATATATTCACTTACTTAAGGACATAATTTTATTTTTCACTTGTCTATTGATGATGCCATAAATTGGCCATAAATTACCATTATTTTTCCTTCTAAGTTACCTTTGAAAGTGGATTTAAATGTAATCTAGGTACTTTTAGTTTGTTTAAGATAGAATATAGGATATATATCTTGTTAATTCTTTAGAAATATTTTTTTATCTATTTTGTTAACTAATCCTACTGATTAGTTGACAAAAGATGAAAAGTCTTGTGTATGCATGCCATAAAGGAAAGTTAATGCTAGTATTATAAAAATGGAAGTGATCATGAGCAGTATTACAACTAAACTCAAATATGATTTCATATTCGGATTCCTCTTGGAAAATTATTAAAGTTTAAAAAAATAATCATCTCAATCCGAGATTACATGAAAATTTTATAGTTACTTTAGTTAGCTCGAACCCGCATCAATAGAGTAACGTTAGCTCCGAAACCTACAAAGTTAGCTCTGGAACCTACAATGTTAGCTCCGGAACTATTGGAGTTAGCTCTGGAACTAGTAATGTTAGCTCTGGAACCATTAAATTTAGCTTTGGAGCTGCATCAACAAATTAATGTTAGCTCTAGAACCATTGGAGTTAGCTTCGGAACCTACATCAATAGAGTAACATTAGCTCTAGAACCTACATCAACGAAATGATAGTTTTGAGGAATTGTGAAAAATCAGAGAATCCAATGGGAAATTTAAGAGAGCTTTTTTTTCATAGCAATGTGTTTAAAAAAACTTCATTCATATTTTCTACAAGTTTTACCAATGAAGAGAAATCTAACTTTCAGTGAGCTTTAGTCCAAGGAAAATTGTATCAGATGAGCACTAAAAGTTCCATAAATAGAAATAAAAAACTCAAATGGAAAATATGAGAGACATTTTTTTTCATAGCAATGTGTTTAAAAAACCCTCATTCATATTTTCTACAAGTTTTACCAATGAAGATAAATCTAACTTTTAGTGAGTTGCAGTCTGAGGAAAAGTGTATCAGACAAGTACTAAAAATTCCATAAGCAGAAACAAAAAAGTCAAATGGAAAATCTGAGAGAGGATTTTTTCATAGCAATGTGTTTAACAAAAATCTCATTCATATTTTCTATAGGATTTACCAATGAAGAGAAAGATAACTTTTAGTGAACCGCATGATCAAGAAAAAGTATATCGACAAGCGTCGAAAGTTCCATAATCAAAAGCAACAAAGTCAAATGGAAAATCCGGAAAGGTATTTGGTGAAAATCATATTTTAAGGAAAACCTCCTTCTAATAATGTAGGATAATAAAATCGTTGTGATTTTTGTTACCAAAAAGCAATGAGAAGATTTTTGAGCAAATCTTCCTAAAATAAGTAAGATAAGATTTGACTCCAATAATATATCTCTCTCCATATTTTGTGGAGATGGAGATCTTAGTTGTTAGGATTGGAATAAAGATAAGATCAGATTGTATTTCCTAAAATAAGGATTTGGTTGGATGCATGAATTATAAATGCAACCTTCCACACTGAGATATGTAATTCTTTCTCCCAAGAAATAAAGATCTGTTCTTTCCTCTCAAATATTTTATAGTTTTAAAATATTGGAAGTATGATTTAAATCCTCTTCCAATAAATGAGTTGGCCACTCATTTCAAGGAAGATGGATCTATGTATTTATGTTTATGTTTATTCATTTCTCTATAATTCATTATGTTGTATTTTTTTATCTTTGTATTGTGAAAATTCAGTCTATTGTGAACTCTCGCAAGTGTTTCATTAATTATTTTTATTTCCTACAAGTTTGATTTCCTTCATACAAGTGTGATTTATTTCATGTAAACTTTATTTCTGTAAGTGTTCCTTTATTTCTACAAGTGTTCCTTTAAATTTACGTAAGTGTGATTTATTTTATGTAAGTTTGGTTTGTGTTTAAAGGATTTGTTTTCTAAAGATCTTCTTCTCTTAATGCATACACCATCTTGACACCAGACCTTGGATTGACATTATTAATGGAGAGGATTGATGAACCTTATCATCTATCACATCTAATTCTTTGTAAAATATCATCTCATCCTATTGTAACTTAATGGTGTCCCCCTCTTGGTGGTAAACCGAGAGACATAACCTCTTAATGCATTGCACTTGTGAGTAGTCCACTATTAGCATATCTATAAATGAGAACTTAGTTATATCCTTAAATCATTCCTCCATCCTTAGCCCCTTCCATTTGTCATGATAATAATATGAATTATGTGGTCGGCCTTCACCTTGTTTTGATATGACCCCATAACTAATGTGTCCATCGATTCTCGTTATCATATTGCAACCATGCAAAGTGTCTAAGGGTGTCTCTTGTACATTCATTATCCCCTCCTAAGTGGTCTACTTAGCTATTCCTATATCTCCCCCATTTAAAGATAAAATTTATGTATGTAAAAGGTAAAATCAAATTTATAAAAAAAATAGACCGATCCTCTTGAAGGATGGATATCATATTATTCTTTACATCCATCTTATGTATATATGATACCATACCCTTGAAGGATGGCTACTCTTTCGTTATGGAATTTGGAAGGTTTCCCGCATTGATCAACCTTCCTTTTATCAACATTTTCCAAAATCTTCCCGCATTGATCATCTTTCTACTATTGTTCTTTCCCTTTCCTAGAGTTGGAGCATAGACTTAAGGAACGTCACATTTGGAGAACCTTCTTCCTGCGCATACAAGTCACATCTCAAATCCTTTTTCATGTTAACATTAGGATTACGAGCATCTTTCATCCATTTTTCCCTCACAGTCTTTTGGTATAACTAACTATCATTGGTTATGTATTAACACATTGTTATTGGCTACAAGTGTAATGCCTTGAGTGGTAACCTTTCTTGTTTATCTCTAATCTAGTTCAAATCATAGTTTCCATGTACGCCTTGCTACAACTATGTTTCATTCATCTCATCTAGATCATATTTTATGAAAATCACATCAAATTTCACACTCGAATTCTATATCTATCCATAATATCCTTGAATTCTCTCGTAAAATACACTTTTTAGTTTACAAATTCTAAGTGATCGTCATTCGGTTTGCAAATCCTACTTGAGGATCCTTCTCAAGGAAAGTTCATTATCCTCCAACATGTTCAATAATGTCTTTAATCCATTATTCTTTGCTACCCATTTCCAGTCATCACCATTTGTCTCCACACCATCCTTCTCACTTTTTTGTCCCCTTGCACCATGCTAGATATCCTACTTGTCCTTCCTCTTGATTTTCCTTTTCACTCTTCCTCTTTCAATTTGACTATCTTAATTAACCATCTATACAGCTAGAAAATCTTATTTAAGGTATATATTCTTCCTTGGATCCTCCCATTGTAGAAGCTTATCTACCATTTCCTCTTTTAGCAGACGGCAATCACCACCACAAACATCTTTCCGCTCCTCCTTTTTCACTTGACACTCTTACATCATCACTCCCACCACGTGGGCATCTCAATTAAGGATTTCCCTTACACTCTCCATATGTACTACATATGTTCTTCCATTCACTCATGTCAAACTCCCTTGTTTCGTGTTATGCTCATTCTTTTCATCATTCTTCTTCTTCTTCAGATTGGAAATCCTACTTAACCATAGCTATCGCATGGTAATCTTACTTAAGAGTCCCTCTTAAGAATTTTTTTCCATTTGAACCTTCCACCTCCCATCATATCTTCCTCATATTTTGTCTCTCACTTTTCATTGTACTCATCCACTCCAACCAACCATTCCACACCGTATCCAATACAATATTGTCTTTCTCCTTCCATATCGTCACTTCCAGTTTGGTGGTCTTACTTAACTCCTCTGCGGCATGGAAATATTACTTAAGAGTCCCTCTTAAGCATGATCTATCATCCCGCACTCTCCCACTACCCCACATTCTCTCCATCTATAGTTTCTTGTCATTCCCCATCATCACATCATCTCACCTCCTCTTTCATTCTCACAAACACCACTTCCTACTTATTCCTTGTTAATATCCATCATCCCTTGCTTGGTAATCTTACTTAATCATGTTGATTCTCCATTCATTTCATGTCTTGTTTCTTCATTTTTTCTCATTCATTCTCATCCACTACATCATATCCTCACCTTCATCTTCCTACACATCATTATCCCTCCTTTCTTTACTCTTTCCACTCCATTTTCTAGAGTTATCCCATATATCTACCCCCATACTTACCCGTCATTGTCATTGATCATACCCTAACATTATTTCATCATCATCTTCTATTTCCACACTATTCATTATCGGTGGGCTTCTCCTAAAAATAACTCATCCCCATTCTACACAGCTTGGATCCTTCTCTTTGATCTTCCCCATTCTACATTTATTCCTTCCTTCCTTTGTGCCCTCTAATCATTATTGGGGGACTTCTCCTAATGTCCCTTCATTGGCATTCCCCCTTCCATTCCTCATTTACTTTCTACCTCATCTCACCTTTTGTCCCATCCTTTCCTACCGATCATTATCGATGGATTTCTCCTAACATCCATTCGCTGACATTGCCTCTCCTATCCCTTCCTCTCTTTTTCCTCACCACCTCTCCATCTTTCATTCTTCCTTGCCAATTTCTTCACTATCTTCATCATACACCCTCTCTCTATTTTCTCATCATCAAATTATCCTCATCTCATGCATCTCTGCATCTTTTCCAATCTGTTTCATTCCTCCCTAAGCTTCTCTTTACGTTCCTTATGCTTCTCACTCTTGATCGAATATCTCTGTTCTTAGTTCCCTTCCTTCTGCATAATTTTCTCCATTGTATTATCCTCCTTTCTAATTCTTTTCTTATTTAACTTCCTCTATATCATCTTCCTCCTCATTTTACCTTGCACTTCATCCTTACTTACCCGTCGATAATCGACTTCTCATTCGATAACCCGACTCTTCGATTTGTCCCATATTTTTTATCATCCCACCATCCACATGCATTT
This sequence comes from Taxus wallichiana var. yunnanensis, assembly GCA_018340775.1. Lineage (NCBI taxonomy): Eukaryota > Viridiplantae > Streptophyta > Pinopsida > Cupressales > Taxaceae > Taxus > Taxus wallichiana. The sequence goes on along the minus strand of CM031238.1, from coordinate 741,214,483 downwards.
CCATGCGGTCGGTTTCATATTTTTCCTTGTATTTCTTCACTATGATTTGGTTCCTTCAGTTTTATTTGCTCTATCATCTCTTTCATTTTCCTTTACTTCTCTACCTTCCTCTTCTTCACCCTCCCTCACACATTTTGTTTTAAATAACTCTCTCCATTTTCATAATTTCATCCTCTGCTCTATCTTTTTCTTGTCTTTTCCTTTCTTTTCCTTCATCATTTCTCCCTTTCTCTATGATCCTTATTTGTTATCTTCTTCCTCCCCTTTCATTGCTTTTTTCTCCTCCTTCATCTCTGTACTCTATTTTATACCCTGTTGCCTTCACATAAGATCTTTCTTACTCTTCTCATAATCAACCAGTCCTCTTGGCTATTCCCTTTTCTCTTTCTCAATACCCCTCATACCTAGCATTCATAATAAATTCTGATGTTTCTCCATTTATGTACCACCATCGATCCATTTCATTATCATTCTCATTCTTCTCTCCTCATCATAGACCTCTTCTCTTTTTGAGAACCCTGTCACATCTCTTATCTTCGCCAGTCCTCTTGCAGGGGACATCATCATATCCATTTCTAAGAATCTCTTCACATATTCATTTGACATTTTTGTCTTGGAGGATACCATAACAGCCATCACCTATCTGATCTTGTTCTCTTCCATGAATATTTTCTCTATTTTTGTTTTGTCGCAAAATTATCTTGACTTCTTATCCTACTTATCAAACAAGTAGGACTAATTTTTTCACCTTCTAATTTGGTAACACTTATACATATTTCTTATAAAACATGACTACCATCATATTTATCACCCTTTTGTGGTATTCTATCTCACCACTTTATCCAATATTTTATTCATATTCACATTTGTGGCCATACTCCTTCCCCTTGGGATATCTTATTTCAACATCCATTTATGTCCTATGTCGGGAAACTTTTCATCCTTTTACTTGTTGATGCATATAACTAACTCATTTGTTTGTTCTTCGCATGCCCTATGCTAGGGCATAATTATCTTCATCCTTGCACCTTTTGCGGATGCATGATTTTTCACTCGATTCCTCACCAATAAAGGATTTCACACATATTTCACATTTAGTTGTGCATATTTTGATGTTTTCCAATAACCCATTAGTCATCTTACTTTACATCCATACTACATTGGTCTTCACCCATTCACTGGTTTGTAGAACATTGTCGTCTATCTCCGTTGAGGCCGAAATTGTCCTCTACCGATATGATATTAAAGTCACTCCCATATTTTTTTCATTGTTATTGTGATCCTTTTTTTTCCTAGGGCATATTTCCTTTGGTCATGTCTTCATCCATCCTCAGACACATATTTCATCTAAACCTTTTTTTTCTTATGGCTTGCTAATGCAAACCACTCAACAAAAAGTAGAAAATGTAGACACCAATTTTTGGTATAGCGTCCCTCTCATTCATCCCGCATTTTTTCTCCTTCATGCAACTTCCCCTCTTGCCTTTCTCTTTTCTTAAAATCTCATCCATTTACTCACCTTATTTAATTAATTATCAAATGGGATCCATGTGGACCCATTTGATAATTAAAATTTTGGCATTATCTCCCATATTAATTTTATTCAATTCATGGGTAATAATATACCCATCCGACACCCCTTTCTTAATTTCAAAAGATAGAATCTATTATCTCACCTACTATGTAAATCATTCTCCCCACTCCATCTAATAAGTCATATTGTGGGCCCCACGTGAACACATCATACCCCTTAACTTAGATTACTCTACCCAACCCCGGTTACTCATTAACCCCAATCTGACCACACCTCCAAGTTATAAATATGGGTTTTCCCCATCTTTCAAGGATGGAGACGCTAGAAAAACCTAGAAGGAAAGACCTAGACCTAGACCCAGAGAGGAGAAGAAAGAGCTTAATTAAGTTCTGAAAGTTTGAGGGATAAATATTTACCATTGCTCATTATCTTACCATCCTTATGCCTAGTTCATCTCCATAGCAGAGCACAAGCTAAGTCCCCTAATCATTTCAGTTAATTATCATTTTGTATTTCATTATTTCTACATTATATCTATTGTTCAGCATTTATTGCTATCTTTCTTGACATGGGGGTTGACATCCTCCAAGGGATTTAACATCCTCTTAGAATCGGACTATCCAGAAACCGCCACATATTGTATCTAATCAAATTTGTTTCAGTTTTCAGATGTATCATCTTTGCACCCATAGATACACATTTGCATCTAAGGTCCCAAGCCCTCCATCATTCAAATTTGTTGGTGGCTTCTAGTATCAGCTTTCACCCACGTGAGAATGAGGTTTCCTATACAACAGAGGAGGATCCCTAGGAAGCATCAATATTTTTCCCTCATGGTCATACTTAAGGGAGCGATGAAGCATTGATGGGATGCAACACACAGCACAAATCCATGGTCGTCTAAGGAGAACATTATATTGAAATTATCCATTAATGATATAACAGATCTGATGGATAATATTCTCATTAAAATAGATGGGAAGAACAACCATTCCCAAGGAGGGAGAGATAGAGTTAAAGGAACGAAGAACCACAGGTGTTTGAGTGACAGATTCCTTTGGAATCTTAAGTTGATCAAAAGTATACGAAGGGATGATATTAATGCTCACCCCATTGTTGATCATGGATCGTCAAATGAATGTATCATTGATCCTAACCATAATAAAGAGGGTAAGGTCATGTTATTCCAGTGGGATATCTAGAATTCTAGTTTCATTAAGTGATATAGTCGTAGAATCGGTAAGCGCTCCTATGAAGGATGCGAAGGGTTGAGATTCATCACCATATGTCATAATGACTTTCAAGGCTTCAATAAGATCATGTCTATGATCTAGAGATATTTTGATGAGCTCATAGAGATAAATTTTCATTGGGGATTGATGAAGTTTTCTAATGATGTTGTGTTCAATAGGCTTAGGAACCACTAGAATAGAAATCTTTAGTTTTGATGATGCAACCAACTCCTTAGGAGGAGGGATGGCAATGAAGATCTTGGCTCTTGGTTCAAATTTTGATTTTGGCTCGTGTGGGCCAGATCAAGTGGTTACATGAACAAAATTGATGAAAAAATGAGGAATATCTTGGAATGAGTCATCTCCCGAGGGAAAAATAGCAGATATCGAGCTAGATGCGAAAGCCGTGGATTGACTCGATCTAAGGGAAAGTCTCCCATCTTAAATGATATTGTCAATAATGGTCTAGAGAACTTTACAATGCTCAATATTGTGTCCTTGGGTATGATGAAAGGCACACATAAGGTTAGGATTGAACCATAGAGGCTTCTTTCCTTTTGGGTCAAAGGCCTTGATAAGAGGAAGTGTAATTGCAGAGGTTTGCAGTAAGTGGTGGAAGATCTCTGTATTTGATCTAACTAGAGCACTAGAAGATGTCTTATGTGATACTTTGGATGTTTGAGATAAAACCTGAGTGTATTGATGCTTTGATGATTTAGATTCAGTTTTACTATTGATTGGTGTTTTGGTGTAGGATGATCTTATAGGTTTTTATGTGGGGACACACTATAAAGAGGAGCATCAACATTCTTAATTGGGGATTCGAAGGTAATGCTATGATTGGTTCGAGCACAAGAAACAACATATGTCCGAGACTATCTGCGCAGAGGATGGGAATTGATGGGATTGTGTTGATGACATGGAAGAGATGTTTGAGTTCATTGCAAGGTTGTTCGGTGCTTATAGTGTGAGCATTAGGTGCTTGGGTCATGGTAGAAGTGATAGCTTGGCATGTTGATGTATGATTTAAGAAAGGTTGTTTGAAAATGTCAAGGGGTTGATTGGGTGAAGCATTCAGATTGTTGACTTAAAGATCACCTTGATCAATGAGTCTTTGGACTAAATCCTTGAAAGTAAGACATCTTTCTATGTTGTGGCCTCGGAGACTTGGTGATACTTGTAGTAATGATCTTCATGATACCATACATGTTTCGGTCTTGACTCATCAATTGGTTAGATAGGAGGAAGTGTGATAAGTTTCTCTATCATTAATTTGTCAAATATCGTATTGTATGACTCCACGAGGGTATGTAGTTGGGTACTTGGTCAAGTGCCTCTTTATTGAGTCCATATACTAGATGTAGATGCGGGAGATGATTTAATAACCATGACATTGGCTGTCACCTTTGATTTGTCATTTGGCATGGATGATTTAGTAAAATCATGTTTGGGTTTATTTGATTTGAGTTTTAAATGTCCTTATTTGAGGGCATGTGTTTCAATTTTGTGGGCCATGGTGAAGGCCTCGTCAAAGGTTCAGAATGATTGGATTTGTAAAGTTGAAGATATATGCTTTGCACATGAATGTGAGAACAGGTTGATGAGGTCAGCTTGTGGAAGAGGAAATTTTAATTAGCTTATAGTGAGACACCATCACGCGACAAATATTGTAATGGATTCATCTTCAAATTTTTGGATGGTGTATAGATCATTGATGGTTATTTTTTGCACAATGTTAATCAAAAAATGTTCTAGAAATAATTGCGCAAGTTGGGAGAAAGATAATATTAAATATTGGGGGATGTTATTGTACCAACCTAGGGCGGGACCAACCAAGGACATGGGAAAAGTGTGAAGCATCAAGTCCTAATCATGCACAATAAGATAACATGCATGTTTAAATGCACGAAGATGTTGTTGTGGATCTTCTTTGTTGTTGAACTTAGAGAATTTTAGCAATTCCTAGTGTAGAGGATATGGTTTAATTTGTATGGATGGGTGAATGGGCTCATTGCATATTTTCTCATATGATAACGAGACCTTGGTCCCTAAAGTTTTAGCTTCAAGGTTGGATAACCTATTCACAAGGGTATTCATAGGATCATTTGAAAGATTCATTAGGGATGAGGTGTGGTGGCCGCATGTAAGAAATAGTTGGATGGGGTTTTTGATAAACTCTCAGATGTGTTGGTGTTTGCGGAATTTTTTGTGGGTAAGTCATGGGTTGTGATTGAAAGGGTGGTTGTTGAAATAATTGTTGTTGGGTGTTGGGAAGATGATAAAATTTTTGGGATTAGGTAGGCTATTTTGGTAGGTTTTGAACAGAAATCTGTTATGAACAAGTTGATATTGTTGTTGAAAAGGGTTAGATGCTCCCGTAATGTAAACCACCCGTGAAAGGGGGCTAGGAAGCATTGATTGGCATGTGGATGTGAGAAGATCATACTACCCAGACAAGGGATGTAATGTTTTGGCATATTGATTAGGGTCACTAACATATATGGTGACCAAAGAAGTGAGGGGAAGAGTAGTTTTGATTGTTGTGTTGATCAGTAGGAGATTGTGAGGGATCGGGGTGACTATTTGGGTAGTCTGATGAGTTGAAGGATTGGTGGAGGAGGAAGCAAGATGGGATATGGGAATCTCATTAGCTACATGTTGGGTGGCTTGAGGATTGGTTTGATAGGAATAGAGTTGTTGGAGTGGTGGTCCGTCTAGGGGAATCTGGGTTGATCTCCTAAGGAGATAATCTTGAAGTGCAACTGGATTGACATCTAGAAGTTCTTGAAACATGGTATCACTAAGAGGAGCCTTAGGTGGTCTATAGGGTTCTGACAGACTGATGGTGGGGTGGATGTCCTAGATGGGATAGATTTATGATAAAAGAATGGATTTGTGTCTCCTAAAGTTGAGATACGTCAATGAGTGGTTGAGTGCTCAAGGGTACAGATGAGGTGGTTGTTGTAGAGAACATTTGTTGAGACAAGGAGTTGTTTAAAGAAAAGTTTTGTTCCATTCTCTTAGATGTTAAATGAGTGACAATGGGCATGAAAATATTTTTTACCCAAGCAAGAAAAGGATACAATTTTTCTTTTATGTTTGTTTATTAATAATGCGTGGAAAATAAAATAGGATGGTTAACCAAGTTCCTAGGAGAAAGTAAACTATGTTTGGTTTCATGTTTGTTATGGTTGGGGAATATTTGAGATGTTCTACTATTGGGTGATGAAATCCTAATCGTAGAAAACTAGGTAGGGGTACTTAATGCGTTAATTTGGTTTGTGAGGTTTAAGGTTGTGTGTGGTAAAGTGTGAGATGTAGAGTATTAAACCCCTATTTAAGCTATGTGGGAAAGAAGGATGCAAAAATAATGTTCTTTTTAAGCTGAAAATGAAATGTGATGTTGGATGAGGACAAAAATAGGGATGGGAAAGTACAATGTAAAAGGAGTAAATAGGGAAAAGGTGGAATACCTGGATAACGTTTTTCCTATTTATCTGCACTTCTCGAGTGATGTGTTATCTAAGCCACAAACCGAGAAAGCAATAAATCAAGGCCTCACACACTGAGATGTTAGTAGAAAAATATACAAAAAAATAAACCACCTAAAGGGTGGTCCCAACAAGAAAGCCAAGAATGTTGTCCAAATTTCTCATTCGTTAATAAAATTAATGCACTAGCTACTAAAGAAATTAGAAACTCAAAAAAGATAGAGGGTTTATGTTACCTCGGATGCGTGATGCTTGATATGAGCACTAAATGATGAATTATTATTACTACCAAACCTACAAATAAGACTGAAACAAGATTTGATTAGATATATTGGGGGGGGTTTCTTGACAAAGTGGACCCAAGAAGCGTTAAATTCCTCGGTGGATGTCAACCCCCATTATTAGACAAAAGAGATGTAATCAAAATGATATAGTGTTAGTATGTAGAGACTTAAAGAATACATAATCTAAAAGTAAAATTGGTTGATTTAGATATCGATCTAATTAAACAACTGAAAAATAAATGTACATTATCTAGGTCGACAGCATCCTAGACTGTGCAAAGGTAAGTTGACGTCAACCTAGGAGGATAGATCAGGAAGATGAGGAAAATATGTAGAATATGAGTGCGATCAGGTAGCTGGAGAAATCTGAATATGTTCGGATCTTTCTGTAGAGAAGTTCTGAAGAAACAAAAACTAGGAAAAATAATAGAAAACAAGGTTTATGGGGAAAGATTGAAACCAAGACCTTGGTCGACGGTGACCCGGATGCAAGTAGGTTGATTTTTTTAACATAGGAGCTGGATTGGGGATTATAAAATTGAAATAGAGACTAAACACATGAAAAGGCTGAAGATGTCTCTAGAACGAGTAAGGGTTGCTAAGGCCGAGTCAATGGCAACTTGATAGGGTAAACAACGACTATGACAAGGATTGATAAAGCCAAAGGAAATCTAGATGATCAACTTTGTGAGAATGGATTTACAAAAAGAAGTTGATGATGAAGTTATGAGATCTGCTTGCCGATGATCTAGACCTAAAAAAGGTTAGATGTGAGAAATATAAGATAATATGATAAAATTGATTAAAGCTATGTAAAAATGAAAATATCACAAGAAATCTGATCTGCATTGACGCATGCACATTACAAGGAGAGATTCATATTTGCATGAACTTGATGGAGAATAACAATAAAAAACTTGGCTTTGTAGGGTCGACAGTGACTAGGCTAGGGCGCCGCTAATCATGGGGAAAGTTTCCCCAATGGGAATATTTTCCTAATTTTGGCGTGATTCCTTGTCTTTTTAGAGCTAGTCGAATGTTGTAAAGCATTAGGTGGGAAGGGGGTGTTTGAGGATGATATGTAGGTGAGTTGGAAGTGGAGATAGGTTAGAAAATGAGTAGGGAAAAGAAGGGGCGTAGATTTGCAATGAAAGCATTCCAAAATGGGAACTTAATTAGGGCATAATTAATTAATTAAAATCAATGTTTATTAAATAGGATTTTAAAGATGATGGGAATTTAATTAATTAGTAAGGATGAATTAAATAAATCCAAAGAGGGAATTTGATTAATGGGGGTAAATGGAATAATATATGCACACACAGTGATAAGGGTATAGAAACTAAAATCAGCATCTACACCTATTTCTTGAAATTGTCTAAAAATCATAAAATCTAGCGACCGAGTAGCAAAATTGATGTCTAATTTACCAAGAGGTATTTTAATTAATAAAACCACCAAAGTATTTAGTGTAATGTCTAATTCTAGCGATACAAGCTAGTTGCTTTATCCCATGCATCTAACGTTGAATATATATATTAATGTCACTCCTCTAAAGCGGATTTGATTCTAATACTAGCTTTGACTCAAAGAAAACATCACTTGATGTTAGCTAGTTGTAAATTTCGGGTCCTATTTTCCTCATTCATGTTCTCTATAGATTGTGTATGCTTACAAAGACATGACCATTTTTTCACCTCTCTTTCTCTACATTTATTTTGTATGTGTATGATGACCACATTCCTTGGTTTTAATTTCTTTCGTTTAGCTTTAGGGTGGAAATTATTTCCCCTCTTACACTTTAATTTATACTATGATGTAATGATTGTATGCATCATGAGTCTGCGAGTTCAACATTTGAATCCTATTAGAATGTTTTATTAAGTATCTTATAATTATGTAATTTATCATTTCATCTTCAATGATGGAAAGCTATTTTTCCTTAGCACATTAGTTGGTCTTCTACATACTCATTATATATCTGCATTTTGATTGTATGTCTTGTTGCTTATATTGATTAATCCTAGTAGCCCATTTTAATGAATTCCCTATTTTAATATGATTTCTCTCTTTCTCACCTTCAAGGTTGGAATAATTCTTTACATGGAAAATTTAGTTGGTAAAAGCATATACTCACCGTAAATATGCATTAGTTTAATTCGAGTTTGATCAATTGACCTTTGTATGTGGACCCATATGCATATTTTTGTGAAATATAGAATGGAAGGGTCACTTGGGAAAGGCCTTTGTTAGACATATTTTAGGATTTATCTATTTTCTTAGTATCTACTTGGGTCCAATGAAGTCTTAAAACTTGAAATTGTAATAATTTAAACAAATAATTTATCCTAGTAGTCTTTACAAATTTTATTCGGCTCTTGAGATATTTAGTAGATTCACAACAAAAATTTGAAGGAGAAGTACACATACATTTTACAGATAGCATAAACAGAATGCCAATAAAGATAATAAAAAAAATTTAAATACCGGTTGTGACATACCTTAATTGGAAATCTCCTACATGGTATGCTCATGGAAAAAATACCACCATAACCAGTTGCGGCTCCCTACTCTCAAATGTCAAATAGTGCATGTTACAAGTTACAATAGAAAAATTGATCTATATAAGATTAAAACAAATAATAATGCACATGTTCATTAAAACATCTAGCACCTGGTTCACAAGGCAAATAAATGCATCTCCTACTCTCGAATGTCAAATAGTGCATGTTACAAGTTACAATAGGAGAATTGATCTATATTGTAGTGCCCACCTTTTTCTTACCATAGTTTCTTTATTGACTGAGTACTTATATGGATGATTGACATGGACTTTAGCATTATTTTATTTCTATATGCTTTATTATGGTTCATTTGACGACACTTATGTGATTTTGGCACATAACACCAAGATAGTTTGGTGTTTATTTCTTAGCTCTTGCATGTCATGATATTGGATATCGGCATATTATGTTATTGTTCACTTCATTCACATGTGATGGAGTTATTTATGCTTTCATAATATACTTGGTTATCATTTGGAATTATAATGAATAATTTGATGTCGCCATGTGTTAGATGGTTAATTTATTTTGAGCTAGTATGGATGTATATGTTAGCATTAGTCATTTCATACTGACATGGTTTGGTATAGTTAGCTTGATTTATCCATGTATGATTTATTTAGATTGTTGAAATTATATATTTTATTGGGTAGATATGTTTAATGTTTGCAATGAGTCTACATTATATCCTCACTATTTTAGGTTGTGCCTTTCAACCAAGGTAAGAGCACCCTTTTGTAGCTCGTTGTTTATGGAGGAGATGGAGATGTCCTTCCTAATGAAGTTGTTAAGGAGACCTTGAAGAAAATATGATCAATGTAACAAAATATAAATCTCATGAGTTGTCACTCTAGATAGTGGAGATATTTTCTCGGGAAAGGTTGTGCTACTAAAAACATTTGAAATCCTAATTGTTTCGCATGCTTTGGTAATGGAAATTATGATTTTTGCACACACAAGACAAACGGGGTAGTATGGGTAGGATTATTTGTTTTAAATGAATTTTGGAGGAGGTGAGGTAGAATGAACTTGTTTATCTAGATCTTTGAAATTTTTATACATAATGGAAAGCCTAGACAATAGAATGCTTCATAATAGCTAAAATATCCTTTAACCAAAATATGTGCTTCAATGGAGGCCCATATTAGCACTTTTTCATACAATCTATGAGATTTTAACATGAAGGCTCAAGTTGGAAATCCCAACAAAACATCAAGATCTAAGCCCAATCATGCCTGAGGTACACCCAGAGGCTTATAGATAATCTCTGTCAACATATAAGAGAAATGTGATTTTAAATCATTTATTTCACTCCCAGATGAAAGCTCTTCTCAGAAATGAAATTATAGATTCCACTAAACTATCACAAGGATTGAGACCTGTGTGATTGAGACAAATTTTGATACAAGATTGCAATAAGAACAAGAAAAAATATTCGCAGACATTCAGAAATGAAACAAACACATTTTGCTCAAGATCAACACAAGATAACTTGAGTTTGATTAAATTTATCAGCAGGGGAAATTTTCTAGAACAATCTTAGAGCTTTTTAATGGTTGTACACTTGTAACCACCTTAACAGGATCAAACTTACTACAAAGGAGATATACAAGCTCCTCGATGCCTTCTCAAAATACATGCTTTGTCAAGTTTTCCTCTTGGGAATTTTCTTCGACCTCTAACACTCCAACCTCCAACCATTTTCATGAAAAATTTGTGCCAATTATAACATTTACAAAAGAGACTTATTCCCCCAAAAATCATGACATTGAGTGCTACTAGTGCTCGCCATGATCACGATCACGATTTCCAGAATCAGATCTACAAAACATTTTCAGGTGCTCATGGGGCAGGTCTCTTCAAAAATCTAAGCATTCAACTCCTTCATCTAGTAGAACACTCCTCCTTCAATTCATCAAACACTTCTACCCCTAATCTATCAAATCTGGTTCCTTGCGTGCTTGGGAGAAGAAAAATAGAAAAATCAGATTGAGCCCGATAGTCAGACCATTTTAATGGCGAAAGATGTCTCTAGATCTCTCCCACCAAACTTAGATATCAAAATTAACTCCCCTCTCTATTTGGTGTGTAGGAAATAAAAAGAAATCATGAAGACTCACACTTTCGGTGTGTTTCAGTAAAAATGGGGGGAAAATCAAATTCAAACTCATAGTTGTCGTTGATCTTTACTTTGAATTTGGGCCGTCCATGTGGAAGATTCATTTTAAGATGGGCTCGGGTTCTTCTTTGACTTTTTACAACTTTTGGAAAAATGTAAAATTTTCACATTTTGCTCCGCACCTCTACCCTTGAGAAATGAGCCTGACACGTGTCCTAAGGTGGGTCCTAAAAGAACCGCAACCAATTTATGTTATTTCACCTCCTTTTTGGAAAAGGGAAAATTTTCCAAATTTTCCCATGCAGCTCCGCCCTTGAAAAATGGGCCTGACACATGTGTCCCAATGTGGGTCCCAACGGAACCATGCTTCCTTTTTTACTTTTAACTCTTTTCTCCTAAAAGGAAAATTTTCCAAATTTCCTCGAGGGTCCGCACCTCCACCGTTGACTGGAGCAAGCTTTGACCTTTCCTCTATCGGGCTTGTGGGCCATTTTGATGTTTTAATCTTTTGAATATCATGGGGTAAAAATGTAAGTTACCCTCGATGGTCCACCTCCCCACCCTTTTGACTTGAAACAAACTTTGACTGATCCTTTGTTGGGCTTGTGGGCCATTTTTTGATATTTTAACCCTTTTGAGAAAAAGAGGCAAAAAATCTAAGTTTCCCCCAATGGTCCACTTCCCGCCCCTTCGACTTTTCAAACTACCATGCATCACAATGGCGCACCTTGAGATGGTCCCCAAAATTTGAGACCTTGGAAGAGTGCAGGCTCACCATGTGTCCTGGCCCGTAAATTTTGTTTGAAGGCTTGAAGCTCAGTGGAAGGTGCCATGTGTCGGATCCAAGGAAATCTTTTTTTACGGCTATTTGAAAAGTCCAAGAAAAATGTAAAGTGAGCGGAGGCCTGCAAGTGTCCTCTTGGCACTTCCTTAAGAGACTCGAATGAGTGCAAGATCGCCACGTGTCCTATTTCTTGCCAAACTATTTTAGCTGCGCATAAAAATTTGTCTAACTATTTTAGCTGCATAAAAATTTGTCTAAGTCTAGGAAAAGAAGTGGAAGCCTCCACATGTCCTCCTAGCACTACTCCAAGGCCAAACCAAAAGTAGATCTTCAAATGAGCGTCGTTCCTCCATGTGGAAAAATCTTTAAGTTGAGGTGATTTATAAAATTTCTAGAGCACCCTACTGAGCCACATCCAACCAAAAGAGGCCACGTTCCTGTCGATGCAAGGATGCAAATTTGACCGAGGGAAACGCCCATCAAACTGTAAAATGTAGAAAAATGACCATTTGAGCCCGGGGATGAAGTTTTTTCCAAGGACAGAGGATTTAGAAATGTTACAAGGCTCAAATATGCTCTTCATAGCTACATCCATTCATTTTTCATCAAGTATTTGGGGCAAAACAACAAGGGCAGCAAATCCCAACTGTAAAAAATGGAAAGAATGGGAAAGCTTGAGTTTTTGAATGAATAGAGGATGGGAGACCCAAATTTCAGACCTCTTCAAAGAAACAGAGAAACAAGGACACAAATATAGATCCATACATGATCTTCGCCCAAGGAAAGATTAATTATGGCAACAAAGGAAAGTAGAGACTTCTCAGGCACAACACGGGGATAAAATGTGACAGAGGCCGTAAATCAATAGATTTTCAAAGGTAAAATGGGGCAAGACTATTTTCAACACCCACATCAGCTTTGACTCGAGGATGGTCATTCCCTGTGAGTGTCACAAGAACAACAGTAGACCAAGTGCCAAAATATCCATTAGGCAACAGAGTCATCTCATAGAGAAGAGAAACAGAGCCATCTCCCAAAAAATGAAACAGAGAAACCAACAAAAACAAGTCACCAAGGACCAGAATGAGCGAAACACAAAAAAGGAAACAAACAAGCATCTATACATTGTACAAAATATGTTTACCTTGATTCTAGGGAATCAATCCAAGAAATGATTCAAATGCTTGCCATTAACAGAAATTCAAGAAAATAACCATCCAAATCCTTCAAGAAGAAGGTATGTTCACCAATCCTAATATCAATGGAGTAAGGGCCCATCCATAATGAATCAAATTTTCCATGCTTGCCCTTATCTTCATGCCTGCTATCCCATAAGCAAAGCACAAGATCTCCAATATTGAAAGCTCTAGGAGTGACCTTCTTGTCAAATAACTTCTTCAACTTTTCTCTAAACTCTACATGCCTCTGGTGGGATACCCTCCTTTCTTCATCAAGTTTAACAATCTTACTAATGCAAGCATCATAAGGACTTACCCCCTGATCCTCCAGTTGTTGAATAAACTGATATGAAGATAGTTTCATATGAAGGGGCAGCAGGGCCTAAGTCCCATATACCAACTCAAATGGAATCTTTCCAATAACTCTCTTGACAATGATCCTATCTTCCCAAACAACAAACTTTAACTGTTCACCCCACTTTCTCTTGTTCAGCTCCAAGGTTGATCGATAATCTTGACAAATTTTTATTCTTGGACTCACTTGTCCATTTCCTTGGGATTGTAATTAGAGTAATATGTCAGTTGATCCCATACGCCTTGCACATTTTCACCAGGAGGTTTAGCTCAAAACTCATGGAATTGTCAACAACAATCTTGACTGGCACCCCAAACCTGTAGATGATATGGTTCAAAAAAATTCCATGACAATTTGGTGTGTTTCCTTCTTGGTGGGGATTGCCTCCACCCATTTAGTAAAGTAATCAATGGCTACAAGAATCCACTTATGGCCAACACTTGAAGGGTCTGAAATCTCACCAATGAAATCCATTCCCCATTGCTTGAATGGAGCTTCAATTGATACAAGTTGTAAAGGAAGGGAGCTTGAAGCTTTCAGTCTTCCAAAGAAGCACTGACAACTCTCACATCTTCTAACCAAAAAATTTGTATCCTTGAAGAGAGTTGGCCACTAATAACCAGCCCTTAGGATCTTGTGTGTTGTGACTCTTACAACAAAATGCCCCCCATAAAATCCTCCATGGAGATAAACAATTATCTTGGGGGCTTCTTCTTCAGTAATGCACCTTAAGAGGACTCCTTCAGGTTTCTCCAAGCTAACCCATAATCAAGTAATGACATATTTCTGGGAAGCCAACTTAAGGGATCTTTTCTAGTTCTTACTTAAATACTCAGGGTAGTTCAGATGTCTAAGATAAAAATTACATCTTTGTACCACTCAGAACTCATCAATTTTTCAAAAACACCTACCCTTTCTTCTTCTACCTCATTTACCTCAATAGTTTACAAGTTTCTCTCAGCCATAAGCTTAGCCAAGCCCAAACCTCTCACCAACTTCATGGTTTGGATATCCATATCATATTCTTACAACTTGTTCACCCACCTGCACCTTTTGCTTGAGACTTCCATCTCTGATAAAATGTCTTTCACCATGGTGTGGGGAACATAAGCAACAATCTTAGAACTCAAAATGTAAGGCCTGAAAACCTTGATGCTTTTACCAAGGCAAATGCTTGTTTTTCCATTATAGTGTACTTCAGCTCAGCCCCTTGCAAGGCCTTATTGAAGAACGCAATTGGCCTCTCATCCCTATCATCATCCTTCTATAGCATGATAGAAGCAACAATGTTCTTTGAAGTAAAGGAAAATAGTTGGAAAGGCTTCTTATAGTCTGGAGCTGCCAGAATAGGTGCATGCTTTAGTGCCTCTTTAATCCCATTGAAAGCTTGGATGACAGCCTCCTCCCACTTGATGACCTAGTCCTTCTTTAACATGGAAGTGATTGGAATGGCTAACTCATAAAAGTTCGATATGAATCTCCTGATGAAGTTTATCTGCCCAAAGAAAGATTGAATTCCTTTCTTGGTTCTTGGAATTGGAACTTTGTTGATGGCCTCTACCCTTTCTAGGATCAATCATCACCCCTTCTTATGACACAATGTGACCAAGCAACTTTTCCTTCTATACTCTAAAATAGCACTTATTTGGATTGAGTGAGATGTCATATTCTCTACATCTTATCAAAGCATCTTCTCAAGTGCGCGGGTGATCACTTCTCTTTCTTGAAAATACATTCACATTGTCTTGATAAACATCAATAAACTCATTGATGTAACTAGCAAAAGCAACATCCATTGCTCTTTGAAAGGTAGCTCCAACATTCATCAAACCAAAGGGCATCCTGACATATACATAGGTTCCCCAAGGAGTAGTAAAGGTTGTCTTGATCCTTTCTGATTCCTTCACCACAACTTGGTTATAACCAGAGAAACCATCTAGGTGGAGAGCAATTCAGAACCAGTCACTAATTGCAGCATGTTTTCCATATTTGGTAAAGGATAATTATCCTTCATTGATGCTCTATTTAGATTTCTGAAATCTACACACAACCTGATTTCACCATTCTTCTTTCTCACTGGTACTAGGTTTGCAACCCAAGAAGAATACCTTGTGGGCTAAATAATCCCTCCATCTCTTAGCTTCTTCAGTTCTTCTTACATTTTGAGAGATAAAAGTGGATTGATTGGCCTTTGTTTCTTCCTGAATGGCTTTACATTAGACTCCAAGGGAATCTCATGTTGAAACAGGTCCTCTCTGTATGCTTTTAATTCGAATAGGTCCAAGCCATGCAATCTTGGTATTTCTTCAACAATTGGATGTATGATTACTTCTCCTCTTTCTTTGAGATTGCTGCCTAACCAAATTTTTCTTGGCTTCTCCTTCATACCAAGATCATGCTCCTCAACATCCCTCGAGGCTGCCATATGTCTATTAATAATGCAATCAACATTATCAAAATTTGATTCAAGAGCAACTAGCCCTCTAGGAATGGTATTAGTCTTTAGTTGGATGATGCCCTTGCTAAACAAGGTTTCCTTCCCTCTGTCACACATATCATTGATCGCAATCAATAATTTGATCAGAAAAGTCTCCCTTATTCTGTAGAAATATTTTGATCTGAGCATCATCATCAAAAACCTATCGCTTTTAATGTTGTCGTGGACACAGGTCTTGTCAATACCTCAACATCATATTCACAATATGGGGACATTGCACAATTGTCAAAACGAGACCCCAACACTACAAGTTTTTCGACAAGTCATTTAACTTCTTATCATGATGCACAATGTTGAATGAATCAAACATCTCAATGAAATCCTTAATCGCATGCTTGTATTGTTTCATTCTTCGATTTTTCGTGGCATATAGTTTTCTAACTTGTTTTACAATTAATTTCGAGTCTCCTTGACAATGATGTCCTTAACATCATATTTCCAAGCAATTCTTAAATCCAAAAATAGTGCCGCATACTCAATGAATGTTGTTAATGCACTCAAAGTTGAGTTTGAAGGAAAAAACAATTTTTTTCTCGACCTTGGAGAAAGCGAGAAAAACACTAGCACCATTCCAAAACTTGGAGCAAGTTCCATTAAAAATAGAGTCTAAGGAGAGCCCACTTGTTCAAGACACTTGCATTCCTCAATCTTGTGCTCCTTTCCATCAAAAATCCTACAAAGTTATCAAAGCATCAACATTTGTCTACAATACTTCATAGGATGCATTGTTGGGGTCTTGAATAAGGTGCACTTCTTTACCCCATACAACCTGACAAGGATGCCCTCAATTGGGATGGTGGCATAGGACATGTCCATTTTGACACTCCCACCAACACTTGCAGCCCATTTTCTAGACAATAGCATGCCCCACTTGGCTAGGCAATCAACAATGACAACATCAAGTTTTAAATTTTTACCTGGGTAAGCTGCAAGCTGCACCACCAAACCCTTCACACATCCCACTACTGGCACTTCTTTAGAGTCCATAGCAGTGCACTTCCCATATTTTGTTGTTACTTTGATATTCAGCTCATTCATGACTTCCATAGGCATGACATTGCATGATGCCCCTGAGTCAAACATGCAGTTGTGGAGTAGTATGTCCTTAATGATCAAAGTGGTGAAGAATGGATCCACATTCAGCTGAGAATCCACCAAGGATGTCCCCAAATAGACCTCAGGTGGTTCACCTAATTCCTCCAATTTTGGTGGTGTTTCTAACTCTTCAATGATTGGTGGGGTCTCCATAATGTTTATGTTTCTTCCTAGGGCGAGAATTCTCTTATTTCAACCCCAAGTATTCATGTTGGGGTTAGCACACCGATTGTCTAGACAATATATCATATCTCAAAGCATACATGCAAATAAAAGTAGATATTCTACCAAAATAATTATACAAAACAAGATTCATAAATCAACACCGCATTTAACGTGGTTCACCCAGTGTGGGCTACGTCCACCAAGAAACAAGACAATCTATTATCCAAAGCTTTGACAAGATATACAATGAAGATTTACAATCTTCTACACTTCTCGATGTTCGGTACTTTCTTCCTTCAAGGTTTTTTGATTCTTAACCAATAATTATCTCTCACATAATTATCTTGTAATTATGATCAATCCTCTCTTCTAAACCCTAGCTTTTTTCTTTAAATAGTCGTTTAAGACTTTAGGGCACTTAGTCATGCAATTACATTCATTAAATCTATTCTTATGCTAAAAATAGAAATAAATCTCGAGAGTTAATTAAATACTGTCGCACAAGTAACTAATTCCAATTCTACCCAACAACACCGGTTCCAACTTTCCCGACCAATGCCGGTCACACTCTAACCAATGTCGGTTCTCGTTAACTTCCAAAGAAGTTCTATTTGCATGCTAAAACATGAGTAATTTAGCTCCATACTCAACAATCTACCACTTGGAGATTAATTACTACACACTATATACCTATACGGCGCCATTCTTGGATCCTTCTAAGCTTTGTTTCTTCCTCTTCAAGTTTCAAACTCGAAGACCAACAGAAGTGGAATGTAGCTCCAAATTCTCCTTTACTAATGGCTTCGTTAGCATATCTGCAGGGTTCTTGCTTGTATGAATCTTTTCCAGATTCAACTGTCCATCCTCCAATACCTGTCATATGAAGTGATACCTCAACTGAATGTGTTTTGTTCTGGAATGAAATGTTGAGTTCTTTACCAAATGGATTGCACTCTGACTGTCATTGAACAACTTGCAATCATCCTGCTCCTTTCCCAACTCCTCCATGAACCTACTCATCCATATCATCTCCTTGCTAGCCTCTGTAGCTGTAACATACTCTACCTATGTAGTAGACAAAGCCACAACCTTCTGCAATCTCAAAATCTAGCTAATTGTCATTCCACCTACTGTGAAAATATATCTAGTAGTGCTCCTCCTACCATCTAGATCTCCAGCCATATCTCGAATCAACATAGCCACGTAATGAAATATCCGAACCTCCATAGCATAACTGTATGCTAGATGTCCCTTTCAAATACCTGAGTATCCATTGGACTACTTTCCAATGCTCTTTACCTGGATTAGCCATATATCTACTCACAACTCCCATTGCATGTGCAATGTCTGGTCTTGTACAAACCATGGCATACATAAGACTTCCTACTACTAAAGCATAGGGAACATGTGTCATGTAATCAACATCCTCATGTGGTGAAGGACACTGATCTTTTCTTAATTTGAAGTGTCTAGCCATAGGTGTGCTAACAGGTTTTGCATTTTGCATGTTGAAACTTTTTAACACCTTATTAATATAAGCTTCCTGAGAAAAATATAGTTTCTTATTTTTCCTGTCTCTGTGTATTTTCATTCCAAGAATTCTTTTTGCAGCTCCCAAATCCTTCATTGCAAATGTGTGAGCTAGATTTCCTTAAGCTCACCAATGTCCTGCATACTAGATCCTGCAATAAGCATATCATCCACATACAATAACAAAATAATATAGCTCCCATTTTCAAGCTTCTTGAAATAAACACAATGGTCAAATTTACATCTCAAGTAACCATGCTCATGCATAAAACTATCAAACCTCATGTACCATTTCCTTGGAGCTTTCTTGATCCCATATAGGCTCTTTTTCAACCTGCACACTAATTTCTCCTTACCCTTGACTTCATACCCAAGCGGTTATTGCATATAAATCTCTTCATCTAAATCACCATGAAGGAAAGTTGTCTTCACATCTAGTTTCTCTAAATGTAAATATTCTACTACAACTAAACTCAATACAGTACGAATAGAAGTCATCTTAATAACAGAGAGAAATATTTCACCAAAGTCAATACCTACCTTTGTGCAAATCCCTTTACTACAAGCCTTGCCTTGTACCTTTTCTATCCACCCTCTTCTTCCTTAATTCTATAAACCCACTTGTTCTGCAATGTTCTCTTTCCTACTGGAAATTTAACCAAATCCCAAGTATAGTTATATTCCAAAGAATTCATCTCCTCATCCATGTCATGCTCCTCCCACCGAACGTGATTTTTATCTTGCATTGCTTCTTCAAATTTTTTTGGTTCACCACTATCAGTCAATAATAGATCAAATAGAGAAGGTGAAAATATTTCTGGAAGTTTACTTACCCTTTGTGACCTTCTCATAGGAGTTTGGGGTACTGGAGGCTCAATCTGGACCAATTGGACATTAGTATCAACTTCTGATAGTGATCGACGCCGGTCACCTCTAACCGACATTGGTTCAGCTAACCGATGCTGGTTTTGATCCTCTGTGAATCGCTCGGTGGTTCATCTGACTGATGTCGGTCAGGATCTGACTGATGTTGGTCATGGCCTAACCGACCATAGTTACTGTGTATTTCTGAAGGTGTTTCTTTAAAACCCGAGAGTTCATTTTCATCAATAAACTTCTCAATTTTCTCATCCTTGGGTACAAAAATTTGATCCCTGTACATTCTCTTTTCATTCCATTCAAAATCACGACTCCTAACGATTTTAGAATTCTCTAAATCCCAAAAATGAAAACCGAAATCATCGATCCATAACCAATGAAAGTGCACCTCTTGGATTTTGCATCCAAATTTTTTCTATTTTCTCTATCAACATGCACAAAAGCTTCTGAACCAAAAACTCTAAGAAAAGAAATATCTACCTCTTTTCCGGTCCATGCTTCCTCTGGTATTCCTCCATCTAGTGAACTTGAAGGGCCACAGTTAATCAATAAACCGTTGTATCAACTACTTCTACCCAAAACTACAAGGGAAATCCATAATGTATCCTCATACTTCTAGCACGTTCCATGATTGTCCTGTTTCATTCTCTCTACAACACCATTCTCATGTAGTGTTCTTAGAACCGTTCTTTCTCTACATATCCCATTTATCGAACAATAATCATTGAAATCCTTACTATAGTATTCACCACCACCTGTCTCGATCTAAGGCACTTTAACTTAGAATTTGATTCATTCTCAACCAGGGCTTTCCATCTTTTAAAAGTTTCAAAACATCATATTTATGTTTAATACAATAAACCCATACCTTTCTTGTAGCATTGTCAATGAAAGTAACATAATACTGGGATCCACCATGAGAAGCTACCGTTATCTCTCGAAGTGCACCTGCGCAGAGAGATGGTAGCTAATTTTCTAAGCCTACAAAATATCTCTCTCTCGTAGATATAATAGAGACACCTCAGGTCTGTGGGTATACCTATTGTGAGGTGAATCTCCGGGATTAAAAGGTCGGTTCCTTATTGGTGTACACTAAACTGATTTTTGGGAGTTTTAAGGGCAAAAGATGACTAAAAATTAATAATACTAAGGTGATACACCAAATTTGAGTGAGAACTTTGACTAAGTGAAATACACAACTAATTTGTGAAGAATTCTTTAAATGCACAAACCAATTTATACTTTTTCTAGAAATCCAAGGGCAAAACACTCAATTTGTGCCGATGGAGAATCACAACAAGATTTAGTTAAGCTAACATGCACAATAAATTTTAGCAGAAAATGGTAAATTTGCAGCAGGGTAAAGTGGTTAATTAGGGAATTTTCATTCACGAGATAGAAAGGGTGAATAATTTGTTAAAAATACAATTTGCTTGTTAGGTAAGTCTTCCTCCTTTGAGCATGCGAATTCAAATCTTCTCTGTTCTCTAATGTGCATATGCTCTGATTTTTTTATCTCTTTATGGATGGTCACATGAGTGACACTTGCAAATTTGATCTCAAAACCCCATGTGGGGACCACCTTTGGTTTGTTTGGAAAATATGTTGCCACCTTGTGGACTTAAGCAAGTGCATGTGTATTTGGGGCACCACCTTTGATTAGTTTGGAACCATCACATGGTCCGCCACCTTTTGACCTTGGCATAGTATATTATGAACCTCACCTTTTCGGTGATCATGGCATATAATATAGTTTTGATTATTTATTTGGAGGCATGCATGGTTCGGAAATTTGAAAGGTCATGGCAAATGATTAATATCTTTGGTGTCCACGTGGGCTGGCCCCTCCCACGGTGACTCGACCCTTTCGAACCTTGATGGTTGGTAACTTAACCCCTGTTGGGTTTACTTGGATCTTCGGGAAGTGTTTGAAGCCCTTGATCTCTATCCTTTTCTTGCACTTTCATTGATTGTTTACCTGTGGTTAGGGTTTCGAACCCTGGCATTAAATGTGGTCGGTGGAATTAACTGGGACTTATCACTTTGAACCCTATGCTTGATCTTCTACCATTTGATCCTATACTTGATCGTTAATGGACCATTGATCCTTGACCGTGGGTTAGGGTTTGGAACCTTTGGTCTCGGTGGCAAGTTAAATCACTTTGAGCATCATTTTTGCTCATTTCATTTGTTTTTTTTGCAATGCGGGTGAAGCCACAGCGGCAAAAAAATTTACGCTTCGCATATTTGATGGAAACTTGGAGGTTTTGGATTTTTTGACCTATGTGTTTTTTTTTTTGGCCTTCGACACCATTGATGCTTGGTTCAACTACATTTTGATAAAATATGATGGTATTATTTGGTTCTGTTTTATCACGTAGCTTGGCTTTTCTTTTTCCTTACTGTTGGTCTTGATATGATATGTATCATTCAAGTTCATTTTCTCTGCTCATACCCTTGATCATTGTTGAATGATAATTTTCTACATTTCTTCTCTATTTTTCATTGTGTATTCAGCTTCAAATGAGCTCGAACGAGCTTGCAAGGAAGTAACACCATTGTTTTTTCTCATTTCAACTTCGTACTTGATTTCGGTAAGTTTTGTAACTGTTACCTCTGTATAATTTCTCCTTTTGAATTCAATTTTTACTTCTGCAACCCTAAAGGAATCATGGAGATTTCTTGTTGTTCATTTAATAATGAAGCTATTTTTGTGTATGCGAAGTTCATTCTTCTTCCGTAATGACTTTTCTAGCTCAGCTCGTCACTTCAAATTCATTAAAGCTCTTTCTATGCTTGGGTTTTGATATTTCATTTTAAAGACCTGGCTTGGCATATTGAAGTATTAACTTGTACGCCCTTTGTTCGTAGATACTTGATGTCGTTTCTTCTTTCCTGTAAATATAGTTCGGTTTGTGATTCTTCATGACTATGAACTTTTTTTGTTGATAAATACTCAAGCTCTATATGTTTTTCCTTTCTGTAGATGTATATTTCACATTTTTGGTTCACTTCTTCATTCTGTATTGGCAAAAGAAAACCTCACTTCTGAGAATAGGGTTTTGATATTCTTTGTTTGTAGACTTGTATATTATGATAAAATGAGCATTTCTGGTTCCTATACAAACTGAAACTAAAATCTGGAAAGTATTGTATGATGTTCAGCTTCTTTCGATTCATTACTCTTTTTGTGTTGATAGAACTCCATTTTCATGTAGACTTGGAATGGATTTTATGCCTTATGTTTAAACTATAGTAGTTGATTGAAATTTCCAACATGGTTTGAAATATTTTCTAGAAGTAATGATTTTTATTGTACCTGTAGCTTTGACATTTCCTTTTCAATAATGAAAAACTTGATCCCTTTTAATGGAAACTTAAAAAATAAAGAAAATCATTAAGTTCTTTTTTATGTAATGACTTTTCTTTTCAGAAGTCATAATATAGCAATTGTATTTCAATTTTAGCATTAAATCTCATTTCTGTTTTTCTGGAAAACCCCATTTTCAAGAAGGGGAAACTCTGGCAATTTTTTTTTCAAAATCCTTCTTTTCCAGATTTTTGTAATTTGACCATTCTGAAAAGATATGAAAAGTTTCTCTTGCTTGTCTACTCACTTGAATGAAACTATTCATGCTAGCTTTACTTGATCCATTGCATCTTTTGAAAAATGTGAAGTAGTTGGCCTTTGATTCACACTTGAATTTGGAAATAAAATGAACTTTTAATAGCTGCAACATGATGAACTTCTAGAATACCTGTATGTTTCATTTGATCATGATATCAACTTAAAAGTGATGAAATATGTACTTTTGTTGACTTTTTTGTTCCTTTTGAAGTTCAAATAGCTTATAAAGCATGTAGTAGCTAAAAAGCATGTGTTTCAATTTTTTTTTAAATCAAAAGTCAATTTTACAAGGGGAGACTCGGAAAAATTTTCCAAAATCCTATTTTCTCTCTCCTTTTCCAGATTTTCAATCTTGATTTGCAAAAATATCTCTTTCTTGACCTATTCTGATGCTTCTTCCTTCCTGTAAACCATCTGGAAATGATGTTTATTCATTCAGTAGTTGCTTCTTTCTTAACTAGTTAAACTGATTTTTCCATTTTATGTCACAACCTGTTCCTGCAAAACTCATAAATAAGTTAGAAATAAATAGGCTTTTGGCCTCTCTTGTATCCATGTGATTTATTTCTTCTTCATTCCTTCTTCTAAAACTATTTTCCAATTCCCTTCATGTGTTATCTCCACATCTGTTCCTTTTGCAAGTTACTTCAGATTCTACTTCTTATACATCAATCCTTAGCTCTTTTGATTTCTCTTCCACTCATTTCACTTTATGTACTACTTTTCTTTTGCTGCCAGCCATCTCAGTATCCCTAAATTATCTATGTCATGTGTTTTCTATATTTCTTTCTTTCAAGTACCATTAGATACATTGAACTTAGAATATGTATTTTCTTTAGAACATGTGTATCGGAATAAAAATGTACCCTGAGCTCAAAATTTGACAGATACTACTCTTTGTCTTGTAGGTGAAAGAAGATGGAGATGGAAGTGGAAGATGGAATGGGCTGAAGTTAAGATGCAGATGATGTAGAGCGGGAAAGAAGATGAAAAGGAAATGATGGGTTCACTTTTACTCCTTTACTCTTGTTCTTTAGCACATGCAATATTCTCATTTCCATGTATATGATGTTATTACTTAGTCACATCCCATGGCTTGTGTGGGAAAACTTATGATCTCTTATGAATAAAGCATTAAATTGAAATAATGAGTTGACTATCTCTTTCTGCATTCAATTTTTCCTTTTGATTGTATAATGATGTATGCAACTCAATATCTCAATAAAATGAATTAATATAAGAGATAACCTTAAAATGAATACATGTAACTTCCATTAAGCAACCATTGAATGAGATGTGCCTCCTTGTATGTTGTTTGACTGCCTTAGCATATGCTCTTCATTTTGACTCCTTCCTACTATCTCCATTTGACATTATTGTCACTTTATTTGTTTGTCGATATTTTCTTGATGGAAGTAGTAGGAAAGGAGTCAATTGTAATCATTTTATGACAACATAGATGGATGCAATCTCATTAATCACAAAAACTCGTAATGAATACAAAGAAATAAATCTGATAAACACCATCATAATAATAGTGAATCTAATTACTTGAAAACTACCACTATGTTTGTTGTTCCAGAACCATACACTTCACATATTCTGCAATCCAGTGTCTTCATCAAGACAACACAACTGTCCTTCGGGCTTGTGTTCTTTTGCTGAGGATATTCATGAAATTGCAGACTATGTGATTTGTTACGTTTTGTAACAACACACATAGCTATAGATTTCACTTAATCTTTTTCACAAATCAGCAGTAACATATAATCTGATATAAATTCCCCTAGCTTAGGTATACTTCACCAATGCTATCCATCATAACAAAGTTTCGAGTTTCCCATTTCTGCACAAGTGTAGAAATTGTCAACATTTCTAGCGATCTTGTGGGAAAGCTACCTGCTAGCTTGTAGACTAGTGCCTTACTCTTGTCCATTGGGTATGGAGTCCAAATATGTAACCAAAATCTACCTTTTTCAAAAGGTCCAACCCTTCCAAAACAAACTAAAGCTAGGAAAGGATCTAGAAAACTAGACCACATGCACGAATGCACTTATTGAAAATAAAGAATGATGCAATGTGCAGAAACTGCACTTATTGAATGGGAAATCCTACTCTAACAATCACTGTAAGATTTTCAATAACAATGTTTGAGAAACATACCATTCATAGGAATGGGAGTTCCTCTCCATTCAGCTTTAAAAGCTGAAAAGCATTGTGTTCCTTGCAAGCTGAAATCATGTAAGGACCACTCCAGAGTGTATCAAACTTTGAGTGTCTTCCTGGCTTTACACGATCAACATCCCATTTCAACACAATATCTCCTTCATTGAAGATTCTGAATTTGGCTTTCTTGTCAAAAGTCTTCTTCATCTATTTTTGATTCTTCTCCATATTTAAATGAGCTTGATCTCTTAGCTCTTGTAATTCCATCAATTCTACATAACGAACCTGTAATGGTTCATTTTCAAGTAATTCCATTTGATGCAGAACAAATCTAATGTAGGTAACTCAACTGAAATTGGCATTCTCACTTCTTTTCCATACACAAGTTTGTACGGTGAGTTGCCAATCGATCTCTTAGGGGTCACCTATCAGCCCAAAGTGCTGAATTCAACATTAGATGCCAAGCTCTTTGATTATCCTTGAGTGTTCTTCTGATGATCCTTAACAAATTTTTGTTGGTACTCTTGGCTAAGCCATTACCTTGTGGGTAATAATTAGATGAAGAGCTTAAATAGATTCCATGGTTGATAGCCCAATCTGTTACTTTAGCACCGAGAAATGCTAGAGCATTATCTGATATGATAGTTGTTGGAACACCAAATCTGCAGACTATACCTTCATAGAAGGATAGTATTGAAGCTTCATTAGCATCTTTCAAGGCTACTACTTCAGTCCATCGTGTAAAATAATCTATAGTAGTTAAGATCCATTTATGTCCTTGTGAAGAAGGTGGGTTAATCATTCCAATAAAGTCAAGACCCCACTACATAAAGGGTGATCAACTGAAATAGGCTGCAAAGGCAGCGAAGCTAAACGTTCTTTTCCAACAAAGAAAGCACATTTTTTGCACTTTCTGATCCATTCAAAACAGTCCTTAAATATGCTAGGCCAATAGTAACCTACTTTCATGATCTTTAAAGTTGTAGTACATGCTGAGAAGTGACCTCCTGCAGGTCCTTCATGGAATTCTGATAATATTTTCTGAATTTTGTCATAATCGACACATCGCAAAGATTCCATTTATATCTCTTTTGAACAATACACCATCAACAAAAAGATAAGGAATAGCTTGTAACCTAAAATACCTTCATTTATTCTTATCCATACCTTCCGGATAGGTGCCATGTTGTAAATAGTTAACCAAATCAGTCATCCATCTTGATTCCTGAATTTCTTGAGAAGGTTCAGGTTGCTGATTTTCTGGTTGCAACATGATATTTGATTGTTGATATATGGTTTCAGCATGTTGTTCTGAATCTTCGGGTTCTACGCTGTTGTTTCTCCATATCAGCAATTAGATGCTCACATAAACCTTTACCTCAAACTATCTTGGAAACTCGATATCAACATCATATTCCATAACCTTCGTTATCCAACCTACTCTTTTCTCATTCAATTCTTTTGTTTAACAAGAAAGCTTTCACACTTGGATGAGAAACAAGAACATGAATTTTATTGTTTGAAAGCATGTACTTAAAATTCTTTAGTCCTCTGACTACTGAAAGTACTTGTTTTTCAAGGAATGTGTACCTTGTTTCATAATCATGCAAACTCTGTCCAAAGAAAGCAATTGGTTATTCAATATTCTCATCATTGACCTGAGTTAGAATAGTCAAGATTGTCTCAGCTCCTACAAGTGCATACATTGTAAAATCTTTATCAAAATTTGGATTTGCAAGAGTAGGGGCCTGAGAAATAGTTGTTTTGATAGCCTCAAAACCTTCTCTCCCTTCACTGGTCCAAGAGAATGTTTTCTCTTTCTTTAACATGGTTGTTAACGGTTTAACCAATGCTACAAAATATAGAACAAATCTCCTAACAAAGTTGATTTTTCCTAGAAAGCTCTGTAATGCCTTCTTGTGATGAGGCAATGATAGCTGTGATATAGCTTCGATTATGAAAGGATCAATTGCTAAACCTTGCTTAGAAACAATATGGCCAAGTAGTTTACCTTGATGTACTGAAAAGATAGACTTTTTGGGGTTCAAGGATATTCCAAATTGCCTACATAACTGAAAAGTCTCCTCAAATGCATTAGATGTTCTTCAGAATCTTTTGAAAATATAGTAACATCATCTAAATAAACAAGTATGCATTTATTTAGTAGGCTATGAAAATCCATGTCCATTGCACGTTGAAATGTTGCACCGGCATTTGAAAGACCAAAAGGCATTCTTTTGTAAGCATAAGTACCCCACTTGGTGGTAAAAGCTGTCTTATATCTATCCTCTTCTCGGACTAAAATCTGATTATATCCGTTATAACCATCTAGAAGGGATAATCTATCTGATCCTAAAACTGTTCTCAAAATCTGATCCATGTTTGGTAGTGGATAATGATCTTTTAATGATGCTTTGTTAAGATCTCTGAAATCCACACATAATCTGATTTCTCCATTCTTCTTCCTAACAGGAACAAGATTTTCTACCCAACTTGAATGCTTAACTGGGAAAATAATTCCTGATTCAATCAATTTTGATAACTCTTTCCTCATAAGAGGTTCTATTCTAGGATTTACAGGCCTTTGTTTCTTGCCTAACTAGTTTAGAATTTGGCTGTAATTCAATGGTATGTTGTGCTAGAATGGGATCAAACCCTTTCAAGTCTTGGTATCTCCAAGTGAAAACATCTTTAAATTTATGTGCAAAGCTTAATAAAAGACTATTTTTTGGATAAGGAACATACCTTTCCAAGAAATAAGTTCTTTCCTTCATCAACTGAAATCTCTTCGTAATTATCAGCATGAGTAGACATCTTAGTTTTGTCCTTTCTTAACTGGTCATCAGTGCTAAAGATGTCTTCCAATGTGACAAGTCCTCGAGGTAATTTGTTTGTCTTTAGTTGAACAATCTGGTCACCATATAAATGTTGTAATTTATCTTGATTTACTACAGAAAATTTAGCTTCTTGCTGTAAAAACCTATAGATTTGATCATCACTTTCAAAAACCTACCAATTTGATTCATTATCAGGGATAGAAGGCCTAACAATTAACTTAACATGAGGCTGAATTTTGTTGTTTTCTATCTGTTCCAGCACTTTGAAACTACCAACTGATGCAAGTCTGTCAGCGTGCTTATTTTCAGTTCTAGGAATAGACTGAATATTAATGGCATCAAAATCTTCCATTAAGTCTGAAACTCTATGTTTGTAAGATTTCATTAATGGATTCTTACAAACATTGAATTTTTTTACTTGATTGATAACTAACTCAGAATCACCAAAGATTTGTAATGTGTTGATCCCTCTTTTTCTGGCCCAAAGTAAGCCATGAATTAATGCTTCGTATTCAGCTACATTACAAGTGCATGAAAATTGGAGACTCAAAGCTATAAAATACCTTTCGTTTGTTGGGGAAGTGAGCATCAAACCTACTCCCTATCCTTTCTTATTCTTAGCTCCATCGAAATGAAGCTTCCAAATCCCTTCTTGAATTTTCTATTTTGGACAGCAAGGGAATTGTTGCATTTTCTTCATGCATGCAATATACACCGAAAAATGTGTTCTTCAACTTCCTTAAAAGGATCATGGGCATGTTCTTCAACTATTTTTTCATCCATAAACATGTTAGAAACACCCTCTAATGCTGAAACTTGAGCTACATCATCAAAATCAGATTGATCTAATGCTGAATAATTTGCCACTGCATTTGGAGAATGAGGCTCAATGTGAAATCTGGCCAATGGTTCTGAATTGATGGTAACCTTAGTGCCATAACATGTGGTGAAAAATAAGAAAGACCAATCTGAAGAGAGGTAACCTCCTATTTTTGTATAAAATCTCTAGATAGGCACAAAGCAAAATATGGAGGTAAATCCACAATAGTAACATCTTGCAAAATGGAAACATTTGGGCAAGCATGTAACGTTACCTCTAAATTTCTTATTATACCAACTATATTAGTTGCAGTCCCATCAAGCTGTAAAACACTCTTTTCTGTAGGTTCATACTGCAGGCCCAATTTTTCAGCAATTGACTTTTGGCATAACTGTGCTACTTGCACCACTGTCCACCATGCAGTTATGAACTAGATTTTCTCCAATAATCAGAGATAGATAAAATGGTGGTGGCTTCTTTATGTCATGAGCATTTAAAACCTTCTGAACCATCCATCTAACCCCTTTTATGCAATCTTGATCAAGTGTTCCAAGGACCATATCTGTCTTTTGAACTTCCTTTTCTATTGTTTTTGAAGAAATTTGTAGTTTAGCTAATTCATGAGAGAGTAAATCTTGTTGTCCTGGAATGCTTAAAGCATCCCACATTGAGATGTTAACATTGTGCTTCTTCATCACATCAACAATATTAAAAGAAGCAACCATCTTAGAGATAGACTCAACTGTTTTAGCATAAGCCTTAGCAAAAACTGATTCTGCTTCAACAACTTTGGATATCTGAGGAATAAATAATCTCCTTGGATCATGCTGCAACTATTTCTGTTGCTCTTTACTAGCTATGCAACACTTGTTGTTTTCTGAGGGATAACAAGACTGTTGGCTGGTTTTGAGGCTGTAGATGCTGAATTATCAGTAACAGTGGGCAACAGGTCTATTTTGATTTTTTTTTTTTGGTAGCCTTCTCTTGAGCTCTAGTGGTAACAGCAATGAAATCTTCCTCATTGAAGCTGACCAAATTCTGTTCAGGTGCTTTTTGAACATGACCTTCTTGCTACCCACTCTCCATTTGAGGCATGAATAATGCTTTAGATTGAGGTTGTGCAACAAGATTCAGGTTCAAGAAAGGCATTTGGGCAATTTGTAGCTGAATGAGGTTGATTGCAAGGTTGGCACCACTCCTTCTGTAGCCATATTAACTGGAACCAAAGTGTTAGATGTACTAGGAACATTAGGATCAAACTTGCCTTTGCTGATAAGGCTACCTATAATTTTGATTTTGTTGGTAAGGTTGCCTATTTTGCTGATTTTGCTTGATAAGGAGCCTGATAAGGTCTATTAGGCAATGCAAGTTTATTCTCAATTGATGTCAGCTTATTTCCCATGGTTTGTAAAATATTTAAACATATCTGGGGATGGGGCTGCAACATAGAGGCTCCACGATTGTAATAGGTTGTGGGATAGAGCTAAATCTACCAAAAATGGCATTGTAGGCCTTGGTGCTAATTTTCCAGCCTGAATAAGGTTGTTTTCAGCTTTTATAGCAATGTCATAGGCCTCTGGAAGAGTAAAAGCTCCCATGGATTGGATCATAGTTGCAATATCACTATTCAATGCTCTTGAGGTAGTAAAGGAAAGCATGTGATCAGCTTGAGGCTTAACACTTGTTGGGATTCTTTCCCAAGTCCTAGCAAAATAAATGTTGAAGCTAGACATATACTCATGAGGGCTCTTTTGATAGTAGATAGTTATTCTATGAGGGATAAATGGTCTGAATTATCTTGGAACTATTTCAGCAGTTTTTCACCTAATTCATCCCAAGTTCTTATGCTTCCAATCTCTAGATTCTATACCATTACAAGGCTTGTCCTTTAAAGGATGTAGCTAAAAGTCTTAAAGCTACATCTTCATGAGTGATATTATGGACTACACATATGGCTGTAACATCTTTAATATGTTCAGTAGGTGTAACTTGATTTTCACCGGTAAATGATGGAAACTTTTCAAAGCAAGCATTGGGAATATCATGGTACACTAGAATTACTAATGGGCTGCCATTAGTAAAGGTCACAAAATTTCTGGGTGGTTGAATAGCCATTGGAAAAACTAGGATATGGATTGAAAAATTTATACGTGGTGAAGGAATATCAGGAGGGTTATCAAAACCAGGTCTATTATAAGGCAATGTATTACCAACTCTTCTCCTTCTAGCAGAATTCAAAGGTAAAGAAACAAACTCAAGAGGAATTCCTCTTACCGATGATCTTGTAGTCACTTTAGGCATGGAACATGCTGCAATACTGGTCTGAAATCAGCTTTATAGAGTCACCAAAAGATCATAGAATCTTTAGAATAAATTTTCTGCAGCTTTCTGCTCCCGAAAGTAACTTTTATTTGTTGTAAATCTGCTTTAGATATGCTCTAGAATCTGTAATAATTTGCATGCAGATCTGATTCGTTGTCCCACCGGCATGCCAAAAACTATTATCTCTCGAAAGTGCACCCTGCAGAGAGATGGCAGCAAATTTTCTAAGCCTATAAAATATATCTCTCTCTCTCGTAGATACAATGGACACCTCGGGTCTATGGTATACCTATTTTGAGGTGAATCTCCGAGATTAAAAGGCTAGTTCCTTATTGGTGTACACTAAACTGATTTTTGGGAGTTTAAAGGGAAAAAGATGACTGAAAATGAATAATACTAAGGTGATACACCAAATTTGAGTGAGAACTTTGACTAAGTGAAATACACAACTGATTTGTGAAGAATTCTTTAGATGCACAAACCAATTAATACTTTTTAGAATAAATAAGGGCAAAACACTTAATTTGTACTGAGGGAGAATCACAATAGTACTAGTAAGCTAACATGCACAATAAAATTTAGCAGAAAATGGTAAATTTGTAGCAGGGTAAAGTGTTTAATCAGGGAATTTTCATTCACAAATTAATGTTGACATACACAAGACTACAAAATAACTTGGAAAGGCATAAAATAATTCACACTCAGAGGGAAAAACTGGCAGAAATGGCTTCAGTACTCATATCAAAAAGTTCTCGGAAAGTTCTCTAAAAGTTTCCCCTTTGTGCTTTGCAAAAGCACACAATATATAGAAAAAGTTCACCCCCTTCCTAAAAATAGCCTAAAGTTGTACTCGCCCATGTATCCTAATTTTATCCTTTATTTAATAATAAATAAAGGAATAAAATAATACAAACTAGAGCATGTAATAAAAA
Source organism: Taxus wallichiana var. yunnanensis (assembly GCA_018340775.1). NCBI lineage: Eukaryota > Viridiplantae > Streptophyta > Pinopsida > Cupressales > Taxaceae > Taxus > Taxus wallichiana. Next base: position 741,182,071 of record CM031238.1, on the reverse strand, counting down.
TAGGCATTATCAGCCTTAGATACAATACAGTCAAACTGAAGTTGACTGTTCTATTTTTAAGAAAGAAAGGGTGAATAATTTGCTAAAAATACAATTTTCTTGCTAGGCAAGTCTTCCTCCTTTGAGCATGCAAATTCGTCATCTTCTCTATTCTGTCTTGTTGTGAAGGCATGCAAAATATCATTCTCTGTATGTGGGAAAAATGCAATCCTTAGCAATATTTGCAAAAATAAAATGAGTGGGGACCACCTCCAATGTGCACATGCTCAATTTTCATCTCTTTTCTGGATGGTCACATGAGTGACACTTTGCAAATTTTACATCAAAACCCCATGTGGGGACCACCTTTGGTTTGTTTGGAATATGCTGCCACCTTGTGGACTTAAGCAAGTGTATGTGTTTGAATAAAAGGGGCACCACCTTTGACTTAACCACCTTTGATGTGTTTCCATATTAAATCCGCCACCTTGGCTTGCATTTGTATATATTATAAACTTCACCTTTTCGGTGATCATGGCATATAATATGGTTTTGATTTTTTTGGAGCATGCATAGTTTGGAACTTTTGAAAGTCACTTGGAAATGATTAATATGGTGTCCATGTGGGCTGGCCCCTCCATGATGACTCACCCTTTCAAACCTTGGTGGTTGGTAACTTAACCCCTGTTGGGTTTACTTGGATCTTCGGGAAGTGTTTGAAGGCCCTTGATCTCTTTTCCTTTTTTTTTGTTGTTGATCTTTACCATGGTTAGGGTTTCAAACCCAGCATTAAATGTGGTTGGTGGAATTAATCTGGGGCTTATCACTTTTGAACCCTATGCTTGATCTTCTACTCATTCGATCATGTACTTGATCTTTGATGGACCCTTGATCTTTAATATGGGTTAGGGTTTGAACCTTTGGTCTCGATGTCAAGTTAAATCACTTTGAGCATCGCATTTGCTCATTTCATTTGGTTTTTTTGCAACGGGTGAAGCCCTGGAAAAAAAAAATTCTCTCTACATATTTGATGAAAACATGGAGGTTTTGGGTGACTTTGAGCCTGTATTTTTGTTTTTTATCCTTCGATGCCATTGTTATTTGATTCGGCCTACATTTTCGATGAAATATGAAGGTATTGGTTTTGTTTTATCACATAGCTTGTCTCCCTTTTCCTATACCTATTTGGTCTTGTATATGATCTATAGATCATTTAAATCTATTTTCTCTCGCTTCGTCTTTGATCATTGTTGAATGACAAATTTCTATTTTTCTTCTCTATTTTTCGCTTGTGTATTCGCTTCAATGAGCTCGAACTCGGCCTGCTTGTAAAGAAGTTGACGCCATTTTTTCAGCTCATTTTCAACTTTTATTTGATTTTGTAAGTTCTCTGCAAGCTGTTCATCTCTATATAATTTTTTTCTCCTTTTGAGATTTGAGTTTTACTTCTACAACTTAAAGGAATCATGGATATTTTTTTATTGGTTATTCATTTAGATAAAAAGCTATCCTTTTTTTTGTGAAGTTCATTCTTCTTTTCCATGATGAGCTTTTCTAGCTCAACTTGTTACTTGAAATTCATTAAAACTCTTTTTGTGCATGTTTTGATATTTCATTTTATAGACCTAGCTCGGCATATTAAAGTATTAATTGTAGATGTCCCTTTGTTCATAGATACTTGTCACCATTTCTTCTTTCATTCTGTAGATACTTTCAGTTTTGTGATTCTTCATATAGACATTTTTTTTCTTTGATAGATACTCGAGCGTTATATGCTTTTCCTTTCTGTAGATGTATATTTTGCATTTTGTGGTTCACTTCTTCATTCTATATTGGCAAAAGAAAACCTCACTTCTTAGTATAGGGTTTTGATATTCTTTCTTTGATGACTAGACTTGTAGATCTATATACTTCTAAAAATGAGCATTTGTGGTTCCTTTATAAACTAACTAAAATATGGAAAATTGTATGATGTTAAACTTTTGTGATTCATTCTTTTCTTTGTCAAGAGAACTCCATTTTCATTAGCTTTTTTTTGTGACTTCATTTTCATGTAGTTGTTTTTATGCCTTCGGTTTGTAGTAGTTGTTGATCTAAATAATGAACATTTTGAAAACTTGGAAGTAATGATTTTTTATTGTATCCTTTTTGCATGCATGATTATTCCTTTTGTGTAATGAAAAAATGATCCTTTTCCTGAAAAATTGAAGAAAATCATTAAGTTTTCTTTTTGTAATGACTTTTCTTTTCAGAATTCATAATATAGCAATTGTATTTCAATTTTAGCATTAATTCTCAATTTTGTTTTTCTAAAACCCCATTTTGCAAGGGAAACTCTGCAAAAAATTTTTTTTCAAAATCCTTCTCTTTCCAAATTTTTGTAATTTGACCATTCTAAAAAGATATGAAAAGTTTCTCTGGCTTGTCTACTCACTTGAATGAAACTATTCATGCTAGCTTTGCTTGATCTATTGCATCTTTGGAAAATTTTGAAGTAGTTGGCTTTTGATTCACACTTGAATTTGGAAATAAAATGAACTTTTAATAGCTACAACATGATGAACTTCTAGAATACCTGTATGTTTCATTTGATCATGATATCAACTTAAAAGTGATGAAACATGTACTTTTGTTGACTGTTTTTGTCCTTTTGAAGTTCAGATAGCTTATAAAGCATGTAGTAGCTAAAAAAGCATGTGTTTCAATTCTGTTTTAAATCAAAAGTCAATTTTACAAGGGGAGACTCGCAAAATTTTCCAAAATCCTATTTTTCTCTCTCCTTTTCTAGATTTCCAATCTGATTTGCAAAAATATCTCTTTCTTGACCTATTCTGATGCTTCTTCCTTCTTGTAAACCATCTGGAAATGATGTTTATTCATTTAGTAGCTTGCTTCTTTCTTAACTAGTTAAAACTGATTTTTCCATTTTATGTCACAACCTATTCCTGCAAAACTCAGAAATAAGTTAGAAATAAATAGGCTTTTTGGCCTCTCTTGTATCCATGTGATTTATTTCTTCTTCATTCCTTCTTCTACAAACTACTTTCCAATTCCTTTCATGTGTTATCTCCACATCTGTCTCTCCTTCATAACCTATTTCAAACTCTACTTTTATATTTCAATCCTTAGCTCTTTTGATTTCTTCCCACTCATTTCCTTTTATGTACTTTGCTTCTTCTTTTGCTTCCAAGCCTATCTGTATCCCTGAATTATCCTATATCATGTTTCTGTATTTCTTTCTTTCAAGTACCATTAGATACATTGAACTTAGAATATGTATTTTCTTTAGAACATGTGTATCGGAATAAAAATGTACCCTGAGCTCAAAATTTGATAGATATTGCTCTTTGTCTTGCAGGTGAAAGAAGATGGAGATGGAAGTAGGAAGATGGAATGGGCTGAAGCTGAAGATGCAGATGATGCGGAGTGGGAAAAAAGATGAAAAGGCAATGATGGGTTCACTTTTACTCCTTTACTCTTGTTCTTTAGCACATGTAATATTCTCATTTCCATGTATATGATGTTATTAATTAGTCACATCCATGGCTTGTGTGGGAAAACTTATGATCTCTTATAAATAAAGCATTAAATTGAAATAATGAGTTGACTCTCTTTCTGCATTCATTTTTTCTTTTGATTGTATATGATGTATGCAACTCAATATCTCAATAAAATGAATTAATATAAGAGATAACCTTAAAATGAATACCTGTAACTCCATTAAGAAACCATTGAATGAGATGTGCCTCCTTGTATGTTGTTTGATTGCCTTAGCATATGCTCTTCATTTTGACTCCTTCCTACTATCTCCATTTGGACATTATTGTCACTACTTGTTTGTCGTATTTTCTTGATGGAAGTAGTAGGAAAGGAGTCAATTGTAATCTTTTATGATAGCATAGATGGATGCAATCTCATTAATCACAATTACTATAATGAATACAAAGTACTAAATCTGATAAGCACCATCATAATAATAGTGAATCTGATTACTTGAAAACTACCACTATGTTTTCTGTTCCAAAACCATACACTTCACATATTCTGTAATTCGTGTCTTCATCAAGACAACACAACTATCCTTCGGGGCTTGTGTTCTTTTGCTGAGGATATTCATGAAATTGCAAGACTATGTGATTTGTTAAGTTTTGTAATAGCACACATAGCTGCAGATTTCACTTTAAATTTTCCACAAATCATTAGTAACAATATAATCTGATATAAATTCCCCTATCTTAGGTCACTTTTCCAATGCCATCCATCATAACAAAGTTTCGAAGTTTCCCATTTCGCACAAGCGCGAAATTGTTAATAACTACTCGAGTGGTACCCACACATCCGAGTGTGCAAGCTCCAATATATGCTCCTTCTTAGTTTCCCGACTTTGAGAAATCTCACTCTCTTTTTCTTTCCAAAGATACAATGCTCACAAAAATCAAGATCTAAATCTTTCAAATCTGATAACTTACCCTTAGCCTTTAAGATCTGCATTCCTTTTTTACTCATATGACCCAACCGATTATGCCACATGCATGCATCTGAATCTGAAGTAGATAATGTAGAAAAGGAATCAGTAATACAAGTAGATAAATATAACATTCCTACCTTCTTACCTCTTGCCACAACAAAAGCACCCTTGGTGACTTTCCAAGAGTCTCCTATAAAAGTAACCATGTAACTAGATTCACCTAGTTGCCCTACAGAAATAAGATTCCTCCTGAGGCTTGGCACATGCCTCACATCTTTCAATACCCATGTATTTCCATTCTACAATTTTAGATGAACTTCCCCTTTACCAGTAATACTACAAGGTTCATCATCACCCAAATAGACATGCCCAAAATTTCCTGGACATAATTTCTAAAATAACCCTTATTAGGGGTTACATGGAAAGAAGCTCCTGAATCTAAAACCCATGATTCAATTCTACTATCTAAAGAAAGAATAAGAGCATCTTGCATTACCTCTGATGCAGCAAGATTCACCTCTTTACCTTTGTCTGGTTGTTGGTTCTCTTTATTCTTTGACCAACAATCTTTCTTTGCATGTCCTTTCTTTCCACATTTCCAACAAGTAATTCCCTTACTTCTAGATTTAGATCTGCTATCCCTTGACTTTGATTTCCCATTACTCTTACTCTTAGATCTCTCCTTCGCCTGCCTACTTTCTACATTCAAAGCATTTCCAGATGATGTTTCCTCTGTACTTTTCCTGCGAATTTCTTCATTCAATATTATACTAACCACATCATCAAACTTCAAAATATTATTAGCAGATGTTGTATTACTAACAGCCATTACCAAGTTGTCCCAACTATCAGGCAAAGAACATAAGAATAAAAGTGCTTTTACTTCATCATCAAATGGTATTGAAACCGATTTTAACTGATTTATAATAGATCGAAATCATTCAAATGACTAGAGGCAGATTCACCTTCATGCATCTTAGAACTAAAAAGTTTCTTCATCAAATAAACTTTATTTGAAGCACTAGGTTTTTCATATAAATTAGCAAGAGATTTCATTAAGTCTACCGTAGAAGCTGCTTCTGTAATATTGGAATCCAAGGATACTTTGCCAGGCTCAATATTATAGATCCTAAAGCCTTTTTGTCAAGAGTCTCCCATTCTTCATCAGTCATCTTCATAGGTCTAGACTTCTCATCCAACGGTAAGTAAAAATCTCTCTGATATAGATAATCCTCAATCTGCATCTTCCATTATTGATAGATTCAGTCATCAAACTTCTCTACCTTGTATTTATTATCTTATGTCATTGTTGTAGCTCCCACTCAATTATAAAAACCTTTGTGAGTAAATATGTCAACACACAAAACCCTCAAACAAAGCTCTGATACCAGGTTGTTGGAGTTAGCACACCGGTTGTACTGATAATATATCGATCTAAGTATACATGCAAATAAAAGTGGATATTCTACCAAGAATTATACAAAAACAAGATTCATAAATCAACACCGTTTAACGTGGTTCACCCAAAGTGTGGGCTACGTCCACCAAGAAACAAGCCAATCTATTATCCAAAGCTTTGACAAGATATATAATGAAGATTTACAATCTTCTACACTTCTCAGATGTTCAGTACTTTCTTCCTTCAAGATTTTTATTCTTCACCAAGAATTCTCTCTCACATAATTATCTTGTAATTATGATCAATCCTCTCTTCTAAACCCTAGTTTTATGCTTTAAATAGTCATTTAAGACTTTAGGGCACTTAGCCATGCAATTACATTCATTAAATCTATTCCAATGCTAAAAATAGAAATAAATCCCAAGAGTTAATTAAAAACTCGTCACACAGGTAACCGATGCCGGTTCTACCCAACCATCGTCGGTTCCAACTTTCCCTAACCGATGCCGGTCACACTCTAACCAATGCGAGTTACTGTCAACTTCTAGAAAGTTATATTTGCATGCTAAAACATGAGTAATTTAGCTCCATACTCAACAATTCAAATGCTATCTTTTTGTGCTCAAGAATCCTAAGCAACTCAAAAATTGGATCAGAGACTTTGACTTGACTCAAAACTTGGGCAATATCATATGGGACATTCTTTGGCAAGGCAATATTAGAAGGAAATCTAACACACTCACTAGGTGTTACAAGATTTTTGACAACTTGGGCATGAGGAAGGGTATGATTTTTGTTTGGAGCTATAGGGAATTTGGTAGATGCATATTTCTTAGGATCCTCTTTAGGAATGTTTGAAAGTAAGGGATTTTTTGGCTTGGCTTGAGGCCATGTCCCTTTAACATATTCCTTCTTGAGAAACAACAACGTTCATCAAGAATCGCTTGTATATCTTCCTCAAATGGGATTCCTCCATCATACTTCTTTATCATTAGAGCCCTTAAATATTCAAATTCATTATTGGGAAATTCAAAATCTTGCACAGTATCTACTTCTAAAGTATGAGAGGGAGGAAGAATAGGTACCCTATGAATGCAGTCCCAAAAAGTGGCAATAGTTTGGGCACTTATCACTTCAGTTAAAGTTTCCCCTTGTTGTGAGCTTGTGGAGCAACCCATCATGCAGACATCATCATCATTGTCATCATAAGCTTATTCTTCTTCTTGCTGATCTTCTTTACACGGAGCATGGGGCATGAAACATCTATCACACCAATTAATGACATTTGTCTCCTCCAAAACATTAACTCGACAGCCAAAGGATTAGGTACCATTCTATTTTTCCTTCCTTAGGGCTACCTATTTCCAAATCCAATAGGTCCCTTACCTCTGTCATCAGATCTTTGGTGATTTGTGAACTTGTCTTGGCCATGCTACTTGTGTTGACCTTGTGAGCTCTTCCCAATCCCCTTCTCTACCTAGGCTATTTTGTATGATATTTCCTTGACAACCCCTGCCAAAGTTTTCACAACTTCCTCCAAATCAGCAACTTTACTTGTTTACAACTTCTAGGTTAATCATCTTCACACCATCCCTCTTGGGAGGTTTTCCAATTTCCTTGATATTTTTTTCAATTTGCAAAGCCATAGTGAAGGCCTACCTCAAATTAGCGGGTTTTTGTCCCTCAAGTAGTAAGCAACCTTTTTATCAAATGCATCTGAATATTTGATCAAACATGATTCATCACATGGCCTTATCCTAATAGGAAATCTCCTCAAGGTCTTATTAAACCTTGTGTTGAAATCATGTATTGAATCATTAGGATTCTTTTTATGTTTTCAAATTCTGTCAAAAGAAACCTAGGGTCAATTCTATTACCATACTGCAATTTAAATGCATTGCTCATCTCAATCCAAGAATCAATAGAGTTATCTGGAAAATCTTTATACCAATGCCTTGCATCCTCTTCTAGAGTATGGATAAACAACTTGATATATACATATTCATGTTCAATCTCAAAGTCTTCCATCATATTAATTAAAAGCTTCAGATGTTGATCACCAGTTATAGCATTGTTTCCTTGGAACTTTGGTAGTTTGTTCCTCACATCTTGAGGAACTGCATTTGGATAACCAGCCATTCCCACAAAATTTATGGGACCAAAAGTGTTTACAACAAATGGAGGTCTGGGTGGGGGCTGGGCCATATTGTTTTGAGGAGGTGACCTTGGAGGGGTAACAAATTGATAAGGGGCAGAGGGTCCTTGGAACACAAGAGTATAACTTTCAAAATGGATATCCCCTAAAGGCCTTGTTTCTTGGAAATCCCTATCAACTTCTAAAAAGATAGGGGTAGAATGAGAAGAAAAACTTTCAAAATCAAATGAAGGCCCCTCTCTAGTTGGAGAATTCAATTCCACAAAGAGGCTACCTAATTCAGAAGCACTTGAATGGTAGTCTTCAATGATAGGCTGATCACTTTCATTAATGAAGATCCTCTTCCTATCTCACTGATCCCCCACATCTCTCCGTGATTTTCTTCCTTCTCGATTTTGCTTTTCCTAGCTCTGAAATAATGTCCTAGCAGGATCCCTAGCAAAGAAAGATCTTCTTCCTTCCATCTTTGCAAATATTGGTAACAAATCTCACTTGACAGAGGTTAAGACACTGGTACTCATCAAGAATCAGATCAACAGGGAGTCGCCACTAAGGATTTCCACCTTAGTTGTGTAAATGCACTAAAATATGATTTTTCAAATGTCTGTCAGCACTAGAAACTGAAATGAAAGATCTTACTTCCCTTTACCAAAATTTATCAATGAATACTAGTGCAAAAACTTATAGATACTAGAAAATTTGTATACAGCACTGTGGTCCAGTATGAACTGCAACCACTAGGTCTCGAGTTAGGTGTTGGTACCTAAATTTATTCTCCCTCAAAGTCTAAGCGGCATCATAAGGTTTTGTAGGAAGCTTAGATACAGATAGATCATGCTGAGTTTTTTTGTAGCTAGGGATGGGATCTAACTGGCCCTCTCATCACTCGGCTGTGGAGAAATGGATAGCACCCTCAAGAGGATTTGATCTATCCTCACTATTTTAGGTTGTGCCTTTCAACCAAGGTAAGATAACCCTTTTGTATCCTGTTGTTTATGGAGGAGATGGAGATGTCCTTCCTAATGAAGTTGTGAAGGATACCTTGAAGAAAATATGATCAATGTAACAAAATCTAACTCTCACGAGTTGTCACTCTAGATAGTGGAGATATTTTTTGGGCAAGGTTTAGGCTACTAAAGACATTTGAAATCCTGATTGTTTCTGCATGCTTTGGTAATGGAAATTATGCTTTTGTACACACACAAGACAAACAGGGTAGTATGGGTAGGATTAGTTGTTTTAAATGAATTTTTGGAGGGAGGTGAGGCAGAATGAACTTGTTTTCCATATCTTTGAAATATTTTACAAAATGGAAAGCCTAGACAACATAATGCTTCAGAATAGCTAAAATGTTCCTTTAACTAGAATATGTGCTTCAATGGAGGCCCAAATTAGCACTTTTTCATACAATATATGAGATTCTAACACGAAGGCTCGAGTTGGAAATCCCAACAAAGCATCAAGATTTGAGCCCAATCACGCCTGAGGTACACCTAGAGGCTTACAGACAATCTCTGTCAACATATGAGAGAAAAGTGATTTTAAATCATTTATTTCACTCCTAGATGAAAGATCTTCTAAGAAATGAAATTTTAGATGCCACTAAACTATCACAAGGATTGAGACCTGTGTGATTAAGACATATTTTGATACAAGATTGCAACAAGAATAAGAAAAACTATTCGCAGACATTCAGAAATGAAAAAAACACATTTTTCTCAAGATCAACATAGAATAACTTGAGTTTGATTAAATTTATCAGTAGGGAAAATATCTAGAAAATATCAGAGTTTTTCAATGGCTTTACACTTGCAACCACCTTGACACGATCAAACTTAATATAAAGGAGATATACAGGCTTCTCAAACGGCTTCTCAAAAGAAAGGATTTGTCAAGTTTTCCTCTTGGGAATTTTCTTCGACCTCTAACACTCCAACCTCCAACCATTTTCATGAAAAATTTGTGCCATTTATAACATATACAAAAGAGCCCCTTTTCCCCCAAAATCATGACATTGAGTGCTACCAGTGCTCGCCATGATCATGATCGTGATTTCTAGAATCGATCTACAAAACATTGTCGGGAGCTCATGGAGAAGGTCTCTTCGAAAATATATGCATTCAACTCCTTCATCTATTAGAACAATCCTCCTTGAATTCACCAACCACTTCCGCCCCTAGTTTTTCAAATCTGTTCCTTGCGTGCTTGGGAGAAGAAAAACAAAAATCAGATCGAGACCAATAGTCAAACCATTTTAATGGCAAAAGATGTCTCCAGATCTCTCCTACCAAACTTAGATATCAAAATTAACTCCCCTCTCTGTTTGGCATGTAGGAAATACAAAGAAATCATGAAGAATCGCACTTCCAGGCATGTTTTAGTAAAAATGAGGGGAAAATCATATTCAAACTCACAGTTGTCTTTGATCTTTACTTTAAATTTGGGCCATCTATGTGGAAGATTCCTTTTAAGACGGGCCTGGGGTTCTTCTTTGACTTTTTACAACTTTTGGAAAAATGTAAAATTTTCACATTTTTCTCTACGCCTCTGCCCTTGAGAAATGAGCCTAACACGTGTCCCAAGGTGGGTCCCAAAATAACCACAGCTAATTTCTACTATTTCACCTCCTTTTTGGAAAAGGGAAAATTTTCCAAGTTTTCCCCAGCTCCACCCTTGAAAAATGGGCTTGACATGTGTCCCAATGTGGGTCCCATCGGAACCATGCTTCCTTTTTTACTTTTAACTCTTTTCTCCTAAAAGGAAATTTTCCAAATTTCCTCCAGGGTCCACACTTTGTCATTGACTAGAGAAAGCTTTGAACTTTCCTCTATCGGGGTTGTAAGCCATTTTGATGTTTTAATCTTTTGAATATCAGGGGGAAAAATGCAAGTTACCCCCAATGGTCTCCTCCCCACCCTTTTGACTTGAAACAAACTTTGATTGATCCTTTGTCGGGCTTGCAAGCCATTTTTGATATTTTAACCCTTTTGAGAAAAAGAGGCAAAAAATCTAAGTTACCCCGATGGTCCGCTTCCCGCCCCTTCTAACTTTTCAAACTGCCATGCATCACAATGGCGCACCTTGAGATGGTCCCCAAAATTTGAGACCTTGGAAGAGTGTGGGCTCACCACGTGTCCTGGCCCGGCAAAAGTTTGTTTGAAGGCTTGAAGCTCAATGGAAGGTGCCATGTGTCAGGATCCGAGGCAGTCTCTTTTGGCCACTGAAAAGTCCAAGAAAAATGTAAAGTGAGTGGAGGCCTCCAAGTGTCCTCTTGGCACTTCCTTAAAAGACTCTGAATGAGCGCGGGCTCGCCACGTGTCCCTGTTTCCTGCCAAACTATTTTAGCTACATAAAAATTTGTCTAAGTCTCGGGAAAAGTAGCGGAAACCTCCACGTGTCCTCCCGGCGCTACTCCAAGGCCAAACCAAAAGTAGATCTTCAAATGAGCATCGTTCCTCCACGTGGACAAATATTTAAGTTGAGGTGATTTATAAAATTTCTAGAGCACCCTACTAAGTTGCATCCAACCAAAAGAGGCCACATTCCCTGTCGATGCAAGGATGCAAATTTGACTAGGGAAACACCCATCAAACCGTAAAATGCAAAAAAACGACCATTTGAGCCTGGGGATGAAGTTTTTTCCAAGGACAGAGGATTTAGAAATGTTGCAAGGCTCAAATACGCTCTTCATAGCTACATCCATTCATTTTTCATCAAGTATTTGGGGCAAAATGACAAGGGCAGAAATCCCAACTATAAAAATGGAAAGAATGGGAAAGCCTAAGTTTTTGAATGAATAGAGGACGGGAGACCCAAATTTCAGACCTCTTCGGAGAAACAAAGAAATAAGGACACAAATATAGATCCATACATGATCTTTGGCCCAAGGAAATATTAATTATGGCAACAAAGGAAAGTAGAGACTTCCCAGGCACAACACGGGGGATAAAATGTGACAGAGGTCGTAAATCAATGGATTTTCAAAGGCAAAATGGGGTGAGACTATTTTGAGCACCAACACTAACCTCATGTAAATGAGAACCGTGCCTATTTTTAGACCTAGTGGATTTAAATACCTTGGGTATTTAATTGTTTTGACCCCTTTAACTCTTTGAATTTTATTAAGAAATGTTTAATCTTAGTGTTAACCTAATTAACTCGATAAATCAGCACTTAAAGGAAATTTAATCTCTACTTGGCTGATTATACTCATTAATTGTATTGTGATATTTAATGTTGTTATAGTGGAAAAGTTTATCTTCTTAACATAATTGACCTTGATATATTTCTTTGTGACAACTATTGCTTCGAGGCTTGTTTGTAGTCTCACCTTAAAAAAAAAAGTATCCCATAATTTTTTTGATTAATCCTAATTGTTCTTGGGTCTCAAGTGGGTTTTTTTAGCGGGCATCACATAGTATATATATTTGGTAAAAATTTTATGTATCCTTTTATATATTATATTTGTAAAATCTATTATAAATTTCTGAATTTCTTATTTTAGTTGAGGGAAATTTTTGTAAGTACAAATATTATGACCGTACGTATCATAAAACCTATATATATATATATATAATTCAAGAAGAAATAAGTTTTATTCAAAATATATATAGGGTTATAGCTGAATCGATTGTGTAATATTAAAAATATATAGTTGAAGAGAGTTGGGATAGGTTGCGGCTTGCCCGACCGCTCCCCTGTTCATTGCCACGAGGATGTGGTGTGGTGAGCCACACCATAGCCTCCCCATTCCCTTGCATCACATACCCGGCACTAACCTACCATTCCCCTCCCCTTCCCTTACTTCGCACGGCCATGTCACCCCCGACCCTTACTCTACACACACGATCGATCGAGTCGACCCCATTTCCAACCGCGACCCCTCTTTTGAAGGAATTATATCTAACTCCTAACCTAGAGGGTGTGTGCTGCAAATAGAAACAATATTATGAACACACACAAACTCACAAGAGAAATATAAAAACAAGGCTTTGTATTAAAAATACTCTAGAGCACTTCGGTGCCTTCTCTTGCTTTTCTTGCTTATTGAATTACAAAATGAAACCTCTTATTTATAGAAGTTTTCCAACCTTCTACCTTAGAAAATATCTCATAATATCTTATATTAGATATTATTGATCTTTTGGATATTTTATAGATATTCCCAGATATTTCTAGATATATATAATATCTCTTGATATTTTCTAGATATTATATACAATATCTTTTGATATTTTGGAGGAGTTAATATTCACAATAAATGTGAATATCTTTTACATAAAGTTGAATTCCATAAAGTTTAAACTTTATCTAGAACAAGATTAGATATTTCCAACACTCCCTCCTAATCTTGATTCTTCATGTATTGTTGGAGCAATACGGACCTATGATGCCTAAGAAATCTCTCATATGCTCAAATGTGTCCTTTGGTAATGGCTTGGTGAAGATATCAGCATATTGTTCGTAGACCTGCAAAACTCCAAAAATATTTGTCCATTGTTGACTAGCTCTCTGATAAAATGATACCTTGTATCAATATGCTTGCTCCTTTTGTGAAAAACATGATTCTTTGATAATGCAATAGCTGAATTATTATCACAAAATATCTTTATTGATTCTTCTTGTTCTTTCTTTAGATCTGATAATACTCTTCTCATCCATATTGCTTGACATGTTGTTGTTGTGGCCGCCACATATTCTACTTCTGCCGAAGAGAGAGTGACAATAGGTTGTTTCTTAGAAGCCCATGAAACTACTCCTGAACCAAAATGGAAAACATAGCCGGATGTGCTCTTTCTGTCATCTATGCTTCCTGCACAGTCCTTTCTGTCTATGTAACCAACTAACTTGAAAATATTAGAAGCTGTATATAAAATACCAAAAGCTTTTGTTCCACTAACATATCTTAAAATTATTTTTCCAGCTTGCCAATGAGAATCCTTTGGGGATTCCATAAACCTAGAAATAAGACTTACACCATACATGATATCAGGCCTTGTAGCAGTCAAGTACATCAGACTACCAACAAGTCTTTTGTATATAGTTGGATCAATATCACAACCTTTATCATCTTTGCTTAGCTTCAATCCTATGGCAACTGGTGTTGATACTGGATTGCAATTCATCATCTGGAACCTTTTCAAAATATCATTGGAATATTTTGATTGACATATAAAAATTCCATTTTCTGATTGACTGACTTCTATGCCAAGAAAAACTTCATTAGACCCAAATCTGTCATTTCAAATTCTTTCTTCATTGTTGTCTTAAACAAATCAATTGACAAATCTCCTGTGAATATTAGATCATCAACATATAGGCATACAATTAGAATTTGTTCTTGATCATTCATTTTGATGTATAGTGTTGGTTCACTATCACTTTTTCTAAATCCATTTTTCAAAAATATGAATCAATCCTGCTATACCATGCTCTTGGAGCTTGTTTCAGACCATACAAGGCTTTTTTCAATCTACAGACCTTGTGTTCTTGACCTACAATTTCATATCCAGGAGGTTGTAAAACATAAACTTCTTCTTCTAGTATGCCATTCAAAAATGCAGACTTGACATCCATTTGATAGACTTTCCAATTATTTTGAGTTGTTAATGCTAAAACAGTTCTGACAGTGTCTAGTTGAGCTACTGGAGTAAAAATTCTCATTATAATCAATTCCGGGTTGTTGTGAGAAACCCTTTGCAACTAACCTGACTTTATATTTTTCAACATTTCCATCTGCATTGAATTTTGTCTTGTAGACCCATTTCACGCCAATTACACTCTTTCCTTCTGGAAGGCTCACAAGATCCCATGTACGATTCTTTTCAATAGAATCAATTTCTTCATCCATAGCTTTTACCCATTTTTCATTTTCAAATGCATCTTCAAAATATATAGGATCATCATGAGAAAATAATGCAAAATCAGAATATAAATCAACATTCTCATCACCTTGAGTTTGTTCATAAATCTCCCTTAAGCTTCTTGTCTTTCTGGGGTGTCCCTGAAGTGAGACCTTTGTGTTGTCAATGCTGGATCTGATATGACACTGCTATGAGACTTTGAATTTGAAGAATTACCTTCATTCCCGATGCTTCATGTGGATATAAATTTGTTGGAGGGGGTGACGATCCACTTGAGATACCTCTTCGATGCTTCTTGAAACCGGAGTGCTATTTGAAGAAGACATCACAGCACTGATCCCTTGAGGTGCTAGATGAACATTTTGTGTGATCTTTTCATCAAACTCATTCGATGATGAGGTATTCCTGCAGAGTGATATTTGTTAGTTTATCAATACTTCCATCCCATGTTTGTTCTTCAATGAACTCAACATCTCTACTAATAATAGAATTCTTTGTGATGGGGTTATATAGTTTATAGGCTTTTGATTGCTCACTGTAACCTACAAAAATGCATCTCTCTCCTTTATCATCCAATTTCTTTCTCCTCTCATTTGGAATATGTGCATAAGCTACACATCCAAAAACTCTTAAATGTGATACACTGTGTTTCTTTCCACTCCATGCTTCTTGAGGAACTTTATCCTTCACAATTTTTGTTGGACATCGGTTCAAGATGTAAACCGCACAAGCTACTGCTTCAACCCAATACTCATTTGGTAAATTTTTGGCTTTCAACATACTTCTTGCCATTTCCATAATTGTTCTATTCTTTCTTTCTGCTACACCATTCTGTTGAGGTGTGTACCTTGTTGTAAATTGCTTCTTAATCCCATGAAATTTACAAAAATTTAAAAACTCATTTGAAACATACTCTCCTCCTCTATCTGATCTTAACACCTTTATAGAGTAACCGCTCTGCTTTTCAACCATGGCCTTAAACTCTTTGAACACACTAAAGGCTTCTGACTTATGTTTCAAGAAATAAACCCAAGTTTTTCTACTCAAATCATCTATAAAAGTCAGAAAATACATGCTCCCTCCAATTGATGGTGTTTGCATAGGTCCACATAGATCTGAATGGACAATCTCAAGAAGAGATCTAGCTCTATATGACTTTCCAACAGGAAAGTTTTCCCTGTGTTGCTTCCCTAGAATACAACTTTCACAAGGATTCTTTGGTTGCTCCATCAAAGGCAAACCCTTCACCATATGCTTCTTTTGTAATAAATCTAAACCACCAAAACTTAAGTGTCCAAATCTCAAATGCCACAACCAAGTCTGATCTTTTAAAGAAACTTTAAATGCTAGTGAAGAAATCTCTTTAGATGACAAATCATGTTGAATTCTTAATGGAAACATTTTGTTTCTTGTCATCTCAACCTTTGCAATCAATTTGTTACTTGGATTTCTATCTAGAATAACACATGCATCATCTTCAAAATAGACTTTATATCCCTTCTGCACTAGCTGCCCAATACTCATTAGATTATGTTTCAAACCAGGAACATAATACACATCTGGAATGTGTTTGTTCTCACCTTTCTTTGTTTCAATATTTATGGTTCCTTTTCCCATTACTGCAACTTTATTATCATTTCCTAACTTAACTTCAGATGTAATTGACTCATCTATGTTTGCAAACATCTCCTTACATCCAGTCATATGATTACTGCATCCACTATCTAGAAACCAAATATCCTTTGTACTATCTTGAGCAACATTGCATGTAATAAACATTGAACCATTGTTATAACTTTCAGACTGATTTTCTTCAGAAAAATGTGCATTTTGTCTACTCATATCAAAATGTTTCTTCTTGCATTCATTGGCATAGTGTCCATACCTTTTACAGTAATGACATTGAACATGTGACTTATCATACCTTTGACCATAAGTATGATTTTGGTTGTTTCCTCGGCCTCTAGCACTTGTAGTGTAGAAATTTGAATTTGTTCTTCCTCCTTCATAAGATGTGTTTGCTCTTCTAGATCCTCTTTGGAAATCTCTTCCTCTGCCTCTGTTGAAGCTCGATCTTCCTCTTGCTCTATTACCACCAATTGAAACTTGTGATTTGAAGGCTTGCTCAAGAGATGAGCTACCTGATCTATTCAATCTTTGCTCATGGGATATTAAAGATCCCATTAATTCGTCTACAAACATTTGGGTTAGATTCTTTGATTCTTCTATTGCAACAACAATCACATCAAACTTGCTAGGAAGACTTCTCAGTATTTTCTCTACAATCCTTTGATCCTCTAAAGTCTCACCATGAGACCTAATTAGATTTACTACACTCATCACGTGGGTGAAAAATAAATCTACTGAATCTAAGTCTTTCATGCAAATTGTAACGACCCAAAAATACCAACACAAGGACAACACAGTGAAATACAGGATAACTTTTTTTTTTTGACTTGCTTTGACACAACACGACACAACATGTCGTCACAAGGTTACAACCAACACCAGGAACCACTTGTTACGGGGGAGACCACAAGGTCAGCACGGAAACGTTCACACCTATCAAGGACAATGTACTCTTCTTTTGACAAGACAACATGGAAGTCCAATCCACATGACACACTCACAGCTAGGGCATCCCATGAGGAATTTCTTGTTAAATTTTCTTGTTTACTAAAGTGTCTCTTAATTCTTAACTTACGTTCTTATAAAATTTCATGTAATGATTCACACAATTCTTTTCACAAGGGAGAACTTCTTTCTTTTCAACTATTGACTAAATAGCTTAAGGCCAAGATTTCTAAACTAGGATCATCAATTTTATGTCCAAAGCTTTCTTATTCATTTGATTTTAGAACATTTTCCATTTCTTACAAGGTTAATTAATCTTACTCAAGCCACTAACACCTGTTTCATACCTCTATTGCAGTGCGAAGGCATAAGCTCCGATTGAGTGGAAAGTACCGCTTAGGGTTCATAACAATA
Organism: Taxus wallichiana var. yunnanensis; assembly: GCA_018340775.1. NCBI lineage: Eukaryota > Viridiplantae > Streptophyta > Pinopsida > Cupressales > Taxaceae > Taxus > Taxus wallichiana. The sequence continues at coordinate 741,164,219 of CM031238.1, read as the reverse complement.
GCCTTCTTGTTTAAGGATTAAATTTTGACCTTGCTTAAGAAATATCACCATGAATCAAGGCAAGGGTTAACAGAACAGGACAACAGAATTTAGCTTCAGGGTCACATTGTTTACTATCAGTCTTTTATTGAGGTTAAGAGTTTATCAAGATTGGTTAAATGTTCCATCTAGACTTTACTTCATTAAATTTGACAAAGGAGAACATTCCAAACGATAGAGAGATTTAAGGTTTAATTAATCGATTTCCCTCCTACTTATTAAATCCTATCATCTTCTAAAATCTAACCATTGCTTTCACCATGAGGTCATTTAAGATTTCACCATAAAAGGATAATGTTTATTAGCTTGGCTCGAATAAAAATAATAATAATAATAAGTTATCATGTTTCGTTACAAAAGATAGTTTCCTCTTGATTGTTCCAGGTCTCAAAGGTTATCAAGTAGATCACATCTACATAATATATTCATATATATAAATTTTTAGTTTAACTTTTATCAAGATTATCCAGCTCACTTTATAGTGCTTACAAACTCATTGCTACTAAGCCTTAGGAGGATTTACAACTCAACATTTTAACTCAAGAGCAAAGTTTAACAGTACTCGTTTGCGGAAACAAAACAAGGTTATATCAATTCATTCCAACATGATGCACAAATCAAAGGGACATACCATCTCTATTGAACCATGACTAGGAGCAAGAGTAATAACATGGGACATGCCCGCTACTATACTAAGGGTTAAAGCTCACTAGAATATCCCATAACCAAGCAAAGAATCAAATTTCATCTTTCACATGATAACCAAACAAGCCAAAGTTTCAACATGCTTCAACAACAATACTCTCTGATACATTTACTAGCAATGACCCTTCTTCTAAAATGTCCAAAGGCCCTTTCCAAATTTTATAACATAATACACATTCGTACAAAGGAACATCATAACCAAGATTGATGCAATAATCTACAAGTCTTTCCATCATCTAACCACGTAAGCCATCTGCAACAATTAATAACTTGAGTCAGTTCGCGAGAACTGAGCAAGATAAGACTATACATAGCAACAATAAGCTACTAGCTAACAATACCATGAAAGGAAACATTCTATTTCAGGAAATGGATCAAAGTTCTAACCTCTAACAACCTTTTGAAACAAGATATAATTTTCAACATATCAACAAGAAGAAGTCCATAAGTTTTAGTTATGAAGAATACCTCGAAAACTACAAAAGTTTGACAACCAAATACGCAAGACTATGAAATTTAAATGATTAGACACAAGAGTTGAGAGTATTAGGATTTCAATCATGTAATCCCATAGATTACGTGATTGAAATCGAAAGTGTAACCCATCAATCAACATTCTCAAGGTGAAGTCAAAAGATAAAAACCAGACCCAATCTTAGCTGCCAAAAAGAATATAGTTTTGGAATCGTTCCGTAGGGCCATAGGCCTAATAGGCTAGAAACGAACAACGAGGGTAATAAAAAAGTTCCATCATGTAATCAAAAAGGTTTAAAGGGTGAAAATATTATATTCAACCCACAACCATTATATCTTAGGTAATAAGTGACTTCATAGCTAAAAGGATGAGTGGAAAATGACGATAAGAATGTCCGGAATAGGCATTGTCTAACAGCCTACCTACTGAACATAACCAGGGCCGGAATAGCGAAAAGCCTCATTAATACCCAAGTTGAGTAGGCAATCTAGTACTCTAAACACATCCTTGCAATTTTCATAATACCTTAGATTTATAACCCTCCCGTTCTAGAGGAACATAGCCATGAATCTAGACTTGGTTGAAATTTTCCGACGTCAACTCACTTCCTAATATCATAAACGATGTATACAAAGGAAAAGGTCTCTCAACTCTCCTTAATTTACATCTCATCACTAAGTTTATGGTAACCTATGCAGAGATTAAACACATAATATACCATTGAAGATAGATATCCTCCAATAACGAACTTCTATAACGATGTAATTACAATTATTACGCTCGACACATAAACAAACTATTCCCAAGCTTCTTTTCCCTTTTTGACAACAAAATATATTCACGACCTTCCATCACAATCATTCTAAATTTGCAATGAAAGGTCACTCATCAAGAAGGAAGTACAAAACAAGTTTGACTAAATTAAGGAACTTCATGTTACCTTAAGCAGTTGATGAAAACCTTAACTTTCACGAACCATGAAAGATATTACCTTACTCCATCAAGGCATTATGTCTATACATAATTAAATCGATCACACAAGGAATCATCAACATACCATATCTTAACACTATAAAGGTCATTAATTTTATCAAATTTTACTCATAGAAAGAGTAGAATCAAATGGGGTTCTATCAATAATTTATGCCCTTCTATCAACCCAGGACATATTTTCGGCCCAAAACTTCCTTCTTAACAAGCATATATATTGAACTTCTAATTCCCAAATGCCCTAATAATTTGCACAATACACGAAGTGCATAATCACGCTTATCATAAAAAAATAAAAAATTAACTGTATATTTTCCTCCAGGGCAATAACATAATAGGAGCCCAATACTAGTCAAAGCTGCAATGTTCTAGGGGCGATTACATACCCAGGTTCACAAAAGAAAACAACGACATTTTTGCGAAGGAAGTAACTTTAAAATTATATATATATATGATCAATCAAGCATACAGCATACAACGAGAACCTTTGTTTGTTTTATATATAAATGGGTTTGATCACGTCAACAAGAACAACCAACAGAGGCAAATCCAAAAGTAACAACTGTTAACCATATACTGAACACAAATCCACAAAATCACATATTTAAACCAATTTCTAGAAAGAAAAAGTTTCATTTCAAGAGGTTTATTAGATACTAGCATATTATGTATATGGTTAGTCTATCTTGCCTGTTTTAACGCATCCACCAGTCATGAACATCCAAAGCAGGATCACTTTCTGACCCTACACGCCTTCCACTTTATCCTCTGCTTCACTGGTCTTTTCTTGCAATATACCACACCGGGATTCCCTTTTGAAGGCACGACTAGAAGAATGCAATAGGTGGTTGTCCAAACACTAGATTGCTTCAATGCAAATGCTTGGGGTGAGAGTCGAACGCTACCACTCGGTCAGAGCACTTGCGCTAGAAAGCTAAACACCAACCATGGTTTGAAGCTCGGACACAAGACATAATGATTACATCACGAACAAGCAAGGTCTCGAGAGAATCTCTGGACAACTTTGTTATCTCTCAAATTTCCCAAATTCTATAACCATTACCATTATTTTTGTAGAATTCTTTAATTTCCCCAAAATCTCCATAACCCAACACCACGGCTTCCATTACTGCAATGTTATTATCTCGCATATCTATTGCTTCAATAACCATACACGAAGTCAAGGCTATGTCAAGGCTATGTCAATTGTCGCTTGAACTATATTTATTCAAATGCGAAATAATTGTGTTGTACAAGGAGTTGTCAAAGGTTGTACACACGGCCGATCTGAGGAGTTCTTTATGTGAATGTAATTCAGAGATCTGCACCCTCGACCCTTGTTTTGGCCATTGATGCGTCTGCTGCAGCAAATACCACAATAGCAACAAGTACCGAGCAATAGCAGCCAACTAAACATTTCCAGTGTTACATCCGTATTCAGTGTGGCCATACGGCCTGACTTTGCCCTAACACTGGTTGAAACATCCTAGTATCTGTTGCTTATGGACCTGGTGGTTATAATCTTCATAGTTTTCTAATCATAGAAGCTAAGAAAAATAAGAGCAATGCTAATTTAATTCCCAATGTCATTGTGTGTGGTATCCCACTTTACCAACCTGAGAAAGTTCTGCCATAGATGAGTTTATAGAAGGTAACATCTTTGCCATTACTCAGGCTACTCCTCGTGGATATCCAAGCAAGGTTTGCATCTCTCATATACAACAAATTCCTATGGATGTCAATCAATCCACTTCTGACCTTACCGATCCTTTACCTAAATATCCAAATCCAGCCAATAAGACTACAAAGAATCCAACGAAGTGGCCCAAATCACAACTTTCTTCATCCCAATAATGCTTCACATCATAAGCTGTGTGATAAATGGCTCAGCCCCAAAATGCCATTCCTTGCATTTGCCCACCTTCAACTCAACCTAAGCCTGATATTTTGTTAGTCGTCCCCGTAGGCTAGAAAGCGATAGCGTTCCTCGTAAGGACCCTGGAAATACAGAGAGGCCTCGAGCCACTTGGGATATCGCACAAGGTCACCTGCATAGAACCATGCGGCGTCATTTTCGCAGCCATTTGGAACCACCCTCACGCTTCCCTTCACAATGTAAACCTGCTGGTCAACGTGCCATTCCCAGTACAGTTTGCATTTCCCGCTCTCCCATTTTGACCATCTCTCTACGCGGAGCTCCTCCAGCTGTTTCTCTGATACGCTCCTCTCGCAGCCTATGTTGTAGCGCTCTTCCACCCAGCCTGTGTTCTTCTACTACAGTGCAAGATTTTCAGCAACAAGCCCGATCACGACTATGGTCGCGTGCGGCCGAGAGCAGCATCGGATCACACCAACAGCTCCCGGAGAAGATTAGTTCTGCGCTCCACTTTGAAGTTGCTCAGTAAACACAATTTTGAGAATCCAAACCCTCTCACGCAACACCAGGGCGACAGACCTTCATTTCACCATCAACGAATCCACTTTGTCCAGAACACGCTGAAGCAATTCATCTGTTTCAGCATTTGATGGAGTGCAAAACAAGCATACGCGGTTTGAATGCACATGACATGACAGAGACCACGTGAACAGCGGGAGAAGTCAACATTTTAATCAATGAGCATGTGCACCACCAGAGTCTCTTGCGTGAGCGAGTAAAAGAAAACAAAAGATTGCAAAAAAACAGGGAAAACAAGAGGTGCGGCCACCAACAGGGATTCCATCACATCGAACAATAAAAGCTCCACCTTCCACGCCAAGGAGATGACGCTGACCGAGCCTAGGTAGGTTAGGGGGCATTACACAAATATTCTCAAAATCTCTTCTAAGATTTTGTAATTTTGTAACTTTTACTTTACTAGTACCTTGATAATTTGTTTGAAGACTTTCCCATGCTTGCTTTGATCTAGTTGCTGCTGCAACACGTGGAAATATGGACTCGTCCATTGCTTGTTGAATTTGAAACAAGGCTTTTGCATCCTTCTGCTTGTTCTCCTTCAACAAATCCTTATCTGCTTGTGCTAGTGCTTGAAATGCTTGAAAATCTGCAGGTTCTGGAAACCCATTCTCAACTAGCTCCCACACATCTAGTGAACAAAATAAGGTCCTCATTTTTATGCTCCAATAATCGTAGTTCTTCCCATTGAATATGGGGATGTGGGCTTGAGTGAGGCTGCTGCTCATACCCGCCATTTTGAACTAGACTAATAGAGTGAAATAAAAACTTATAACTTAAGCTCAACCTAGCTCTGATACCAATTTGAAGGAATTATATCTAACTCCTAACCTAGAGGGTGTGTGCTTAATGCAAATAGAAACAATATTATGAACACACACAAACTCACAAGAGAAATATAAAAACAAGGCTTTGTATTAAAAATACTCTAGAGCACTTCGGTGCCTTCTCTTGCTTTTCTTGCTTATTGAATTACAAAATGAAACCTCTTATTTATAGAAGTTTTCCAACCTTCTACCTTAGAAAATATCTCATAATATCTTATATTAGATATTATTGATCTTTTGGATATTTTATAGATATTCCCAGATATTTCTAGATATATATAATATCTCTTGATATTTTCTAGATATTATATACAATATTTTTTGATATTTTGGAGGAGTTAATATTCACAATAAATGTGAATATCTTTTACATAAAGTTGAATTCCATAAAGTTTAAACTTTATCTAGAACAAGATTAGATATTTCCAACATCTTTCAATAAACTCTAAGGATTAAATAATAAAAAATAAAGAATGCAGATATATATATATATATATATATATATATATATATTTAAAAACCTAGGTAATTAGAAGAAAACAACAAAAATGTATTTAATGGGGAGAAGGAGAGATCTCCTCCATTAAACCTACACAAAAAGCTTTCATGGCCTCTATGGCCTCTTCCTCAATCCTGAACAATCAAAAGATAAGAAAAGAACAAAATGAAACAAAAGGAGGAGAAAAGAAAGCATAACATGAGAAAGCTAGGGTTACTTCTTCACGTATTCGGAGGATACAGCCAACATTCAATAAAATCTTCTGTAAACAGCTTAACTAAATACCCATACCAGTTACATGCATGAAGCCCACACCCCTAACAGACCTCTAGCGACATCGAGCAGGAGGCATCCGTACTGCGACGCGAAGAACTCTTCTCCACACTGTTTGGTGTACTCATCTAATTCTCGAATGAAAGTTGTAGCTCAAAGCCAGGAATGGAAGCTCCCCTTCAAGAATTTGCACCACTTGTCTCATGTCAGGTCTCGTTTGAGGCTCAGGATTACAACATATAACTCCCAATTTCAGTACTGCAATCTCCATCTCATTCTTATCAAATTCGCCACCGAGCTTTGGATCAGCTGCATCCATGAGCCTGCCGTTGGCATACAGCAGCAGAACCCATTCGAATAAAACCATTTGATCTCCATCGGGAAATGGATTCACAGGACGCCTTCCACACGCAACCTCCAACATCAAAACCCCAAAGCTAAATACGTCTGTGCGTGGAGTGGCTTTTCCTGTGTGCGCCACTTCTGGTGCGATGTACCCTGGTGTCCCCGCCACGCGAGTGGTTTGGGAGTTCTCATCATGAGCATACAAACGAGCAAGACCGAAATCACCCACCTTTCCGCGAAGATCTGAATCCAACAAAACGTAGATTAGTGTAACAATTGAAATTCTTTTTGGCATTTGCCTATTATTCCTTTTGTAGGGTGATTTTGATTATTGGCTTTCAGCTCACCCCTTGCAAATCAAGACACTAGGGACCTATGTGTTGCTATTGAGAGTATTTAAATGGATGTATATACAATTTTTTGTAAATGTGATGTGGGTATTGCTTATTCTGCTGAAAGCTAATGCACAAATTCAAGTTCAGAAGCATGCATTGTACCAGACGTCCAAAATTTAACACGATCAGGAGCCCATCCAAACACAGCAATTCAAAGTATCTTATCCTCATTTGCAATCATTTTAAGCTGTTTCAAATTGAAGGAATGTTATTTCACTTTTTCAATACCTGGAATTTGATCTTTATGTCTGTTTCCCATAAATGCATGATTCATAATGCTGTTTTGCATTTGCAAGAGGAGTTCTTAGGGGTAAAGACAAAATAGTCATGGAAGTTTGTGTTTTTGTGTGCTTTGTACTCTGTATTGGAGGCAAACGGTAAAAATATTCCGCAGCTTCATCATCAAATGCATCAAGATCCATCTCAATTTCATTTTATTACGAGGTAAGGTTATTGGAAATTGTACTCCCAACTACCCGCATTTACACTCCTGGAGCGCTCGAATTTCAAACTATCATATTTGTTTGCAGTTTCTGAGTTTTGTACACTTGTGATTGCAATGTAAATCTGGGCACACTTTCTCTAGATTTTTAGGCAGTCTTTTATTTAAGGCAGCTAGGTCAAATTTATTGATGTTAGGTGTGAAGGCAAGTGGCCTCCATGACAATCTATAAATAGTAGTTTTTAGTCATTTTGTGTATGAGAAAGCAACGAATCTCTGTCAAAGGTCTATGTATTGAGCTCAAGCTCTTCTTTTGTTAACTATGAGCATATTAAATTTCGGTGTTTATTCTCTTACGTATCTCTTATCTGTCCTTGTTTCCCTCATCTGCTATCGTGAGCCAACTCTCTATTCAACCATTAGGTTCGGCGCTCTAGTTTCAGAGCAAACAAAGTTCCCCCTCGAGTTTCTCTTTTAGCTCTAGCTTCATTTTTTGCACAGGCCCAACAATGGCATCCAACTTTGGTGCGAGTCTAGCAAACCCCGTGATACCTCAATTTAATGCTAAGAACTATGAATATTGGTCCATTACTATGAAAGCAATGTTTTGTTCTTAAGATATATGGCAACATGTTGACAAGAATGAGTTTCTAGAACCAACAAATACAACATGTGATGCATTGACCCAGGGAAAAAAGATTTCCTAAGAGAGAATAGAAAGAAGGATTCAAAGGTCTTATACATTTTTCAAGTGGTCCATGAAAGTATTTTTCTTAGGGTTGCAACAACCACTAAGTTTAAACAAGCATGTGATATTCTACATACTTGCATGTTATGGATAAAATTAAAACTGATAAATTTCAAATATTAAGAAGAGATCTTGAGACAATGTGAATGAAAGAGTGTATCTATAGATTCCTTTTTCAGACAAGTCATATGATTAATTAATTAGATCAGGACTCATGGTGAGACTCTAAAAGACAAAAAAATAGTTGAAAAAATATGGAGGATCCCTCCTATTATGTTTGAGTCCATAGTTGTAGCCATAGAAGCCAAAAATCTCTCAGTTCACAATAGATGAGTTACACAACTCTTCGAGTTTCCATGAGCGTAGGCTCAGTCACTCATCCAACTCTTCTATAGAGCATGCATATAAAACTCAAGTTTCAGTCGGTCATGGTAGAGTGAAAGGCAAATTTAACTAAGGAGGAGAGAGAAATATATCAAGAAGTGGCATGGGCAGTTTTGCAAATTAAAGTGGAAGTGGTAGCATCCAAAATTTTAGTCAAAACCAATTTAAGGACAAAGGTTGTGACAAATCCCAAGTGCAATGTCATTACTTGTAAAAATATGGCTATTATGTTAATGAATGCCGAAAAAGGCAGTTTGATTCCAATAAGCAAAGTACAAAATTTTCTAGAGGAAAACGAAATCAGGGTTCAATATATTTAGCTTGCAATGTTGCATAAAAGAGTCAAATGATGTGTTTTTTAGACTCTAGTTATGACAACCATATCACTGGAAATCTATAAATGTTTTAACGTTTAAAATAAATTTGTGAAACCTAATGTTACATTGGGAAATGACAATAGTGTCCGTAATGGGTAAAGGTACTGCTAAACAGGGGAGAAAAAGACCATTCTAAATATTTATTATGTTCCAAGTCTAAAACATAATTTGATAAGTGTTGAGCAACTAGTTTAGAAGGGGTACAAAGTATCATTTAAAAATAATGAATGCATAATATTGGATCAATATCCAAGCAATCATTTGATTGCCAAGGTACAAATGACGAATAACCGAATGTTTCCATTGAGGATCAAGCCAAATTTGAGTGCAGTTCTAGTTCAAGCACTCATTCTAGCGAGTATTCCAAATCCTTACAATTCTAGTTCCCCACTCCATGAATAGCATTGAATTATTGTCACAAAATGTCGTTGAAGCGACACCTAGATACTCCAAAAATATCAATGATAAGTCACTTGTAAAGGGGCAACGAGTGGCAAAGTTGAGTCATAGGCTGTTCCTAGCTGTCACCACAATGACTCAGATGTCGTGAAATTCTTAAAGCCATTCGACTTGACTCTCCCTTGTCGTCATAGTGCAACCAAAACAATTAAATCAAAAGGTGCAGCACTTCCAAATTTCGGTCAAAAAACAATCCTATTTGGTGTGAAGCAACAACTTCAAAGCAACAATGTTTGTCAAAATTGAGTCAAACAACGCAGCTAGAGATCGTTGAAGAAGCGATACCTTCAAATGGGCAAGGTTTGTCAAAGTCACGTGAACTGATCACTTCTTCAGCACAACAAATAGTCGCTCTAAAGACATTTAAAGGGAAAAGGTCCTTCAAATTTTATTTTCCTTTTTTTTTTTGACTACCTCCCAACAATATATTTCCCCAACGATACCTACATCAAATCAATTTTCAGCCCTTAAAAATAACACCGCTTGCGGCCTATGGTTAGTCTATTTTTGCAGGTTGTTTTTTTTCATTTGTTTGTTTTTAAGCGTGTTCCCAGTGTCTGTATTGCTCAAGTTTAGTGGGGTACCAAGCTAGTCGTGCCCCGAGGGGCCGATAGTGGGCCAACATCTCTGGTTTTTTCCTTCTGGTATTTTCCTCGATGGTTTCCACACTAAACCCGCATGCAAACAAAATTATACCCAATTTGGTCCAATAAAAAGGGGAATCATCAAAAATGTCTTTCAAAGAGGCGGTTAGGGGAATTCGACCTCAAGATGCTGGAATTATACCCAATTTCCTCAATGCCTTCACAATTGTTGATGAGGGAAACCCTTTTAATGTTTCAACAACAAATTGCTTACTTTCCTTCTCTCCTCCACACTTCATTCTTCCACCCCTTCCCTTTTAGTGTTCACAGATGAGACGCCCACCATTTCTTCCCTTGTTGCTTGCGAATGAACAACATATGTCGTGTTTGGTTTCACATGAATGTTTTCGTTCCCATTGTTGTATGCTTTACACTAATGGCTTTTGACAGGTGACACCGTCAAGAATGTTGTCGAGGAAAACCCTAATTGTTAACCTAATAGCTACAGAGAAACCCTAATCTAAAATTTACATGAAATCACTACCTAGGGATGCTATGTCCAATCCACATCTTCCTTCTCTAACGCGTCCCATGAAAGATGCATTCATATTCCCTTTCATTTAGGTGTGTTCTAACCACCGAGTAAATGCAAGGGTTGAATTTGCAAACAATTATTTAGTTCGGCGATTGTTCGACCACTCCTCGTGCATTCGAGATAACTTTGCAAACATTTACCTCGCCATCATAAACAACTTGTGTTTTCTCCTTCATACGATTGACATAAATGTATTGTGGTTCTTTAGAGGGTAGATTTTCAAATTGGTTCCCAATCCACTTTCCATGGCCTTTGCACTTCTCCACCCTCGAACCCATTTCTCTTCGCCCCTCTTCCTCTCTAGTTGCATCTCCCTCCAATTTGAAATCTTTAATAAATCCCCTTCGACGTTTCCATTGTACAACTCTTTTGTGATTGCTAGTTCTATGATAATCTGATTATTGCTATTTAAGAAGAAGATCAAGACCATACCAAGGCTAGATTAGGCAGATGGATGTGATTAAAACATACTTCAACGACCAAGAAATCTTATTTGTCAACAATTTGTTGCATGTCAAAATTAGCCACCTCCATTTCTAATTTGGAAAACACCTTTTGGCGTATAAAAATGACAAGTAATTCAAACATGCAAATAGGAAGAGATGATTTCAAAAAATTACAAGTATTTTACAATTAAAGTTGCAAGTATTTAATAAGTTTGAAAATTGCATTGATTTTATAATTAATAATTTGTTCACATTTGAGCAAGCATGAAATGACTCTATTGAAGAAAATAAATGCCACATTAAAATACAAAGATCGTTCCATACATCATATTAGATCATATGCATTCAACTTGTGTTCTTCAACATGTAAAGTAGAACCTTTATCTTCATCTTTAAAATACTCAATCTTACTTTAAATTTTTATGAACGCTTCTTCTATATTCTACATCGAATGCCTCCCAAGATTTCAATTAGCCAAAAGATTGACAATTTTATATGCCCCAACTTGTACCAAAATGATAGCATTGGAATCGGATGCAAAGACATTACAAAATAATAAAAAGTTGGTTTTTGTTAGACGATATTAAGAGCAACTCTAGACATGTATGCAAACTGTGGAAACATATATTAGTCACATAAAATATTTGCAAAATACCATAGCAAAGAGAGTCGTTTCTCCTTGTAAATTTGATGGTTACATTAGAAGTATCTATCTTTTACTTTCTCACGAGCATTAATTTCTTTAATTTATAATCTTCATCATTATAAGCAAAAATTATGGCAACAAGAATATTTATGGCATGTTTTGTAATTTTCTTTTATTTTGATTTAAATATGTTATTTTATCCAATACATTATTAACAATGCATCGCTCTCAAATCATTCCATGATAATTTATGTTTATATAAATTTATGTATGTAAAATATACCAAGAGATGAATTTCACGAAGTGGAATAGGCCCCTTGAAAAATATACCTCTCTACATATTTTATATATATTAATATAAGATAGGTATACTAATATATTATTTTGTCCAATACATTATTAACAATGCATCACTCTCAAATCATCCCATAATAATAATAACAAAAAAATTTATTACATTACTGTAAACAAAATCATTTACATCAAAATGCAAAACAATCTTAACTTTGAATTGACATCCCTTACATTTCGCACCTCATATACAATTGAAATCTGAAAATTAACAGACAATTTTTTTGGAGATCCTATATTACAGGAGAATCATCATTTTTTCCTTGCTAATAATCATTTTCTTCGAGTGACAAGTTGAAATATACTTTAAAGATCCTGTGGTTGCATATTTCTTTGCAGCAATGACCTAAGCCCTGACCTAGTAATTCAACTACAGCATGAAAACTTTAGCCCTTCCCGTTAATCCAGTGAGTCTACAGGACAGTTCAATTTACAAACATTTCTATTTTTATGTTCATATCATATCTACAACTTGAATGTTTGACTACGCAACCATAATTCAGTACCTAAAACTGATAGATATGCAATTGCAGAGTCAAAAATTCTGTTTCCACAGGATACAGCCAACATTTCAATAAAATCTTGGCCAGACCAGTTACCTGCATGGCGGCCACAGCCCTAGCGAGCTTCTAAGGACACCGTGCAGGAGGCATCCCTAGAGATAAAACTCTTCTCCATACTGCGACTGTGAAAATCCTTCTCTGTGCTGGTTGGTGTGCTCATCTCATTTTCCAACGAAAGGTGCAGCTCAAAGCCAGGATTGGAAGCTCCCCCTTCAAGAATTTGCACCACTTGTCTCATATCAGGTCTCGTTTCAGCATCAGGATTACAACAAATAACGCCCAATTTCAGCACAATCTCCATCTCATTCTCATCAAAATCACCGCCCAGCTTTGGATCGGCTGCATCCATGAGCCTGCCATTGGCATACAGCAGCAGAACCCATTCGAATAAAACCATTTGATCTCCATCGGGAAATGGATTCACAGGACGCCTTCCACACGCAACTTCCAACATCAAAACCCCAAAGCTAAATACGTCTGTGCGTGGAGTGGCTTTTCCTGTGTGCGCCACTTCTGGTGCGATGTAACCCGGAGTCCCCGCCACACGAGTGGTTTGGGAGTTCTCATCATGAGCATACAAACGAGCAAGTCCGAAATCACCCACCTTTCCGCGAAGCTCTGAATCCAACAAAACGTTGCTGGACTTGATGTCTCTGTGCACAACCCTCTGCTCCCACTCCTCGTGAAGATACAGCAATCCCGCTGCCACGTCTTTCAGAATTCTGTGTCTCTGACCCCATTCTAGAACTCTCCATGAATTCTCAAATATCATCTTGTCCAGGCTTCCATTTGGCATGTAGTCATAAACTATGAATAACTGTTTCCCCCGCCTGCAATACCCTCTTATGAGAACCAGATTCCGGTGTTGTAATCGCCCAAGGCTTGAAATCTCTGCAATGAATTCCTTCAAACCTTCTCTGGATTCTCTAAGGATACATTTTACAGCAACTTCGAGGCCATTAGCAGCAAGGACTCCTTTGTAAACCTTACCGAAACCCCCGCGACCTATGATTTGATCCTCTCCGAAGCCCTTGGTTGCAATATGTAGGTCTTTGTACCTAAATCTGTGAGGCCAATAGTCTACCTCCCATTCTTCAATAACGTCTGCATGCTTCTTTCTTTTCAACCACACAAGTGCTGCTCCTGCAACAACGAGCAGTAGCAGAACCACCAAAGCTGTAACAACGCCAGCTATTAGGGGCAAATTCTTGGATTTGGATTTTCTGCGTGAAAGCGATGGAAGAACAGATGTATCCAAAGCAGGTGCCGTTCCATTTGTAGTGAAGCTCCAGGCGAGGATGTAATTGTCTTCAATTGTTCGTCCTGTACCTGCTGAGAAACCAACATACATGTTTTCTTCAAAAATGCCGGACAGATTCATATTTTTCATGGATATCAGTGGCTTCTCCGGGCGAAGGGAACCAGCCGGTGCTATGACTATTTTGAGATCCTTCTGAAGATGGTCGTAATCAATCCACGCTTGAATATTCTGTCCACTTTTCAAATCTAAATCTACGAATTGGTTAGCAACCCAGTAACCTGCAGGTTTACTCTCTACAGAATTGAGAGAGTTGAGATCTACGGCAACGTGATTGTCGTTTATGTCGCCGAACTCTTGGTTCTTTACCGTGTCGAACTCGATCCCAAACAAATGATTCTCAGGCCTTCCCAAGCTCGTTAAATGCTCGAACAAACCAAGGTACTGACCACATAAGACTTTCTTTTGAGATTGGTTAGCTGTTATGATAAAGATCATTCCATGCCCAGTGGTTTTCGAAACATCTTGAGGAGGGATTATGGTGAATACGAAGGTAGTGCTGAATGAAAGAATATCGTCCACGGACCCCCTATTTTTCATACGCACAGGCTGCGCATAAAACGTACTGCCCGTAGCGTATTCTGTTTGATCGATGAGGCGGATGCCCACATCGGGAATTATTTCGGCGTTTCCAAACCGATTCACTATAGAAAAATTAGATCGGTCGCCGATGAAGGTAGTTTGGGCTTTGACAGATTGACACACAGGGAGGATGAGGAGCACAACTATGACAGACATGCCTGCCACCGATTCTTTTTGGACATCTGAATAAGATGAGTTTTCAATCATAGGACAAGGAGTATTTGATCAACTTCCCCAAGGGTATTCATGAGTATCTTAGCAGTTCTGAATTTAATTGAGTTTAAGGGAATTTGTGAAAATTAAAAATAATTTAAAATCCAACGTTCAAGACACGGATATTATTTCCTTTCGTCAATGCGTTCCTTGATTTGTTGTTTCCTGGACGTGTTTGACAAGGTGACCGCGATTTAATTGACTGCGAACCCAAACAAAATTGTCTTGTACTCCCCGGTCGTGTCTTACCGTTGTCAATCATATTGTATATTTATTATTATTAGCGATCCCACCTCAAAGGTGTGAAGGAGACTTGAAAGGGAATGCTAACAATTTTCCTGGAATTTTTATCAACACTCGGGAATCAAATCCTATTTAGTATTGTTTATCATTTTTTTACTATGCCTAGAGGCATTTACACTTGTATATATGGAGTGGAGTGAAAGAGTATGATGTGGTGCTCGAGTCTGAATTTTATTTTGTGTCAGTGAAATAAAAACTGAGGCCCACCCACCTCTTGAAAAAAAAGTAAATGCAAATGTGATTTTACTTGTTGCACTTAAATATTTCTATTTAAATAACAACAAATACAAATGTAATTCACTTAACTTACATATGAAAAAATATATAAATGCAATTTTACTTTGTAATTTCACTTACTGCACTTAAATAATTACATTAGAAAAACAAATAGAAATGTAATTTGCACTTAACTTACATAAGAAAAATTACAAATATAATTTTATTAAAATTTAATATAATAAACTATACCTCTCAACATATTTTACATAGATTTTTATAAGATATGTATGCTAGTATTTATCATTAGCAACCTCACCCCAAACGTGTAATATTAAGAATTATTTTGAATGCAAGGAAGATGTAAAGGAAAAAGATAAGTAATATAGGACCATAATAACCCAACCATTATAATAAATTAGAATCAACATCTATATGTGTATTGAATTCAAATTATGGATTTTTATTGTTTTTTGTGTTTAAATTTTACTCTATTTAATAGACATTTTATATTATTTTAATTTTCAATTGAGATTATATAATAGTTCAATATTACAATTGTTTCTATGACATAATTATGTTGGTCTTAGTAATAATGTACAACAACATGCTCTTCTATTTTCACAAAAGTTATTCAAATGAAAGTGAAGATAGTAACATATGACACATTAGAAATAATAAATAACAATTAGATTGGTCTTGTGTAAGCGGATGCTCACACAAAAATAATCATAAAGTATTGAATTTTTTTCAAACATAAAATGAGATTTTCATATTGAAAATCTAGAATGTTTGCAAAATAAAATCCTAATGATAAAACAAAAAAATATTCATAACAATTAAAATCATTATTAAATATTTTGATTACTAATTCTTAAATTAATAAATACATATGATATTGAAAACCAACAAAACTATTTAACGAGAACTACTTCAATGTCACAAATATGCAAGACATTCAATGATAAAAACCCAAATCTATAACAAGATAAACTATTTAATAGTATCAATTCTTGGTGCCCATACTTCTATACTATCCTTTACACCATAATATTATTCTATTTCAACAAAGATCATTCCATGTTGCCAATCAAGAAAATTTGTTAAACTAATGACATCCAATACAAATATATTCTTATTGTTAATTTGTTAGCTTGGATAGTTGTTCGTTCATTTGCTAAGATTAGATAATAGTTATCTTATTGTTGAGAATGTATTTAATTATTTTCTAATTTTTGATTTCCTTTAGTGACACCTTGCAACCTATTTGTTATGGTTGTTAAGTTGTTATGTATCGTAGCCATCAATTGAGAATCGATCTTAGCCGTTGGTTTACCAATGAGAGTAGTATAAAAGGAGGTCATTGGGCATTTGGAGAATACAAGTTTTGGAGAAGCATTTGCAGTGCTAGCAAATGAGTTTGTAAGTTTGCAGTGATAGCAAATAGTCTTGCAGTGTTAGCAAGGGCGCAGTGATAGCATTGGGGATAACAGTGGGGAATATCAGCGAGAGAAGTTGGGAGATTGTCGAGTGTAACGACCCAAATATTCACACATGAATAACACAGATAAAAAAATTTACTTGCTTCACACATAACATGACGCAACATGTCGTCACCAAGGATACAACTAACAATGTGAATAAATTTTGATACAAGGATGGCCCTAAAGTCAAGCATGGAAATGTTCACACCTTTCAAGAAAAATTTGCTTTTCTTTTAGACATGACAACATAGAAGTCCAACCACAAAACACACTTACAGTTAGGGCCAACCACAATGAGATATTCTTGAGGGTTATTTATTTTAATAAGACATCTTGCAATTCTTAGCTTATGTTTTCAAGGAGACTCAAGATATGATTCATACAATTCATCTTACCAAGCTAAGTTTATTCTTTTTTCACTAAGTAATTAACTTTAAATCTTCTCTATTATGACATTTATTTGTTTAATTCAATTGTTTAATAAAGGAGGTAATTTAATTCCACAAGGCCATCTATCCTCACTTATGCTACTAAAACTCACTCATAACCTTATTACAATATGGATTTGCTTTCAACATACTCAAGAGAAAGATTACCAAGCACCTTGAAAAAAAAAGTTAGAGGAAGAAGGTCGAGTTGAATTCATCTTTATGACCTCATTAATTACTAACCCGGTTTTTATTGAAGCTTGAGGATTTATCAAAAATTATTAAATATTTTACTTAGGCTTTACTGGATGATTTTTACAAAAGAAAACAATTTACCTTTCAAATGTTTGAGAGACAGATTGCATGGTTTCGAAACCGATTCCTCCTACTTATTAAATCTTATTATCTTATATCAACTAACAATTTGTTTCACCTTAGGATCATTCTAAGAATTCACCATAAAAAGGATAATGTTCGCTAGTGTAGCTAGGGATATCAAGTTATAAAATTTTTACTTCACAAAGGATGGTCTCATTTTGATCACTCATGGAATTATTTGATTTCAAGTAGATCACCTCTACATTTATTTGTTGAATATAAAATTATTATTTTTGTTTAGCTTCTTTAAGGGTTAACCGACCCATTTTACTTTACTTATAAAATATTGTCACTCAGTCTTAGAAATATTTAACTTGACAATTTATTCTCAAGATCAAAGTTTTACAATACTCAAATAAATGTAAAGATTGAATACCATTTCTCACAAACGTAAGTTACAAGTTTACCTACGAAAGGACAAGACAACATCATCACGAAATTTCGTAACAACCTAAGGCAAGAGGTCTTCTAAACTCCTTTCGCAAGCACTAATATAAAATTTACCTCACATTGGACATTTTTACAAGGAACTTCATAAATTGCATTGATGAAACCTTTACAACTCTTTCCTTTAATCTACTCGCATAGTCCATCTCGCACAATACTAGCTAGAATCATTCATGAGAACCGAGCATGTTAAGGCTACACATTGCAACAGTAAGCTAACATTTAACAATATCAAGAAAGGAATGTTCTAATTCAAAAATGGATTTAAAACACAACCCACAACTCCAAAATTATTCACATGAGAAAGAAATCTAAACCATCCAACAAGGAGAAAGTCAAAATACCAGTAAGAACAAAATCACATAAATCAAGGCAAGACCTTATGGGTTAGGAACAAGAAAGTCAAGAGTGTTGATATATTTCCTTCATGTAATCCTATAGATTACGTGATTGGAATCCAATACCCAATCCATCCATCTAAAGAGGTCCAAGAGAAGACAAAACATACTAATTATGATCGTAGGCGCGAAACAAAACGACGTTATCCAAATCTCCCAGGGGGAGGCTTCATAGCAATAAGGGTTCGACGCCCTTAAAAGAAAAACAACTATAGTTTCAGTTTTAACCAAGGAGTTTTACCACTACCTTCTTATAGGATTTCTTAAACGTAGGACTAGTTAACAAAACAAAACCACTCTTCCAAAAGCGTACAAAGGAGACACAAAAAGGGCCATTATTCTACCAACAAACCTTATCCTAAACGTCAACTTCTCTACATAATATAAGGGAAGGCTAAACCCAAAAGTCGTTAATAATTTTTATATATTTCCGACAATGTCAATAAGCATTAAAATAAAAATTGATTTCCTTAACAAGGCCACAAAATGGGACCTTTTAGTAACCAAGTTTGAAGTATAAGATATTCGAGTTCGAAAACAAAGGGATTCGATACGCAGAGGGTAAAACACCAACGATGCCCCAGACTCAAAAGACCCTACCACGAGTGCAAGCACAAAAATAAGAACCAACACACATATCCATCAGGAAGGTTACATAGTGCAGTCAGGCCTAGAAGTTCTATGAGCTCCTGGCCAATGGTATAGAAGATGGAAATTTTACCCGATCCATGTGGGCTTATCAAGGACATGTCTAAAAATATCAAACAGGATGAATATAATAACCACCTATTATATTATCACCGCAATCATTGTCATCTAACAGAAATGAGTTCACAAGTCCAATACCATGGATTCACCTACAACTTTTGTTTCGGTCCAGCTATTAATAGCTTGCTTGCGACCCTTAATAAAATTTTTAGAGATTTCATTCAATAAAACTTACAATGTTTCCCCCTTACTTTAATCAAACAAGAGTTTGAACCAGGTAGTAGGTATAGTAATTTTCTCAACACGTAGAGGCCAAAATAGATGTCGGGTTATCCTCTCTGTAACTGGGTACAAAAGTCAACCATGTACAGTTCTAAAGCAAAACCCTAATGTCATATTCTAATTAAACAAAAAGTAAGGAATGCCCACAGGCTTAAACAAGTTTTAGAACCCAACGTCACTATTAATGTACCTTTTAGCAAAATAGGAGAGCCCTAAACAGGAAATACGTATTTATTCAACCAAATAGAGATATGAAGGCTTAACCTACCATATAGTAAGCCTTCAATTATAAATACCATCACATAATTATTTTAAAAGAGAGTCATATAAGCAAATGAAACTCTATAATGTTTCCTTCCCTATGAACTAGACTGCATCACACAATATTGCAGTAGCCCATTTAGACAAATATGAAATAGAGTAAGCTATAAGAGAGGAAAAGAACATTCCAAGCAAAACCAGCGAAAAAGGAACGAGATTTAAAGGAACAACCAACACATTCAGGCAGTGATTTAAACAACCATGAAAACATTTGTCTAGGTGCCATTCAAGGGGAAAGAATATTCATTTCAAGATACTGAAAGAAGGTAGAAAACTATTACAAGGAGTAGATTTAACATGCCTGATTAGAATTCTTCCAATCCAACAAGCACGTCGACCAGGGCTCGGGCAACAGCAACACAACCTGCGCAACTTCTCTTCCTTAGCCTGCTGAAGGTCCAACTCTGTTAATGGCCATGCCTGGCATAGGAAAGGGGTGATTGAAACATGCCTTCTTGGAATCCTCGGGAGCAACTCCGGGAAGATAGAAGCACTCTGCTATGAAGAGCATCACAACCACCATAGAAACCCACACAACCATCGTCATGACTGCCATATCCAAAGAAGATCTGTACCTGTTTCTATATCTATAAACCCACTTTTCCCATCTCAGCTTCAGTTGGGTATGTTAGAAAGTTGGATTTCTGCAAGGGTTTATTAATTTAATGGCACCAACTTCACCGCTGCCACATGCGAAGATGATCTGTACCTGCTCCTATAGCTATAGACCCCCTTTTCCTTTTGCCCACAAACCCAACTATATTCTCCACCAAATCCTCATGCAGCCAGCCAATAATTGGCGTGAGCAGGTCACCAAAAGAAACAAAACCAGGGCATACGTTTAATAAGCAAAAGAAGATGGCTTTAAAACCAAAAAAAATCTCTTGGTACAGACTCCATATCCATAAAACAGTCCCTAGACTTAGTATCCTCAATTAAGGCTGACCAGTCACTAGATTGTTTCAATGCAGCTGCTTTGCCCTTAACCCAAAGTGCTCTGCGAGCTCGTGCTAGCGCCACATTCATGCGGTGAATAACAGCTACAAAGCCAACCCCATGATTTGAAGCTCGGACACAAGACATAATGATTACATCATGCTCCTGGCTCTGAAAGGCATCTACCGTAATGATAAATAAACCTTTTCCTTCATCAGATTTGAGGACAACATCAAACTCTCGGTGTAAACATTTCAGCTGTAGCTTGCAAGGTGCGATAAATCCAACAAAACCTTTATGCCTGCCAACTTAGTGACTCGTTGAAGCAGCTCATATAATTGCAAAGCAAATTGTGCTTCATGAATATTCTGATATGATACAGATCCACGCCTATGAGATTCTCTTCCATGAGTTACATCATAAAACAAGTAAAGTCTCAAAAGAGAATCCTTGCAATAATTTTCATCAGGTCTCCTGGTAACACTCTCACTGTCACATAGTCGATTTTGACAGAAATGTCTTGAAGGAGAATCCCGAATCAGAGGATGCATTGATACTACAGAAAACAACATAGTTGGACAACCTGCCTGTTGGAAGCGCTCAAAAAGCTTCAACCAAATCAGTAACACTGTCTCGCCACTTTGGCTATCCCTCGCCGCAAGCCGTTGCTTTGAGGCTCTCCGGCTGAACATACCTCGCATCACCCAAAGAAAGTGGAGGTAACACGCCTTCTTCACTAGCCTGCTTCCACGCCCCTCCTCCACAAGGAACCAGTCTCCTCGCAATCCCACGTGGCCAACAACAAGGCAAAAGCCCGATACAAAAAATAAAATAGTTCATGAGACCACACACAAACTCACGCGTCCAGGACAGAGTAAGGCACGCAGACCACGGAAGACAGCAAAAGATTTGCAAATCCAAAAATAAATAAAAGGAAGATGTTTGGCCACCAGCAAGGAGAGTCCAACACGCCAAAAGGATGCAGGGGTCTTTAATGCAATGGCAGGTAAAATACAAACACATGGAAAATCAAAATAAAAATCTGATTTGAAAGCTATGCGGCCAGCAGGGAGGAAGACATACGGTGGGTGGATAATAAAATTTGTTTCATTAATCCTCACCAAACATATGCCAAACAAGGCACCAAAAGAAACAAAAAAATATGGTAGGAGGCCATACACTCTACCATGCACCCCTCTTGCTAGAAAACAAGGAAACCCTCCACCTCATGCCAACAGAAGGAATATGAACCATAAAGGTAGGTCGGTGGTTGAAGGCACGCTTCCATAATTATGAAATAAGTATGCGTGGATGCCTGAAAAGGCTTAGTTTATTTGACATAAATTTATTAATCATATTACTAGCAACCAACCGTTACATTCGACAAGGCGAAAACACTAACGTTTCAAAAGAAACGCAACAACGTTCAACTCTAAGAAGCACGGTCATCGCAGAAGCAAAGGCGCAATGATGAACGGGGCATTACATTCTCCTCCCCTTAAGAAAGCATCGTCCTCGATGCGACATTACACAGAGGAAAGGAAATGGTTCACAACCAAGAACAGTACAGGAGAAAGTACACCCTATGGTTTAAAATTTTAGTTGATTAAAGCATGGCCACAGGGTAGCCTTAGGAACATTTGGTAGAAATTTTAACTTTCAAGGTTCTGTGAAGATTGGCAGTTCCCTCTTATTTATTATT
Source organism: Taxus wallichiana var. yunnanensis (assembly GCA_018340775.1). Lineage (NCBI taxonomy): Eukaryota > Viridiplantae > Streptophyta > Pinopsida > Cupressales > Taxaceae > Taxus > Taxus wallichiana. The sequence goes on along the minus strand of CM031238.1, from coordinate 741,141,908 downwards.
TCATTAGTTCCTTTCCATTAGCATTATTCTTAGTTTAATCTCTTTTAAAATTTCATCATTGAAGAGTTTTGGTCTATTTCTTATTGTGGGTGCCCAACATGAACTGCTAACACAACACCCTATCAGGTTCACAAGACACTACAGATTCACAAACACACAAGTATATACTTCATGATTGTATTACACCACAAAAGGTTACTCAAATACGGAATGGAAGAGGCACAGTCCATATTAAATACTTGAACAAAAAGTACTACAATCCACCAGACATTTCCTCAATTTGCATCGATGCAACAAATTCACATAACTCCAAACAAATTCTACAGGTACATAGTGTCCACAAGGGAATCAATGACATGACCACAACATCACAACACATATCCATCGACATGAGTAACACAATAACTCAACATATATCCTGAAACATCAACCATACAGACAAATATCATAAGCCTCCCTCAAACTCTTATGCCTCCCTCAAGTCTCTTATGCCTCCCTCAAACTCTTATGCCTCCCTCAAACTCTTATGCCTCCCTCAAGTCTCTTATGCCTCCCTCAAACTCTTATGCCTCCCTCAAGTCTCTTATGCCTCCCTCAAGGAGGCCGGTTGACCCTATGGTCCAAGACACATAGAGTTCGAACACTCCTAACCCAAGTGACATAATAACGCGTGGTTCAACAACCCGCTAGTTATCTCAGACTCCTCGGGGCATACCCTATACAACAAAGCGGGTCCATAGGTCCAACCATTCCATGGTGCATCCCATGACCCTATTCCACACATCACGACAATAGAACCAGCACAACAATCCAATCAAAGTGCCAAGTGGCAAAGTACAAGCCTTGGGCAAGGCGGTAAAATTCCAAATTTAAAAGAAGACCCAAATTCCAAGCAAATAAATGGCCAAATAGCCATAGTTAGTATCAAAATCCCCATGTTAGTGCCACAAACCAAGGAAATGCCCAAAATTGTAAAGCATGGCAATCAAGAAAAGCTGCTGGTCCTCACAAAATAAAGTAAAAAAACTCAATTACGAATAAAATCAACTTATAATAATGTCACATTACGATAACTATGTGGCCTTATCTAGCCACCAAGGGGTACTCAAATGAGTTCTTGCTAGCACTTCGAGAACATCAAGCCTCGCTCCTAAAATACATATCAATAATACAACTGTCATCACCTCCATCTGAATCATCCCGCCACCACTTCAACAAGGCTAAACATAGTCATAGTTGTACTTAGGTTGCATACATGCAACCACATAGGGAGAGAGGAAAGAATCACATGTTATCTACTAAACCAAGTTTCGGCTCAAGTTATTGACCCATGGTACACCATTCCTCACTCTCAACATACACTTCTACCGATTACCCTCAGGGTCGGTTAGCGTAAGGTTCACAACATAACATGTAACTACATCACTAACACAAAGGTGGTACATATACAAGGTAGATCACAATCATACATTCACCAAGTGTAACACACCACTTTACCACATTCTGCACCCAAAGTGCAATCACCATATGATAGGGTTCATACACTCACCGTATGACCCTAAATCACAACATAAAGCATTACATATTTGCACAAATCATACATACGATGAACATAGTACATCACAACATAACATCCATTGCTACATAACAAGGTGATACACACATCTCATCAAAACATGATAAAACATCATGATATAACTTATTTCTTTTAACATCAATCTAGTCATACAACACATTGATACACTTACATACCACAATATGCCACAATGCTCCAACACTACATCATCCACATTATAATTCTTTTCACACATCACAAACAATAATTCACACGTGAACTCTTCATAGAATCCACAAGAAGGAGAGAGACTACTCCCATCCCCAACATATCAACCTGATTACAAACATGCACAAAGTGACATACACATCATGTGTGTTCACAAAATCACAATTACGACATGGATCACATCACACTTAAAGCACATTACTCTTCCAATATAAATCATCATCATGCAATACCATCATCTCCATGAAACAACATCATGTAACACCATCACCATCATGTAACATCACCATACAACACCAATCCGGCCCATAGGTTCGAGAGCATGAACCTACGCTCTGATACCAAGTGTAACGACCCAAATATTCACACACGAACAACACAGGATAAAAATTTTTTTGACTTGCTTGACACATAACATGACGCAACATGTCATCACCAAGGATACAACTAACACTGTGAACAACTTGATACAAGGATGGCCCTAAAGGCATCGGGAAACGTTCACACCTTTCAAGAGACAATTTCCTTTTCTTTTAGACATGACAACATAGAAGTCCAACCACAAAACACACTTACGGTTAGGGCCAACCACAATGAGATATTCTTGAGGGTTATTTATTTTAATGAGACATCTTGCAATTCTTAGCTTATGTTTTCAAGGAGACTCAAGATATGATTCATACAATTCATCTTACCAAGCTAAGTTTATTCATTTTTCACTAAGTAATTAACTTTAAATCTTCTCGTATTATGACATTTATTTGTTTAATTCAATTGTTTAATAAAGGAGGTAATTTAATTCCACAAGGCCATCTATCCTCACTTATGCTACTAAAACTCGCTCATAACCTTATTACAATATGGATTCACTTTCAACATACTCAAGAGAAAGATTACCAAGCACCTTGAAAAAAAACAAGTTAGAGGAAGAAGGTCGAGTTGAATTCATCTTTACCACCACATTAGTTATTAACCCGGTTTTTATTGAAGCTTGAGGATTTATCAAAAATTATTAAATATTTTACTTAGGCTTTACTGGATGATTTTTACAAAAGAAAACAATTTACCTTTCAAATGTTTGAGAGACAGATTGCATGGTTTCGAAACCGATTCCTCCTACTTATTAAATCTTATTATCTTATATCAACTAACAATTTATTTCACCTTAGGATCATTCTAAGAATTCACCATAAAAAGGATAATGTTCGCTAGTGTAGCTAGGGATATCAAGTTATAAAATTTTTACTTCACAAAGGATGGTCTCATTTTGATCACTCATGGAATTATTTGATTTCAAGTAGATCACCTCTACATTTATTTGTTGAAAATAAAATTATTATTTTTGTTTAGCTTCTTTAAGGGTTAACCGACCCATTTTACTTTACTTATAAAATATTGTCACTCAGTCTTAGAAATATTTAACTTGGCAATTTATTCTCAAGATCAAAGTTTTACAATACTCAAATCAATGTAAAGATTGAATACCATTTCTCACAAAGGTAAGTTACCGGTTTACCTACTGAAGGACAAGACAACATCATCACGAAATTTCGAAACAACCTAAGGCAAGAGGTCTTCTAAACTCCTTTGCAAGCACTAATACAAAATTTACCTCACATTGGACATTTTTACAAGGAACTTCATAAATTGCACTCATGAAACCTTTACAACTCTTTCCTTTAATCTACTCGCATAATCCATCTGCACAAATACTAGCTAGAATCAGTTCATGAGAACTGAGCATGTTAAGGCTACACATTACAACAGTAAGCTAACATTTAAAAATAACAAGAAAGGAATGTTCTAATTCAAAAATGGATTTAAAACACAACCCACAACCCCAAAATTATTCGCATGAGAAAGAAATCTAAACCATCCAACAAGGAGAAAGTCAAAATACCAGTAAGAACAAAAACACATAAATCAAGGGAAGACCTTATGGGTTAGGAACAAAAAAGTCAAGAGTGTTGATATATTTCCTTCATGTAATCCTATAGATTACGTGATTGGAATCAATACCCAATCCATCCATCTAAAGAGGTCCAAGAGAAGACAAAACATACTAATTATGATCGTAGGCGCGAAACAAAACGACGTTATCCAAATCTCCCGGGGGAGGCTTCATAGCAATAAGGGTTCGACGCCCTTAAAAGAAAAACAACTATAGTTTCAGTTTTAACCAAGGAGTTTTACCACTACCTTCTTATAGGATTTCTTAAACGTAGGACTAGTTAACAAAACAAAACCACTCTTCCAAAAGCGTACAAAGGAGACACAAAAAGGGCCATTATTCTACCAACAAACCTTATCCTAAACGTCAACTTCTCTACATAATATAAGGGAAGGCTAAACCCAAAAGTCGTTAATAATTTTTATATATTTCCGACAATGTCAATAAGTATTAAAATAAAAATTGATTTCCTTAACAAGGCCACAAAATGGGACCTTTTAGTAACCAAGTTTGAAGTATAAGATATTCGAGTTCGAAAACAAAGGGATTCGATACGCAGAGGGTAAAACACCAACGATGCCCCAGACTCAAAAGACCCTACCACGAGTGCAAGCACAAAAATAAGAACCAACACACATATCCATCAGGAAGGTTACGCAGTGTAGTCAGGCCTAGAAGTTCTATGAGCTCCTTGCCAATGGTATAGAAGATGGAAATTTTACCCGATCCATGTGGGCTTATCAAGGACATGTCTAGCAAATATCAAACAGATGAATATAATAACCACCTATTATATTATCACTGTAATCAGCTGTCATCTAACAGGAAATGAGTTCACGAGTCCAATACCATGGATTCACCTACAACTTTTGTTTCAGTCCAGCTATTAATAGCTTGCTTGCGACCCTTAATAAAAATTGTAGAGATTTCATTCAATAAAACTTACGATGTTTCCCCTTACTTTAATCAAACAAGAGTTTGAACCAGGTAGTAGGTATAGTAATTTTCTCAACACGTAGAGGCCAAAATAGATGTCGGGTTATTCATCCTCTAGAACTGGGTACAAAAGTCAACCATGTACAGTTCTAAAGCAAAACCCTAATGTCATATTCTAATTAAACAAAAAGTAAGGAATGCCCACAGGCTTAAACAAGTTTTAGAACCCAACGTCACTATTAATGTACCTTTTAGCAAAATAGGAGAGCCCTAAACAGGAAATACGTATTCATTCAACCAAATAGAGATATGAAGGCTTAACCTACCATATAGTAAGCCTTCAATTATAAATACCATCACAGAATTCTTTTAAAAGAGAGTCATATAAGCAAACAAAACTCTATAATGTTTCCTTCCCTACGAACTAGACTGCATCACACAATATTGCAGTAGCCCATTTAGACAATTATGAAATAGAGTAAGCTATAAGAGAGGAAAAGAACATTCCGAGCAAAACCAGTAAAAAGAAAAAGGAGATTTAAAGGAACAACCAACACATTCAGGCAGCGATTTAAACAACCACGAAAACATTTATCTAGGTGTCATTCAAGGGGAAAGAATATTCATTTCAAGATACTTGAAAGAAGGTAGAAAACTATTACAAGGAGTAGATTTAACATTCCCGATTAGAATTCTTCCAATCCAACAAGCACGTCGACTGGGGCTGGACAACAAAGAAACACAACTCTCGCTGCAAACTTCTCTTCCTTAGCTTTCTTTGAAGGTCCAACTCTATTAACGGCCATGCCTAGCATAGGAAAGGGGTGATTGCAACATGCCTTTTTGAATCCACGAGAGCAACTCGGGAAGATAGAAGCACTTTGCTAAGAAGAGAATCACAAACACCATAGAAACCCACACAACCATCGTCATGACCGCCATATCCAAAGAAGATCATGCACTGTTTCTATATCTATAAACCCACTTTTCCCATCTCAAACTTGATTGGGTATGTTAGAAAGTTGGATTTACGAAAGGGTTTATTAATTTAATGGCACCAACTTCACTGCTGCCACATGCGAAGATGATTTGTACCTTCTCCTATAGCTATAGACCCCCTTTTCCTTTTTCCCACAAACCCAACTATATTCTCCAAAATCCTCACGCAATTTAGCCAATAATTGGCGTATGCAAGTCACTAAAAGAAACAAAACCAGGGCATTCATTTAATAAGCAAAAGAAGATGGCTTTAAAACCCAAAAAATCTCTTGGTACAGACTCCATATCCATAAAATAGTCCCTAGACTTAGTATCCTCAATTAAGGCTGACTAGTCACTAGATTGTTTCAATGCAGCTGCTTTGCCCTTAACCCAAAGTGCTCTGCGAGCTCGTGCTAGCACCACATTCATGCGGTGAATAACAGCTACAAAGCCAACCCCATGATTTGAAGCTCGGACACAAGACATAATGATTACATCATGCTCCACGGCTCTGAAGGCATCTACCGTAATGATAAATAAACCTTTTCCTTCATCAGATTTGAGGACAACATCAAACTCTCGGTGCAAACATTTCAGCTGTAGCTTGCAAGGTGCGATAAATCCAACAGAAACCTTTATGCCTGCCAACTTAGTGACTCGTTGAAGCAGCTCATATAATTGCAAAGCAAATTGTGCTTCATGAATATTCTGATATGATACAGATCCACGCCTATGAGATTCTCTTCCATGAGTTACATCGTAAAACAAGTAAAGTCTCAAAAGAGAATCCTTGCAATAATTTTCATCAGGTCTCCTGGTAACACTCTCACTGTCACATAGTCGATTTTGACAGAAATGTCTTGAAGGAGAATCCTGAATCAGAGGATGCATTGATACTACACAGAAAATAACATAGTTGGACAACCTGCCTGTTGGAAGTGCTCAAAAAGCTTCAACCAAACTGTAACCTCTCTGCCGCCTGGCTATCTCCTGCTGCAAGCTGTTGATGAGGCTCTCCGACCAGAACACACCTCGCAGCACCCAAAGAAAGTGGAGGTAACATGCCTTCTTCACTAGCCTGCTTCCACGCCCCTCCTCCACAAGGAACCAGTCTCCATCTGCAATCCCACGCAGGCCAGCAACAAGGAAAAAGCCCAGATACAAAAATAAAACATTTCATGAGACCACACAAATCCTTCACCACACAAACTCACGCGTCCAGGACAGAGTAAGGCACGCAGACCACGGAAGACAGCAGAAGATTTGCAAATCCAAAAATAAATAAAAGGAAGATGTGCGGCCACCAGCAAGGAGAGTCCAACACGCCAAAAAGGATGCAGGGGTCTTTAATGCAATGGCAGGTAAAAGACAAACACATGGAAAATCAAAATAAAAATCCGATTTGAAAGCTATGCGGCCAGCAGGGAGGAAGACATACGGTGGGTGGATAATAAAATTTGTTTCATTAATCCTCACCAAACATATGCCAAACAAGGCACCAAAAGAAATAAAAAAAGAATATGGCAGGAGGCCATACACTCTACCACGCACCCCTCTTGCTAGAAAACAAGGAAACCCTCCACCTCATGCCAACAGAAGGAATATGAACCATAAAGGCAGGTCGGTGGTTGAAGGCACGCTTCCATAATTATGAAATAAGTATGCGTGGATGCCTGAAAAGGCTTAGTTTATTTGACATAAATTTATTAATCATATTACTAGCAACCAACCGTTACATTCGACAAGGTGAAAACACTAACGTTTCAAAAGAAACGCAACAACGTTCAACTCTAAGAAGCACGGTCGTCGCAGAAGCAAAGGCGCAATGATGAACGGGGCATTACACAGAGTTTTGCCAAGTAAGAGGCAAGGAATCTTTGTATCTCTTAATTTTCTGAAGTTAATATAATTCCTCATCTGTAGAACTAGTTTTCCCTTAGGGTTTTTCCAGGGACAATTTTTCTGAAAATATTGTGTTCTTTGTGTTACGCATTTCTTTCCGTATTTTTATTAGTGAAGTTGCAGTTGTGTTATTTTTCGATATTAGTTGTGAATTAGTTTTCGGCAGTTAAATAATCTTTTAAGATAGGAGATTAATAATCAGTGACTGCAATAGAATTTTCACATGGTATCAGAGCTGTGTTAAGGGTAGAAAAGGTTTGCCCTAGGAAAGAAATTGAGGGTTTCTATAACCTAGTTTGATCTCTTTAAATTATTTTTACTTTTATCCTTTGAGATGGCTTCAGCTGGTTTGAGAGATCAGGACAGATTAGATGGTGCCTCGAATTTTGGTGTCTAGAAGGCCAGACTTTCTTTATTGTTGGAAGAGAATGGTATAAAGGATTATGTTACCACTTTGTTGTAACTGTACCTATAGACGCAACACAACTTGCAACATACAAGAAAGAGGATGCCAAGGCGAGGAGGATTGTCCTTGATGGTGTCAAGGATCATATTGTTCCACACATCTCTGAGTTAGATATGGTGAAGAAGATGTGGGATGCCATTTTGAATCTATACCAGAATGCTACCACTAACCGAAAGCTGATTCTCAGAGAAAATTTGAAGAATACCCAGATGAACAAGGGAGAAGACGTTACAAGTTACCTCACCAGGCTTAGACTCATCAAGGATGAGTTAGTAGTTGTTGGAGATAAGCCAGATGATGATGAGCTAGTAAGAATAGCCCTAAATGGGTTTACTAAACAGTGGGATGTCTTTGTTCAAGTTGTTAGTGGACAAGACACCTTACCGAGTTGGGATTGACTATGGACTGATTTCACTCAGGAGGAGTTTAGACTAAGTCTTGTCAATGGGGCCAACAAGAGTCAGAAAAGTGAGGGAGAACAAGAAAACGTTTCCCTAGCGGGAAAAGGGAAAGCAAAGAAGGGATTTAGCAAAGGATCAAATTCTCAAAGTGAGAAGAAGAAGGACATGTCTAAGGTCAAGTGCTATGGCTGTCATAAGTTTGGCCACTATGTTAGTAACTGCCCACAAAGGAAGAAGAATGATAAGAAGGGCAAGAACTAGGTGGCGGCTTTAGCAAGTGTAGAGGAGCTCTCTAGGAGATTGGAGGATGAGTTTGCACTCATAGCTTGTATGGTCAGCTCAACCTCATAGTGTGTTTGGTATATAGATAGTGGGGCATCATTTCATATGACAGGAGTTAGAGAGTACTTCTCCAGTTACCAGGAGGAGGACACCAATATCCATATTTCTATGGGGAACTTGTCCAAGCTCAACCCAGTTGGGAAAGGGACTATTTAGTTTCAGAGGGAGAATGGAAAGATAGTTCCACTTCATGATGTCTTGTGTGCCAGATTAGGTATGAATCTAATTTATGTATCTGTTCTTCAGGATAAAGGGTATAATGTACTTTTTAGAGGGACACATGTGTTGATTAAGCACAAGGATTGGAAATCACCCATAACTATTGGAGTTAGGAGTGGTCGCCTTTATAGGTTACAGTTTGATACTCCTAAGGCACTTATGAGCAGCAATAATCCTAGAGATCTTGGAGAGCTATGGCATAGGAGGATGGGCCATATTCATCATGGAGCACTTAAATTGCTTCGTGAGATAGTGACAGGTGTTCCAGAGGTGAGCACAGAGCATGATGATGTATGTAAGGGATGTGTGTTGGGGAAGTTTGCGAAAGCATCTTTTCCAAGGAGTGACAATAGATCTAAGGGTGTTCTTGATCTAGTACATTTAGATGTATGTGGACCAATGTCAACAAAGTCTCTCAGAGGATATGTGTACTATGTTACCTTTATTGATGATTTCTCCAGGAAGACCTAGATATACTTCTTGAAGACCAAGGATGAGGTTTTCAGTCACTTCCAAGAGTTCAAGGCTCTTGCGGAGAACTCGATAGGAAGGAAGATAAAGGTTCTTCGGTCAGATAATGGAGGCGAGTACAAAGGAAATGACTTCCAGGATTTGTGTACCAGAGAAGGAATCAAGAGAGAGTGGACGGTTCCTTACAATCCATAGCAGAATGGAGTTGTTGAGAGGAAGAACCATTCTATATCGAGGTAGCAAGGGCTATGCTACATGACCAGGACATGCCCCGCTATCTATGGGCAGAGGCATGTAGTACAATAGTTTACATTCAGAACAGGGTTCCACACAAGGTACTAGGGAAGATGACACCAGAGGAAGCTTTCACAGGGAAGAAGCCAGATGTAGGTCACTTCAAGATATTTAGGAGTTTGGCATATTGTCATATTCCAGAAGATACACATACCAAGTTAGATCAGACTATAGAGAAGGGGTACCTTGTTGGGTATAGTGAAACTTCAAAGGCATATAGGATTTTTATTCCAGGGACTAGAAGAATTATTGTCAGACATGATGTCAAGTTCATGGAGGACAAAGCATTTAGAAGGTCCAGAGATTTTCCAGCAGATGATCAAAGTGAGCAGCCAACAAAAGCTCCAAGTCCAAGTCAAGGGCAAGTAAAGCTCAAGTACAGTTACTAGTACAAGCATAGACTCAGGTAGTGAAGATTCACAGAGTATGGAGCAACTGGTGTAGTAGGATATGCATCTAGAAGATTTAGAGGTTGATATTTCATCCTCTACAGTGTGCAAAGCAGGAACCGTGAGGTTCAAAACACACAAAGGGATACTCAGGAGTTTGTGGGAGCTCCTAGGAAGAGTACGAGATAGAGGAAAGAACTAGCCAAGTTTAATGACTATGTGGCATTAGTCAGCCAGTTGGTAGATAGTGAACCTTCCAGCTATCAAGAGGTTGCACAACATCAGGTATGGAAAGATGCTATGGTTGAGGAATATACTTCAATAATGAATAATGATGTGTGGGAGGTAGTGCCTAGACCAACAGATAGGGCAGTAGTTGGATCATCTTTGGATCTTCAAGATAAAGCACGATGCAGATGGTAGCATCGAGAAATACAAGGCAAGGTTTGTGGCAAAGGGGTTCTCTCAGAAGGAGGGAATAGACTATGAGGAGACATTTTCTCCAATGGCTAGGTATACTTCTATACGAGCTGTAATCTCATTTGCAACACAGATGGGATGGTAGATCCATCAAATGGATGTCAAGACAACATTCCTTAATGGTGAATTGAAGGAGGAGGTATACATAGAACAACCAGAAGGCTTTGTAGCACACAACAAAGAGACCCACATGTGCAGATTGATGAAAGCCTTGTATGGACTCAAGCAGGATCCTAGAGCGTGGTATGAGCGCATTGATACATACTTGCAGAAAATGGGCTTTGTGAAGAGTGAGGCAGATGCTAACCTCTACTACTTGGTGGTTGGGGGCGAGGCTCTCATTCTTGTTCTATATGTAGATGACTTGTTTCTTACAGGTGCACTAGGGCTCATAGAGGATTGCAAGAGGGACCTTGCAGAAGAGTTCGAGATGAAGGACTTGGGACTCATGCACTATTTTCTAGGCATGGAGGTGTGGCAGATAGATGGAGAGATTTTCCTTGGTCAAGGGAAATATTGCATTGAAATCTTGAAGAGATTCGAGATGGAGGACTGCAAAGCCATGTCTACACCTATGATCACTAATTGGAGGAAGGTAGATACATCTAAGGACAAAGATGTAGATCCCACCTTATACAGTAGTTAATTGGTTCACTCATGTATTTGGTCAACACCAGGCCGGATATAGCATTTGTAGTAAACTCTCTTAGTCAGTTCATGGTTGAGCCAAAGAGAGTGCATTGGACAATGCCAAACATGTGTTGCGTTATTTGTGTGGTTCAGTTGAGTATGGGATCAGATATGTTCGAGGTGAAGGAATCAAGTTGATAGGCTATACTGACGCAGATTGGGCAGGTAGTACAACAGACAAAAGGAGCACTTCAGGGTGTTGTTTCAGTTTAGGATCAGGAGTTGTTTCTTGGTTCAAGGAAGTAGAAGTTTGTGGCTTTGAGTTCATCAGAAGCATAATACATTGTAGCTAGCATGGCGACATGTGAAGCTATATGGCTTCGAAAGTTGCTAGTGGCCTTGTTTGGTCAGAAGGTTGAGACTACTGTGATACACTGCAACAATCAGAGTTGCATCAAGTTTTCTAAGAATCCAGTGTTTCATGATAGGTCTAAACATATAGATATCAGGTATCACTTCATCAGGGATTGTGTACAACGAGGTATTGTTCAGCTACAATACATACCTACAGAGGAGCAGGTAGTAGACATTCTGACTAAGGCATTGGGGAAGGCAAAATTTATCTTCTTCAGAGATAAGATGGGTGTCATGCAGAACAACTTCCTCGCTAAGAGGGAGTGTTAATTTGTTAGCTTGGATAGTTGTTCATCCATTTGCTAAGATTAGATAATAGTTATCTTATTGTTGAGAATGTATTTAATTATTTTCTAATTTTTGATTTCCTTTAGTGACACCTTGCAACCTATTTGTTATGGTTGTTAAGTTGTTATGTATCTCAGCCGTCGATTGAGAATCGATCTCGGCCGTTGGTTTACCAATGAGAGTAGTATAAAAGGAGGTCATTGGGCATTTGGAGAATACAAGTTTTGGAGAAGCATTTGTAGTGCTAGCAAATGAGTTTGTAAGTTTGCAGTGATAGCAAACAATCTTGCAGTGTTAGCAAGGGCGCAGTGA